>CM073544.1:14835890-15435890 GCA_037074615.1 Leucaena leucocephala
CAAAGTAATTTGGATTTCTCGGATCAATCACAATTGAATTCAACCTTATCCTGCTTGAAGATTGCTTATTATTCCCTGTCAATGAGGAGCAACGGAAAAGTTTTGTAGCAGAACTACTTCGCAGATCAAACTGCAAAAGAAACAAAACTAATAACTTGGAACATATAGCATAGAGTGAAGCTTCAATAGGAAAAAAGCTTTGACACTTGACTAACATGTTGAATGAAACCATCTTCACCACAGCTATACAATATGTGAGGACTTCCTGGCTCCAAAGCAAGCTTGTATACAGAACCTTGGTGCTTCCCCAACATAGTAGTTTCTATCGTACCATCCTCTGAGAGATGGCCAAGCCTTACCTAAAAGCCCAGTTACCATCAGAAGGGAATGAAGGACGACTTTAAGAGAGCATTGATAAAAGTAGGCTTGGCCAAAGCTGCACTCTTTACTTCAGAATCTCTAAGTATCACTATATGATGGACCAGTAACTACGCATGTTAATTAATCAATAAAAAAAACTTTAAAAGGAAAAAAGAAAAAAAATAATGCAAACCGTACTTATTAGCTATGCTTAAATCCGGAGGTCTCATCATTTGCTATTGACAAAATTTCAACATATTGGCAAATTGAAAAGGAAAAGAAGGGGCAAGAAGCACAACAATAACAAGGTAAAACTATAAAGCATTATAGAAGAAGTAAGAATGCCATTGTCTTTCTCAATAATAAGGAGTAGAAAGAAAAGAAGATGTGCGCTCAATATTACTTTAACCCAATGACACAGGTTAAATTTTTACTGGAGAAGCTCTGTTGGTGCAGAAAGAGATACCTCGCCATCACCAGCGGAAGTCACTATTTTGCGGTCGTCAGAAAATGGCATAATTCTTGTCTGAAATATGTTGTCAGAGTGACCAGAAGGATATTCAAACAACTTAGTTTTGGATGCCCAATTCCAAAACATGACTTGCTGGTCATCAGAACCTGAGACAAGAAGATCACCAGTAGAGTTAAACTCCACAGCATTTACGCAACCATCATGACCATTTAACTTCCCATACAAATTCATTTGCTTTACTATGGCCTGCAAATAGAAGCAAACCTTATAAGGAAATTATCCAGTGGTAATATGATCATAAGACAGTGGTTGAAATTATTATCATCATCATCCTATGAGATTAAATCAAAGCGGATTTTAAAAAACAAACAAAACTAGGTTCTGTCGCCGGTGGAATAACTTATGCCACTTTATAACATACTCAACAAAACACAAATTAAGAAACAGAAATTACACCGTAGTGGATCCATAGTGTTACATGTGAGTGTTCAGCCGAGATCAGGGATTGGCCTAACATCGAAGTGCTGTGCAGTGTTGTGTCGACGGGCCCGTGTCGGCGTTCGGGCAGCACGAACGACGCGCCGTTTTGGCAATTTGTTTCGGTTACATTGTTTGTTGACTATTCAAGAATTCTTTATTAAGTTTTTTAATACGATCTTTTAGCATGAATGTTCAGCTTACATATTTAGTTTGTCCTTTCTGTTGGGTGATTATCGCGAAAAAATACTGTGCTTTCTATGGTTAGAACTCGGATTATATTTTTAAGCTAATGATATTTTATTAAAGAAGTTAATTTTTTTGTTTAATGTTATAACAAACATTAACAGTAATAAGATAATTCAAAAGTGAAGTTGGTCCATAGCTGATGTTGAAATGGAGCTCTCTTTTCTTTGTGTGTTCAATAATTATAACCCGATGGGTGTATGGAAATCTTGTGGGGAATGAATATGACGCGCAGTGTGAGGTGTTGTTTCATTTAATTTGAAGATGCTGGGTTGTTTTAGAATTGCCAATTATTGCCCAGGCAAAAAATAAAGAATAAGGACTGTCAATTATTGGGCCATGTGACTTTTGACATCAAAACTATGTTCGGCCTTCTATTAATTATACCATGATGGCATGCATGTATACTACCTGTTTGTATTATTAGGAATCGGATAGAGTATTTATTTTTGTCAATCCCGTGATCATCAATGGATTTATAGCCTCCAGTGAAATTCTCTTGAATTTCTGGATCCGACCATGGTGGCTTCAGAAAGACTCGCTCATGATGTTTTTGCTGTTCTATATCTCAGCACTATTTCCAGGTTTTCTTCTGTCTCCGAGGGAAATGTGGGGGTTTAATTAGGTATATGAATAATTCACAGAAATTGTGAATTTCTTGCGGGAAGAGGCTGGAGGTGAAAATATATTGGGCTCCTTTATATGGGTTTTTTGAAAAATAGCTTACGAAAAAAAAAAAAAGCTTTTAAAGTACTTTTTATATAAATTTTTTTGGATAATAGCTTATAGAAAAAAAAATAATTCTAAATAAATAAATATTTGGATAGTTATTATCAGAATAACTTTTATAATTAGTAAATGATTAGAAAGGATATGAGATGGACACAAAATAATTCTTGAAGCTGATTCTTGTCATCATCACTGTGCACATCTACAGAGGAGAACTCTCATCTTCTCATCACGATGGCAGTGAAGGAGGATATCAAGCGAGAAGACGAAGATAGAGGAAGAAGAAGTGAAGTCGAGAAGCACCAACGGAGAAAGAAGAGAAGATAAAGACGAAGAACAAAGACACTGCTCTAGTTACGACATCTGATGGAGATCAAGTGAAAACACCAACAGTGAGGAGGATAGAGGACTGACAGACGGAGGGAAGGGGAGGAGAGAGGACAAGTCACCACCAGTGACTCTTCTGCATATCATTGGCAGCGAGAGAAGGAGGAGGAGAAGAGAGGTATCGGAGGAGGGAGAAGAAAAAATAGGGGTAAAATTATAATTTAACAATCACTAAGCCATTTTCTTATTCTATAAGCTATTCTCAATAGCTTATTAAACAATATAGTTTAGTCCATAAATTTTTTTGAATAAATATAACTGTTTATTTAAAAAAAAATAATATTTAGGTTATAAACCCTTTTAAAATATTACTTTTAAAACACAAATTATAGCATAAAATATGATTTCGTAGTTTGAAAATTATCATTTGTATTCTCGAACAACTAAATATGACAGAATAAAACTTAATAAATTTGATAGAACAATGGCCAATTATAATATACTATGTTATATAGGGCCTGTTTGGATAGGATTTTAAAAAATGGTTTATGGAAAAAAAAAAGGGCTTATAGACAACTTATGGAAAATGACTTTTGGATAAGAGTTTATGGAAAAAAAAATGGTTTTGAGTAAATAGGTGTTTTGATAGTTATTTTTAGAATGACTTTTTATGGTGGTAAATTACCAAAAAGGGTATGATTTGGTTTAAAGTAAGAGAGAGGAGGGAGTTAGAGAAAAGAGAAGAGAGATGAGAGAGGGAAGAGAGGAGAAAGGAGAGAGGGTGTAAGAAAAAGTAGGAGAGAGGAGAGAGTGTGTAAGAAAAAGTAGGGGTAAGATAGTAATTGGATAGTCCATAAGTGCTTTTACTGTTGAAAAAGCTATTTTAAATAGCTTATTCAAAACCATGGTTTTAAACCATAGTTTTGTCCAAAAGCACTTATGGACAAATAAGCCTGTTTGTTTTGAAATTTCTCCAAACCGAAGTTTGGCCAAAAGTCCTTTTAAAACCGCGATTTGGTAACTTAACAAACAGGCCTATAGTTTTTTCGTGTGCACAGTGAGAACAAAATTCCTCACTTCTCATATCAAACATCTCCTAAGCTCCCGCGTTGGTGTGTTTAATTTTCAGTTTGACAAAAATGCTATTAAAAGTTCATTTGTTAAAAGATAGTTTGATAAAAAATAGTTAGAATAATAAAATTTATGCTTGGATATATTTCTTTTAAATTATTTTAGTGAACTGAGAGCTATCTGAATAATATAAATGAAATATATTTTCAATTCAATTGAATGATGTGAATAAAAAACATTTAAATGTATGATTACATCAAAACAATATCTGTTATCAATTGGTGGTTGATAAATCACTTTTTAAAAAAGATAACATAAATTTAAATTTTAAAAAATAAGTTTATTAGAAGGAGAAGTAAAAATTATTTGTGTTATAAACTTTAAAATTTAGAAATATCAATTTGGCAAGTTTAATTATTTTTTTATAAGAGAAAATTTTTGATAAATTGGGTGTCAAGAACTCATCAAGGCCAAAGCATATATGATAAGTTTAATTATCTTTATTATTAAATTTAAAACAACTTATTCCAAATAGAAAGCAATAAAAATGTGACTAGGTGTTACTTTTGCAAAATGGATTTTCTAAAAGAAAAAAATTATTCAAACAACTCTTGGTTTCAAGAAAAACGAAAAGTTATATCCAAACGTAGCCTAGGTGGGTGCTAAAGTTGGATGTTGCGTAAGGTTTTTATTTGCCGCTGAAATAATTAATTAATAAAAATGATCACATAGATTTAAATTAAAGTTTATAAAAAAATACATTCAATTACAAGTTTAAAACTTATATTTTAAATAGGAAGGAGTAAGCTTTAACTTAGACAAGTATCCCATCTAAAAAAAGGAGTGCTAATATTTTTTTTTAATTGACGATAAGGATGCTAAAAATCCTAAAAAGGGTGCAAAATTATATTTAAATAATCAATAAACATGATACTTAGCACAACTAACATTGGAAAATAATAAATACTATATCATACATTCGATTGGAATAGAATTGTTATTGTTAATTTCATAAAGAATAATCGGATAAGAATTTTATTGGATAGATAGCACTAGTAGGAATAGTTGAATACTAAAAAGTATTCCAACAACTCATCGATGTGAGAATTGAATAAGATCGTATTCCAAAAATTGAAGTAGCGGAGTTAACTTTGTTTGAAATTATTTATTTTTGTTTATTTTCCCGAACTAGACCTCCCTTGGTGGCATAATAACAAATACACAGGACAACTGGCTATCTGGTTTTCATTGTAATTGGGGAAATTTTCCACCAACTATTGTAGAAGTGTTTGAGATTATAAGAGGAGTAGAATTTTGTTGGTTCAGGCATTTTCAGCTGTTGTGCAAAGGCTGTCAACCTAGTCCCAAGGGAGCAAGAGACTAATCATCCTTATCAAGACAGCATTAATAAAACTACTAATATGTTCCATATGAATTGAAATGTTTCTATTAATTTCATGTATAGAGAATATGATAATATTACTAATAGCTTAGCTAAGAAAAGTTATAAATTAGATAGTATTTCGAATATTTTTTATCAAAAATAATCTTTTATTTAGAGGTGGTTTGTCGATGAAAGAGTTCTTTTTTATTGATAATTTTTACTTTGTAATTGGTTTTTAGACATTAAGCGAGAGTTCTCATTTTTCATGAAAAAAAGAACCAGACCTTCAAGATCACAAATTAGGCTGACGAAAAAGGGCTTCTCCCTCAAACCTATCAGTCGTATGAAATGAATATCCACGTGTCCTTTATCCGAATTACTGATAGGGTAACGCCGATTACGTGTGCCAAATATTAAGCTCGGCAAAACGGAACGGATAGGAGATGGGAATAGGGATAAAAAAGGGCAGAAGGGTAGTCTTCGTAATTAAATTAAAATCCGAGGGTATTGAACGGAGGGCCATAATGCTAAAATGACAGCGACGCGCTGAGGGAGAAGCAGCAGCCAAAAAGCCATCCAAACAATTCACTCTCTCTTTTTAAAGACTCCTTGTGGTTTCCTCTGCCCCTCACCCTTTGGTCTCTCTCGCTCTCATTCTGCGTCTTCGTTATCGTGCGCCTCTGAAACAGTCTCGTCTTCACAGTTTCATCTTCTCGATCTCTCAACTGTAAGTCACGTAGTCTCAATCTGCGGCCCTAATGTCTCTATCGAATTTATTTATCCTAGATCCCTAATTTAAGGTCAGCTAATGTTTGTTGATCTTATCGTCGCAGTTATTTTTCTAGTTGCATACTTGTGTATTCTTGTTTGCAATTTTTAAATTCAAAGTCTGTTTCGAGTTTCGGTTATGCTGTGTGTCGGATTTCGATTTTGATGTTTGTGAACAATTTTGATTAATTTGTAAATTGTCAATTCATTCTCTCGTGCTGTCTTTTTATTCGCCTGATTGTATGTTCCGATGGATCTTTCGGTTGATCTGTGGTGTCTCCTGGAGTTCTTGATTCAGTTGAAGTTAGAATATCGTCCTTAGACATTTGATTTATATGTTCGATTGTTATAGTCGATACTGTCGGGATATATTTTGTTATAAATAGGAGAATCGTAGGGTTTTTTTGGTTCCACTTTACTATCTTGTTGCTGATGGAGATCTCTGTTGAATCTTACTTATTCCTCAATGCAATTGTAATCTTTCCCTTTGTTTTGTTGATCACTGTATCCATAGAGTGAATGCATCGCACTATAATTATCAAAAGACAGTGGGCATTGGTATCAATTTTTTCTTTTTCATGCTGTCATGATTGCTATTCGTTTTCATCTCCTCCAACGTGATTTCAAGGGGAAACATGGGAATTTAAATTAGTTGTCATAACATTTTTTTCCTGGTTAGATTGCCCTTATGGTACTGGATCATTTGGAGGTTATTCAATCTGAAGTTTGTCTGCGACTCTTTCCGATGTACATCATGGGTGGCAAATCTTTGTATGCTTTTGGACGTGATTGAGAGTGTTTTTGTTGTTGTTAGTGTTTGGCTCTGGAATTGAATTCTGTTTACTTATCATGTGTTTTGTTCTATTTTTCCCTTCAGGGCAATCATGAGTGAGGAAGGAGAAAGGACTTGTCCTCTTTGTGCAGAAGAGATGGATTTGACTGATCAGCAATTGAAGCCATGCAAATGTGGTTATGAGGTTTTCTTCCTTCCTTCATGGGTGTTAACTTTCGATATTTTTTACTTGGATCTAAAACAGTGTGCTTTCAAGATTTTTCAATCGTCCATCTCAGTTTTGCCCATTTGTTCTCTGTGGCCCATATTTTAGGATTTGGAGCCTTATTCTCCAGATTATGTTATATTTTAAGGCCTATCTGTTATCTCTCCTTGTCATGTTTAGGTTTTAGTCCAATTTTGTTAAATCTATTGGAACTTGGAACTGATTTCACTTCTTCTTAATTTCAGATATGTGTTTGGTGCTGGCATCACATAATGGACATGGCTGAGAAGGATGACACAGAGGGGAGATGCCCTGCGTGTCGAACTCCATATGACAAGGAGAAGATTGTAGGGATGGCTGCAAACTGTGAGAGGTTATCCAGTTAACAGTATTTTTGCACATTTGATAGCATTAATGTCTTTGTTGGCCGTCCCCATACATCTCAAATATTTATGCCTTCTATAAAAAAATATTTTGAGGATTTCTCTTAACTTTGCCACTTTAGAAACTTAAAGATAGTTTGTGTTTTCCCATTAACTCTGAGATAGTTCGATGGCAAATGATGATAAGATTTAGTTTTTTGCTTTTATTAAATCTGTACTTACTAAAGCAAACTAGGACTCTTTGTTCATGTGTTCTCTTGGTGATGGGCTTTTCCCTGCAGATTGGTGGCAGAAATTAATACTGAAAGGAAGATGAAGAGTCAGAAAGCAAAGTCCAAGTCTTCTGAAGGCCGGAAGCAGCTGAGCAGTGTGCGAGTTATTCAGCGTAATCTTGTCTATATAGTTGGATTGCCACTTAATCTGGCAGATGAAGAAGTAAAATTCTTTTCTCCTCTCCACAAGCACTTGAATACTGTCTCATCATGTGGATTTTTTTTTTACTATTGCTACTTCATGTTTTTTCCCTTAAGAGTGGAGTATTATTTTCATCACCAATTGTGCAGATTCTTCAGCGGCGAGAGTATTTCAGTCAGTATGGGAAAGTCTTGAAAGTGTCAATGTCTCGGACAGCGGCTGGTGTCATTCAACAGTTTCCAAACAATACATGTAGTGTGTAAGTGTATACCTCATTCTTTCTTGTAGTTTACTTCTATCTCTGATGCTATTATGTGTAACTGTAAGGTTCTCTGATTGCTAGCTTTTCAAAATTGTTTCTGGTTTGTCGCTGTAATAAGACACTTTACTGACTTTTTTGTCATTGAGTTGAATTATTTACTCACCTTTCTGGTTTTTGCTTTTAGACATCTTTCAGTTTGACTATGTAGAATAGGTAAAAGTTTAGCAAAACGGACCTTTAGTTGTTCTCTGGGTTTAAAAATTTCCATTTGTATACTGGAAAGAGGCTTTTGTCGCCTGATGTGAGTAACTTGCTCAGGCTTCCTTTTGTATACCTTACTATGCCAGCATTTTTTATTACCTCTATATTATTATCTCGTTTATTAAAGGAAGGATTTATTACAGATATATTACTTACTCAAAGGAAGAAGAAGCAATTCGTTGTATTCAAAGTGTACATGGATTTGTCTTGGAGGGTAGACCTTTAAGGTACAGGCATATGCATGTGCTCACCCCTATCCTCTATTATGTTTGGGATATTTGGCATCTGATTCTTGCTTATTTGCTCTTCTACGTTGCACTTGCAGGGCTTGTTTTGGAACCACAAAGTATTGTCATGCATGGCTCCGAAACATGGTACAGTAGTTCACGTGTCTGTGTAGATTTTCAAATTTTGTTATATTTGATTAAATATGAATTTAATATCTTCTGTTACCAGCCTTGCAGCAATCCTGATTGTTTATATCTGCATGAGATTGGCTCTCAAGAAGATAGTTTCACAAAAGATGAAATAATTTCAGCATACACTAGGTAATTATTTTGTTTCAAAGTTTTCGTTTTATAATTTATTTGATGTTTATAAATCTATTCTCTTCCCAATTGTGTGATTGTGATCCTGATATACCGAATTTTCCTTGAATAATATGTAGATGGCTTTTTGTCTGTTTGGGGAAAAAAATACAACTAATATTTTTCCACCCTTGGCTCTTAAGCATTCTGGTTCTGTTAGATTTTTTTAAAAAAAAATCCTTATGTACTTATCTATTTTACCCTTTTCACATTGCACAATTAGACGAGGGTTGTAGCTGTTTTATTTCCTGATTCACTAAATCATATGATGGTCCTGAATTGATGGTCCTGATTCACTAAATCATATGAAGTCAACACTGCACTCGAATTGGAAGTCAGGAGATCGCTGATGAAGCAGAGGAATGCGCAAGAATCTCAATAGGCAGATCAGCCGCCTTCTCATTCTCAGTAAGGGCTTTCTCAGACTTAGATGGCCTACCTTGAAAGCAGAACGAAGCAGAAAGAAATATCAAAATCGAGGTTGATTTCTGACTTATAAATGGCAATCGACGCTCTAAGGTCGTTAGAAGCCCGATGTTGACACCTTCTCATTTTTAGGTGTAATTGGTCAAAGGCTCTTTTCTACAGGGGTTTCTCAGGAAGAACTTGAATAGGGGTTTTTTTCTATTTTGGAAGAAAAGAAAGGGCTCGCCCTTTCGCCTTCTCTTTCTGCCATTCGTTACGATGTGTACCCGGGAATAGTAGTTTGGAAGCCTAGATCGGGGTACGGGGTTTTCTCTATTTTGGAAGAAAATAAAGGGCTTGAATGATTAAATTACTAAAGACATTGACTATTCAATCCAAATTTGGGAGTAGCTCTCGTCTGTGCATCGGGGAAAGCCTTCGTGAGCCTTTTCATGCATTGCTTTCGGACTTGGCCGAGAATGAGAGCTTTTGAGTGGACATAGTTTTCCTTGCCCCGGAAGCCCAGGAGTTGCATTCTTTAATCGCCCGACCGTCCTCGGAGGGGTTAGTAGCCTGCCCCGAGTGCCTTTGATCCTTGGAATTTCCTTTTCTTTTGGTGTCTTCTTCCGCTACTGTCATGATTTAGATTCGAACCTCTTATCTAGCGGTGCCATGGGGACAACGATAGACCGATGCCAAGCAAAGCAATAAAAAGATTGAGTTTTTTAGTCCTTTCAGTCAGTTCCGATTCGGTTAGCTACTTAGGGTGAACCACACAGAAGCGAAAGAGAAACAATGTATGATGCCAAGGATGACAGGAATTGTGAAGAAAGATGATAATATACATATTTATATTTGTTGGAAACTATCTGTTGCTTTGTAATTGATGGTTTTAGGGAGGGTGTTTGGTCATTGTAGTTGAGGTTTTGGCTATTGAGAAATTAACTAGTCCCGGTGGAGATCAATTTATATTAACTAAATGTTCCCCTTGGAGTCTGAAAAATAAACTGCATGATTTATGGCTCGATAAAAATGTAGCTTATAAATTTTATTATATATATTGGTATATTGATTGAAGCTTCTTATACATTGATGATGGAACCTGAAGAGTTCTTTTTTGCTTGTAAGTTCTCACTTTATGCTGCATGAATTGCATGTGGTGATTTTCATTTACTGGGCTGATTTATTTTCAAAGAAGCAGAGTTCAACAAATTACGGGTGCCACAAATAATATGCAACGGCAGTCAGGGGATGTGTTGCCACCCCCAATTGATGATTACATGAACCATTCTGCTGGAAAACCCATTGTGAAAAATGCCTCAAATGTAAGATATGTATTTTCCTTTCCCCTCTAACCATCTCCTTTTTGTTGGTAACTTTGACCTTGTCACGTGCACATGATTTTTAGCTGCTCCTCCCAGCTTGGGTACTGTTAGCACAATGTATTTTATGCACTTGACAGCGGAACTTGAAGGGTGTACTAACCATGTAATTTATTATTGAGTAGAATTTTACTAGCACTGCTAGAGGTTCACCTCCAAATGGAAGTTCTGGAAGATCTATAGCTCTAAATCCTGCTGCTGCGTGGTATGGTATTTGACTTTTGAGGTTGAAATTGTTGAACGATGATATGTTCCCTGATCTTTATTTTCTTTCAGGGGTACAAGAGCTACAAATTGTCAGCCCCCTACTGGAGGTTTATTATGTCCAAATGGACCACCTAAGCCAAAAGCTGATGCTGTCAGTGGAACACTAGCCTTTTCAGCTGTTGCAGGTTCAAGCCAGAACTCTTTATTGCACAGTGATGCAACCAAGAGACCACTGTCAAGTGACGGGAGTCATAATGACCTTAGAGTACAAAATGATTCATTAAAACCTGTAAAGCAATTGGATAGCATGGACAATCCAAGTAATGCGGGTGAAAAGACTGCTACATCTGCTGATGCTTCCCTTGCACCTGTTAATTCAAACAGCTTGTCTTCTTTACCGTTATCCAGAGATGGTGATAGAGGCACTTGTACTACATCAAACACAACAAATTCTACTGACATCACTGGGCAGTCAGGCAGCTCTGGTCCTGAGGAAGCAACTATTGCTACCAATGAAGAGATTCAGAACTTGTGCTCCAATCTGTCCTCTGTTAACATTGATAGAAATGGCCAAAGTGAATACTATGGTATGGTCAGATCTAATAGCCCCCCTTCTGATTATGTGTTGACAAAGTCTCCTCAACTTCAAGCATCCCAGCAGCATAAAGATGACAAATTTAGAGATGTGCAATTTTCAGGCGAATCTGGTAAAACTGCTCCATCTGATTGGGAGCAGTCTGATTGGAAATTGAATTCACGATCCCAAATAGTATCAGCTACAACTGACTTGGAAGATGATATAGCTTCTTTTGATAATCAAAGGCTCAACGATCCAGAAGTTGTTAGTCATTCTCCTTACATGCCTACGTCAACAAGTTTTGTTCATGTCCCAATCCATTCTAATCATAATCTCATCCAACATGGGGAACAGCCCCATGCTGTTAATGTTGATTTTGTATCTGCTGATTCTAAGGTTGGGGATGATTCTCTATTATATCCATCCAGCATATTATGTAATGGTTACCCTGATAAATTGGTCGGCAGCTGCTCTTCTGGTTTGAATAGCACCCCTGATTGTACCTCACTTCAGGATGTAAGAAATGAACAATGCATTGGAAGATTATTCGCTGAAGCAGTTAGTGCTGGAAATGATACTGCATTGGATAAGGGTGAGAGTAGTATAATTTCAAATATATTGTCCATGGACTTTGATGCCTGGGATGACTCGCTGACATCACCGCAGAATTTGGTTAAGTTGCTTGGTGACAACACTGATAACCGGTTTGTTCCCTTAAAAAAATCAAGTTCTTTGAAAATGCAGAATAATAGTCAATCAAGATTCTCTTTTGCAAGACAGGATGAACCTAGAATGCAAGCATTTAATGCAAACCCATCTTATGGTATTAGTGAGCAATTTCAAGGGAGGGGCTCTTTCATACGGGATTTTTCTGAAAGAGACTTGTATAATGATAGGAAGTTGGGTATGGCAAATGGCCTTTCTTCCTGTAAACTTGAGGAATCTGAAAATCTAGGCAGTGGTCACTTTGTTCCTTCTAGTAAGCATTCCGGTGAGTATCAATAGCTTGTTGAAATGGCTAATTTAGCCTTTATAGTTGCTTCTAACTTGGATCTTGTTATTGAATTATTTGCTACTGTTTTTGATACCATCCTTAAGTTTATGCTTCTGCACTGTCCTTGCTCAAAGACATTTGCTTTGCTTGAGATTCTGTTTTGAAAATACTATTTTTTGGTGTTATGTTTTGTAAAATGCACTTTTCAATGGTGTCAAGTAAAAAAAAAAAAACAGCCCTGATATGCTTAAAATAGCTAACAGTTGCTAAAGCTGTTGCTAGATCACCTGACCCCACCTATTTGAGGTTGAAATTTTTCCTAAAACTCAAAGGTCTAGGTGCATCCTTGCAAAACTATGCATTGTCTGAGTTGATGTGAGATTTGCATTTGTACAAGTGCTGTTAACATATATCTGATGACCTTGGTTTTATGTTGATTTGCAGCTGTTTCTAGAGCTCAAATTTCTGCTCCTCCAGGATTTTCAGTTCCAAGTAGGCCTCCACCACCAGGTTTTTCTTCTTACGAGAGAGTGGAACCGGCTTTCAGCTCAGTATCTGGTTATCAGACACCCACAGCTGGAAATATTGGTTGTACAGGGGACATCGAATTAGTAGATCCTGCCATTTTGGCTGTTGGCACTGGCAGACTTCAAGGTTCACTAAACAGCCCAGGGTTGGAAATCAGATCTAGTTTCTCCCCACAATTAAATTACTTTGAAAACGAGGCCAGACGTCAATTATTGATGCAAAGATCTCTCTCACAACCACAGAACAGATTTGCTGAAATTGGGAGTACTTTTTCTCAGATTGGTGATTCTTATGGCATTTCTTCAAGGTTAGACCAATCACAAGTCGGCAATTTGACCCCTTTTGCTCAGTTGTCCTTACAGCAGTCTAGAAATGCTCTTTTGTCTAATGGCCAATGGGATGGGTGGAATGAGGTGCAGAGTGGAAGTAGTCTAGGGGTGGCTGAGCTACTAAGAAATGAAAGACTTGGGATTAACAAGTTATATGCAGGATATGATGATTCAAAATATCGGATGCCAAATTCTGGGGATCTTTACAACCGAACTTATGGGATGTGATTTCCTTGGTCTAGTTTTCTGATGGCTAGCCACTGAAGCCAAGACAGATGAAAACTATTTTGTTGCATTGCTGAAGGTGATGGGACTGACAGAGATGTGATTTCCTTGGTTTAGTTTTCTGATGGCTAGCTACTGAAGCGAAGACAGAGATGAAAACTATTTTGTTGCATTGCTGAAGGTGATGGGACTGACTCACGATTGATCTGTTGGGCTAAATAGTTGAGGAAACATTGTCAAACTCCCTAAAAGTGTGGTCTTTAGCTGCAACTGGTAATCCTTAAACTTATTCTTTCTTCTGGTTTAATTGTTAGCTAGTCATTTTGCTCATCTAGATGTGCGTGTAAAGTCTTCTCCCTCCCCATCCCCTACAGAATTTATTATTTATTATTTTTGGGTTCCCTGCACCAGCATTCTCACTATATGTTGAGTGCATTACATTGCCACTTGCTTTTCATACCATGAGCACTGATTTTACCTTCCTGTCCTTTTAAGGTTTGGATTTACAGAAGTGAGCTGTAGTGGGATACAAATTGCCAATACCATTGTGATCGGACTGCCAGGTAGAACTTAGTTGTGAGTGTTTTCCCTATGAAGTGTGAGCAGAAAAACTTGCAGTTGATTTGGAACCAATTAATGAATCCCATGTTTACTAGCGTTGTAATTTTCTTTTAGTTTTAACCACACTTTGTGGATAGAAGTATATACAAAATTGATGAGACTGATTCAATGGCAAGTATTTTGCATAAAGCCTTTGTCGCATTTTTCAGGAGTTTTCATTTCATGTTAGGTTCAGTAAATGAGGCGAAAACTGGAAAAGCATCCTCTGAAATTATGTAATATTGGCCCTTACTAGGCAGGGCTAGTGGCGTCTGGTATTTCCTTGCAGATATAATTTGTAATTTTTTTTTGCGCTAGAATATTTTTAGCGGCTCGTTGTTTTTTGGTTCTTGTCTCCAGCTAGATAGGGCCTGTTCTTTTAAGCCAGTATTCATGGTTTCCTTATTTTAATAAAATGTCAAGTATTTGTGGTTTCACCTGTCTTTATCCTTGCATTTGCCCATTTTGTTTGACTGTTGCCTCAGATTTTAACCAACAATGCAAGAGTTAATCAAGTCACCATATGAACCATCTTTTATGCGTGGGCTGTAATAGCAGCCAATTTTCTGTATTTTTCTGATCCACCTGAAGTCTGCTGCAGGTATTTGAGCCTGTTGAGACAATTTGAGGGCCGTAGTTGTATTATTGATGTTTAATGATAAGGTTCAAATTTTAGTTCTTGGAGTTTATGTTGCCACAATATCTTCCTTGAAGTTTCACTTAAGTTCTAATTTTTGTCATAAGGTTTTTTTATTCTATATTTCAGTTCGTGAAGGTAATCATTTCGGGCTAAACGAATAAAATGAACCGAAAAATCAAACTCCGAATTTTTCGTTTTTCTAAAAGAATGGATGGATGGCCTAAACGGGTAACGCATCGAGGACTGTTGCAGCCCGCGCTATCTGATTCCAGTCTCCCCTCTCAGATGGGGTAGGGGAGTCTGAAAATTTGCTTAGGCATTGTACATGCCCTTTAGGGGTAGCGAATAAGTTTGCACATTAGTTAGCTTCTGCGTTTAAAATTAAGAAACAGATCAATCTTTACAAAAGGTTATTGCGACTCGGTCACCCAAAAAATATCGTGAATTGCGGACTTCATGGGTCCAAACTGAGCTTGTGGGAGTAGTTACATAATGTGCAAACTTCGGGTGGCGAAGTGTGTTTTTTTTTCCTTGCTCTTATTTAAAAAAAAATTACTACACAATAATTTTTCTTAAGATGCATGAAATAATTATAATTCCGACGGTTACATATATACACATTTAATTGATTCATGCATTTATTTGTTTTTGTTCACAATAGATCGTTCCCTTTCGGCGGTTATTCGAAATTATATTGAATTATATTGGCGTCATATGGAACAATGCAACCAGTGAATAAACAGTGAATGTATAATTGTATAAGGACAACTCACTCGGCTATGCAAAACGAGACAAAAATCTTCTCATGGCTTCCCCCTCCAACTACAAAGGGAAGAAAACGCGTAAAGGAATCAACAAATTATCGTAAGCATGCTATAACCAACAGGTTTACAGCAAATCAGAGGGTATATCAATCCAAAGAATTTTGGATACAAACTTGCCATGTGGTTATGGTTTTGGCGAGCACCAGATGCAAAAAGTGAAGGCTAAGCCTAGGGTGGTGGATGCGGGTGCTTCATGTGGTAATAATATTGAGATGCGGTGGGGGCAGCTGAAGTGGATGAAGAAGAAAAAGAGAGAGTGAGGGGAAGTGAGTTCGTAGGTTTAGGCGGGAAGATGGCAGTGGATGAAATGGAGAATCCTGATGATGCTGCAGTAGAGAACTGTGGAACTGTGCTCCCACTAAGCCGGCCATGCCTTCGCCACGTCCAGTTGGGCTGTCCTGTGCTCATTCTCTCTGCTCTTTCCTGCCATATAGTTTCAACATTTTCCCCCTTAAATCTTCCACCACAATAATGTCCCAGACAAATTATAAAATGTGTTTAAAAGTTCTTTCCGGTCCAAGTTCTTCATGTCATCTAAATTTAATTTATTGATATAACAAGCAATGCTTCAACTATCTGATAATTTGTAGATTATTGGAACATGCTTATCGACGGACACCCCCAAGTAAATGTTCTCACACAAATTCTTATCAAAGTATTGAACGATGTAGAAGAATATAACATACTGGAGACTGTGTGGCCTTTTAACTATTCAGATAACATGCACAAGAACCAAAAGCTCTAAAAACTAGGATATCCGGAACACAAAAGTCAACATTATGTTTGCAATGAAATTAAAGTCAACCACGCTTCCTTTTTCAAACTAAGACACTAGCAAGAATTGTGGTCAAGAAATAAGCAATCAGGCCCAGTTGTGAAACTAATACCAGACAGTGATACTCACCTCACTGGGAAAGAAATTTGGATATATGCCATTCCATACAGAAAGGCGATCTCCAGTTACTACAAGCTTTTTCAAAGCTTGATCGCCAATTACCGAGTCGGTGTTGGTCTCTATCTGCAAATAGGAGGGGAGGGGAGTTATAATTAACGAAATGGGATCTTACAGATGCCAAAACAACTCCTTCAGACTACATCTCAAAATACCCTCGAACTTGTTCTGGCATGCATATTGTAAGGATAAGACTCGAGCTCAGGATTGCCCCCGCTTTCATTTAGACCTTTGCCTGGGGTAGCTATGCCTAAATTGAGGTCAAGATTGTGACTGACACCTGAGTTAAAAACAATTCGCACAGAATATTATTTTCTGGGCGAACAACCAGCTAGAAAGTAACTATATATAAAGAGGATCAAATATTATAAGAGAAAACTACCTTCATTGGTCGCTTCAGTATTCAACTCTCCTTCATAAGCACTTGGCTCAAAGTTAGTTACTGCCTCCCTTCCATTGCACTTAATGGCTGCTTTATCGTATGCCCTGATTTCAACCAAAAAAAAGGGAGATACGTGTTGGATGAAAGCCTCATCAACTTAATACTTTAGCATAATTAAATTCAGCGCAGGTAGAATGTAATTCATGTATCATTAGGACCTTGCAGCTTCTACTTCGCTGTCGAACAGCCCAAGGTATATATACCTGCATGAAAGCATTCAATCTCCATAATAAAAACACCTTTGCCAATCGTTTCTTGGAATATGCAGGTTAGTAGACATGTTTATCCAAAGGGAAATGCGGGAAAAGAGAAGACTAAAAATAGCCCATCTGGACTCATTCGAAACCCATTTTCATTGCAAACCAACTGATGCTTGAATTATAAAAACTAATCGTAAATTACAGCCCTCCATTACTCCAGTTTCTATGAAGCAGGTCCTCACTTTTTGCCAAGAAGTTGTCCCATCCGAGCTTCCCAGCGTCCACATTTGTGCAGTGTTACCCCCCGGTATTTTGAGCTACCCCTAGAGAAACCAGTACTTTGGCGACGAAGAATGTGAACAAACTCCTCCTTGGTGAGATTCTTCATCTATGTACATCATTTAGTAAATGGTGAAAAATTTTAATATGAGATCCCTAGATTTATAAGCGCTTGTGCGGTTCCAAACCTGTTTAAGATCCTCCTCATAATCACTAAGGTTGAAATTGATATCAGCTTCAACTCCCCTGAATCTAATAGCAGCTCGATCGTAGGCTCTACAGATGAAAATTCCAAGTCAAATGAGGCGGACAGTGAACCTATTCAAATTCTAAAAGAATACAGAAGCAGGTTCCAAAGCTAAAATATGCAGAAGTTTACCTAGCAGCGGCATGTGCAGTGTCAAAACCGCCTACACGTTCCAATAGCACTCTCGTCAAAAATTACTAAATATGGTAAAACGTAGAAAATAATTTAAATATTAATGGAATTCACATACCTAAATAGACTTGTTTCCCACAATCCCTATGTTAATTAACCAAGGAAAAAATGAAAGAACATATCAGAGTTAATTCAAACAGGTATTAACAAATTACAATCTCAGGCAATTATTTAATTTCCTTCCCAATATACTATAGATGATCGCATAGTCGGAGGAAAATCAGATTGGATAAATTAACGAAATCATCAAATTCAACGAGATTCAGCATAGGCAAGCAACGGCGTGACGAAAAGGCCTCAGCCCTCAGCCAAAACACAGAAACAACAACAACAAAAAAGTGAAAACGCCACCAACATGTAGAGAGGGAATACGAAATGCTAAATTCATCACAAACTACCAACCAGATATGTGATTCCCATCTTCCAGTCCTCCTATAGAAGGTGACTCCTCTGTACTGGGAGCTCCGAGACCTTGGACCTCTCCTGCTCTTCTTCACCTGCGGCTGAGGTTGTTGCTGAAGTTGAATCATCTTTGCCTCTGTGCCGCCATTTTGGCTATCAAATGAGAGATCCATCCAGCTCTTATTTGATGGAAAGGGCGATGAAGACTGACCCTGCCAATTCCCGGAGTCGCTATCTACTCCTTTTGCTCCACTCACCGTAAACAACTCCCTGGTTGCGACGTCCTTACCGCTGTCCACCTTGAGGATATCGAAATTGAAGGTAACAACGTCGCCAGCGCGTGTAGAGCAAGAGTCATCATCGCCTCCTCCTGTACTGGACCCGTCGGCATTGACAACAGATGAATTAGAGGTCCCCGATTCCTCCATTTCATTCGCCGAAGCTTCAGGAAATTTGTCAAAGAACATGACCGAGTCATGGTTCTGAGTCGAATCCGCATTAAGATTAAGATCTAACATGGTTGTCAAACTTCTGCTAAACTCTGTTTATTTTCAGCACTATGTTATCAACTATTACAGTCAACTATTCTCGCTACAGCACTAGGAATGATACTCTTTCTATCGATGAATCCGACGGGGAAATCGATTCGATCGGAAACAAATAGTCACAGGTAAGGTAATGTAAGCAGCACGGCAAAATATGAGGGATTCTGGGAAAAATAGTGGCAACGGAAGTAGAGTAGAAGGATGAAAGAGGGATTACACTACAGGACAAAGACAAAGCGAAAGGAAGCAGAATCAGAAGCTGCTTCACTCTCTCCAACTCAGGTTTCCGACGACGGTGAAAGAAGGAGAGAGACGATATAGCTCACAGGCGGAGGTAAGAGAAGGAAGCACCCGTGCTTGAGCCAAGAGAAATTGCATTCGTAATTTATGAGTTCAGAGTCGGGAGCAAAAGCATCGCCGACTATCGGATTCCACTGGCACAGGGAGAGAGGGAGAGAGAGATGGGACGTTTGAAAGAACACTTCAACACATTTTAAGAGGGGATGGAATATATAAACATTCTCTCTCTCATAGTGGTAACCGGGCGCTTCGGTCACCACTCACCAGTTCGAGATATTGCCAGGGAGATTTTTCTTAAAAAGGAAAACGACAAGAGAGACACAAAGTATTTATAATTATTATAGATTATACAATCAAAATTGTTATATATCTCTCATGAAATCTTTAGGTAAGTTTAAGAAGAAGCTGTATGTTATCATCTTATTTAATACTCAATTTCAAAATATAAAATAAATTTTTTATAAATATTTAATTCAGTTTGGGGAAAAAATGAAACACTGAAAAAGGTGTGGATTAATTTAAAGACGGACCATCAAGCTCAAACGTACGTGACATGAAAAAGGAATGAATGAACAAGTCATCCATCAAGTTATGTATGCTGGCCTCATCAATTATGTCCATTTTAAGACATATGGATAGAATCCTTCAATTCGGTTTTCCTTGTCAATTATGCTGCGACCGATTCATTTTATTCTGTTGCCGAGTTAGTTTAAAATTAACTCGTGATCGTAATAACTTTACCCTATCATCCCTTGCTCCCAAACATGTCTAAATATTTAAATCTATAATAGTTAATATTTTTCGTACAATAATGAAAATGTAGAATGTAATTGTATATTAAATAAATAAAAATAGCCAATACTCGTATGATAAAATGAAAGAGTAAATTATCAAATTAATTTATAAAAAAGTTACAAGATAATGAATGGCGCATTTATTGAATAGATCGCTAGCTGTTTTCTTCAACAAAGAAGTTATAAACATTACAGCAGAGTTACAGGGACCCTCAAAATGACAACGTCCATTTATTATTCTTAACCTTTCCTAACACAATAGAAAAAGGTTGGCCCAACAGAATAAAATAATGATGGGAAGGATCAAAACATATGGCAAGGTAGAGAGGGCCATAGAAATGCCAAATTTTCAATGTTATAACACTATAGAGAGATTTTCTAACCATCTTGCTTTTTTTTTTCTTTCAAAAAAGTTGTAATTTAATGTCTGCGCCTAACCCAGCGTTCTTTCCATCCATTCCACGCCGGGAAATTTTTTTCCGGAATCGTAAATATATTTTACTTTAAAATTTTGGGGCAATATTAATTTTTTACGGATAATTTAATTAAAATGCTAGCTATGTATTTTTTTTTTTTTAAAGGAGAAGATTTGGTAATCAAGATGTCGGACAGTGTAAACAATTATAGAAAAGCGACAATGCTACATAGAAACAAATTACGGTGGCAAACATAGCAACAAACATCCCTCCCATAAGGGTATGTGTGTCCAAGGTCGACATATTTGGCAAGTAGTTTGATAACTCGTTTTCTTTTATTTCATTTCTTTTTTCCCTTTCTTTTCTTTTTGTTTTTGAACTGAAAGGCTGAAACTCATTTAATTTTGTTATTACAACTTAACAGTAAATTTACTCCAATTGCCTAAATTCAACAAAACCCCCCCATCATGATATAGGACAAGACTTTAATAATATCCAAAAATATCATCATCCCATTCCCATTATTAACTGTACAAAACAAAGTTTTATTTGTAGCTTCCATCTTGATGGCGTTTATTTTAGTCAAATCTTGATGAGAAATTTTATACTTTTCT
Organism: Leucaena leucocephala; assembly: GCA_037074615.1. NCBI lineage: Eukaryota > Viridiplantae > Streptophyta > Magnoliopsida > Fabales > Fabaceae > Leucaena > Leucaena leucocephala. Next base: position 14,856,724 of record CM073544.1, read on the forward strand.
AATTCTAATTATAAAAATTAATTAATTTTTTTAGATAAATATAAAAAAATAAATAAATTATTTAATTATGATCAAATTCAATATCTCATAATAAATTCATATTATATTTTATTCAATCTATTAAAATTAATTAATTAGCTATTATATTAGTTATAATTAATTGAGTTATTTAACTTATTTAATCTATTAGAATTAATCAATTAATTTTATATTAATTATAATTAATTAATTTAATTAGTTTTTATATTAAATACTGGATAGAATATTTATTATAATTCCATCTTACATCTGTTGCTCTACATCTGCGGCTCCCATTATTATTTTTCCCTTTCCATATTTTCAATATTTTTTCGCGGAAAACAATATTTTTGAATCATGATGGAGGAGGAAAAGTAGGACCAATGGAGAGGACAACCAACGAGAAGTTATTCAAATCGAATTATTGGAACTTGGAAGATGGGAACGCTGTGCTCAAGCCGATAGACTTGGGTTCCCCGTATTAATGATTCTTACTGTGTGAATGATTAAACAATAATTATTCCAAATGGTCCATATTGTTTAATACGAAAGGTTATTTAAAATGAAAAAGAATGACGTAATCCGCACCAAATAAGATGGATCCAAGGGGTTGTCAAATCATTTCTTGTCACGAAGACATATTTGCGCAAGAGTTAAGAAGCCCATCAATTGGGTGATTAACAAGCATGAGAACTATTAGTTTAGTGGCCACGTAATCAAAATATATCCGAATTATTTAGAAAAAAAATATTTGTTGATTTTTCGTATCTTGAATGTCCGTATAACAACCACGAGTTCAGGCGGAGGGCGTTTTTGGGGTGGCATGCCCATACCCCTTTCATGATTGGTGGTGCCAGAGAAGATGGCAATCCGCTACGGACAGGTGTATCTTGTTGTGTGGTCACATGTGTCAAATCATGATGGCCCCTTTTCCTACTTTTATTTTATTATTTGACCTTTTCCCCCCAAAAAAAAATAAATCCAACATTCACAATTCACCCTTTTCTGGTTGTTATCTTGTCCTCTTCAGAGTTCCAGTCCTTGCCTACATTAAATATCCAATGGTTTATTTTATTCAAAATGTCCAACGGTTGGGGATAGCCAAATCATATCATGTGGCCTTGTGTCTCTATTGTTTTTTTTTCTTTTCATACCTGTTGTGTTTAATTTAATTTATAATTTTCCGTGTATAATCACCATCACACAAATATTGATCAAAGGGATAAAATAACAATCACAAAGTGAAATTAATCTTGTGGTGACAAAGATCATTTATTCTGCTCTTAAATTAAATTCTCTCTCCAAAATCTTAAATATTTTATATCAGGCAATTTAATAATTAAAAACGCAAAAACATCATAATTTAAAGTAAAATATATTCTTCTTTTTTATTAATTGGAGCTACTTCCATTGCGTATTTATATACAACGATTTTTTTGCCAACTCATGGACGACAAATATGAAAAGAGGAAAAACATGAAAGTTTTTATCGTTTGCTTGAAGTGGGGAAATAAATGTCATCCTTCAAAACAAAACACAACTATGTCACGACAAAAAGAGTATGGGCCTGTTTGGTAAGGCCGTAAAGCGCGGTTTTAAAAGGGCTTTTGGCTCAAACTTCGGTTTGGAGAAATTTTAAAACAAACAGACTTATTTGTCCATAAGTGCTTTTGGACAAAACCATGGTTTTGAATAAGCTATTTAAAATAGCTTTTTCAACAGTAAAAGCACTTATGGACTATCCAATTACTATCTTATCCCTACTTTTTCTTACACCCTCTCTCCTCTCTCCTACTTTTTCTTACACCCTCTCTCCTTTCTCCTCTCTTCCCTCTCTCCTCTCTCTTCTCTTTTCTCTAACTCCCCCTCTCTCTTACTTTAAATCAAATCATACCCTTTTTGATAATTTACCACCATAAAAAGTCATTCTAAAAATAACTATCCAAACACCTATTTATTCAAAACCACTTTTTTCCATAAACTCTTCTCCAAAAGTCCTTTTTCATAAGTTGTCCATAAGTCTTTTTTTAAAATCCTATCCAAACAGGCCCTATATCAAGTTCTATTAATCGTATTCAATAAATAGTATGATTTATTTTTTGAATATTTTGCAAATTACAGTAGAAGGTTGAAACAATGTTCAGTTTACCTAGATATAATTATAACTATATATATGTGTATTATAATTAAATAATATGAATATATACGGGACAATGCCATCTATTTAATATATTATAAATTTTAATATTAATATTTTTAAAAGAGAAAACTCTATACTAAATTAGTGATAAATAAAAGAAAAAACTTATCTACTTAATTTTATATACTCCGTATCTCTTTAATATATAACATAATTAAATAGTTATTGACATAAATATAATATTTATTTTTTATATTTTTTATATTTTTTAAATAATAATAATTAAATAAATGATGAAAAAAATTAAAAAACTAATTAGAATATTTTAAAAAAATATTTTATATTAACTAATTTTTTAACATAATTAAATATATATTATATTAAATATTAGTGAAGTAATATTATATATATATATATATATATATATATATATATATATATATATATATGCATCTCAATCGAAATGAGGTCCAAGGGCAGTTCGGGCAGCAAAGGTGCTTCCCAGCTGCCAGAGTCCGGCCTGTTAGGTGTTAGCGACGTGAACCGTTGTACGGTTATTGCATGCTCGATGCACATGACTCCCTCTCCGCAAAGGCTCTGTAGGAAAAAATAATAAACATGTTTAGCCTTATGTTTGATATTATATTTTTTTAATTAAACCAGAATAAAGAAACCTTAGAGTATTAGAATTTAACATAAAATAAATAATATATTAAAAATCACATATCTTGATTTGATTTAAAATAAATATATTAAATATATATATGAGAGACTTCCCATTTCGACTTTTATTTTATTTCTGTAATTAATATTAAAATTATCTATCCATATCAAATATAAATTTATAACAACTGTCTAAAATATCTCTCACCTTTGCAGTATCTAAATTTTTAACTTATTTTAATTTAATTTTCGGTATTTTGAGAGGTGGACTGTTTTTTCTTTACCAAAAGACTACTATTCCACTAAAGAAAGGGACAAAATCACAAAAGTGAGGCCCCTAATTGGTCGGTACCTGTGGATGGGTGCTCTTTCTTAAACTTTCGTAGGATGTGAAATTCCAAGAGTAATCTCGACTTTACTCTCGCACATGAGCAACACGTGCTTATTATTCTTCTCTTCTTGCAGTTATCTGTTTTGTTCTTACTCTTTAGCTACCCTAATTCCAATTTCTCATGACCCATGAACCTATGCGTTCCCCCACAAAGACAAGCGCCTAATCCCTGCATGGAATTACAGTTATACCCTTGCTTTGGATCCAATATAATCTCTCTATAGGATCTACGACCTTTTTCTGTTGCTACAACGTAGAAGCATTTGCTTTTTATTATAGAGATAATATCTATCTAAAAGCAGATTAAAATAACAAAGAGATTTACATAATGATACATATATAGATCATAAATGGAATCTCATGCAGGACTTAAAGAGTATATAAAGCGGAAGGAAATTATATGTATTAAGAATATTGCAGTAAATAAAGGAGTTTTGAATTTTTGATATGCTTGTGGCATAGGGATTCGACTAAATAATTAATTATATATCCAATCTTTTGACAAAACAAGCAATCTCTGTGTTTGGAGAAAACGATGGAGAGGGGAGATTAGATAAGGGCTTAATATCAGAGTATAGAAATATACAACACCTGTCTCGTTAAAATTAAAATCATTAAAATTCATCGTATTACGCTTAAAAAAGTGTGGGGGTTGCAGTTTTTGCTTCAAAGACGAATATAATATGTTTGTAAGTAGGGTTTCGCGGGAAGGTCAAGGAATCTTCATTAAGATATTAATATGATTTGCAAGGCTTACATTAAACCACGCCGCACCTGCGTCCCATCAATTAAAAAACTATTTTCTTCCCCTCTCTCTTTTCTGAAAGTAGTTATCAGCTTGCCTTATCAAAATCCTACGAGCTCCAATAATCTAGGCCTATATTATATTATTCATTTCGCACCCTATTGTCAATACCTAAGATCGTACGTCTTACTCTTGATTTGTTATTTTTTTTAATCCCTCACCGACAACTAATTAGACCCCTTTCTTATTAAAAAATATAATTTAAAAAGTTTTAAATCATAGAACGAATCAGTGTTATTAATATCCAGTCATGGATCGGGGGCAATATCCACGTACAATATGGAGGTTTGAATACCCGACCGCTTAACCAGATTCCTTGGAACAGAGTCGAAGATAATGGATCTGGCTCCACATATTCTTTTATTTAACTAACATTGATAGACGGTATACATGTTGTGTCTCGAAGAGAGAGATCGATGAGGAAATACTCAAAAATAATAATAAAGAAAGGTTTTACATGTAAAATTGTACGTGTAAGAGCAAGTGCAGAGATTAATGATAATCCCAAAGAATGAGTCGCAAAATTTGACTAAGATAAGACGAACTAATATAGGATCCACTGAATCCATGTGGGAGTTAAATAAAATGAAGGTTCACTTTCATAGGAACCATCAAACCTGTTAGAAAACCACGAGGTTTGTCTCATAGGGTAGATTATATATATACATATATATATATATTCCCTTTTCCTTTTGGTGATTTCTACTAGATTAGAAAGGGCCTTAAAATTCGATGCGAAGTGACTTTAATTTTTATGTGATTCCTTGGACTCAACAAAAATTGCTAAAACGGAGGGAGTGAATGAGGTTTGATGGGAATGGGCTAACTACGACGTTGCTCAAAGTCACCGCATCGATATCGTTCTTTTTAAAAAAATTCCGCCATATGCTTTTTCTTCGTGGATTCATCATTTGTTGTAATTTAGTGATAATGTGTTCCATGTTATTCCGCACGATGTCGACACCTGTCCCTCCAATTCAGGCACGTGTAATTTTTATGTTTCATTAATCAAGAATATCTAAATAAGCAAGAAGCCTCTTCCTCGAAAAATAAAGGAAAAAGTTTATTTTAGTTAAGTTTAAACATTTAAGTGATTGAGAGAATATTAAGCTAGTTATGAAGATTTTGTAGGGGGGAAATATATATATATATATATATATATATATATATATATATATGTTTAACATATCCCATTACATGCCTGGCTTAAATTCTCCCAATACACCTCCCTCATACTTCCGATAACATTTTTATATTAATTTAGCCTAATAAAATATGTCAACAAAAAGAAAAAAACTCAGCTGGCAAACATGTTTGGTTTAATTATTATATTTTAAGATTTGTACGAAAAGAAAATCAAAGCGAGGAATGACTGAAACTTGTTCGGATGGTTGCTCGCGGAATACGTCGCTATAAATTGGGGGCGGGGGTGGTGGGTTTACTTTGACAAGTAAGAAATAATTAGAGCAATCAGTGTTTATAAATTAATTAAATAATAATTATTAATTAATTTAATCCAAAACCAGATCAGATATCATGCATTATCATCTTCCATCTTCTTCACGGCTGACACAAGGCTCCAGCCTTTGCTTTACTTTCACACTTGCAATGACAAAGCGATGCATTTAATTATGGATAACGGAAGTCCCACCTCATGAATTTCACTAGCTTACTCGAATCATGCATGAAATAATCAAAGTTTCATTTGCTTGTGTAATCAACGGGCTTTAAGTGGCTTTTGGATTTTCCTGCTCATCATTTCATGTTGCTTTTCATAATGATGTTTAGCTCATTTTTTAATTTTATACTCTGATTCTTAATATAAGATATATTTAATTATATTAAAAAAGTTAGTTAACTTAGTTAATATAATATTTTTTTCTTAAAATAATCTAACTATTAATCCTTTTTAATTCACTCACTCTCCTCTTATTTGATTATTGTTGAGGGAGTATTGATATACGTAATTTGAGAAGAAGTTAATAAACATAATAAATAAATTTTATACTTAGAATAAATATCAATTCTCTAATTAGATTCTATATTAAAAATAAAAGGGAGAGTAGTTAATTTGTGTTTTGCAGTGTGGGTAGCGGACATTTAAGTGTGACATGCAATGCAAACATCAGATCGCCTTAAACGCGTAGTGTATGCTTAATTATGTATATTTATGGGATTATCAAATATATCATTTAATTAAGTATGCCTCAAGCTTTGAATTAACGATCTCTTTTCTTCTTCTTGTGATTTTTATACGGATCAAATCAGCATTTAATGAGAGAAAATTATAGCCATGTATATAGTTTTGCCCCTCGAGTAGATAACTTTATATCCAGTTTAAGACCCATGGAGTTATGTATACGTTAACTAAAAGTCTATTTGGTTCAAGAGAAATTGATGGAAAGACAAATTTTAATGAATCCGATTTAAAAAAAAATAGAGGAGTAGAGTTAAGAATTTTGAATTAATTTTTTTACTATTTTATCTTATATCTTTTTTACAGCCTTACTAATCAATTTTTCTTAAATTAAACTCGTTAAAATTTTTCCTCCATTTCCCTCCTATCAAACAAAACCTAAGTCGGTATACGAAAACCTGCTTGACACGATGGTTAACTGACGGTGGTGGTTGGGTTTAGATATCTTACCTGTTAATTATTGTATATTGACGCGATCTTGTGTTTAATTAGACCAAATCCACCCTCTTCAAAGTCTGTTTTAGAATGAAATTTCAACGGGAATTATACAGTATGAATCGTATGAGACAAGTAAGAGGGATATTTCGCGTACGACTTGCTAACAATAACACAAAGAGACCAATATACTTGACACACTATTTTTACTTATTTGGCCACATTTTCTCTGCTTCAGCTGTTATTCTAATTCTAGAGAATCCCAAGGATCTAAAATCATAGCTGCCTCGTTTCATCCTTATGATCTGCATCGTATACACAATGTCAACTGCTCAATTCGCATTTGCTAATACATTATCATTTTCATTTACATGTCGCGGACAGTACTCCGGATTTAAGAGAAAAGAATAGAGACGTAATATAATTATAAAAGCTTAATTGGTAATTAATAAGGATGTATTTTGATTGGAAGGAGGTCAAGTTTCATTTAATATTATCTCTGTTTAAATGCCAAATATAAAAGATAGACAATTAATTTATAAATATCAAAGAAATTATTTAAACTAATTATTTGTAAAAAATATGTATAATTTTTTCTAAAATATTATATTTAATTATAGGTATTAGAATTACTCATTATAATAGAAGTTCTGAATTTGAGATATGAAATGGATTAGAGCTTCATACTTTAGAATTAAATTAAATCTTATGTCTAATTTATATATTTAAGATTAAAAAGAGTACAAACCAATTGATGAACCATCAATATTATGAGAAATAAACCAAAATGACATGTCTAACTTATTGAATTGGTCCACTGCTCAATCCAAATATGAGAGAGAACCAGGATATATAATAATTGGTTCCACCGGTTATTGGACTAAAATAAAATTATAGGATTAAAAAGATTAATTTTTATTAAAATATTTTATTTTTTATCGAAATGGGCCGTGTGGGCGCCACTGTCACACGTATCTTTCAGGGCTTGTCGTCTCCCATGGGCAAAGTGCCAAAGGCAACCCGAAAGAATAACCTACACGTGGCAGTGAATGTGAGAAGGATGAGACTTGCAGCGTGTGTGGGACTGCGACTTGCTGTAAAGAGCAACCCTCCAACCTTAAAACCTCGTGTTGAACTTTAATTTCCAATTTGGGTAAACCACCCTTCTCCACCCAACATCCCTGATCCTCACTACTTTTTGAGCTCACCCTCTTTACGGGCTATGGCCGGTAGTCCAAGAAAGTTGATCCCATTTTTAAAAGTTCCAGCTCTACAATTAAAAGATAAATAAGTTTGTTATTTTATCTCATAAACTTACACAAATTTTAGTTTAACGTGAAAATATTTAATTAAATTCTAATAGTACCATGATTACTTTTAATTACATCATGAAAATTTAGATCCTTGACCCCGCGTTTATACTCTGTTTTATCATTATCATTGGAGTTAGTTTTAGGTTATATAAATATATACACACTCACTAGTATATATTTAGATGTTTTTAGTTTACAAATTTGTTACCAGAAAATATTAATAATAAATAAAATAAAAAATAACTTATATAAAAAACAAGTGTTAAATATATTCTTCTCCAATCTGAAAAAACAATAAAATACAGGTAAGAAAATTTAACGTTTGATTCATTATATATACAGTTAAAAACAAAACTATTGCATATATTCAATCGTTTTTATTAAATTTTTGTGCAATGGTATTTTTAATTTTGCTATAACCGAACCACCTTGCAAATGCCCGTGAAAGTGGCCCTTTGAGGTCTGTCGTCGAGCCAATGAGGGAAGAACACGTATGATGCTTGTTTCCGCAGATATTGGTCTCTCAACTTCGGTCAACGTTGTTTCATCGGACGGTTCAGGTGGCTTATGGGGTATCCGATGAGAGAGGGAACCGTGGGATGACTTGATGGGCAAAACGGGGGAGTCAACATTTTAAAAGCAAAACGACATGGATTGACACTTTGTTTTGCCCAAAAAGGAAGTTGCATCTCACTCAACATTAGTCAGACACAGCTTTTATTACGCTCCACCCAACTCTTTGAATATCTGGTATTGCCAAGGGACTCAGTCTTCCCCTTTGTCAATTAATTTTGTATCAATTCACTTTTAAACTCCACTAAAACGGAATTTACTTTTAACTCCAGCTTTCAGTAAAACAAATTAGAAAGAGCCATGAGAATGCAAGGGACTTGAATTTAGAGTGGTTATAAATTATATGTTTGTTATAAATTTCATATAAATAGATCCACATCCTATTCAGAATTCACCATATGCAATTTAAGCAACGAGTCAAAATATTTAGGATTTTTAAATTATTATCATAAGAGTTAATTAATTTTTTTTATATTTATTAAATTAAATTAATTAATTAATTATAACTAATATAAAAATTAGTTAATCAATTTAAATAAAGTAGTGAGTATATAATATAAATTTATATTTATGTATTAATTTAGTCATAATTAATTAATATTTTTTAAAAATTAAATAATTTTTATAATTAAAATTAGAGTTGGTAGCATTACTTTGTTAAGATTTTTATATTTATATTGATAATTGACAAAATGATTGATAGATTATATTACGTTTAATTTGTGTGTGTGCCTGATAGAGATTCGGATAACATTGGGCCAAAATAAAGGACGACAGCACAGCATGCAGACTCTCATGGAAAAGTGGGACCCACTCAAATCTCATCAGCCTCAACGACTCTATCACACTGACTAACCTCGGTGTCCCCTATATGTTGTAGCCCTGCAGTTCTATTTAAAAATAAATAAATTTTTGATATTTTAAATTTAATCTATAGTAATACAATATTTCAACTGGTTTAACTGTGTAGGATCCAATTAAATTCCTGTAGATTTTTAGTTATAGTTTTATAAAAGATATCCGTACTGGAAAATATAGAAACTAGATGCCTATACTAAGAAGACGCATGCTCATCTCATGAATGCGTTTCTTTACCATCGAACTAAAGTTAAAAAAGCAAATCAGCTCCTGGACCCTCCAACAGTGTCTGCTACTTCACCCTCACCATCCGCTGAGTTTGAGGTCATGTATAGTTTAAAAAATTGGAGAGGATATTTTCATGAAATAAGAGAGTTGGGTTACGTACTTAAGAATATTATTAAATATATTTAGTAGCCATAAAAAATATACTTTCAATACGTTGTATTAATTATAATTAATAAAATGCCAAAATCCCTCGTATTGGGATTTATCCCATGTTGGGAAAGATTAGGTGCTTGTGTGGATACAAAAGTAAGAAAATATATATAAATAATAAAAAGTGTGGCTAAATTTAAACCTTACGCAAAATATATGCTCATCTCATGATTTTGTTTATTAAAAATATGATGGTAATTCTATGAATAGTGAATACCTCGGAGCTTCCTTGATTAGCATAGCGTAGGTAGTACTCTGTTCTTGTAAGTTGTTGTGACCGTAAATGCATTTACTATTTATCAACCAATTTTAAAATATAATTAAACAGAAAATTTATTATTTTAATTCATAACAGTACAATAATCACGATTAGACGTGACAATTTGGTGGATATTTGAATACAGCTATACAAGATGTGACATTTCAAAATGGAAGTGTTCAACGTGCAAGAGGCTAAATATATTAATTAAGATTAAATATTAATAAAAAGATAATATATAAAAAAAGGAAGAGTGTGGAAAAAGGTTGGTTTGGGATTTACTTTTGGATGGGGACGTTGTCGGCAAGATGTACGAGGTTTAGGCCATAGGGAAACGTGGATGCTCCTTCTCCACTCATATATGCCAACTTTGGTATTATTTTATAAGACTACTTTTGTTTTCAGAAGCTTTCCATGTATTTTATGTAATATTATAATAAAAATATCACTGGTTTTTTTATAATTTACTCTCCATCCACTTTTTTTTTTTTAAATAAATATTTGCCCCTTGCACATTGTCCATATCTCAATTATTGGGGTTTTAAGAATCGCGTGTTTATAAATTATATTGGACTGTTTCATAAAAAAGAGGTCCGTGCCCATCCCACCCTTCAGGGAAATATCTTTCGAGTTTTTAAACATTAATTTCCTCAAATTAAGAGAATAATATTTAGAATTTTATAATCTTAGGAATATAATTAATATTCTTACCAATAATCTCAATAATTTATCCTTGGTTCCTCGCCATCAATCTTCTCAACGAAAAAGAAAAATATCTTGCCAGAATCGTTTCTACATCAACATAAGTACACAACAAACAAAATATACCAATTTCTTTTTTCTTTCATGAATAAAAAGTTGCAAGTCACGAAAATTAGCGTTTCATAGTATAGTTAAAGACTTTATTAGTTTGCCGAATCGACGTATATTATCATAATTAATCTGAAAAAAAATTGATATTAGTGTTATTTCTGCACGTGACGCTACATAGCCGACCTTCCGTATTTGCAGAAACTAACGCATGCAAGCTGTCCACCCCTAATTTAATAACTATAAATATTCCCTGAGAATATGAATAAAAAAATTAACAACAGTCCTGTTTTCTTGTTATACCAAGATACGACTAATAACAAACGAGTACTGGGCATGGAACTGCTGTTAATTTTGAATGACTGCATGGGAAAGTATAATCTAGCTATTTGGCTAAAACCTTCTGAGAGCGTTTAGCAAGAAAAATATATATATAATTTTTATCATATAATAATAAAAAATATGCCATTTATATTAATTCTTTTATTATTTGACAGAAAACCGTTATTTTTTATTCGATAATATAAAATGTTTTTATGCTAGTTAGTTTATTTCATTTTTTCCAATATATTCTATTTTAATTTACGTACCAAATAGTTCTTTGATATAATTTTTCAAGATTGAATTCCTAAATATTAAATAATACAAACCAGTGTCGGCAAGCAAACACATACACACCCACGCACAAAATACTATAGTTTACTTTTCACCGTTAATTCCGCTATAAAATTATAAAAAGGTGGACTAGTTGTAAAAAGCAAAAAACGGATGCCTGGAAAAAAAGAAAAATACAAAACACAGTGGTAAAAGATAATTTAGAAATGAGACCACTTTTCTATAACTAAAATGAAAATGTCTACATTTCTGAAATGAAAAAGTAAAAAAACACATTTGTGAAGGTGTAATAAGCTGCTTGGTGAAACCAACCAAAAAAAGTCGTGAATAAAGTTCGGAAACAAGGAAAAATGGGGAAGGGGGGAATAGCATCATCTGTTACGTCATGGACTCACGGCCTTATTTTTTTTTTGTTGCCCACCCGGTTCACCGGAGCTTTGCCCCGACTACATCCGGATCCGACCCGCGTCGCGCACCTGGCTGTGGTGGGTGAGTCTCCCAACGGGGATTTTCTGCATTCGCCAAGGCTCGAACTCGAGACCTCGCTTAAGCGATACCGAGTCGCTTACCACCTCGCTTAAGGTGGACTCACGGCCTTATTTTTAATGCTCTTATTGTTTTAAATAATGTCGACCACTGTGATATGAATATGGAATTCTATAAATGAAGCAGAAATGTCGCTGCATAATTGTATAAAGGAAGTTTCCTCATGAAATTCATCTTCATTGGCATCTCATAAAAGTTCAAATTCACATGAATCCGCCAGAAAGGTGAGGTGGTTAACTTATTTTAATACAAATATCTTAATTTTTCTTATATAACTATTTAACTAAATCATATTGGAGATAGTCAATCTAAAGATGTTTTTTGTATTTATAAGAATTTAAATTCGAGCCCTCGTATTTAAATGATTAAAACTCTTTTTTCTAAGATGAACACTTGTTTATCAACTCAAATTCAGGTTCAAACTACGGCATCCAAGGGATTGAAAATAGGAAAGATGAAAAGCGGGCATAGATAAGAGGTAGATCAGGCAAATACATCAGAAGAAGTTAAAGGAACAGCATCATCAGATTAAACGAAAAAAAAATGAAATGATAATGTTGTCCAAGGAATATTAAAATTCTGCCACTAGGAAGCATACTAAATTCAAAGAATATTTAAATGATAATGATGCCTAGCCTATCAACTATTAGACGAGGAGTGTGACATATTTCGAGGAGATTAAGATGCCAAGTTTATAAATAAACAAGATTGAAGCGGATCAGCCATCAGTGCAGCAACAACTCATTATTTATATAATGCAACTAACGTTGATTATACCAATGCTTTAAAGTTAAACAAGATTCAATATTCGGCTGTTTTTTAAATTTTTGTCCAAGTCAGCCTGTTAGGCGTGATAGATTATTCACGTTTCAAATAACTAAAGCAGCTATACCGACAATACACACACACATGAAAGAAAGAGAGAGAGAGAGGCTCAGCTGGTCCAAAAGAAACGATATGATGCAATATTATATAGCTAAAGAAATAAAAGGAACCTTAAATCAAGTGGAATCTTTGGATTTTTGTTACCAGTACTTTCTCTTGACTAAGAAACCAACTACTAGAAAGCAGTATTAATTTATGTCTTCTCCTGTTAAGCACAAGCAAGAGCCCACCCCCATATTATTAATGATTAAAAAGGCCCTGTTTCCTCGGTTCTTTCAAGTAAAAAAAACAATAATGAAATTTAATAAAAGAAGGGGAAGGACAAAAAAATCAAGAACAGACGCCGGAAATGGGATCAAGGTGGAGTGCATGCTAAGCAATTATTGCTGAAAATTTGAATAAGACTAGATAGTCTGAAAGCAATTGCGGTTCATGATTATGCAAGGTGAAGGGAATTTCCCTAGTCATGGAAGATCAAGCAGCATACGAGATTGATATGGACCTATGATCCAATCCACAATCATCATTATGATATATGAAGCAACAAACAGAAGATACAAACTTTATGATTGCCTTACCAAACATTTTGATCAATAAAACGAAAAAGCGTTTTAGCATAATTTAAATTGTCATATCAAGGTGCAATAAGACCAATATCTTAAATTCAGTTTCATATTAGCATAGCATAGCCAAGTAAAGCGAAGAATACCATAGTAAAGGCTATTGGGTCATGAACCGCAGTTCCAAATGATGAAGAGGCCCGCCCTTTGATAAAGTCCAATCCTACTTATATCTGGAAGGCCCATACTTCACAGCCCACGTATTAAAATGAAAGTCACGAAATAGCTTATATTATTACCAACGGGAGTTAGTCCGAGTGGTAAGCGGCTCGATATCGCTTAAGCGAGGTCTCGAGTTCGAGCCTTGGCGTACGCAGAAAATTCCAGTTGGGAGACTCACCCACCATAGCCAGGTGCGCGACGCGAGTCGGATCCGGATGTAGTCGGGGCAAAGCTCCGATGAACCGGGTGGGCAACCAAAAAAAAAAAAGCTTATATTATTATTCACCTTGCTAGGGATTTTCATTATTCAATATTCTGCTCTGAGAAGAATAAGGAAATTTCCGGCATTGGTTTGTTGCGGGTCATGATGATTTTGGGAAGGTGAACATTTTTTCTTCAGACACCGTGTCAACGTTTGTCCCCATCATAATCACAAATTGGCCATAATTACGTTCAATGGTTTGAGTTGCTAGGACCGTATGCCTCACTGGTCAACGGAAAAGGGATCATCTTACCGAATTACCGCCCTAAGATCCCCACCGTTTCTTTTCAATGGACGAATATGGTAGATATTGCTGTGTGATATGCGTTCGACAAAAGTAGATAATGAACTAATTACTGCAACTTTTCCCCTTCAAAACTGAACAATGTGTTTTGGCCTGCATATTTTCCAAAGATAAATTGAATAAAAAAGATGGCACGGACATTTAATGCATATCAGGTTTTCATCTGTGCGGGAACTTCTTTCTACAGAATGGAAGGGAGGAAAAGAAAATAAAACCTAAACAAGTAATATAAGCCACCTACTACGTGCACTAGTTTTAATTTCCTAAGAAGGCTTCTTACTTGGTCGAAAGTTCAATGACAAACCTTGGAAGTGGATTGTATTTATATCAGACCCTTTCAGCTCCATCCCGATATCGTCTAGAAGGACTATCCCTGATGAAGTTATTTTAAACCGGAACGCCAGAGGGGGTGACACGGGAGATTTTGACAACTTAATAAACCTTTGACCTGCGAGGAACCAAACTACTGAAAGTCAAATATGTCCAATATATGTGAGTAATCATATATCATAAGCAGTGGTCGGTTTTCCACACAATGGAGCAAGCATCCTGTCTTACAACACACAAAACCAAACACTTAGCATCAAAGTGTTGATTTCTTGTTACAAGAGCCCATAGAGAATTTTAAAACATCAATAATGACTCTGCGCAATCTGCAAAGTCACATCTTGCATAAGGAGCAGGATTTTCCTTGTAATAGTAGCCTAGGCTCATATAAATGAAGCAAGTGCAAAACGGACCTGATTTTGCCTCAAGTACAAGGCGTATGGTCACAGCATGAGCCCAGCTAATTCCCAGAGCAGCAACAAGGTGAGAATCATATCTAGCAGATTCGTCTTTCTTTCTAGCATGACTCTGACCAACTTAAAACATACAATATGATGCATTAGTAAAATAATTGAAAGTGTTGAGAATCTAATTTTGCCTCCATACCTTGGAAGGGATACAGGCAAGCTTCATCACCAATTTGAGATCTTACTTGATTTGTCACAACAACTGGAATTCGTGAAAATTCAGCAAGTGACCTAGGAATGGACAAAATCAGCGCCACTCATGGGAAGAAACATTTTCCCTCTTCTGAATATCTCATAAGAGTAACAGTATCTTACTTGATAAATGAAACGTGCCAACCCAGTGTTTGTTGTCTAGAAGCTCCACTCTCTTCTCTGTGCAGAACAATGGACCAATTTCACTTCAGAACAAACCACACTGCGTTTTAATCTTTTCATGCAACGGTTTTGTGTTTCTGATAAATTCAAAATATACACTAGTTTGTAGCCTAAGTTTGGCCAAAAAAGGCAAAATAGTCGCTTATTAGAATTAAAATATTGACGTAGTTGGTGCCATCATATGCTGATGATAAGCTCATATATAATGTCTAGGCACGATGCGTCCAAGGAGAAAATCAGGCCAAATTGATCAGTTTGAGGAGCAAAGAAGAGATCGCCATTTTGACCATATAATTAACAATCATAACGAAGCTAAACTCACCCTAGAGCAAGAGCAGCCATGCTATCAATTATGAGCAACTTCACTTGTTGCTGGAGGATTAATAGCTTGATCTGATGCAGACTGTTAGCATGAACACAACACATAGTACAGTTAACCCTTATCATTTACTTCGCATTACCTGCAAGTAACTATTTGTTTAATCTACACGGATTTCCAGAACCCTAACTGCTTCTTAACATAAATTACATATCAGTAATTTATTTCAATTGATGAAAAGGACAAAAAGGAAAGAAAATAATGATTTGGAATTACCGCTTGTACTGAGATATATACCATACGTCCATACCTCAATAAAAGCTTAATTTGAAGTAACAAGCACAGATATTTAATCTATCACAGTCATTGAACTCTGTAGACAATTTAATTATTCATTTATCCGGGTTAAAAGCAAAACTTAGTCCTCAGCATTTTTTCGCCCATCCGGCTGAATCAATAATTGGAAATCTTCTTGGTGAATATAAATATTTTGGAGTTTTTCCTTGACATTCTCTAAAGACTGCGGAGGTCCAGGTTTCTTTAAACAGGGCAAACATCAAAAAGATTTCATCATTCAATATATTGATATTACCTTCTAGATCTCAAAATCCATTCCCTTACCATTAACTTAAGGCAAACATCAGCAAGACATCATCATTCAACATATTGATGTTACCTTGTAGATTTCAAAATCCATTCCCTTAAGAATCTTTTGCATTTTTCTCCCATCCTACTGGATTAATAGCTTGAACTATATTTCATCAAAAACATATATTTTGAAAATTTTCCCTTCACGTTCTCTTAAAACTGCAGAGGTTTAGGTTTTTCGGTACAAAGCCAAACTTCAAGCAGTTCTCATCTTTCAGCCTCTTGATATCCCCTAGTAGATTTATCATCCACTTGCCAACCCCTTTACACCCACGCCAAGACCAAGTACAGGATTCTCACCTTTCAGTGAATTCAGAAAGTGAAGTGGGGCGCAAAATGAGGATTCTACCAGCCATCTGCAGTGTGTTAAGGAGATAGCTATCTGTAGGTCTCTAATGAAACCATTGAGTTAACATGGGATAGAAAAACCAGGAAAAGATTAAAAAAACCCACATACCTCCTGTGCCATTCCTTTCTCGTGAAATATTTCAGGAAAACTCTTAATTCCGATCTCTATCAGTCTGGAACAAGTAAGTTCATAACCAAAACATGTAGCATTTTCTTATTGAAGTACATAATAAGAAATAATATCACGACTGTTTCTTGTCTGCTTCAAGTACCTTTTAGAACTGAATTTTGATTCAGCATCTATATAGATTACTCGGCCATCTAAGCCTCCACATTTTGGCGGCAAAGAGACTAGCAATGAGAGCTTCAAACAAAACTGCAATGTAAAATTAGTCCTTCCAGATCAGTGGCTTCTGAAAATGAATATTAACAACCCTATGGCATTGTTGAGTGAAGGTATAAAGATATATGTCATACGCTTAGCTCTAAAAGATCAAATGACACTGCTATAAAAGTATAATAGACATATTACAGTAATCTCATACTAAACCAACGCACCTGCGTTTTACCAATTCCAGCTGCACCAACCAACTCTGTCAAAGAACCAAATGGTAAGCCGCCACACAAGGCGTCATCTAGTCCTTTCAAACGAGTGGGAAGATGACCAGCCAAATTTTCGTGTTGTACTCGATGCTCCATCAGATACAAAGCCTGGTAGCGCAACTGAAACCGTTCATTGCTGAGAAGCTTAAATGAAAAAGGAAGAGAGAGAGAGAGAGAGAGAGAATTACAGTTTGACAAGGTGGACAAACAACTTCACTAATGTGTGCTATTGCAGACGTTACTTCTGCCAGACCAACGTCCAGCAATTCCATCAACTCAAATTCAGTGAAAGACAACGCATCCTGTGATTTTACCAACAAAAAAAAGATAATGATATTCCAACATTATCCTCTGGCGAGTCCATAAAGGAACTGGGGGAAAAATCTGACGGTGACCGATATGAACTGTGCAAGACGAAGGATACCGACGAATGGCCGACTAAAAGGCATGAGGTATATTTGGGATACTTAACACGACAAATGAAATCGAAATCGGAATTGGATGAAAAACTTAACACGACAAATGAAATCGATATCGGAATTGGATGAAAAACGAATATTTATGCAAATTTGAACAGTTATTCTTGGTGAACGATAATGAGAAAGGGGATTGGAAGGGAAAATAAGAAGCTGGATACAGAATTAAAAGAGCAAAATGGCAGGGTTAGTTACCTTGGCAGTGATGATGTTACGAGCGGCGAAGATATTAGTGATCCATTTGGGCAGTCCCATCTCCTTGATGAGCTTGTTCGCCATGTCTCCCGCCTAGAGCGCAGAGTTCGCGGGTTCCTTGTTTTCCGCGCGAACGGCACACTGCCTAGTGCCCGGACAACACTGTATTCCATGTCATGTGGATTACCCCCATACCTTCAAAGGGTATGATTTTTTAATATTTATTTAATTTAATTTCTTACTATCTAAAGAGATTTTACATTATATAGAATTATTCTCTTTATCTTAAAAACTAAATACGAATCTTATTTGGATCAAATAGGAGAAATTTTGATACTCCTTAATCAAAGAAAATTACTCAAAAAAACCCTTTATCTAGAGTTGATAAAAATTATAGTTATCCTCGACAAAGTCATGCGATCATGTATTGGTAAGTGCAACAAATCCGAGATCCCTAAGGCCGTGAACATAAGCTATATGTGTAATAACAAATAAAATTATCCAATGATTCTACGGAATTGGTTTTCTATTTATTTATTTTGAAGAATAGAATAAATGTGTGAACGTTCTCTGATGAATGTGATAGGACCTGGGTTAAGGTTGTCATTTCCGCCATGATTGTCTGAATTTCAATTATTTGACTTTGTGAAATAATAAGGGAGAAAATAATTATAGCCAAGTCAATGGCTTTTAGATTCCCGTCAATTTCACATTTTTATTTGCCAAATATGTTAGTGGTGCCATTTTTTTCTTTGCCTTCATCTCGTTTCTTTAATGTTTTTTCTATCCTTTTATGGTCCACTGCCCGGTGCCCACAAGACCCAGATGAGCCCAAGCCTCAAGCAGCACTAAAATGTTGGGCCCACTTAACCCAATTAAAACCAAACAAGGTGGCCCCACATAACCGACAAAAAAAAGATGAAGCCAGCCTACCACCCTCTGTTCCGTTCCTCACAAACAGAGCAACCCACAAGTTCGCTTCTTGCAGTGCTATCAAATAGTGCTCATGAGATCTTACAGATGTATCAGGGGACACTAGCAGGCCATAATAGTAGTTAACGTAATTGTCTTGTTCTTCTTTATGAGAAGAAGTTACTTTGTCAGAATCATGAATGCTTCGATTTTGTTCATATTTGTGTTGTGTGCATGCTTCTTTTACGTATGTTTGGCCATAATGGCTTTCGTGTTGCGATTCTGGGAGGCATCCAACTTTTCAATAGACGGCTACGAAGAAACGTGGATTAATTTGATAGGCGGCATTTGAATGGAACGACTAACGCCGAAGCCGGGAGGAGTTTACTGAGCAATTCTGATGAAGTAGCAGAGCTTGACACGTTACTTCATATTGCATTTCACTGAGCCGCCATAACACTTGTGTGCTAGAGAGCGAGGGAATATCATCATTGTACAATTAAGTCTGCCGTAAAAGCCGCGAGCCAAGCCAATTATGCAAGGACTTGCTGACGAAGGAAGTACTGGGTTTTAAAAATTATTTTAGATTTTTAGCTTATTTTAAATTACAGAGAATTCAATTTCCTATTCTTTTTTGTACAGTGTCGCGCGTGATATGATGAAGACATCCAGATGCATTAATTAATTCATTAACCTATCTAGATGGGTTTGACCTAGTGAAATGTTTCTTTTATGAGCACCCACGAATTCAACCTTAACACAGAAAAATAATTTTATATTTATTTAAATTATATTTAATCCTCTTTTTCATAACAAGTCTATATTATATTTGATTCTATATGATGAGATGTGTAATTTATGTTAGGAGAATTATTATGAGGTTTAAAGGAAAAAATATAATCATAAAAAATTATAATAATAAGAGAGCAACATGAATAATGAACCTATTTTAGTTTATCTTATATTAAAATTTATCATTTTACGTTATTTAATTGTTATGAACATTTTTTAAGAATTATATTTCTTACTCATCACCTTGTAATAATTCTCTCATTTATTTAGTTATTTTATGAAAATGCTAGATTTTATAATGTTTAAAAGATTAATTGATTGATAAAATATAAATTAAAAATAATAGAATTTGTAACATAAAAGAAGAAATTAAACTGCGAGCAATTTTTAGGGGAGAGAGAGAGGGAGGGAGAGAGGGGGGTGGTGGAGGGGGGGAGAGAGGGCATTTTGGCTTCTTTTATTTTTAGTTTGTGAGGATGGAGCTTCGTTATAAATACCCTCCCCTTTTCTTCAGCGCTCAAATCAATTCCCACCCAACCCCCCCCGGCCGCTGTCTGGTAAGGCAGAGGTTCTTCATTTTACCATATACTTATTCCTCCTCCTCCTCCTCCTCCACCTCTTCTTCTTCCTCTTCCTCCTGCTCCTCCTTTCAACACAGGTTTTAAAAAGCCAAAACTGTATATGGCGGGGAACTCCTCTTCGGTCCAAAAGGATCAAGCGAACTTTCCCGATCTCCCGAAACGAGGCAAGATCAAGGCTCAGATTTTGAAAGGCCTGGTCAAGTCAGTGGTCTCTACCGTTTCAAAGGCAGGCGAGTTGCTCGGAATAGTCACCGGCGACGTCGGCTCCGCTTCTTCCACCCCACCAACCAGCACTTACAACTCCGATGCCTCCTAAACCGAGTCATCCATCCAGCGGCTGATTAATCAACCACTCCACGCTCTCTCGCTTCCCCGAGCTCCGGTTCTCTCTCTATGCTCTCTCTCTCTCCAAGAGGAAGCATCAAATATCCACTTATGTATCTTCTTTCCAGTTATTTACCGCTACGTCTTCGTTTTATAGTTCCTCGAGGGTCAAGCCCATCTTTGTTGTAACACTACAAGTCAAGATGGGTGGGTGAATAAAGAATCTGCAGAACCAATGTTTTAGCTGGTTCAATTCTGCAGTATTGTTTCATGGGTCGGAGCTAGCTAGCTAGCGTCTTGGTGGCATTCTTATGTTTTTAAAGAGAAATTGTCGTCGACGCTATTGAAGCCTTCCTTTGTACCGTTTGTAATTTGGTTGTGATGTCTGTAACCTTTTCTTACCATGATAATGAAAATTAGTTATTTAAGAAGTGCTGCTGCGTTTGCTTTTGTATATGCCTTTTTATAATTTCATTTACTTTTCATCCTTTTCCGTTAGAGAAATGTGCTGTGATTGTGAAGATTGAATTAAGCCAACTTTTATTCCGCTCTCGTCAACCATTTTCTGGGGTTGGAGTTGGACTTGATTTCTCTCATATGGATGCTTGCTTAGACAAAAGAATACATACGCAATTGTATTCACTTTTTATTATTATTATTATTATTATTATTACGTACGCAAGAGTATTCACTTTTTTTTATTATTATTATTTGTGTCTAATCAATCGAAACTTGAGGGGCTAAGTTGTGGAAAAAGATCATCATCGCCATAATATGATAAACCAAATGTGATCAATCCACAAAAGAAAATCATATTTGTGTTTTTCAGGGAGGGAAAACTCTATCACCTCAATGTTACTTTTAGGGCCCACCAAATGACTCCATGTAAGGGGGAAGTGTGAACACTGCAGAACGAGGCTTGACTTTGTCCACATGTGGCCCATTAGGCTCTATCTCTATCTACACCATGTCCATTTGACTCAGTATTACCTTGTACATCGGTCACTGTTTAATACTACTTGATCAGTTTTTTTTTTCTTTTTTGAAAAAAACAGGTAGTAAATATATTTTATCTTATCTGAGTTGACGGGAAGTGTTTTTTTTTTTTTAAATTTAAAAAAAAAAGATTATATTCACTTATAATTTAAAGATAGAGTAAAATTTTATTTTTAGCTCATAGTAAGTGTTGAAAAGTGAATTGAAAACCATGTGAAACTGACCGGAACCTTGCATTTGTCTCTTGAAACCTTTTTGGGTACCATGAATTTCAGGTCCAGGCCCTATAACGGCCGAAGAGAAACCACAATGGCAAATACAGAGAAGACAAGACTAGCCAGCCGTACGTCTCTCCTAAAATTTAAAACCCCTAGACGCAATTTATTTTATCAACTAATATTTTTAACACTAAGGATAATCTAGTAAATCACTTTCATATCATTTTCATTCCTATTATGTTTCGTTGGCCCGAAAAATATCCATACCTTATTTTAAATGCATCAAACCAAATTTTAATACATTTACATTAATATAAGTATTATTATCATCATCATCATTCCTCTCTCCATTCATTTATTATTATTAATTTCACCAAACCAAACATAAACTAAATTCGGAGTATACAGGAAACCGCACCCAGCGTCAAGGACATCAGATATGCATGTTATACTGTAAAATCAAGAAGTCAGTGGTCCTGTGTATCACTGCCATGTGTTAAAGATACGATGATGGAAGAAGCGGTCAACAGCAGTTTATCTGCATACAAGTCACTGCACCAGAAAAATTAGAATATAATTAATGAATTTCTTAATATAAAGAAGAAGAAGAAATGTGTACTAGCTTTCTTGAGAAATGAATATTTATGACTGCTGGGTTTGTAGTTTGGAGTTTGTACGTAAACTACTACTCCAGAACGATATAAAGCCGAGAGTAGGGCCCACTTTGTAATAAATATTACGTGGACCTCTCTTTATGAGCGCTTTTTGGTTAATTCTATTCAATTGACGCGTCCCGTTTAACGAGGCCTTAAGAAAAACGCAGGACCGATGGGGCAGGAACGAGGACGAGATCACGAGATCTTGACGTCAGGCGGTTTTTTTCTATGTTCCCTGGCGGAATTAAGATCAGCTTTGTTATCTTCTTCCATATCCATGGACGGTGGTGATGGGGTTCAACTTTCAAGCTTTCCCACTCCTCTCTCAGTACGGATGGTCTTCTTACTCTGTTTACTTTTAATGCACAAATTTGAATAACACGCTATTTTCTGATCTTTAATATAATGAGTTGAGAATTAAATCTAATTTTAAATATATTTTAATATACTTTATATTTTTAATTTATAATTATTTTTTAAAATATTTACATTAATTATGCCTATTAAAATTTTTTATTTAAAAATAATCATAACTAATATAATTATTTTTTTAATTTATTTAAATTAATTATTTAATTTTTATATTAAATATTTGAGAGAGCATTATTTTATGTAAGTGTATTGGAGGGAACAAATAAGAGAAACAGACAAAGGAATTGAAGAAGAAAGGAATATTGAGTTGGGGGCTTCACACCGTTATATTGGTGGGGAGAATTATGAGGCGGGGGAAGGTGGGGGCCGTCCACTAGTGAACGAGTGAGTCACCTCTAGTCTCTAGAAATTATTCCCGAAATTTGTCTCCCTTGCGAGTTTTTTAACATCGTACTGTATCCAATGTGATAAAATTTGTTACTGTTTAAGATGGTTTATGTTTTTTAACTTTTCAAGATGGTTTCAGAAAAGTGTAATTTGGTAGTTCTATAATAAATACTCTCCCTTATTTTTAATATAAGAGTTCGTTGAGAGATTATATTTAGTGATAATTATAAACTCTCAATTTACTTTATCTCTTAAATTTATAATATTTTTTTAAGTGTCCTATATAATAGTTGCACACATTAAAGAATTTTTATCTAATGATAGTCATGATAAAATATGATATTTTAAAAAAATCAAATCATATTTGTAATAGATAACTAATATAACTAATTTTTTTAATATATCTAAATTAGTTATTTAACTCTTATATCAAAAATTGAGATAGTACAAAATTATGATAGCAAGAGTAGCTCCCTCCTCACAATATATAGATCATTCTTTAGCTATATATAGTTAACTGCACTTAAGTTTAAGAAGCCATTCCCCTGTGTATTTTATAATTCCACAACAATCAATCCTTCAACGGGAGAGAAATAAATAATTAAGCTTGTTCCAATAGGGCGGCTTCACTAACAATCTCTCCATATCCATATGGATGAATATCTATCTCCATAAGTTAATTACAATTACTGGAGTTTGGTAGCGTATGCCCATGAATTTAATTATAAGAACACAGATATTGAAAATTAAACATATAATTTTGTGGATAATGAAAGTTATCCACAAATTAACTGGCTGCCATGATGTCGTGACTCGTGAAGAGGAAGGCAAGTGGGGGACCCACATTTCCATTATTCAAAACGAACTTATCCCCATGTGCCCACAAGAAGTTCATGTTACACGACCATATTCTTCCGACTCCAATGTCGTTTGGCTAACACATCATGTCGTTAGTAAATACAGTAATAAACCAATTAAAATGAATAGAAAAACAAGATGGAGATCTATAGAGAATGATGTTGATGCCGTGGGTTGACCCCTCCTTATAAAGTCGACTAGCTTCAAATAAGACAAGACGGAGGAGGTAATAAAATAGAGAATTGAACGAGAGGAAAAGACAATGAGCGTCGAGGTAAAAAAATTAAACAAAAGGGCCCGTTAATAGGTTGCCCCGAAATAATATTATAATAATAATAAAAATTGTTGTTGTTATTTCTGCAAGCTCGTTCCTAATTCTGTTTCCCCCCATTTATCAGGCGTGGCTTTTTCTTTATTTCTTTGTTTATTCAACTAGACGCATCCTATAGCATATATTTCTAGGAGTTGCATGAACTATATTATTTATTATATAATACTGACATTGATCATTATTCAATCCTGACAAATTAAAGATCCTTTTGATACTTTGATCTCATCTTAAAATTTTCTTTTCAAATCTGGTTTATATTTTTATTCTTTCATTTCGTATAGTCAAATTTATTTTTATTAATTTTAAATACCACTCAATCTTTCTCTCTCTCTGATAAAAGAAATTGAAATTTAAGACACTATAAGATCCCACGAGGCCCTTTTTAGGTATTTTAATTTGACAATATTTTTTGCCCGCTCATCTGAGAACATTAAAGAGAATGAGATATTAAATTTTTTTAAACTAAAGAATAACATTAAAATAAAATATAGAATTAAGGAATAAAACACACATATATATATTAGCTAGATAATTAAGCCTAGACTCGCTCAAAGCTTAATTGCATTTTTAAATATTAAGTGCTCTCACTCAACGCTCCTGAGATCATCTGTGTTAAAAGTAGGATTTTGATCCCTCAATTAAATTGAGGAGTACTAACTATATTTAATAACGTTAATATAAAAATATTTTTTTTACTTTTTTTCTAAACAATAAATTTGTAAATTCTCCAAACATTATTAGATTATAATCTGATAGTAGTAGTTAATAAATCCCTCACCAATGACGTATGTGGGCATATCAAACGCGTTTCAAGATAAGTTTAGACGCGTGGAATATGGAGAACGTAAAGGGAGGGGTTGTGTCGTTTTGACGCCAAACCACCACATTGTGTCTTAGTTTTAATTAAAATTAAAACGCGCCTGCCACGATTACCGTCATCTCTCACAAGTTCGTGGCTCATTTTCAGCTCCCGTCGACCCTTGTTCTTCTAATCTAATCTAATTATTTGTAAAGGAACACAAAATTAAGCGTTAAAATGAGCTACTTTTTTAAAAAAAAAAGATGATCACGTCAATAAATAATTTAGTGAGACTGTACTTTTGATTTTATTTTTTTATACAACTTTTTTTTTTATTTTATCTTATATTTTATTGACGTTTAATTATGTTGGTTTTCAATTTTTTATTTTCTTTATTTTTATATTTTACTTACATCCCTTTAACTTAGTTTGAATCCGATCTCTTCACTTCGCCCCTCCTTTCAATTTCATCCTATAATTTTATTTCATTTTAGCTTAATTGGTATTTTAAAAATTGTTCAAATATCTTTGCATTGTCATTTGTCCATTTGTTATCTAAATCTGATGGCATTATTCATAGAAAAATATGAATTTTTTAATATTAAAAGACAAAATTAAGGGTGAATAACATAATGTTAAAATTAAGATCTACAATAATGTTAAAATTAAATATGAATTTGAGACTAATAAAATATTAAATTATGTTTCAAAATATATCTATGCATATATATGAAAACACAACAAATATTTTAATTTTATATTCTAAATTGGATATCGTCCATTCTTTGGACAACGTGAGATCTATTACGAGCTTTTATTTGTGTGTGATTGAACTCAGATCCTATGGAGGTGAATGAACGAAAGATGTCTACTTTAGAATATAAAAGTGTACTATTAAGAAATTGATCATAAAAAAATAAATCACATGATTTAATAATTGTATAACATTTAGGAAACGTTACTATTGTATAGGTTATAATTAATTCAATTCATGCGGGAAATGGTATGTTAGCTACTTAGCTCGTTTACAAAATTCACAGACAACGCAAGGATATTCCCTGATTCCCTCCTACATTCTAAAAGGGTCCCGTCAGTACTCCCGATTCTTGGAGGTGAAGCTATTGAAACCGGTGCGTTGAGGCGCTTGAGCCTTTTGAAGCACCTCTATATAATTAATAGCACTCCAATGTGGCCTCTCACTTCATTTCACTGCCCCTGCCTTCTTCTTCCTCTGCTTCTCTGTGAAACTCCTCTTATCTCAATTCTTCGCAGATGGAGCTCGCAGGGATCAATTCGGCTTCAAACACGAAACACACACAGACGCTTCCGCCAAAGCGAGGCCAGATCAAGATCAAGATATTGAAGAGCGCCATCAGGTCCGCGACGGCGTTTGCATCGGCGGCCGGGGTCGGCTTTTCTCACAGAACCGTCGGCGAAGACGGAGCTCCTCTCAGCTCCCCCTCTTCTTCGCCGCCCATTCCCAGTGGCTATAAATCTGATGCCTAAAAGCCGGATTCGATGTTTCGATCCTTCTCCTGTAGTCTGTTCAGGGTCTGCTAGTCTTAGCTGTTATTCTTGCTCTTTTCTTCATTTGTTTAGTGATTAAATTTCTTTAAAAACTTTAGAGATAGAAAGTAAGAAAGAAAATTGGGGGAATTTGGGAGTGAGAAGATTTGCCCTGTTGCAGAGTCACAGACCCTGATGTATATGTAAGTTGTGAATAAAATATAGTTGGTTGTTCCTCTAGTAACTTTTTGATAGATGAAAGCTTTATTTCTGGTGTAGATGGTGGATCGGCTTCATATTTTCCAGTTATTGATTCATTCATATCTGGGAAATTTTGCAGCCTCGTGTTCCAAAATTCTCCCTCTTCTGCTTCTGTCTCGGACTTACATCTATATGGTCATAATTCCAAAGAAGAAATGATGAAGTTGTATCTATGTATGTAATTAACTTTTTATAAAATAGAACTTTTTCTAATAACGAAATATACAGTAATTTTCCAAGTACAAAGAATTCAAACTTGTATTTCCTCACGGTGCCTTTGGGATGAAAATTTAAAGCTAACCACTCTTCAACTCTGGCTCTGGTTATCGTTCATTTCTTGAATTCTAGTCACGTTCCTGTAATTAGATAGTCTTTTTTTTTGTGCCTTCAGTTTCGATCAACGTGTTAATTGCAGACATATATGAAAAAGAAAGATGGATTAAAATATATAAAGAGAATGAACAGGAAGAAGTCACATGTTTGTCAAGACTCTCAGTAGTAGAAATTAGAAGTTGCGAAAGCTTTGGCTTTTTTACATATAAAAGATCGATAGATACATAGAACGTAAGATTATTCGAAAGATGACTAAACTTTTGACAACTATATTTATATTCGAACCCTCGCCATCTGAAGAAGCAAAAACCGGCTGCGAAATTGACAGCGGCAAGTTAACGAACAGCCTTTGATTTAGAGTCATCATAGTTCTCCGGATTACTCGACAGCTTATTAATTAACCACGTTGTTTGAATTTTTATTTTTGCCGTTTTTTTTATTAATTAGGTTCTCTGATAATCTGATATTATTGGCGAGCCTGAGGTGCCAAAAATAAAAAAATGGTGATACCGCAGCCAGAGAGGGCAGGCCTACCAAAAAAACAAAAAGACGGCATCGCAACTTCTTCGTGGCTTATCCTAATTGGAAAAGGAGTGGCATAATAATCTTGAAGTCTTTATATAGATCCGTATTTGGAAAATGAGTGACTGATAAGAGTAGATTCATAAATGATTGAGAGCCTAATCCAGAAGCAATCTCAAAGCTCTGAGAGACAGGCTGTCGTTATGATGTGCTTTGAAATTAGGGAGAAATCTGGACAAACAAGCCAAGGGATTCGTTATGCCGAGTGATTCTCTTGCCCTTTGCTTTGTTGAAAATGTTGAACTGGGAATTTTACTTAATTCAAGATATTTCTCGCCTATCGTGATTACAACCAATAGCTTTTATTATGCTTTATTATTTGAATTCCAGTCAGGCTTTAATTCATCCAATATAAAAAATTAATATACATCCAATCCGGCTTTCAGAATTCCCCCAGGAAAAAAAAAAACCTTCTTAAACGTCCGCTGTAATTCATTTATACATCCAGCATTTTCTTTTAGTTTTTGTCAGCACCGTTGACTTGCTTTGTCCATCATTAGATTCAGCCTGTTTAGTTTAATTTAAGAACGTGGTTGAAAAATATTTTTGGACTAAATTATAATTTTAGTTTAAAATTAAATAAATAACTATTAAATATTTAGAAGAGATTTTGGACTAAACTATATTTTTGAATAAATTTGTAAGAATAATTTTTAGATAATAAAAGTGCTTTTAAGCTGTATAATGATCATTTTACCCTATCTTTTTTTATATATCATTTTACCCTATATTTTTTTTAGTAATTTATCTATAAAAAATTATTATAGTAATAATTATCAAACACTTATTTTTCATAATTATTTTTTTATTTTTTTAAAATTATTATCCAGAATCACTTTTTTATTATAAATTTTTCACTAAAAGCTAACCAAATGTGCCTCAATGGCTTTCCATCACTTTGTTCTTTGACTAATCTCTGGCCTTCAATCGACATATTTTATTATATTTTCTTTATTACACCTACAAGTTCTAAAATATACTCCCTCAAGTTATATATATAAATTATAAATAATTGAATTATATAGATAGAAAAGTTAAATTAAAATTAGTCAAAAAAATACGCGTATAAAAAAAAGTATTATTTCCCCCCAAATATACTGTTATTCATGGAGAGGGTCGAGTGAGAAAGGGAGTGAGTAAAAAAAAACAGAGAAATAATCAGTAGGAAAAAAATAAGAGTGATAAGTAATTAATTAATCCAAAGAAAGAATAATTTTTTTTAGTAAACCCTAAGTATAACTGGATCCTATTCCATTAACACATCATTTGATTGAAATCTAGTTGGAGTTAATGAGTTTTGTTTTGGCAAGTGATGATTTTAGATATTGGCATTAAGAATAATTGAGCATATTTTACGACCTCGCATCTGGAATAATTAGCTATAAAATTGAACACTTATTTTCTTTAAAATTGCATGTTACTGCTAACGACTAATTAGTAAAGAGAAAGCGTAGATGTCACAAGACTCATATTCTATAAAATGAGAGTTTATTTTTTACTATTGTTATAAGTATTTTTTTAGTAGACGATCTCGTAAATCTTTTATAAATATTTTCTAAATTTTAAAATTATATTTTAATTTTAGTAGGATCGAACCAACTAAATTTTTTTATAAAAAGAAAAAAAAAGCGCGGATGTTGACGACCCAATTATTATGCTCCACCCACAATCATAACTTCACAACATGCGACAACTGAATAAACGCTCATTCATGTAACCCCCAAAAAAAAAACAAAGGTAGTAGGAGTAATTGTTATAATGATAAAATGATTATCAATTACTCACTCCTGTTAATTTATTACATAATGACGTACGCCCTAAAAATAATGGAAGTTCAGGAGAAAAAAGATTCCATCATCGCCGAAGTTACGTGGAATTTTCTCTTGGGTTGCATTGAATAATGAAAGGAGTTTTGCGCTAGTTGGTGAAAAAATCTGAGATTTATATTAAGAAAAATATTGAGTTTGATGTTGTGAAAGGAAAATAAATTAAAGCAATAAAAACATCAAACATATTCAACCTTGACAGTTGACAGCGGTTAAATCTTATGTTTAACCGATTAGTCATTCATGTTCTTCCACTCTCACATTTCATTTTGTTTTTTACCTGTACGTTTAACTCACTCATTCAAATTTACCAAATCTTACAATGTAAGGCTTCTTGGATTCTTCTTCTTCTTCCCCTCGCTCTCTCTATAAAGGTCACTCTCCAACACTCCCTTCCTGCTTCACTCTCCAATCACAGCGCTCTCAATCTGCATCTTTCTTTCTCACGTTCGATTCTCTGAAATTGCCCTGTGGCTTCCCTCTCTCTCCCGATCAACTGAAATGGAAACTACGGGAGCCAAATCGAAGGCCAGAGTTCCACCAACTCTCCCGCCGAGAAGGGGACAAGTCAAGATCAGGATTTTCAAGACCATCTTCAAATCGATGGCGACGTTGGCGTGTTGTTCTTCTGGTGGCTCTGCGCGCCTGAAGAACGGCCGAGACCGTCCTCCGGTGAGCTCCGCTTCTACAAGGCCTCCGATTCTGAGTGGTTACAATACTCTGGATTTGACTATCTCAAAGAACGCCGGAACTTGGCATCCGATGAGCTCCGTTTCGGAGGCGGTACCCTTCATTGATATAGAAAAAAGCTAGATTTCCTTGTTGATGAATCAGGGTCCTTGTTCATTATATGTATACATTCTTAATATTTGCACTTTCTTCTGGGTAGATCTGTAACGGCGTTTCCGGTGTTCCTTCTGCGGCGCCGGAAGGCTGAGAGGATCATGACTCCAACATGAAGACAACATCTGTGTCTTTGGTGGGCTTTTCAGGTGTAGTTTCAGGCACATATATAAGCTCTTTCTTAATTTGTTTTCTTTCAAGAGTTTATAAGTGAAATTCGATGGCCGGCCGGATGAAATACGGGTAGCGATTCTAGCGGCGCAAAGGAAATTTGTGGAGACCCTGAAATCGTTCTATATATATAAATATTATTATTTTGAATATTCTCCTTGTCTCGTATATTCTTTTTAGAAAAAAAACCTTATAGCCTTGATTTCCTATGCTCTGTAGATAAAGTTGGAATAATGTCAATATGTTGGGCTTCTTATGGCATAACCAGATCTTCTCCTCACCGTCATATTATTTAAATAAAATTCTAATTCTCCTGCAGGCAGGTTTTAATAAAAGCAATTCCTGAATACACTATTATTTTATTTAATTGCTTTTCATGAAGCATGTGCTGATAATAAGATTAATGAAGTAATAAAACTAATTAAATCTGAGAGAATTCCAGGCTCTGGTAAAAAGGCAATTAGAACAAAATAAATAAGAAAACTCCCCACCCTCCTTTTCTCTCTCTCTCTCTCTCTCTGAGAAGATTTGTTTGGAGCCACTTTTCTCCTCTTATTTATTTGAAGTGAAATAAGTGATTTTAGTGTTGATAAATAAGGGATTGGATTTGGTTGGTCCTACGCGTCAAGTGGAACCCACCCCTTACTGTGTGTGAATGAAGAAAAAACTTGCTCATCAATATTCAAGGAGTTGATAATTTATCACATATTTATTTGTGCTTTCTCGTTTAATTTAAATTGTTTGTTTGGTTTGTGCATGTTCTCTACAATCCAGTGTCTGTTTTTTTTTTAACATTTCGTTTAGTATTTTTTTATGTGACTACTATAATTGAATTGATTTTCACAATATTGAAGCGCATTTTCAGAAGATAAAAGAGTTGTCAATTAAGGTCATGTATGTGTGAATGAAGAAGTTGCTTGTGATATAAAATGAAAACAATTGAAAGTATATGACAAATATCATAAGAACCGAGTCGCTGTCGAAAAGAGGGAGCAAAAGTGGTGACTCATGGGGTGGGAAAATGAGGCCGTTGGGGTTTCTCCCTCTTTTCCTTGCAAGTTGCAATAGGGGTGTGGGAAAGGGATTTAGGAATGCACTGTTCCCTTTACAGCATTCACCAAAATTCAAGATTGCATTGCACCTTAAACCATCCGAAATTTTAATATTGTTGGAGTCAAATTTAATTATCAAAACAATGTTAAGACACTAAGAAGATATTATTTTATAAATTTAAAGGATTTAATTTCGTTAACGAAAAGTGCTAATTCAATAAAATTTAAATGATTATCGTATAATTAAATACTTACATATATTAATATTTAATTTTAAAATCTGTAAAAACCGAACTTGTATATTTATAGACAAGATATTAATAGGACATGAGACTGAGTTCAATCTTTTACTGGTAGATGCATTAGCGAAACATAGTCGTCTTTTAGCCCAAAAAATGGTAAAAAAAAAAATAATAATTGAGTAATCCATAAATTCTTTTATTATTTTAAAAATTATTTCTAATAGCTTATCTAAAATTATAATTTTAAATTATAATTTAATCTAAAAATTATTTTAAATAAATATGATTATTTATTTTAAAAAAAATTAAATTGAGATTTGTGCTGTTTTTTTTTTTAAATTAAAAGTTTTAAGTTCCTCCAAACAGCGAGACACCAAGAAATGTTAGGTTACGAAGCTAGCTCGACTTGAAGTTGGTCGCCAGATATCCAATTACATCATCACGAATTCAAACTGAGATTAAGTACGGAATGATTATTTTGTCGGCCGCTATAATGCTGACGTGTTTGAATATTGCTAGTTAATTTAAGATATCGGGATTACAACCCAGGCTTCTTTTATTACTATATGCTACTTGTTTGAATTAATTAAGAATATCCAATCGAGCATGTTCCACGACGGACACAGCTTCTTTCCTTTACTCTTCCCATTCTGTCCCCTTCATCACCATCGAATCGATATTTCAATGGTCTAGATTTTATATTTTATAAATTTATTATTATAATTTAATGTAAAAATATATAAAAATAAATTTAAACCGTTAAAATTTCATCTAAACATTCCACTATTTTGATTATTATTATAAACTAAAGTTTGTTATCACTTTTTTTCACTTCAATAATTTAAATTTATTTATATATTTTTAAGTAAAATTGTAACTATATTTTTTAAAGTGTTAAATATGGACCATTAACATTTTAATCTAATGGTAGTAAAGAGAAAATGAGGATAGAGGATAGAAAATGTATTCGTCCAAGGACCTCATGTTTAAAAAAATTAAACATGAACTAATTATTACTTTTTTAACTATTCCTTCAATTTGATAAAAAGAAAAAATTAATTGTCCTATAAAAGCATAACTAAGCACCAATTAACTAACAGGTAAAGTTTTCCACTTGGAGATAGAAAGAAACAAACAAATTTAAAAAATAGTTAACCAACATAGATTGAATTTAGTAGAATGAACTACTCCCTTAATTATAATATTATGAATTGAGATTTAAATTTTTGTTAAAAGAGATATCTATATTTAGTATTCGGTAATATCTCGGATATAATTATAAAAAAATAAGAGATAGTTTCACGAGTCTCAGATAATTAAACATAAATAAATTTCAAAGCATTAAGTTGCCCTTGAATTTTTTTAGTACACCTAAGTTGTCTTTGATAATACATAATAAAGCTTCTAGAATTCACAGAAAAGAGAGAGAGAGACTGCCAGATAATTGAAAATAAATAAATCTAAAAGCAATATGTTGCCCCTTGATGATACGCAATCAAGCATCTAGAATTTACAGGAAAAAAAGAGGAGAGAGACAAGAAAGAAAATTCTTATGTCATCAAACTCAAAATAATGGATATCGATCACACCCTTGACCTCAACGAGCGACCTAACTATGTTGATTCGTCTTCGTTGTCCAAGTTAGTGGTAGAAGTTGGAGTTTTGTTCTCATACAATTAATACAAGCATCCAAATATGATGGCAATCACTGCACCATTAATCTAGTTAGGCTTTTGTTCTCTGGAACAAATACTCTATTATATGTATAGCACATACGGTTATATTTTTCGATTTATGGGGAGGGTTTGTCTATAATAAAGTGTGGGGAGACAGAAAAGGAAAAGAGACGACGATCAAAGTTCATTGTGTTTATCGCTTTAAACGTCTAGCATGTGTTGCCCCAAATTAAAAACGCTAGAAGGAGGGCTTAACCTCCGACCACACCCTCTAACCAACTGAATTATTCCAGCTACGTACTATGTTTTATAAAACGCAATTTTGTAAATTTCTCACACAAACAAACAGAGGCAATGGAAAATAAAGCAATCAACTAAATTTAATATTTATCTCCTATATATCCGATGAAGTTTTGAAAAGATAACAAGTTACGTAAGAATTTGTGAGATTATTCAAGTCACGTGTTAATTTATTTTTTAAGCACGATCTTTAGGCCTTTTGTTTTTAGCCTCCATATGATGAGTCAACGATAAAAGTTTAAATTAAAATTAATAAATTAAACTCGTACTGGTGCTAAAGACAAAGTGCCCACGAACACAAAACACCCAATTATTATGCCCCACTCACGATCATAAATAACATTTGACGACTCAATAAGCACTCATTAATGTAACCCAAAAAACGAACGATAGTTTGTTATAGTGATACAATTATTAATTACTCATTCCTAATTTTAATAAATTTCTATTAATTTATATTACCTAATGATGTGATAGCTGTACCACTCCTTTGTCAATCACCAAAATTGCATCTTAAACTATCGGAAATTGAATATGGTTGGAGTCAAATTTAATTATTGATATACGCAGTAAATTATATGTTTTTTAATTAATTATTGTCTCGCCATTTAAGCACAAATTAAAATAAGCTAGAGAGACACTTTCTATAGAATAAGCCAAATATCCCACAAGCAATATAACGGTTGTACTGACATCATGTTACTGGCAGACGAATCAGTGGAACACAGTTGGTAGTGTTGTTCATGGGCAAGGCTGGATAGGGCGACCCCTGCTTGGTGCCCTACCCAAAAAAAGTATGGGTTACATTTTGCAGCCCGATGCCCTGCCATACCCGATAAAAGCCCTAACTATTTTAGGCTAGGCA
Source organism: Leucaena leucocephala (assembly GCA_037074615.1). Classification (NCBI taxonomy): domain Eukaryota; kingdom Viridiplantae; phylum Streptophyta; class Magnoliopsida; order Fabales; family Fabaceae; genus Leucaena; species Leucaena leucocephala. Next base: position 14,891,659 of record CM073544.1, read on the forward strand.
TGGGCGGGCTGGGCGTGGACGGGTTGGGCATGCCCAAGTTGTGATGCCATACTCATATTGTGGAAAAAATCTGCAATTATAAACTTCTAAAATAATATCATATTCATATGTCTTCAAGAGTTAAATAATATCTATAATCCACTAAAAATAAGGTAACAAAAATATAATAATTAAAGTCTTGAAATTCATTGCATATAAAAAAACCTTGAAGTCTAAGGAGTTTATAATTACAACTTTACATCAATTTCCCAAATGTTGACAAGGCTGAAGTATCTAAAAAAATAAAATAAATAATTATAATTTGTAACGTAATCATATTATGATTAATAAAGTTAAAAAAATTAATGTAGTTATAAATATTAAAAGATGCAATTTACGTACTTAACTACTTATATTTCTAAAATGACTCTTTAGTCACCAGTAACTATCATATTCTCCCTTCTAAGTGTAGCATCTACGGAGAAAATTAAAAAAAAATAAAAAAAGTGGTGCTCATGGGCAGGGTAGGGCAACCCCCCTACCCGGTGCCCAGCCGGAAAAAAAAATATGGGCTGTATTTTGTAACCCGATGCCTAACTCTGCACTATATTTATCGGGCTAAACAGAGCTATTTTTTCACGAGCTCAGGTAGACATACCGGGTTGCGGGCTTTATGCCCACCCCTTAACTAGACATAATTAATATAATGACTATGAACACCCCTACCCATAACAGCTGGCTCCTAGAATACTCAATCAATAGCCCGAGAAAATAAGATGGGAATTTCAGCTTAAAGCGACCGTATATTATGACTAAACTAATGTATATACCATCGGTTAAAAAGAGATTTTTAAATCGATTAAAAATATATTTTTATATTAAATTTTAGTTTGATGTAGACATAATTTATATAGAAAATTTTAACATTTTATATCAGTTATACAACTAATTTAAAAAATTATCCTTTTTATATCAATTATTTTATAACCGATTTAAAAAATAATATAAAAAAAAATCACTCTTATCTATTATTCTTGTAAATTGTAAGTTTGGACAATAGACAATTAATATGAGATTAATTTTACACATAAAACTCCTCAAAATAAAAGGTGGGATGTAAAACTCTTCAAAGTAAACAAAGATTATAACGAATAAGAATTAAGGAGTTTGTGATATGGCAAAATAAATAAACACGCCTATGGGATAGCGGAGAGACTTATATGCTAAGCAAAGCCAGACAGAAAATGAACGTGAAGCATAAAAATTTAAAATTTATATTTAAAAAACAAAGAAAAGGACATAGACTTTGTTTTAATCAGCTATGACTCAAAATCAGAGATTGAATGATCAAAATTTGGTACCCGAAGACATATTTCACAAGTTGTGTTTCTTTTCTCGTTGCACCATTTCTATACGTAATCTCTATGAGCAAGCTGCAAAATAACATATAGCATTTTTTTTGTTGCCCACCCGGTTCACCGGAGCTTTGCCCCGACTACATCCGGATCCGACCCGCGTCGCGCACCTGGCTATGGTGGGTGAGTCTCCCAACGAAAATTTTCTGCGTAAGCCAAGGCTTGAACTCGAGACCTCGCTTAAGCGATACCGAACCGCTTACCACTCGGACCAACTCCCGTTGGTAATAACATATAGCATTTGAAGAGACATTCTAAAAGTATAATAGAATAATCAGGCCCAACAAAAAAATATGGGTTTACATTAACGGGGCCAGAACAAGCACAGGGAGCTTTGAGGCTTTCGGAGCTCTCAAATTCTTCTTCGTGGCATATTCTACATCAAGAAATCCCCAAAAGTAATTTTAAATCATCAACTAATAATACTACTTATTGATACGACGAGATGTGGATCCGACTCCCACTATCGTAGATCTAAGTCTTCTTCTCGTGCGAGTTTTAGAGGTGAGAACGACGAACTTCAACAATAGAAAATGACAAGCACGGGTATGAGTCGTCGCATATCTAAATATTTTTCTTCAGCGAACTTTACACGGTGTGTTGCAAAGGTGAAACTTCCTGTCACCATGTGTTATCTCTTGCCTGATTTTCTCTATGGATGACGACGATTTGTGAAGATAAGGAAGCGCATAAACTAATGTTTCCATCTGGCGTAGAATAATTTATCTTTTATACCGATCATATATACATCATGTGTAAATATTTTACCCTTATTTATAAAAATAATACCGCTCATTTATGTTATACTGGTCAAGTGTATATCATGTATAAATATTTTGCTCTTATTTATAAAAATATCACCACTTATTTTTTTTTATATCGGTCACGTATATATTAAGTGTAAATATTTTATTATTATTTATAAAAATGCTTCTGATCATTTTTTTTAACTATTTTCGTGTGAATTGGTTTAGAGAAGGGATTTTAAAAAATCTATTTTTATAGTAGCGATACTTTCTAATTTTATCACGTGGCGATCGAAATGAAAACGTTGGATGACGTATTGTTTGTAGATAACTATGAGCCAACACGCAGAAGATTTCTCACTTGTAATTGTGGACGTCTTCTTTCTTCATTTTTTGACAACCTGTCTGTTTTTCCCCCTTGCCCCCTTCTTCTTTTATTTTTTTTCCCATATGGCATACCATTATATATTTGATTTACATGTCTAGATTTTGGATTCGGATCGAGAAAAAGATTTTTCAAGGTGCAACACCATTTTGTTTAATTCTATGGGTTAAATTCACTTAACTAAGACTGTTGTTTGCTAGAAGAAAAAAAAGATCGCTCAACAAAGGTTAAACTTATTGCGGCTACACTCAGTTGATTGCCTTTATTTCCAACCCACTTCCCTTGTCAGCATGAACACACAATTTAGCTGACGTAGGCCTTTCATCACCCTGGATGAGGTCATTGACAATTTGACATTATGTCTACCCAGTATCGGGCGCGTCGGATGAAGTATACTTTTTTTCATGCATTCATATACATTTTTTCAAACATGTATACAAGAATGCATTCCCCACTTTTTCTATATTATTTTGGCCATTTAATCTCAATTTTCACGCACCCTTGGTTAATATGAAAACAAGAAATGTTAGTTCACGAAGCTTGACTTAAAGTTGGTCGGTCGCCGAACATCAATTTCATCGTCACGACTTCAAACTGTAATTTTCAAGTACTCCAGCTTATAGATGATGATTTTGTCGACCGACCCCTACAATAACTCGCATGACACCAACGAAAGTGTTCCCATTTGGGGCAAAAGTTCAATTCTTAGTTTCCTACTATCATCTCTTTAAAATTTATTGAGTTCTCCGATTCTTCTCCCTAGCTCCCTCTCGCGTTTGGGGATTTTCAGTTTGTTGTTTCTTTTAGTGACTTTTTACGAAGATATCCCTTCTGTTTTAAAATAATTGTCACTTTAAGAATTCACATGCATATTAATAAACTAATAGATAGTATAAAATTTAACAAAAATGCAATTTTTTTTATAAAATGTCCTTATTTATTATACTTTCCTATAAAGTGTAAAAACTTTTTATTCATTAAAGAGTAACATTGTCAAAAAAAAAAAACATTTGGTGATTTTGAAATGGAGACGGTATATAACTAGTCTTTGATTAAGTAAACAATTCGAATACACGAATCGTGCTCATAAAACAAATATATTTATAAATTTATACTGTTTGTAAGTAATGTAATACGACTCATTTGTGCAAATACTCAGAACAAAAACCTTATATCTTGACATTTAATTTAATTTTGTATGTTTATATGCATAAAAATGACGGCTTTAAATGGCCAAATAAAAAATAAAAAATGGATACTTTTTTTTGGCACGTAAATTTTTTGAAAAAGATTGGACTTACTTATGTCTAAGGGCAGCATAAAATATCTATTCTTCCTAAGCGATACGAATGTTATGCAAGGCGAGCCGTTAATTATTTTTAAGTATAAACTTAGATACCTACGAGTTAAAATATCTCCCTAAATATCGTAACTAAAGTTACAATCAAATAATACTATTAAAAGATAGAATACACTCCCTCGTAATACACAGCCACTCAACCAATAAAAAACTGATATAGTTCGTTTGGGTTAGTAATAGACAGCCACTCAACCAGTAACAGATTACAGCACATTCGAGGCTCAAAGTAAACCGACAAGGCCCAAATAGAATAAGTACCGTGGGCCCAAATCTCATGAGCCCAGATCTTAGGCTTCAAGTGGGATTTGTGGGTTAGTCCGAGTGGTAAGCGGCTCGGTATCGCTTAAGCGAGTTCTCGAGTTTGAGCCTTGGCGTACGTAGAAAATCTCCGTTGGGAGACTCACCCACTATAGCTAGGTGCGCAATGCGGGTCGAAACTAGATGTAGTCAGGTAAAGTTCCGATGAAACGAGTGAAAAAAAAAAAAGTGGGATTTGTCATTTGTCCCAGACGCCTATTGGAGGAGGCGACGCCACCAGAAAATTGCCGGGAAGAAGCCGCAGTGAGAACTGAGAAAGCGCTCGTCAGTTGTTGCTTGCTCTTATGTGGCCCTCTCGTTAAGGTAAAGACGATCAAGATGAGCTTACGTATCCTCACCAGAGCCTGGCAGAACCAAACGAGAAGGCGAATTTTGGATTATTCCTTGCTCTCGCGCTCTTTTTCTGAGCTCTCTTCTCGATCCAAACGGTTCTGGAAACGATTCCTCATTTTATTTTTCTTTAATTGGAAGTAGAGCGTCACATTCATTCTTGTTCTCTTTCATCATGATTTTCCAGACCTTCTATCGGCATTGCGTTCGACATCGACGGTGTCATTGCACTCGAGAACTCCCCCGTCGGTGGCTCTACGGCTGCCTTAAGAAGGTTATATGACGAAGTCGGTACGAATTGCATGTCTTCACTTCGCACCTACTATTTTTTCTGGATCTAGGTTGCTGTTTTAGCATTCTATGATCAAGGACTGACGTATGTGTTTCTTCCTTTATGTGGCCAGGTCAAATGAAAGGCCCTTTCTTTTACTTGACAAATGGTGAGATGCTACTTTCTCGTGCAGTTACCTGTCTTCTGATTAGAAGAGTTATAAAGAATCTAAACTATGCTCTGCCATCCTCGTTATGGCTGCCAGCGCGTTAGACAGTTCTTGTGGATGTATCATGAAGTGGATGTAATCTCATTCTGTATCAACCTCTGTCCGTGTTTCTTTGTCCGTAAAAACTAGTGTAACTTCCATCAACTATTAGTATATTTATATTGTCTTAATTTTCTATCATTACTTGGTGACTTACTATCTACAAAATGACGACTGTATGTATGACTTAAACACTTCCACCTCAAGGTATATTTTACCTAGCAGTATAATCATTTTACAACACTAGGCTTCTCAGGGTCCAGCCGTTCGAAGGAACTCTTTTCTTGAAAATGCTGTCTGCCATGTTGTGTGATGTATTTTTAGTTTTGCAGTTTTGGACAGTCAAATTTCGTAGTAACATTAGTACTCATCAGTTAATGAGCCATAAACTTTATGAACTTTATCGCCTTTTCTGAATACCTCACTTTTTGGCTCTTGAATTATCCTTTGCACAGGTGGTGGTTATCCTGAATCTAGAAGAGCCTCTGACCTTAGTCGACTGTTAGGCTTAAATATATCATCTTCTCAGGTATTTTGAAAATATAATAGTAACCGCACTTTCTTCTTTCTCGTTTTCCTTGTATATATTATTCTATTTTGCTGCACGCATTTCTCTGCAAACATTCAAAGTACCAAAGGACTATTTTTACCTTCATTGTTATGAACCCTCTCCTTAAGCTTCTTGTTTTATTTTATTTTGGCCTTAAAGATCAGAAGTTTTATCTTTAATCGTTTAACTCTGACCATCATGCAGGTCATTCAGGGCCATTCTCCATTTAGACAGTTGGTCAATCGGTATGCATTTTAAAGTGGTCTAAAATCCTGATATGCTGAATTTTAATAAGATCATATTGCATTCCAAGATGCACCGTGAATGTTCTGCTTTGTGTTTGAACAATCATGTTTTTGAAACAAGCTTGAGGCTTCAAGGAAATATTCTGATTTTTGTGTATCTACATTGTCCCATGTTATGCTTTGTAATAGCAATATAAAGATGTATTGTGATCTTAATTCTTAAGGTAACATTAAATTTTATATTGGTTTGCATCATGATGTTTGGAGGTTTTATTATAGTTTATATCATTAGTATGACACTGCCCATGGAGTTCTCAGATTGAACTAGAATCCGTTCAAATTGTTTTATAGCCGGATGTTGTGGGTTTTTACCCTGGTAAGAATCTAGTAACAATAAACAACTATATCTAACAACTTGGTGTGAAAATGGCTCTTTTATGTCTACAATCTGCAGAGTATGAAAGGAAAGGCCTATTTTCCCAATGTTTAAATTTTTACTGGGTTAATTGTCTTAATTGAAAGTGCTGAGGTTCATGTATTAAAGTTGAGGGGGTTGCTTCTTAGTCAGCCTAAAACAAGTCTGGAGTCACGTACCTATGACTATTTATCTTATAGATTTTTCAGATTGCAGATTTGAAAACGAACTCATTGTTGCTGTGGGAAAAAGTGGAACCTGCTGCTGTGATGTCTGAATATGGTTTCAAGTAAAGTTTTAAGATGATTGATTTATTTGATATTTCATGAAACATTAAACAGCGTAATGTTAGCTGTAATATCTCATGACTTTGTTTTTATTGTTTTCTATCTTCAGAAATGTTATTTCAATTGATGAATACGCATCATGCTTTGAACATATTGATCCTCTGGCACCATACAAGAAATGGACAACCCTGTTGGTTGCCGATCATGATTCTAAATTAAAGGAAAGTGCTCCAAGAAATCATGTATGCTCTGAGAGGGTTCAAGCAGCTTTTGTAGTTAGTGACCCAGTTGATTGGAGCAGAGGCATACAGGTTACTAAAATTCTATGGTTCACCACGTTGGGACCCTGATCATTCTCGATATGATATTTGTGTGGACAAAGTCATTGCCACATTCCTTGAAAGTAGCAAACTTTCTGTGCTTCGGCTATACATGGACCATAACTGTCGTCACGTTATAGCTAGACCAAAAGAATTAAAGCAAACAAACAGGAAAGGAATAGAAAAAAGGAGGTGACAGAAGAAAAGGAAATACTATTATTATTGTTTCACCAAAAGATCCTATATTGAGAAGCATTCTACTAAAACTGACACTTCAAACCACTGCCATCCATAATAGTTTGTTTCAGTCGTTCTTGAATTGTAACTTGTGTTTTTAAGTACAAATAAAAATTCAGTCTCTACAATTGTATACTTTTATTGCTGTTTAGATCTGTTATTTTTTCGCATAACAGATCTGTAACTGACCATGGCACATTGTTCAGGTTCTCTGTGACATCTTAAGAACAGGAGGTCTTCCTGGAAGAAATGTTGGACAGCAACCTCATTTATACTTTGCAAATGATGACCTCGAGTAACAGGTTAGTTGGTTTTTGCTTAATATATTAACAGCAAGGTAGAGATTCTTCTTTTAAAAGACTATATTATGTTTACTGACGAGGCCGCACCAAAGGTAGACCGCTTTTCCTTCTGAACGTCTTGGCATGGGAGCTTTCAGAATTGCCTTGGAGTCCATCTTCAATAAGTAAGACTGCCTGATATCTAACTTATGTTTGCCTATATTTTGGTTCCGCTTATTGAACACTACTTAGATGAGGACTACTTCACTCGTTAATCCTCGTCGTCAACACAGCCAACTAATTATATTAGTATCATGGTGCAGCTTTTGTTCAAATTTAATTCATTAAGAAACTTAAATTTTGTTTTTGAATGCTCTGCGTGCAGGATTCACCCTCACGCTCTAGCGTATACTAGTTTTGGCAAACCTCATCCATCTGTATTCAAGAATGCTGAACTTGTGTTAAAGCAACTCACGCTATCACTTGATGATCTACATGATGTAAATCACAAGAATGCTCAGTGTTTCAAAACTCTTTACATGATCGGAGATAATCCCGCAGTTGACATCAGAGGTGCAAGACAGGTTTGGTTCTTGGACTGTGAATTATATTTCACCAGTCTGAGCCATAATTTATCTGTTGAGGATTAATGCTGTGTGATAATTGAATATGATTCATTTCAGAGTGGGCATCCTTGGTTTTCTATTCTCACGAGAACAAGGGTTTTCAAGTGGAAGGAAAATCATCACAAGTTTCCAGCGGATCTGGTACCCTCCCTCCCTCTCTCACACAAACACGAAGCACGTGCCCACAAAAGGACCGTCTTTACTTTAAAACCCCACACTAATCTCCGCTGAAATTTAAAGTTGCAGTAATCAATCCTCCCCTTTAATTTTTAGACCGTATTTTCGTTGCTCCTTCCGTTAAGATGCCATAATGTTATGACCAAATTACCCTTGTTTGATATAAAAAAATTATTTAATAATATTTTCCAACAAATGTTTTTATAATGTTTTAAAACACATTTTTATAACTCCTTGAAACACATTTTTACTGCCATTCTGAATTAAAATACCCTAAGGGATTATTTTGTAACTAATTTCGCTTCAGCAGGATGTTGATACTGTGGAAGAGGCAGTGGACTATATTTTGACGAAGGAATACGGCTTATAGGTCGCCGTTGCTTTCCATGACGGAGGCTTATGAGTCTCAGAAACTGAAAAGATGATACTTCTCCTATTTTAAATATAAGATCTAATTTGTAATATAAATATACTATAAATATACAATAAACTAGGTTTTATTTTTATGACATGAGGAGTAATAATTTTATGATTCTTCTGAAGCAGAAGTCACTGAATGAAAAAATCTTAAAAGCTCCGATTAGGTTGAAATTGATAGATTTGTTATCCCTATCTATTATCAAGGTTAAAAGGGGGAAGGGTCATTATCCTTTGTCACGCGTTTAACCTAAGTTTGTGTTGGCTAAATTGCATTTCTTCTAGACTGAGCTTTTGTTTTGAGCTGTAAAGTCTCTTTCAAACCCATTCGCCAGTAAAAGTAGCGAAAATAATAAATAAAAAGAATTTCCTTCCTTCCTTCCTCACGCTTCGAACTCTCAATCGTGATATTGAGTCCAAAACAAGCAAGCAACCGCCCTTTCGTTCCAAAACCAAGAATTTCCTGCAATCGCTAATTACCGAAGCAAAATAATTTGGGTATTGCTCAGCATTCCTATTCTGGAAAACTCCACAAGGATCTAGTTGTCTTCAAGCTCTATGGGCAGTTTACCAGTGATGGAAATTCCGTATAAAGAACAGTGACGCAGGTTTCCGGAGATATCTAAAACATCCAAACCTCTATTATAACTATTGAATTAATAGCAACGACCCGCACTGGTTCTGTAGTTATCCCAATTAGTCAACACTTACTTTGGACGTGTGTGAAGTAAACTATAATAATTGAGTGGACATGTATCCTCCTGGTATGGCCGAGTTATCAAAATCTCAAATGAATTGAAGAAGCGCAATTTCATCACCATGCATTTTGTATTGCTGTTCTCCAACAGTCCACAGGGGACACGACTCTATCATTGCGACTCTCTTCTCTTAGCTGGTACGCCACATGTTGAGGCCGAAATTAATATCTTATATCCCATCTCGTTCAATCATATATATCAATAATTAACTGTATTTAGTTGATAAGAAATAGCAATCGAGGGTAGGAAGTAGTCTTCAACTAATAATAGAAAGCATTGTAATCCATAATTAAACTATTATTAGTATCTTGTTATTAGTCTCACCATAAGAGAAATAAAGTTTATAAATTTAAGTGATCCTTCCTACTAATAAATTAATCTTTAGGTGACAACACATAATAATATTATAAAAGGTTACTCATAGGGGGTTTGCTATGCCCTTTTCTCTTAGAGGATAATCTTGTAGAATTAGGTTTTCCTTTTAAGCTTGCCTTCATTACAATGTTTTTTTTTCGATATCTGATACACCCCTGAAGAAAATGGCATGCCCCACTTGACTCAACTGAAAACATGATTCCATTATTGCTCAACTTGTTAATTTTTGAACTTGGCTGTGTTGGACGCTGATACTACTTTGTCCTTTGGGGTTAGCTTTTGATATGGTCTCTCTTAGAAAGCTCTTTTCGTCTTTGTTTTATTAACCGAATTATAAAGAGAGAAAATAAAATTATTGGGTTGGCTGAAACATGGTGAATGTGACTAGCTGCAATTGTCAGCTAACTAGATCCGGATCCGCCCGTCTCTTTGAAGCGACATTTTGCATTAAAGACAGGTGTCATGAATTTGACGAAACCATCACATTTAGCTGATTGCCGCATTAATTTTATTATATTTTTATGAGACATTTTTTTTTTAATGCAGAAGGCCGTAAAGTGAACTTTGTAAAATTACTCTTCATTTCAAGGGTCTCTTTCCGTACACTCAGTTTCATTCCATGTGTTCAATTTCCTTCTTTTTTTCTTTTTTTGTGTGGCCCTCGATGAAATTTCAAATGCAGAGTAATTAAGGCCAACTGGGCAATTAGGTCCCAACAATTTTTTCTTAGAAAAATGAGTTAATAACTGTAAACTCGGGGATTCGAATTGAATGAATGTATATTTGTAACTCTTTTTTAATATAAATTTATCAAGAACCTAACTATTATTAATATAATCTTTTGGGACGTTATTGTTATTCTCCCTATTCTTTCGGTGAGGGATATAAGAACATTCTTATAATTCCATGGCAATAAATTAAAAATACTAAAATTCAGTCTATATTTTAGACCAAGGCAAAGCATGCTGGGAATATGGCGTCTACTGGCTCATATGTGGACCCCGAGGAATTATGATGATATTAAATGCGGAAGAAACATGAGCATGTGGTCGAGGAAAAACACGTACATTATTATATCTCTTCCGCTAAATTATAAAGCGCACATTCCATTTTTACTGTAATTATCCCATGACTCTGTTTTATCTCTAGTTACATGAATGGAATGTATCTATTTATGGCCAAAAATAAGATCTTTCCCGTCTTAATGATATCGAGAATCGGTTCCAATACATTTTCATCACAATGATCACTTGTACGGTGATAAGGGGTAAATTTTTTCCCATTTTCAAAAGGCAAGCGGACATAAGTTCTTTTTTGATAAATAACCAAAAATTAAAATCCAGATTTGTTATTTCATGCAACTGTAAGTGGTAACAACACAAAACATGATTATAAGTCATCCAAGGAAAAATATGTTAAAGTTTCTATTTAAAATATTTATTAATCAAATATGTTTTCATATATATATATAAAGTATTATATGCGAAAAATATTAATATTTGAATTCAAATCTTTTTGAATAATAAAATTTTTAAATATAGATTTTTCAATGATTTTTCCAGTGACTAACTGGGCACGGTTAATAGATTCGATTGAAAAATCGTTTGACGTGGTCATTTTTTCCGTAGTTTTTATAGACATGAAATAAACATTTATTTGAGAAGGATTTATAAGGAAAAATAGGTTAAAGTTTCTATTTAAAATATTTATTGATCAGAATGACCTGATATGTTTTCATATATATAAAATATGAAAGATTTAATATATGCAAAAAAATGCCAACATTTGAATTCAAATATTTTTAATAAATAAAATTTTTAAATATAGAATTTTCAATAGTTTTCCCAATGGCTAACTGGGCATGGTTAATAGATTCGATGGAAAAATCTTTTGACGTGGTTATTTATTCTGTATTTTTTATAGAAAGGAAATAAACATTTATTTTTAAAAGGTTTTGTAAGGAAATACTGGCATCAAGCGGTTATTGATGAATGAAATGAGTCGGAACTCGAGTACTCCAATTTGTAGAACATAAATTTCATGAAAAAGAGAGTAAAAGGCAACCCAATCCCTAAATATTTGATAATTACTAATACAATAGTATAAACGTGTATCTCAAACATAGACTTATTGTCAAATCAGACTTATATTGTAAATTAAAAGGGCATGTCAGTATATACTAACTTAACATTACTCATTTATTTTATTTAAAGAATTATAAAGAATAAAAAAAAGCACACGCACACACATTCAATATAACATATCACACGGCGTAGTTAATAAAATATGTAAAACAAGGGACGTATATAGTGAAACTAACTATAATTTGTATGTTCTTTTTCCTTAACACCAAATGCCGATATGTAGTCAAGTTCTCACACATAATTCATACGCTGTACCTTTTGTGATGCTTATCGTTAGCTCATTATCCACATAAATCATCGTTATCCGCATAATCTTTAAATTATGATCTAAGCATTGTGGCCGACAAAGAAATTAATTATGATTTAAGTGACATCATATATAAAATTATCATTCTCTTCAAACTGATGCCCGCGACTTTTTAATCTATATATTATTTGTCATAAACTCAAACTAGCTAGAACAATATAATACTTTACCATGACTAATTAACAATTGAATGCGTATAATAACCAATCAACTACTAATTAAAAAACCTTTCTTTAATTTCAATCCTAATTTGCTTTCTTGTCGCAACATGCACGCACTCACTGTACTACATGGTTATCTCGCAGGTAACATTATAATGTCCCTTCCTTTCTTGATTCTTCCATTATTGTCTGAACCTTGAAGTCATTCTTACCTCTGTCACTCCGTTTTTTATTTGGAAATTTCTATTCTTTGCTTTGTTGCTAATTCTCTCTTTGAATATATCATTTTGTTCCCCAACTGTTCATAGTGGACAATGGTTCGTGATTAGACGCTCCAACACGTAGTTAGCTTATGGTGCGTGCTCAGGCCAAGGGGAAAAAAGTCTGAGACGTCCGTTATATATCTATATGATACTGCATAGACATATACAATCGTGTTATCATCATCATCATCATCATTTTTGTATGATATCTTTTCCAGTTTTTAGCTTGTGATTTATTTTATCTACGTTATGGACATATATTTAATTTACTCCACTAACAAGCTTTCTTTGTATTAAATAGAAAAAATAGTTTCATATGCTCAATAATTGATATGTAGAGGTGGAGGAAGATGAAGAAGCATGCATGCATTATTTTTAGGTAGACAATTAAACCACAAAATTATCACGTACTAATCTTAACACAAGAGGATGACGTCTAATGTCAAATCTTATTTTATGTTGCAATAAAAAATGTTAAGTACGTAATTATTTTGTGAAAAACAGAAGATAGTAAGTGATATGAATGAATACACGAGCGTTCGTTATTGTTGGCCAGAAAAGAAAATAGCGTTGATTTCGTCCTGTGACGTCCGCGTGAATCGTCCTAACTCCTAACTCTCGTTTATTGAAGGGAAAATTGTGCTTAAGGAACGAAAGGATCAAATATACTTTGCATGCAGCACCAAGCAATGGAGTTTCAGCAGAGCCTCAAGAATATGCCAGTGAACTTCAACGATCTATAGCTGGCCCGCAAGAATCAGTAATGCACATTCAAACCTTAGTTTGTTTGGATAACATGTTTGTAAAACTAAAGTTTTCCCAAACTACAGTTTATAAATATATGTATATATAAGAGAAGGGTAATTTGGGTAGTTGAGAGTTTTTAAAATACATGAAATGTTTGCCAACGGATATAACTTATTGGACTTAAAAGCAACAAAAAAAAAAGCCTTTAAAATTAACAATTTTTACTCAAACATGTTTTCTGGTCTTCAACTAGCTTTTTAGGATGCAAATTACAACAGTTTTGTGGAACTAAAAAACTATCCCAAACAAACAAGCACTTAGTGTTGCCGGCCAAATATTTTACCCCCTTTTAATTATGCACAATTTTCCCTTTACAGTTGAGCTTCTTATTTACGGGGCTCCGACGCTCGTGAACATCCCTGTTAGTCGACCAACAACTTCATTGGCTACGCGGAGCTAACTGGGTCCCACAACCATGGCATTTGTGGGCCCCCATGCTTTCAAGTTTCAATTGACTTCTTCGACCATTTTACCTTACTTTATTACAACTATCTGGTTTCACTTTATCACTTTCTTAAACTTTTTGAAGAGTCGACGGTGAATAAGAGTGCTTCTATGCCGTGGAGCTGTGGAGGTGCGCACTATAGCTCCTTTCCATTCAGAAAGCACCACGTTCTTGTTGGAGCAGTGCTCGATAAAAGAGCACCACTTTTTAATATAAGCACTATATATATATTTTAATATTGTTTTTATAATATAAATTTAATAAACAAAATAACGTATTTATCATCAGCATGCATGGAAATTACCATTGAGCGGGTAATAAGATGTGAAATCATAAATATTGTTCGAAATGACAGAGAATTCTCTAATTGTCGTTTTCTTGGCGTCAACTGATTCGTGACTTATATAACAATTTTGTTAGAGCTGTCATGGTGCTCCATATAATTGGAATCACCAAAACGCCGTGATCAACATGAGAAGTTGCTCAACGGGCCTTCCAAGGCTCTGAATCTCTCTTCCCCTCCACCCCCCTCCTTTTGCGATTTGCAGTGTCCATCATATCATTTTTCTGAGGCTCTGATTTTGACTCTGCCTTCTTCTTCGATCTGTTGCGTCTGAGACTCACAACCCTGAAACATATGGGTTGTTTTCTCTGCACTCGCGAACCAGGCAACAAATCCTCCATTCACCACAATTCCAGAAGCCTCGTGCGCTACGATAAGACGACGCACCATTGCGCTATTGCAGGTGAATTTTCCACATCATTTCCCTTCCCTTCTTCTTTTTTGAATTAATGCTCAACCCAAGAAACACGTAAAATACTTTTGGTTTGGCGATGTTGCCCCCAAACGTATTGTTTTCAGATTTATTTATTTTCTTTTCAACATTTTATTTTTACTAACGCCCCATTTTGTTGACGATCCCCGTCGGCTCTCTCCGATTACATTCAGATTCAGATGATACATCTCAGGAATTACTGTGCATCCGAATCTTAAAATAATAATAAAAAATTTCTTTAAAGGAATTACTGTGCATCTTTTTTTCCGTATACGTAAAAATTCTGGATTTGGTTATCTCCTGAACTGATCCAAAATTCCCTCGTGTTTTTATTGCAGACTATTGCATACGAATCCTTTGTTTCATTCTGGAAGTCCGTTTTCCGGCACATGTCATCTTTTTGAAAAATAAAACAGACCATTCTAAAATTGGTTTTGTTTTTATATTGCATTCTAGCAGTTTCCGGTATTCATATCATCTCCCAGAAACTGTATAGGGAGAGATTTTGAATAATATTAATTGGTGTCTTTCGAAAGCTTAAAACGGCAATAGTTTCCGGCAGAGTCGATTGTCTATTTGCAGTAATATTAAGAAATCAATGTCAGTGTCACGTCGTTTTCTCTGATCTCACTCTGTCCTTCACGTGTATCGTGTACGTAATATTACAGATAAGGTTAAAGCAGACTCGAACGTGAATGTGAAAAAGGAAGTTATTTCTTCCAAGCCTGATCATGAACTTTCTCGGGAGATAAAGGCCTTAAATTTAGAAGCTAAAATTCCAAAGGATGGAAAAGTGAATGATCTGAATCGTGCAAAATCGTTCTCGTTCGATGAACTCGCAGCGGCAACAGGTCGTTTCAGGTCAGATTGCTTGTTGGGCGAAGGAGGTTTCGGGAAAGTTTACAAGGGATACTTGAAGAGAACGAAGCAGGTTCATTCATATTCATATAAAAATCTCTTTCATGCATAAACTTTATCGTTTCTGTGATTTTTTTTAGAAAATTAATATGGGTTGTGGTGTAGGTGGCGG
The DNA here is from genome assembly GCA_037074615.1 of Leucaena leucocephala. Classification (NCBI taxonomy): domain Eukaryota; kingdom Viridiplantae; phylum Streptophyta; class Magnoliopsida; order Fabales; family Fabaceae; genus Leucaena; species Leucaena leucocephala. The sequence goes on from CM073544.1 coordinate 14,907,352, forward strand.
CTATAAAGCAACTGGACCCAGATGGCCATCAAGGGAAAAGGGAATTTGTGGTGGAAGTGTTGACACTAAGTATGGCAGATCACCCTAATCTGGTCAAACTTTTAGGGTTTTGTGCCATGGGACAACAAAGGTTGTTGGTTTATGAGTACATGCCATTGGGATCCCTCGAGAATCATCTCTATGGTGCAACCACACAGATAAAACTCATATTTTTTTCTTCAATTAATTTATTAAAAGTCGAAGTTGACGAAGATTTAATTTTCTTCTTGTACGTTTATGAATTGTTGCAGATCTTCCGGCGGGTAGAATAGCACTGGATTGGAACACGAGAATGAAAATAGCAGCAGGAACAGCGAGAGGTTTGGAATATCTGCATGATAAAATGAGGCCTCCGGTGATATACAGGGACCTAAAATGTTCCAACATATTGTTAGGAGAGGAATATCATCCCAAGTTGTCTGATTTTGGGTTGGCAAAAGTAGGGCCAAGTGGAGAAGACACACATGTTTCAACCAGGGTTATGGGCACATTTGGGTATTGTGCTCCAGATTATGCCATGACTGGTCAATTAACTTTTAAGTCCGACATTTACAGCTTCGGTGTTGTTCTTTTGGAGCTTATCACCGGCAAGAAAGCTTTTGACAAGTCAAGACCTTCCAAACAACAAAACCTCGTCTCTTGGGTACGTACGTCACCATATCCTCTTTTCCTCACCTATACCATAGCTTTCTTGGTACAATCCTCTGTTCTTTTTGTTAATTCTCGTCTTGTTGTCGTATTGTCCTTGTTAAGTGTATGTTGGGCACAAAAAAGTTAGCTGCAAGTGGAGTTGTTTGTGAATGCGTCATACTGTCATATTAGCTGCAAGTGGAGTTGTTTGTGAATGCGTCATACTGTCATAGTTATAGCTATCAAAGCACAAAGTGAAACTCTCTGTTTTTTTTTTTTTTAAATTAATTCAAAGGTTACTATACTTTTTCACCGTGAGCATTTAAAAGGTAATTCTCTCAATTTAATCATAGAATTTCAAATTTTCAAAATTTCAAATCAATTTATTTACTATATTTTCTAAATAATTTATTACTCTTGTAAAGCAAATAACAATATATTTTTATAAAAAAATTTGATTTGGTATTTTGAAATTCAAGTGGTATTTTTTTAAAATTTTTCTTTTAATTATCAGTATTTTTTAAGAAAATAGGGTTAAAATCTAATTTAATTTTGTCCAGAAAGTTTTTCGCATAGAAACTATGGGTATTAGGAAGTTTTTTCCTAGATCAGTGTTAAAAAAAGAGCAACATCGTTCCTAACTATTAAAAATATTAATGATTAACATTAATTTTTAATAGTTACGACGATTTTACTCATTTTTAAGTAATATTTATCTAACAAAAACTTTTGGATACTCTTCTACTGAAAATTTTTGAGACACAATTTCACAAACTCAAAAAAAATATGTCTTGTTTATAAGGACGAATTGAGTTACTTTAATATACAGGTCGCAAATAATGAAAATGATTGGTAGAAAATTATTGATTTGAAATGGGTAGCATCAATATAGAAAGAAGTTAAAGTTTTGAAAGGTGTCCGTGTTTGCAGGCGAGGCCAAAGTTCAAAGACAGGAAAAGATTCTCAGAAATGGTGGATCCGGCGCTGAAAGGACAATATCCAGTGAGAGGATTGTACCAAGCTCTGGCTATAGCAGCCATGTGTGTGCAAGAGAAGCCTCATATGAGACCTGTTATTGCTGATGTTGTCACTGCTCTCAACTTCCTAGCTTCCCAGAAATATGATCCCCACCATCAAATTTCACACGAGCCCAAATCCAGAACAAATCATCATCATACCCTTCTTCATGCTCATCTCTCTGAGTCAGACAGATCTGGGAACGAAGAAAATAGTTCTGATGAATCAGACAGATCTGGCACCCAACAAAACAGTTATGAGGCAGATAGATCTGAGAATGAAGGAAATAATTCTGAGTCTGACAGATCCGGGCACGGTGAAATTTAAGTGTTCTTACCCTTCTGGAAATTTCTTGTGTGTACATGTAGTGATGTGCCTTGTTATCTATTTTTGTTCCCTAGAAGATGACAGGTACTATGTTGGATCTTAATTAGCCTTTCTTGTAAAAGGGAAAGAAAATCCTTCTTCGTTTTAGCTGTTTTTTCCCTCCATTTAGATCTATTCTTTTTCCTAGGAGTTAGATTCGGGAATAACAGGTATCTATTCTTATGCATTGAAATTGAAAAATTTATTAATTAATAGGTACAATACCTTACAAGAGCACTCACTTCGGTATATCAATATGAATCTAATAGACAATTTTAAATAATGGATCGCCATTTGTCCATATTGATTGTTTACATGATCTTCCAAGAACATTTTTCACCTTTTATCACTTGCCTATTTGATTATTTTCGTTATTACAGTCACGAGTATTTTCAAAGTTTTCTTAGCTATTTTCTTTCTTTCTTTCTTTTTTTATGGATATTCTTTCTTTTGAAATAATTTTAATAACATATTTAATTCTCTACAACAGTTGATGTATTAAGACATCAAAAAAATTCAAAAGATAAATTGATAAAAGATATATATATTGTATTGTGTTATCAATTGAGCCAACTTTCTTCCCATAAAAAAGACGGTAGAGCTACAGCAATCCAATGATGAATCAAATATTATACAATTTTGTTTAGAAAATTAGTGGTTTATGAATAATAGTGGCAGGATTTGAGAGAGAGAGAGAGATGAAATTGTGCTTATATCTTGTAAATAGCCGATAAACCTAGTTGAACAAATATATTCATCAGTGAGAGAATAAAGGGAAGACGCTGGATTGCAAAAAACATATGCACCAGTAAACGCGTATAGAAATGCTTTTATAGAAAATATGTGCCATTTCGTTGTGCTCGGTTAATCAAGAACAATAATGGTGCTGCTACATCGATCATACAATTGATTCTCTCAGACAGCTGCTGCTTATAGGCTTTGTTAGGAGATTAGGCACAATTGGTTAGGTTCCATTAATATTTTGGCCTTTTCATAAGCTTGAGAGCTCATGACCTTTCCTAATTTAATCACTTTAATTCCTTCGTCAGTGCTACACCTCACTTATCTCTCCGTCTCGACAATTGCCCACCCAAAGGTACATGGTTGAGCCTCTACGTGATGCCATCACTCTGCAACAAACCCTCCTCGGCGACTGCAAACCAATTATGCATCAAAACCCATTTTTTATCAAGAACTGACGTTTTAGAACATGTTTGTGTTCATGAGAATTCCTACGTACATACCTTTTGCCATCGAAGAGGATCTGGTCTTTTGAGAATGACAATGGTGTCGACTTTCTGGGGCGAGTCCATTTTCCGGCGACACAAAGAAGGCTTAACGTTATGACGAAAATAAGTGCTAATTATCTGCTTCCTTGAACAGTCATATCGAGTCTTGCTCATATAGAAGACGAAGGGATTTTGACAAGGGTGCCTGAACACGGGACTTGTGTTGAAGGCATACGCAGTGGAATCAGCTCTTCCATACCAATTCAGAAAGGTTCTTGAGGGCATTTCCAGTTCTCTTGGCGATAATATGCCCCTCCAAACCTGAACCACGTAACCCCACGACACTGAGATGGACCAATACTTGTTCTTGTCGTAGCAGATCGATTGTCGCAAGAGGCTAGCTGAGTCATGTTTTGCCGATTCCATCAGCCGCTGTATGGCTCTCGGTCGACTCATTCGTGGGAATATCGTCTCCACCACGTCCAAGTGGTGCAGTGTCACTAATGGCGCCCCCGGATGTGACCCTAGTAGCCCTAATAGGTCTCCATATACATCATACTGCATCACGAACACCACAACAATAACTTAAGTTGTTTTGATAGAACCTACTCAAGGTTATATTCAATTAGTCGACTTGGGACTTTTTAATATATTCTAATAGAGAGTCTTAGTAGCGAGTTACCTGATGAAACCCTGCTTCTTTGGTGAGTGGGACCCCAAGATCAGCCATGCAGGCTTGGATTCTATCATCACTGCCATACAAATTAGGGTATCTCTGAATGCAACGGTCCTGCATCCTGGAGAGCTCTTTGGCCAATGGATAGCTGATAGCGAATCCACCCCCTCCATATGCCGTCGCGTACGAGAAGTGTATGTTCTGAACATGACTCTCCGACGAGCTTCCTACGTAGTAATGCTGCCTGTGGTCGTACTTTGACAATATTCTCACTACGTTGTCCACCACAAACACCGTGTAGTCGTCTCCCATCACGAACCACCTCACATCCTTCATCCCTAGCTTCAGTGTCTCCGACACCACCCTCGATATCCTTAACCCGATCTGTCTCCCTGACCAGGTTTCGTTTCATGCGTATACCGATATCAGTCAAATGTATATTGATTCGAAATATTAAATAGATGAATAATCACCTGAGGGTTCCTGTATTTGAATCTGGACGTGTCTGCAGAGATTCGAATCTCGGGTAATCCTTCGTTCCTTCGGACTCTTACCCGCTTATCCAGCCATACGACTCCTCTTGTTCGGCCTGGCCTCCACCACGTCTTTATGTATTCTTTTCTGTTATTCCACAGATTGGAGGAAGCCGCTATGCCGAAAACGATGTGTTTAAGCTCGGTGGGAGGAATACGAGGTGTTTCCGGGGGTAACTGAGCTACGATTTGCTCTGTTTCTACGTCCTCTGGTTCTTCTTCCTCTGTTTTGTCTTCGTTTTGCTGGATTGTGGTGTTTGAGATCTGAACAAATTTTTGAGAGGTAGCGAGGTCTAAGTTGTTAGGACAATCTGGTTTGTCCTAGGGGGAGACGAAGAGGTCGGAAGAGTGGAGGAAATAGAGCATGATGAAGATAACTACGAGCAATGTGATAACACGTTTGGAGGCAGAGCCACTATGGTTATGGGGAATGATGCGTTGCTGTGCAGAGTACATTGATTCTTCAGTTCTATGTTCGTGTTTCTTGAGGTTTTAGCTCTGTAATTTCGGCTCCTAATACTGTGTCAGGAATACTTGGACACATGTGTCTGCTTTGGGAGGGGTTTGTACTGAGAATTGTTCGGATTAGAGAGAGTTTGAAATTTTGGTTTTTGCATTTAATCAATTGTTGAAGTTAGGTTTCAGGTTTGTTGCAGAGGGAAGTGATTTTTTTTTTTTTACAAAAATTTTAGAAAAGTATTAGGCTTACTCACGATCTAAGAGTAGGGTAAAGTCTCCCTTCTTTTTAAACAAAACCAATATCGGGCGGGCACAGAGAAGCGAAGTTAAAAGGAAGGGAGGTTGAAAATTATAAATGGCCCGAGTTTCATCGGATGGAGTTTAAGTTTGGACTAAATTAGCGGCCCAATTAGAGTATTTTGGGCCTATTGGGCTCACATGCAATGCTCTGCCGGACCATCCAGAAAATAGGAAAAAATCGGTACATTTTGTTGGGCCGAACAAATCAGCACATTGAGTGGGTTCTTTCCGTACGAGGTAATGGAATTGACATCATATGATCGTATTGTTCTGTTATATAACACAGATCTACTGTTCTAGTTTCCCATCATCATTCAGTATTTCTGTGTCTGAGTTTTAACGCTGATACAGATGGTTATACTTGTCACTGATTACTATTAAATTGCCCCAAAAATCAACCAAACCATTTGATTGATTAGGTTTCGGTTCTCTAAATTCTATAACGTCCTTGCCAATGGAAAGTCAGGACATGAAGGAATGTGATTTGACCCAAAAGTTTTAGGTGCAATTATTGAATCATAGTCCATAGAGATCAACAACATCTTTTGAGCTTCCCTCTGTCTTTGGGACCATCAACAGTGACCTCAAAAGAAGTGGATTGGTACCAATACAGGAAAAGACTAAAAAGAGCCTATTTTGCCCTCTCAAGATGGGTTTGGACTTTGAAGCGGGGAAATAGAAAATAGAGTTTCTGTACTTATATTTAATTCATTAATTAAATTTATTTTTAAAACTTTTTGAAAGTAGATATGTTTTGGAGATGTTTTGTACGGATGTGCAATAATTTGATGGGCCATTATTAGAGTCTGCCTTTTCTTTTGGTCAAAGCACTGAGCTCTTTTGTCATTATTTATATCCTGTTTTCGCCTAATTATATTAGCCCCAGTGCGCATGTTTGTTTGTTAAACTGTAATGAAAGATGTGAAAGTTTAAACTGTCATCTTGCCCTCTTGTTCAGTGATTGGCGCGTCGTAAATTCTCTGTTCTTATTATTACACTTGACTGACTTGAGCAATTCATGTGTTTTACTGCTTATTTTTTTATTCTTTTTCCAACAAATCATGTGTTTTTACTCCACCGTCGAGTGTAGATCCATTTCGGCATTTCCTATATCTCCTATCCTCACACTCCCTCCCGCACGCACTAAAGCTACATTCTTGGATTCTCTTTCCCCTCTGTCTCTTCTTTCTCTCCTAATCTAATCCCCTGCATCTTCTCGGAACATCTTAATTCCACTTGAATTTTTCTTCCATTCTTATTTTCTCTCTTGGTGCTCAAGAAATCTCAGTGTAAGGTTTTTGCATTCGCACTTCATAGCTCTGTGGAGGGGCACAGTGCTTCAATGGCGGGCGAAAATGCGCTTAAATCGAGAGCGGTCTCGGCCATGATAAAGCAGGGTTTCATATCAGATCCAACTCTCTCTTTTTCGCCCTCCAGGACTATCTCTATGGTGTATTCCCCTTCATCCTCACCCTCCAAGACCTTCCCTTCACCTCCACCCCCTTTCTCAGCATCGCCTCAACCCCAAACCCTAACTCAGGTGCAGACTCCTCCTGGTCAGAGCCAAACCCTCTACGAAATGATGTCAGAAGAGCAAAATCGTGAATCGAAGCTACCCGACGATAAGCGTCGAAAGCTGCAAGATCGGGTGTCGAAGCTTCTGGATGAAGCGCCGTTTCGAGATCCTAATTGGGGAGGACCTGGTGATGTGAGGCTTACTGTTGTTGCGAGAGACGGGTTTAAGGCTTCCATGGACGTTCACAAGAGCGTGCTTACTGAGAAGAGCAGATTCTTCGCCGAGAAGCTTCATTGTGATCGTGGGGTCTCGCACTCGGTGGAGATCAGTGACTGTGATGATGTGGAGGTGTATGTTGAAACTGTGGTATTGATGTACTTTGAAGATTTGAAGAGGAGGTTGATGGGCGAAGGGGTTTCTAAGGTTTTGAGTTTGCTCAAGGTAAAAATGCTTCATCTGCTTCCTTTGGTCTATCCATCTTTATTTGCATAGCACAAATGCTTCGAAAAATTGGTTTCCTTTTCGAATCAGTAAATTGACTTTAAAGCATATGCTCATTGTCATTTTCCGTGGAATAATTGAAAAATGATTGGTTAGTCTTGATCAGCATATAACAACTAATGTACCTAGGAACATTCCGTTTGATGGCTCTTGTCATGATTAACTCCGATCTCTGCAGGCTAAATTTTCCTAACATGCTAATCCAGGAAATTTTACCAAACCAAAAGTACACCACACATGGTCACATCACAACCTAATACTTTCCAAGAGACTCACACTTACTTGATGTAAAGCATCCAATCTTCTCATCTCTTAATTTTCTACCCTATTCAGTGGGTCAATCTGCTTTGTGCTTGCTGAAACATATCCTCATATTTTGAATCTCATGAACATTTTGTGAATGGGCAACCCTGAGAGTGACTTATCCATTTAGTTATCCTTATTTTTCATCTCTTCTTTTTATTGTTTATTCTTTTTTATTTATAAAATGGCTTAACTTTTGTTGTAGGTATCAGCAGCTATCTTGTTTGACCTAGGTGTTATGTCATGCCTAGAGTATTTAGAAGCTGTTCCTTGGTCCGAAAATGAAGAGGCAGAAGTCATATCTCAGATAGATCATCTTCAGCTTCATGAACCTGGAACCGAAGTTCTTCTCAGAGTATTATCTGACACATCTACTTCAGTCAGAACCAATGACATCTTTGTGAGCTTGCTGAGTGGTGTTCTGCAGGCAAAAGATGACAAAGCTCGTAGGGAAATGAAAACCCTCATATCTCGTTTGCTTAAAGAAGCATCAGATGATAGCAGCAGACTAGATGTATCTAAAGACACGCTCTATCATCTTTGCCATAGATGCCTTAGTTCTCTTGTCCTGTGCTTATCTGAAGCTACTAGCATGGACGAGAATCAAAATCGAGGAGTGTTGATGAGCGAAATTACTCGTGAAGCAGACAATATTCAGTGGATTGTTGAAATTTTAATCAGTAAAAAAATGGGCGATGATTTTGTCAAAATATGGGCAGATCAGAAAGAGCTTGCTATGCTTCATTCAAAAATTCCCACCGTATACCGCCATGAGATCAGTAGGATCACAGCTCAACTGTGCATTGCCATTGGAAGGGGACACGTGCTGGTGCCAAAAGAAACAAGATTCTCCTTGTTATCGACATGGCTAGAAGCTCTTTATGAAGACTTTGGATGGATAAGGAGATCTTCCAGAGCTGTTGATAGGAAGTTGGTTGAGGACGGATTAAGCCAAACGATACTCACGTTGCCTTTACTTCAACAGCAGGCTGTGTTACTCAATTGGTTTGATCGCTTTCTTAACAAAGGAGATGACTGTCCCAATATTCAGAAGGCATTTGAGATTTGGTGGAGAAGGGCCTTCATCAGACAGTATCCAGCTGAGCAGGATGATTCCCAGTTGCAAATAACTGTTTGTGATTACCCTACCTGAAAGGTATGCTAAAGCTCTTCAATTACTGAAAATAAACAGAAATTAAATCATCTTTGTACATAACTAGTGGCTCTTTTACACTCACTCCTGCTTTCTTCGGCTTTGGTCAATTTGGTCAAATTTTTTTGGCCCTCTGACGTAGACAAATTGAAGTGTAGACGAATTGGGAACATAGAGGAAATGAAAGGGGCAAAAAACGGAGAGACGTGGCCGTTGACGCTCTCCCGTTGAATTGTTATGAACATCGCCATGGACGAACCTCCTTCTTTATTGACCTCTAAACTTCATCGTTATTTATTATTTTCCTCCAAATTTTCAAACGCGATTTGTTTTGATTAAAGGCTGAAACTCGCCCAAGCATCATTAAATTTGTGGGTCTCAAATCAATGATTTAGTATTTTTCCGATGGGCCCAAATTTTACTTTACCATACTTTCACTCACATCTCTCTCTCTCTCTCTCTCTAAAAAGCAATTATGTTTTCATTAAGTACAACTATTAAAACATAAGCGTAGGAGCAGCGTTCCAAAACACCCAACCCCCCCCCCCCCCTCCACAACACAAACGGGGGCGACCCCCCCCCCCCCTCCACAACACAAACGGGGGCGCTGACTACCGGGTACCTGCGCTAGAAAACTAAAGAGGCTCATGGAATATATGACGAGTAGTATTTTTTTTAACATTAAACACTCATTTTAACAAGAAAAATTAGTCATTTTTAAAAAAAATAATGTGTTCATGCTGTATAATCAGATCTTGTTTTCAAATAAAATTACGGCTAAATAGTATTCAATATCTTGATTTATTTCTTAAATATTTTTCAATATTTTAATTTTATTTGTAATATAATTTTATTATATCCATGTTTTTACTTTGGTTTAATTTTACGCCCTCTAACGTCTGTTAAGAGGGGATGACATGTAGGCTTAAGTTTTTTTCCAAAAAAAAGCATCCATATAGATCTTCAGAATTCCACATAAGCAATTTTTTTTCTTCTAAAAAACAACCTTTATCCCCCCATTACCCTTCTCCTTCCTTATCGGCAAAAACCATTGTTCATGAACCCCCAACGGCGGCGACGGTTGCGAGGACTCCCCTTCCAGATCTGTCACATAAGAGCAAATCTTCAAAGGTAGAAATGAAATACGCCAATCATGCTTTGATTATCTAAGTCTCGGAGGTGTATTCTCGGAAGAACCAATTGTTTTTTTTTTATACAACGGAAGTACCAATTTCTTTGCGTTCTGGAGTGAACCCCCACCCCTTAAGCCTTAAACTTGTTTCTGCATCAGGAATAATCTTACCCATTTTTTCTACCACCATCTTCTCCAAAAACAAATGTCGATATTAAGAAAAAATCAACTCATATCCATGAGAGAGAAAGAGGTGACGGGGGCAGGTTTGATGACGGCATGGGGGCAATGCACGACAGATCTGGAAAGAGAGTCCTCGCCGCCGCCGTTGGAGGTTCATGAGCAATGGTCTCTGCTGATGAGGGAAGAAGGAAAATGGGGAATAAAAAAGTTGCCTACGTGGAAGTCTGAAGGTTTATATGGATTTTTTTGAAAAAAAAAACAATTATGCTTACATGTCACCTCCTCCTAACAGACATACATTAGAGGGCAGTAAGGGATGGCTGGAATTGAATCAAATTAAAAAGATAAAAAAAAAATTACAAAAAAAAATTAAGATACTTAATATACCTGAAAAATAACATCAAGATCTTGAGTGTTACTTTATTTTAAAAATTATAAAAATTCTTAAATTATTATCGTCATTAATTTTAGTGAAATGTAAAATTAGAAAGTTACATTTTTCCATAAATTTAAGAATATCAACTACCAGTCTTTAAGAATAATAAAACGAACTTTATCCTATAATTAGGATGGGATGAAATATTATTTGGCAAATTATTACCATAATTTTCCAATACATTAAGAGCCATCTTCATCCCATTAAGGAGAGAACGAGCAGCAGCATGAAACCATGAACATAAATAAACACGTAACGTAATGATACATTTTCTTGGTCCTAAAATTTGAAAAAGTCACTCTACAAAAAAAAAAATAGAAAAAAGTCTCCCATTTCTTTCCTATCCTTTATTTTTTTTGCTCGAGTCAGTCTAATTTCACAAAATTGAATGCATAACGTGCGTTTGGATAAATAAAGGAAAAGCGAAGGAACATAATTATAAAATGTAAACTCCATATACACTCCCTGGTCCCCACGACTGGAAATGATCTAGTTTCTTACCTTCTCCATCAATTCAGCTATGTTAGTTCTCACGCCGTGAAATTTCTGCATCTCTATAAATGAAAACATTGAGCCATGGGAAGAGTTTGTAATGAATTCCTACACCTTCACAGAACTCTGCACAAGATGATCCTCTCCTCTTCACAGCAACTATACAACTATCAACTCAAGCCAGAATAGGATCGGCACCTTGACACAGCGCCGGAGGATCCAATCTGTAAAACAAACCGCAGATGTCATAAATTTTTGCAGCTAAAATCTCATTAAACCAAAACCATAATAAATTTATAGAAATTTTTTGTCATAGCTGATAAAAGTTCTCACCTTTGTTTAACTTTGATCATTCCAGTGCCTATCTGAATTGGGATGCCCATGATTATGCATTCAGTAACTCCTTCAATCTGATCATCCCTCCCATGCACAGAAGCATTGAAGAGGTGATCTGCAGTCTTCTCGAATGATGCAAGCATTAACACACTCTTGTCCATCTTTTGGATTCCAAATCTTGTTATTCCAAGGACTTCACCCTGTTTTCATAAACCCAGTTTTCTAAGTTTAAAATCTAAATTATGTCTTTTGAAATCAGAGACGCAGTCATAATTAACTTGTTATATTTTCAAACGACTCACCCTGGAGGTCATCACATCGGCCAAAAGCATCATATGGCGTATGTCTATACTCATTCCATGGCTTCCCATTGTAAACTTAATCTCTTCAATGATGCATTTTCTAGCTGCTTCAATTCCCAGAGTCTGCTCTACTTCAATGATATGATTACTCAGAGTTTTACGTCCATCAACCCCCTCAATACCCATAACATTTTGAAGGCCCGTGCTGGAAAAAGAAAACACGTGTAAATTAAGATATATGTGTAAACAATATAAGCCTCATAATCCAACTTATATACTCAGCAGAATACTGATATCATGGAATCCTATGCAGAAAACTGCAACTCGAAAGCACAAAATATCTTTTCCTATCATCTTTGTTATACGATTAGGAAAACAAACAGAAACGGAAAGCTCTAAAGTTCTAGTAATTATCTAGTATTTAGTTGAGAAAATAACATGTCTCCAAGCAGATGTGTGTGATTGAGGTAAGAAAGCAAAAACCTTAAACAAATGATCGTATTAAAGAGAGACTTATGAACTAACCCTTCTACCAACAATTTGAACTTCTCCATCTTTGTCAATTTATCTTCTTCTTTACTGATAACAACACGTTCAGCAGTCTTAATTCCCTGCAGTTTAGAGACGAAAGTTGGATATATTCTTCCCATCTTAAGATAAATTTTAACAAATAAAGGGTAGACAGCACAGACACTGTATTCTCTTTATCATCAAAACCATCAAGAAAAATAAGAACTTGCCTTTACTACAACTGACGGAAGCAAATTTTTTAGATGGTTAAGTTGAAAGTTGATTTTACTTCTATCAGCATCTTGGGGTACAACTTCAAGCTTTTTGATATCCAAAACGTTAATGTGCTGCAAAACAATAGAAGCTATAAATATCGAAAGCATGTAAGGGTGATAAAAATCATAGATCACTAGGGAAATCAATTACCTCTGGCTTCAATTTTAATCTTGGAGCTCGCAAAATCGATTCCCTTACAATATTAGCATCTATATTCAATTGTGCTTCTTGGATTCTTTTCATATCGAGTGTGACAACAATTGATGCTAACCTGTTCGTCATCACAATTTTTATGCCCTTTGCTATCTGTATTGCACAACGGAACAATGTGTTACTGGAGCTAAAGATCAGAAAATTGAAGGATATATTGAAAAACAATATTCTTTTGTGCATACCTGGCCCAAGTTTGTTTTCTCAATTCGACCTTTTACCACCCTTGCAGTATTAGCATTATCATCACAATCAAGTATTGCTGTAATGATAGGCGTGCTGATTTTCTTGGCGCCATTTATTATTTCTTTGATACGTGGAACTCCAAGAGTAACATCTAAAGATGAATTAAGGGATACAATTTGGACCAAGAAAGAGATAACTTAATAGAACAGATCCATTTGGTGAGGCGTTTTTAGCAAATAAAAGCACTTTCAAGGATACTCATGCTTGCAACTCCAGCAAAGTGGAAAGTTTTCAAAGTCATCTGTGTCCCAGGCTCTCCAATACTTTGAGCACCAATGGCACCAATTGGACAACCAGCCTCGATTCTTTTCGAACGATATCGAGAAAGACATATATCCAGGAAAACCTAAGAGAGTAGTAGGTTAAAAGTTAGGACAATATTTTGAAGCTAACAAGGAAAAATAGGTCAAACGTTTTAAGGAAATGTCCGTAGATACCTCTAGCTGTCTACTAGTAACACCAGATATCGTTTGAATAAATTTCTTCTGATTTCTAGTGTCATCGTCCACAGAAGTTTCATCAGTTTCCGATAAGACTCCGATGTTATCTCTGATGAAGGATTGTAGAGAATTGATGAAGTCAGCAGAGCAAACAACATCAGAACTTGTATCATCCTCTGAAACTCCTTTCTCTCCCAACATTCCAACTTTTGACAGTTTCTCTTGCATTACTTTAGACACACCAGAGGAGGATAGGATTTCATCATCTCCATCACTGGGACAAATAGCCTAAAAGAAAAAGAACTGCTGTAAATCCCAAGATAATAATTCTGAATCTCCGCAAAACAATAAAAGCAGCTTGCAGACCTTGCTTTTCATAAACAACCGCTCAAAATTCAAAGGTTTTCCATTTTTTCCTTCCATGCCAGCTGGATCCATGCCATCATCTCCATAGCAAAATTGGACTACACAACTACTAGCGTTTCTTACAGTGTTATCATAGTGGACAAACAAGTCCTCCAAAGCTTTTATTAATCTTCGAGACATATAACCAGTGTCAGCAGTTTTCACCTGCACAGCCATAAACCGCAGCAAAGAGATTATAAATGGCTCCAACTTTCATTTTCCCTTATTCTCCGCTAGTTGTAAGTTATAATAGCAGATAATATACAATCTAAAGATTTTAAATTACTAAACTGAAATAAGTACTTTCATCAGATTCAAAATATGGACCCTACCGCAGTATCAACAAGCCCTTCTCGCCCTCCCATTGTATGGAAGAAAAACTCAGTAGCTGACAATCCACTATAAAAGGAATTGGCTACAAAACCTTTCGCCTGCGTATAAGCAATATAACACACTTCAATGTAACTGATAGCAGTAATCATAATTGCATAGAGAATTTGCGTCGCTATTCTAGATTTATATAATGAAACTTTGGCTCCGTTTCAAGTTATCGATGATAAAATCTGTTATCCAATAGGTCAAAAAAGTCCATGAAACAACACGGAAGATTATAGGGATGTGTGCCAATTGAATTCTAGATACCATGCGATAAAAATTCAACGAGTACAGTGTAACTGATAGTAAACATACTGCAGGTTTTTTTTCATTTCTTGGGAAATGAGGAAGACTCCGATCCATGAACCCATTGGGGGCTCGACGACCCCCAACTGACTGTTGCCCAACACACGCAACCATTTGACTGATATTTATAGGAGATCCTTTGGAGCCACACTGTGACATGATCAAGGGACTATTTCTCCAGTGCAGTGTTTGCATGCAAACCTGGTAAAAAGTTATAGAACAAACCAATTACCATTGCCATTACCATTTACCAATGATCCAACACCAAGGAAGCGAACTCACGTAATGACGAAATTAAATTATATCAAAAAAGGACTTTTTATCAATAAACAATTGCTGAAGTTCTTGGCAAAAGATTCAGCGGCACCACTCAAGAATCAATAGGCATTTACGAGAGAATCCCCAGAACAAAAGTCAAACGCAAAGAATCTCTGCTTTAGAAAAAGAAAAATGAATACCTTCCCTGCAGTATCTCGAATGCCATTCAATACACCAGTTATCAGAGTCTCTAATGTTTGAGCAGCATCACAACCAGCTTTGAGTTCTAACTTTCCTTCATTGAAGGCCTTGATAAAATCATCACATTTTTTGTAGTTATCTGAAATTGTTTCATCTTTCTTGTTGATCAATACCTCTTTTGGTTGGACATCATCAATGCCTATGGAGAACCCACGATTACCTATCCATCGAGCACTGCATCCAATAAAAAAAACACGTACATTATGTAACAGGTAACATGAAAGGTTTAATTAAAGGAGAATTATGAATAGTGACCCAGATGAAAACTTATTGGAGTATATTCAGAATTTACGTACTCAGAACAAGAAGGAATGAAGGTAATAATTCTGTTATGTATTTACAATCCGTAGGTACACATATATATACACATATGGACATATGTTAAGGGAGTATAATCCGGGATACAAAAGAGTGAATCATGGGATTCATGTAACGGTCTGATTCCTATAATCAATTCTGTATATCAGTCTGATCCCTATAATCCCTCTCAATTAATTCTGCATATCAGTAATTATTGCCATATCTCCCACACTCCCCCTCAAGTTGGAGCATAGATATTTATCATGTCCAACTTGCTAAGTAGGTATTCAAACTTATCCCTAGTTAAGCCTTTTGTGAGTATATCTGCTGTCTGTTCTCTGGAGGGAATGTGTTTGAGTTCCATTGTGCCAGTATCAATCTTTTCTCGTATGAAGTGCCTGTCTATTTCAATATGCTTTGTTCTGTCATGCTGTATCGGATTGTGTGACATATTTATTGCTGCCATGTTGTCTGAGTAGAGGGTGATTGGTAGCTTTATTAGCACTCTCAGCTCTTCAAGAACTCGTTTTATCCAGAGACTCTCACATATTCCAAGGGCTATGGCTCGGAATTCTGCTTTAGCACTGCTTCTAGCAACTACACTTTGCTTTTTACTGCGCCATGTGACTAAATTTCCCCACACATATGTGACATATCCCGAGGTTGACCTTCTGTCTTCTTGATCCCCTGCCCAATCGGCATCTGTGAGAACTTCCACATTTCTCTTGTCCGATTTTTTTTAATAGTAAACCTAGACCAGGTGAGGCCTTCAGATATCTGAGAATTCTGTAGACTTCATTTAGGTGCTTCTGTTTAGGGTTATGGGAGTGTTGGCTCACAACGCTAACTGCATAAGCAATATCTGGCCTGGTGTGTGATAGGTAAATCAGCATCCCTACCATTCGTTGATATCGTCCCATATCTACTTCCTTTCCTAGGTCCTCATCATCTCTGATCTTATCAACCCGAATAGGAGTATCGCTAGGCCTGCACCCTATCATACCTGTTTCTTCAAGAAGATCGAGTATGTACTTTCTTTGTGAGATACTAATTCCCTTTGCAGATCGAGCTACTTCCATGCCTAAAAAATATCTCATTTTTCCCAAATCTTTCACTTGAAATTTCTGGTTAAGGGCTATTTTGATTCTATCAATCTCTGTTGGACTGTCACCCGTGAGAATGATATCATCCACATATACTGCTAGTACTACAAGGTTCTTGTTCATATGTTTGAAGAATAGAGTGTGATCACTCTGCCCCTGTGTATAGCCTTGTTCTTTCATTACTCTGGTGAATCTTTCAAACCATGCTCGTGGAGACTGCTTCAACCCATATAGTGATTTTTTCAGTTTGCACACGTGACTCTCCCTTTTTTCAGGAAATCCTGGAGGCATCTTCATGTAAACTTCTTCCTTCAATTCCCCATTTAAAAATGCATTTTTGACATCCATTTGATGTAATGGCCAATCCATGTTTGCAGCAAGAGATAACAGAATTCTAATGGTGTTTAATTTTGCTACTGGTGCAAATGTCTCAGTGTAATCCATGCCATAGATTTGAGAGAAACCTTTAGCCACCAGTCTGGCTTTGTATTTGTCAAGACTCCCATCTGCAAGATACTTTGGGGTGAATACCCATTTGCATCCAACTGCTTTCTTTCCTTTTGGTAATTCAACTACCTCCCAAGTTTCATTTTCCTTTAGTGCCGTCATTTCTGCCATCACAGCTTTCCTCCACTCAGGGCATGCAAGTGCCTCATGTATGTTCTTTGGTATTCTAATTTGATCAAGTTGAGAGGTAAAAGCATGATGTGTAGAAGATAGAGCCTTATAGGAAACAAACCTTTCTATGGGATGTCTGGTACATGACCTTCGTTGTCGTCTTACTGCTATTGGAAGGTCAAGATCATTATGTTCTTGTGATTGTTCAAGACCTGCCTTTGGATCCGACTCATGGTGTGCATCATCCACTCGAGTGACATCATCTGTCGTGTTTCTTCGGTTATAGACTTGTCCCCATCTGTTAGTGTCTCTCCCTGAACTAGCGTGCCCCTTACCCTCTATAGTCTTTTCTTGTACATCTTGTACTGGTGTGTCTAGAGTGTAGATCCTATCAGGTGCTTGGTGGATATATAGTGGTTGGAATTCTGGTTCAGTTTCTGATTTCTGAGGTTCACTCCAAGTCTCCCCCTGGACCGAAGATGGGGTATAAAAGGGAATGGTTTCGTGGAAGGTGACATCACATGTGATATAGAGACGTTTGGCTACTGGGTCAAAACATTTATACCCTTTTTGGGTGCCAGCGGGTCCTAAGAAAATACACTTCTTAGCCTTAGGATCAAGTTTGGAAGTGTGATGGAGATGAACAAAGGCAGTACACCCGAATACCCTGAGGGGAAGGGTGTTTTCTAAATAAGGTAGGTGAAAATGGTTTTGGAGAACTTGGAGAGGTGTTTGAAAAGATAAAGGCTTACATGGCATACGGTTAATCAAGAAGGTAGCCATGAGGATAGCATCGGACCAGTAGAAAGTTGGGACATGGCTGCTAAATAGAAGAGCCCTTGCTGTTTCTAATATATGTCTATTTTTCCGTTCAGCCACACCATTCTGTTGAGGGCTATAAGGGCAAGAACTTTTGTGGGTAATCCCATGTTGGTGAAGGAATTCAGAGAGAGGGTGGTTAAAGTATTCAGTGCCATTATCAGTATGGAAAGTTTGAATTTTTGTATCAAATTGGGTAAGGACCATGTTGTAGAAATTCACAAAGGTTTGATAGACTTCAGTCTTATCCTTTAAAAGAAAAACCCAGGTTACTCGGGTATGGTCATCAATGAGAGTCATGAACCACTTTGAGTGGGTGCGATTGGAGATTCGAGATGGACCCTATACGTCACTATGAATAATGGAGAATGGCTTGGATGGATGATATGGGATACTTGGGAAGTGTGTACGGTGATGTTTGGCAAGTTCACAGGATTCACATGAAAAAACAGAAGTTTTATTGGAACAAATGGAAGGAAACATTTTGCACATGTAATGAAAATTAGGATGGCCTAGACGCTTATGCCACAACTCTAATTCACTAGTATTAGGGAGAGACACTTTATTGCATGTGTACTTATGACAGTCATCCAGGTAATAGAGGCCATCGAGCTTCTTAGCAACACCAATCGTCGTCCCCGTGAGCGGATCCTGAAAAACACAGAGTGGCAAAAAAATTAGCCTGAAAACGTTCATCTCTAGTCAATTGACTGACTGATAGTAAATTGCATTTTAGATTTGGAACATGCAGAACATTATGTAATGTCAATGTTGGGGAAACATTAATAGTACCACTCCCAGCAACTAAAGAATCAGAAGCGTCAGCAATTTTGACAGTAAGAGATGATTGTGCAGGAGTGTATGTAGAGAAAATAGAGGCCTCATTTGTCATATGATCAGAAGCGCCTGAGTCTACTATCCAACAGGCGTCCGTGGTCTTACCTTTAAGAGTGGCAAGGGCTTTGAAGGAATTACCTCTTTGCACAACACTAGCAACTGGTTGCTTACGGGATTGAGTCTCAAGTGCAGTGAGGCGTTCCAAAATAACAGTGAGTGGATCTTGGGCTGATGTACTTCCATGTGTTGGGCCAGTATTGGTGAAGCCCATTTGAGGAGACGTTATTGGGCCAGGAGTGTAGTTGGAGCGTGAATGGATCTGGAGTGGATCTGGAGCTGGGCCTGAATCACTTGGGCCATCTTGAAGCTCCGCGACATGGCCTCTGGGACGCCGCTGCCTAGGTTTCCAATCTGGGGGCTTCCCGTGAAGCTCCCAGCACTTATCCCGCGTGTGGCCCTGTTTCTTGCAGTGGTCGCATGTCGGGCGGTCCTTCCTGGAGTCGTTGACGCGGGCGGCAAGTGCAGAAGTCGTCTCTGAGGTGGTCACTGGTCGGGGGTTGATGGTGTCTGGCATCATAACTCGTCGGCGTGCTTCCTCGTCACGGAGAACAGCAAATGCCTCGGATACGGTTGGAAGGGGTGTGCGCCCGAGGAGTCGGCCTCTGAGGTCTTCATATACTGGGTTCAGGCCGACGAGGAACTCAAAGAGCCTTTCTTCCTCCAGATCGCGTCGGTGGGTGGCTGCGTCCTCGGCGTTCCGCCAGATATGGTGCTTCAGTTGGTCTAGTTCTTGCCATAGCGTCTTCTTCTCCAGGTAGTATGTGTTCAAGGGGCGGTTTTCTTGTCTCACGATCCATAGTCGTGCTCTGAGGTCGAAGATTAGAGAGGCTGTCGGTCGCTTGCCGTAGGCTTCTTTCACGGCGAGCCAAATGTCTCTGGCTGAGACGATGAACATGAAACTCCTGCGGACAGCAGGAACCATTGCGTTGAGAAGCCAAGATGCCACCAGTGAATTTTCCGTCTTCCACCGTCGGCGTGTATCAGCATCATTGGTGGGCGGAGAATCATTCTGGATCAGCTCTAATCGATCACAGCCATCAAGAGCGAGGTACATGGATTGAGCCCATTCCAAGTAATTGTCTCCCGTGAGACGCTCGGGGACAAGGATCACGGTGGAGCCTTCAACGCCGATGACCTTCGCTGGAAAATGCCGACCACTATCAGTCACGATGGAATCACCTTCGGCGGAGGCAAAAATATGGGACCCTGAACTCTGCTCTGATACCATATTGGAGTATATTCAGAATTTACGTACTCAGAACAAGAAGGAATGAAGGTAATAATTCTGTTATGTATTTACAATCCGTAGGTACACATATATATACACATATGGACATATGTTAGGGGAGTATAATCCGGGATACAAAAGAGTGAATCATGGGATTCATGTAACGGTCTGATTCCTATAATCAATTCTGTATATCAGTCTGATCCCTATAATCCCTCTCAATTAATTCTGCATATCAGTAATTATTGCCATATCTCCCACAAAACTTTTTCAAAAAGGACCAAATAATAATGAGGATTCAGAGTGTAAAAATTTTTATCAATGGATCCATATTTAAATTTATCACTGTAATAAAACAACTGCTTAGTTACCACAAATTAAAATGGTTGCTGGAACATCTTATTAAATTATTAAAATAAACTGAAATTACAGCAGACATACACAATATTAGAGGAAACTCGTAATTATCTTCCCACAGCACAATGCTAAGTAAATTCCTCCAAGCAAAAAGAAAGAAAGAAAATGAATGTAACATGCAATATAAGATAATAAACTGACACACCCAAATATCTAGCGATAAGAATGACTCCCTCCGGTCCTTTTTATAAGAAACATATAACTAAATCATCAAGACCAACAAATGCAGTTAAAATTAGTTAAGATTCATAAATATGTTACAGATTCCATTTTCTTTGCAAAAATGCCCACATTGAATGTTTGACCTTGTGGCTTAGTATTTAATGGTAACCTAATTATACTCCACAAATGAGGGTATAAAACGAATAATTCAATAAATACACCAGACAAGGGTCATTTTTTCTTGTATTCAGGACAAAAGAATACTCTCAAAAGTTTCTTATAAAAAGAAAGAACCCGAGGGAGTACCATATTAATGCTAACCATTAACCCAGACATTTACCTCAACTTAGCTAAACGGTTCATGCAAGAGGCTGCGGCGTGCGCTTTATAGTCTCTTAGTAGTATCGAGAAAAGTCCATCCTTATTTCCATTTCCTGATATCAAGCAAAACCTCTCAGGCCACCCACTTATATGATGACATAAAGCCATTTACAGTTTTCAAAAAACAAAATTGAAAAACAATGAATAAGATTCATAACAAGTTAGGCAAGCAAAAGGTTAAACAAAAAATTGAGGGGAACAATCAGCACTGCAGATGAGAAAGTAAATATTAACATAAATGTTAAGCTTATAATTTAGGAAAAAAGGTTTAGGGAACTGAAAACTCAAATATATTTTCCACATTCAACTCCAAATGTAGAACAATAAAAAGAAATATGTTTCTCTTAGTAGTATGTAATAGCACAATAATTGAAGACCGCAAAACTTGACGCCCACAATCTTTATTCAATTTCCATCTTACTTCTCATAAACCAGCTTTGTCTCCATGTCATTTACTGCTTGTGACCAAAACGCCAGAATACCATGCCCAATATGCCGACTGACAAGTTAAAGCTGCCTTTTGTTGCAATATGACTGTTGTCGATTTGTCATTAAAACTAAAGGTGCTAAAGGTTGATCTCATGGCTTTATTAACTATCAAATTTGTGTGTATTCTTTGTTGGTTTGTGGTGCCGTTTGTTAGAATAGAATGCAAAGGTTTCCAACCATACATTTCTTCTCCCAACTTTTGTTCAGAAGAGGATTTTTTTGGGGTTTCAGCAAATGATTTCTTTGTTTTTTTTTTTTTGTTTTGGGGGGGGGGGGGCGGAGATTCCTAGAGGAACATCAAAGGGACTGGAATCTTTTTCAGATGATGCATTAGAATGCACTGATAATGTTCTGAATTTAATCTGGAATGAAAACAAAACAGGTAGAGATTGGAGGGAAGGGGAGCGAACTTGGAATGACTAGTTGATAGATACAAGCTGATTTAGCATATTCCAAATTAATTTAATAATTTTCTGCTCCACATGCTTAACAAAAAACACTGACAAAGAAAGTGAAAAACTAAAAAAAACAGCCCTTATTTAGCAACTGATACTCCTGACTTTGAAAGTGAAAAACAGAAGAAAAAAAATTCCCTTATTCAGAGATACATGCATAGCATATAACATCACCAAACTTATGACTCCAAAAGCAAAGAACATAAAAACTGACACATGAATTTGTACAACTGAATAAATATCAGCATTTTGCATGCACAGCCTTCTTGAGAAGACAAAGGAAAAAATTATAGAGCAACTAACCTAAAGTAACCTTTCCAAGTTGCCCAGAAATCAACTCACTGTTGCGAAAATAAACAAACCCATCATTAGGACACATTGTTTTTAACTCTCTTTTCCTGTCATCAAGCTTTGTACTGTAGATCTTCTCCTTAACAGTGAGATTCGCATAGGTCCTCACATTTGCATGAGAGCGAATTAGAACACTAAATATCTGTTTCCCACTCCAAAGCTCTATGGGCTGCCAAAAAAAAAATCATGTTCAAAACTAATATGCTGAATGAATTGGCAGTTGGCATCGCAATGTTGGGAGAGATTTGGCTTCATTCTGTCATCACAAATATAAATATATACAGGGAGAATGGTGAAAAAGCATTCTATCTAAAATAACACTTAAAAAAAGGTATCCTACTTCAAGGAAACATAAGTAACCAATGCAAAAACAAATGACAAACGAATTTTTCAATCCTTCTCTGAATGAGACTGCTTATGAGTGAAAACCATGTGAGTACTGAGTACTAAAGAGAAGCCATGGAAACAACCTTTTCTTAGAGAAGTTTAATGATACTAGTTTACCGGAGAGAATTAAAGCATTCTGACTAAACACTAAACAAAAACACTGAACAGCTTGCAAAGGTTGAGCAGTAACAATATATACTGCTCACTTGTGCCAAAATCTCTGCACTCAACCCAGAGAAAAGGATCCATGCTCTAGCGCTATAGTAACATTCACCAAAAGCTCAAAAAACTCTTAATGCAACTGGCTGCTGGGTAAGGTAAAAATAAATTGTCCTTAGCGCAACGTAATACAACACAAACCAACCAAGAGACAGTTATATTGGGTTTATATCCTGTTAAGCATCCCCATGACTTGAGCTTGAAGTAAACTTTGGTCGAAAAAGGGGTTTTTCTTTCACTCTATTTGGGGAGTGAGGAAATGGGTAATTAAGCAGAAAAAGGATTAATAAGAGAAAGCACTGGAAAAATCAGAGTTGCGAAGCCTTCAATTATATCTATATCAGAAGACAGTAATTCCAATTCAAAGGCTTCTCTGTCAGCAACTTTTTGAAAAACTGGAAATTTCCACAAATGTAGTTAGAAATTAAGAAGCACCTCACAAAGTCCCATAGTCTAATAAACATCCCAGACTCAAATGACCTGTAGTCACTGGCTATACCTTTTCTCAGAAACAAAAAATAAACACTTTTCAAACTGAAGGGAAACAGCAGCAAATATAAGAAAGCTATACATGCGAATGGACACAACTAATAAGGGCAGAAGCAGAAACTCGATGTAAATAGAACAAAAGTTCATATAATAAAGGCATACATAGATAAATAAATGCGTAATTGTTTTTACCCACACAAACACTGGTAAGCTTTTATTCTCACCTTTATAATTGCCGGAGTTGGCAGATCAATAATATCCATGGCATCATCCATGTACGAGCAAATAAGTGCACAAGTAGAACGATCATAAAAAGTATCTTTTCTTGTTATCAAAAAGGAGGAGGTTAAAAAGTCTTGAGTAGAGGCAACCAGAATTTCCCCATTCTTTGGTGTGCATAAATTGCTTTGCACCTGTAGAAACAAAGTCTTAGTGAGATCCACACACACTTATTTATAAACAAAACCAAAACAGCGAAATGCCCCTAAAAGTTTATATTTTTTATCACCATTAATGCAGATTAAGAAGGGAACCAGAAGAATTAAAAAACATCATAATGGTTTTCTGTTCAATCAAGTATTTAAGGGAGTAAATATGCCAAGACTACATTATGCCTTCTAAAGGAAACACAAAAAAATTCAAGTAAACTAAAACTCAAAACAATCTTCAACTCATCTATAAATACCACAGAATGAAAAAAACAATAATACAAGGATCGGAGGTGGTCTTTTTAGGGTGTCTCCTAGTGAATTTACAAAGGGATTGACAAATTCTTGAGCAGATGAGTCTGCATTTCTTGGCTTAGGGAGGACTTCTCTCGTCCTAGCCCTTTTGGTTTTTCTACTCTTCTCTTTAATAATTATATCAATAAATAAAAATGTAAAACACAGCCTTTTTGGTAGGGATCGTACCCATCATTCCCGCCCATTTATCAATCCAAATGGTTACACATCCATTTTGCACATTACACCTTAGTGCTCTGACTCATTCAGTCTCCCCTTGTGGTTAATCTGTTGAGCCTTTACCACATTTTGTTGAGCATATTTACATGATAAAAAACAGCATAAAGAAGAAAATTCAAACAGAACAAACAGGAGTAACTTGATATTTACCCAAACAAAACAAACTAGAATCAAAAGTATCATAGATAGTTAACATCCAGTCCTCTATGATAACAGGATCTATTGAACTTACCCCCATCAATAAAATAGCCTCTGTCCGTGCCTCCTCGGTCTGCGGGACATGCATATTCATCTCATCACCATCAAAGTCGGCATTATATGGGTTGCAAACCGATTCATTGAATCTCAAAGTTCTCCAAGGCATAACTCTAGCCTGCATGGGCAAGTTAAAATTGATGCAATGAGAATCAGACTTTACACAGTGAATCATAGTAGAGTTCAGTGAATTACCCTATGACACATGATAGACATCCGATGCAAGCTTGGTTGTCTATTAAAAAGCACAACGTCTCCATCTTCCAAATGACGATCAACAATGTCACCATACCTCAATTCATCTGCGAAGCGCTTCCGTAAAGAAACTTTTAGGGACCTACAACAGAATGCAATCGGATATAATTTATTCACAAAAGCAAGTAACTGAATAATTTAGTGGCAAAAGAATAACACACACACATGAAAAACAATAGCAATTGTAAACCTTGTTGGACCACCAGCTTGTCTAAGCAACCTTGCACCAGGATACTTATCAGGGCCATTTCTCACACACTGTCTCAACTTCTCAATGTTGTGA
The DNA here is from genome assembly GCA_037074615.1 of Leucaena leucocephala. Classification (NCBI taxonomy): domain Eukaryota; kingdom Viridiplantae; phylum Streptophyta; class Magnoliopsida; order Fabales; family Fabaceae; genus Leucaena; species Leucaena leucocephala. Next base: position 14,932,312 of record CM073544.1, read on the forward strand.
TGGGAAACACACTCAGGAAAAGTCAATATACGAGCCATATGGATTGGTATTGCGACCTGAAACAAATCAATGTCAAGAAATAATCATGAATGACATTTTTCAAGAACGTTAAAGAGAGTCAGAAAACAAAGAGAAAATTCCCTATATTATTGCTTTCATAGCTATAAATCATGTCTCCATTCCACTATCATCAACTTTCTCTTTTCATTGAACACTGCTATGCTTTACAAAGAACAAATAGTAGTTGAACTCTTTTAGTGTTTTGGCTTATTCTTCATGCCCTAAGAATTTTTCAAAACATATAAATTGTACAAAAGCTAGTCAAGCTTTACCAAGATAACTGACCTCAGAAATTTTCAGATTAGGATCCGGTGAAATGACTGTCCTGCCAGTAAACTCAACACGTTTCCCTGATAAGTTGCCACGAAAACGCCCCTGCTTTCCTTTAAGGCGTTGAACAAAGCCAGCCAATGGCTTGGCTCGTTGCATATTAAATGGAATACCACGAACATCACTATTTATGAATTGAGCAACCTCAGCTTGAAGTACTTCCCAGCCATCCTAAGCCAATATCAACAGAATGACAACATTACATTCTGAAACCCTAAGAGAGCTTCTCATGCCAGAAGAACAGCCTAGAGGGGAGCTATCAATGTATTAAAATCCAGGGAAAAGAAAAGAGCTAGCCCTCAAACACCATTCAAGTTTCAACAAATTTTACCACAACCAGACACATTTTCCCATTCATTGCATAGAATTTGATAAATAAGCTGCATTGTTCACAGATTGCGAATAGTATGGCTTATTATAGACTTCATATTATATATTGATATACATCAATATTGATGATTAATGAACTCAAAAGGAATATCCATCACCCCAACAAAAAAGTCTAACTGAAAAATAGAGTGGTTTAATATAGCAAAAGTCTAAAAACAAGAAAAGCATAAAGTCTGAAGGGTTAAATAAGACGCTTTTTTAATAAATTACATAAGATACATGTGATGACAAAATCAAAAACAAAAAGCAAAAGTCTTTATCTGTTTCAAAACCTGTGTGTATTAACCCGTAACGTTACCAAAAAAACATCACAATATTCAAATATATCGACTTATGTTTGACAAGGAAATATGACCACTCGAAAAGTTTCACTAAACCAGAGATTTGAATGCCGCGCTAGCTTCCTGTAACTCCTGGCGAAGGGTAGCATTTGCTTGAATTATTTGCTTTAGCCTCTCTGTCGCATCATTTTCATTGCTACCACAAATTTAGGAGAAAAACTATAAGCATTAGTGAATAGTTGAACTATACCATAAGTGAATAGTTATGCTACCAAAAACTTAACCTAAACACAAACAAGCACATATATGCTGACATTACCTCTGGGAATTATCCATTATAACTGAAGGTCGAATAGGTATAGGCGGCACGGCCATGTTTGTCATAATGAATTTCTCAGGTCTGTCTGCAAGATAAAGTAATTCACAGTCCTACAACAAAATGGGATTAAGAAATTTAACTTGAGGCATAAATAAATACCCATCGTTGGATGCATGTCACCTTTAAGACAACAACATTGACCATCTCACTTTCGTGAAGGAAAGAAAAGAAAAATAAAAAACCACAACCAAAAAGTTCAACTTAATTATAAACCCAGACCTCATCAAGCATCCTTTTGAAGAGGGAAAGAACTCTGTGAGGGTTAAGAACATGAGTAGTCAAGTTGATGGGAGCCTTAGACTCTCTTGTATGAGAAATTGCAGATCGAAACTCTTCCACATTGCCATCAATACATTTTGAAGTATCATGCAAGATGCCTAGATTAGACACAAGCTTCTTCACTGGACCTGTATGAAAGTGTGAAGCCTTGTTAGCTACTTGCTCATTGATTCATGTCTCAAAGACTGCGAGCAAAGTTAGTGAGATGAATGACAAGAATACAATATTTCACAAAATTTAATTATTTGAAGGAACAAGAGGAAACAATCACTGTCTTTATTATAAACACAACCCAGACAAACTGGGGGCTCATAAACATAGGTTTTAAAGTTATTGGGTGGTAATAATTTGAATAATCCAGTCCATGATGCCTGTAAAAGATTCAACAGGGCTCATAAAGAACAGGCTCCAAATTTATGTTTTAACCACAAATAGAAGATTTAAAACACCATAATACAACCTTCAAGTAGAATACAATTATTGGAACATATGAAAAGAGTTCAAACCATTAATAAATCCACATCTTAGACACTTCACTGCTTTGCTACTTGTCATGGCGCTACATTTATCAATAAGACTTTTAGCTATTGCAATCTTCTTCATAGGCTCTATTTTGGGGCTTCTCATCTTCTTCAAGCGTTCTTTACAAGAATCTTCATCGAGGAGTATACGAGCACAGCCCTGTAGAGAAATCACCGGATATTCAGACATAATTCAAGAACAGTCATAAACAACAAGATCAAGATTCAAGACTACTACGTATGACAGAGCATGCTATGCTCAACCCTAAAATTTATGTCAAATGGAGAATGGAAAAAGAATGCTTGGTTAAAAGAGAATGAACATTATCGATTTGTATGGCATGCACACTTAAAAATGAACATTTGAAGGATGAGATCAATTTTGAAAGGGTTTTTCCTTCTTTTGCAGGGGAAAGTTTTTACACCAAAAAGGATGAAATAATCACGCTGAAATTAGAATTCAGCAGACTTGAAATTATTTTAGAGACTATGGTTATTAATATTGGAAATCTAACACCAGCATAAATGAAGACTCTTCAAAAAGCTCAGGCCCCAAGCGTACAATTGCAAGACATTCAAACAGCATGTTAATAAAAAATGAGAATACGAAGAAAAGAGAAAGAGACTAGACAAGAAACACTAAAACTTCCGTACCTTACAAATGCACTTCAATATTTGCAAAATTTTTTCTTTATATCCAACATTGAAGACTGGAAGAGCAAGGTTTAAGTATCCATAATGCCCTGGACAGTCAGCAAAATTCCCAAGGCATGTTGCACATGTGCAACTCTTATTAGCAGGGCCCTGAATAGGATGAAAATAAGCATTCCGTGCTTTGGAAACCCTAAACTTTTTAAAGAGATATCATCAAGCAGAACGGAGGTTTGTACAAGTAGTGCCCTTCAACCTCATAAACTGTCAATCTAAATTAGAAAAATAATAATAAAGGGAAAAAAGACTAGTCTGATGCCAATTGACACCTCTTCTTTCATGCATAGAAGACTTCTTAGTGCAATAAATCTACCGAATGGATGTTTTGGTTGGTGATCACCAAACAAAATTCAAGAAAATGTGGAAGATGAAGAGTGCAAACAAGTAGAAAACTTTTCTTTATGGAGACATTATTTCCAAGTTACATACTAGCATGTAACACATTTTACTTAAGTTTATGTGAAACGTACCCAATAAGTTGATTCATCCAATAAGTCAACAGAAAACAATGTCCCAGTACCATGTGTTACACTCAGTGTAACATTCTAAAATCTATAAGACACTACATTTATTGTAATCCAGCACTTAAACAGAAGCAGGTTGTTATGAGTCCTAAAACATCATCAGTTGAGGATTGTGATCACATGATGCAGACATTGCAAAGCATGACAAGCACAGCTTACAGAATTATAAACATTGAACAAAACCAACATAAACCCCTAAAGACACACAGAAAAGGACTGGAACTGGGACAGAGTACCATGCGGGCATCCAACAAGCCATCCTCTATTGGCTTTCTTCTTTCATCATAGTATACACCTCTTGCAACTTGAACCTCAGCAAGTTTACTGATCTCTGACTCTGATAATGCAGTGAATTGCATACTCTTGCTGCAAGAAACAACAATATCCTGAAGTTAAAAGCCCTTTTACACTAACGAGTAGCAGGATTCAATCAAGACTAGTTATAACAGGTAAATCCCTCACATTCTGCGTGGTCCAACATCCTCAATATATGGTTCCTTCGTGAAGGTTAGGCCTTCAGCTCGTGCTCTATGCATCTTTCTCCTGGAATTGAAGAAAATAACATGGAAAGGGTTTAGTTTAGCCTAGTGGGCTCTCATCAAACACGATTTATAAGAGTCCCCATTTATCACCTTCCCGGCGTAAAGGAAACTTAAACTAAAAACAAGAAGTTATCGCTAGATACCTTTTTTCTCGTGTGAATAATGTCATACACTTAAGGGGCGTCCATAAAAGGAGCCTCCATTTTATATTTTGTCAATGACCTCAAACTCCTTTGGTAAAAAAGTTTTTTTTTTTATCGTAACTAAATCTTCCACTTTTTTTTATTTGTATAGGAGAGATTGAAGCAAAATAGCTATTAAACGATTACTTTAGTTTACTAGAGATATCAGACATATTTTTTTTAGCTCGAAGAAAAAAAATGATTTTCCTAAGGACTCTCTTAAATAGAAATAGAGAACGAAGTAACTAGAAAAAAAAAAAAAAAGATTGTTAGAATCCGCCTCTTCTAGATTCTAGAGGGATCATCTAAAAAGCGGGATGTTTTGAATGCATTCAGACAGATTAATAGATGATATTTAAAGGGTTTCAATTAGATATTTTCCAATGGATGAACCGTATTGCAACAGTTAAAACAGTCTATACCTAACAGATGAATGTTTACTCATAGGTAGGGGAATTTAAAGACATGGAAACACAAATCTGAGTCGCACCTCTAAAGCTATGGGGCGAAACACTATGTTCTTTAAAACTAAAATCTATCAGCAAACCACAAAATTAAAGTCCAATTTCAAGCTCAAGATGCATACCAAACACCACAGTGAGGAATGCAGCAAGAAATAATAGCTTTAAAATCCCAATGATTCACTTTTCTAAAAATTCCAAAGCCGAACAGAATCACGGTAGAAAAGAAGGCACGGAGCTTCCAAAGATGAGTTCTACTACCGGCCGAGAGCGAGAGCGATGTATACCGAGAGTGATGAAGACCGAGCGATGTCACCGAGAGCGGCGTCGGACCGAGCGGCGTCCTTCCGAGAGAGAGCGAAGACGGCAATGAATGAGAGAGCAAGTACCTTTATTCAAAAATTAGTATAAACAAGATATTTTTATCTTAAAAAATTTTAATTCAAAATATAATAGGTGTTATGTTTAATTCCATTTATGTGATATTATCTAATTCTAAAATTTACTCAAATCTATATATCAAACACCAACTTTAGTCTATTCTTGTCAACGTAGCAGTCTCAAGCCTCAACAGTGCAAAATGTCAAAATTTTCAATTTAAAAAAGTGAAAATTTTCATCTAGTATGTTTTGAAGCCTTATATATTTTTTTATAATAAAAGAAAGCCTTGAATAGTTTTTTTAATACAAATTTTTAATATTTATTGAGTCAATTTCGATTATGATCAGTGACTCTGACACACTTTATTTATACAAATTTTATATACTCTCCAGTTTTAATATAAAATTTAGTTAAAAAATTAATATTAATTTTAATATAAAATTTATTTTTTATATTTATTAATTTTTTTAAATTTACTCTATTAATATTTTTTAATAATATTTAAATAAAAAAATGAATAATTAAAAAAGATGATTAAAATATTTTAAAAAAATATATTATATTAATTAAACTAATATATTATGTTAACTAAATTAATTTATTTAATATAATTAAATAAATTTTATATTAAAAATAAAAGGAATATTATTTATTATATTAAACATTTATTTGTTCAATAATTTTACATTTCAAAGTCGACAGGCAATATTGAAGTTAAACACTAGACAGAGGATAGGGTAGAAACACGAATAAAAAAGGTGTGATTAATCTAAATGCAAAGTCGCAATAAAAGAATGCTCTTCAGAAATTTAATTTTTTTCCCCCTACAAAGATTGAATTCAATACCCACTTAAAATATGTTGAGTGGTTTCGCTATTGAACCACCAGTAGTAAATTCTTCCTCCATGCAACAAAACAGCCTATGCATAATTAGTTACAACTTTACCGTTAGGTTTACCTTAAAAAAAATTTGGAAGTGTCATGCTGCTAGTCCAGTCTATAATTTATTATTGGGAAATACCAGTACAGCAGTACTAACTTAAATTTTCTGCATAAACTGCTAGAACTTGGTTTATAACTTAAAAAAAAAATGGTTTTTATGAATTTTTTTTTTACTAAAAGCATACATATGCTTTCATTAGAGGGAATTTTGTGACACTATGGGAGAAGACGCCATAAAATATTAAATTTGACTATTCTTCCAGCTGAATTCGAACAGTAGTTTGCTGGCTCTTCCCACCTTAGACCTAACCCAATTTTGATTTTACAAAGTTAAATATAATTGTTGTTTATTAGGTGGTAGTAGTAAGCAAGGTCTGTGACAATTGAATTTATTGGAATCATCGGCAGACCAAATTAAGATGCCATGAAGTTTGCCGAGGCGTCAAAGTCGATCACATGCTTCAAATAAGCCGTGTTCTGGTTTTAAGCCTCCACTATGATCTGTACCAAAATCACCAGCACGTTCCCTGCTCTGTAATTCGTCACTTGCCTCTCGAAGTGTCCAATAAATTCACGTATCGTTGTCCCTTTGGGATATGCATAGAACTGAAAGTTGATGTAGTCTGAGATTCCCATAATTTCTCCGCAAAGCCAGGTAATGAGACTGAACAACTTCGTCATCGTACGGTGCTATAGAAGCAAACGACACAATCCTATTTAGTTTCAGGTTGAATATAAGCTTCCCTATGCACTCAGCAAACGTATCAGGATCTGTGTCGAAATGTTCGTAGTCAATGTCAATACCGTCTAGGTTGTTGGACTGGACTAGTTGAGTGATAGAATGCATTGCATTTCGGAGCCATGAATTTGTCGATGTGGGTTTGAAGAACACTTCATGGAGAGCTATGGGGTCGCCTCCGAGGCTCAGAGCTACTTTAACGTTAGGGTGGGAGGCTTTAATGGAAGAGACATGAGAAGGGTGAGATTTTGTGTCCCAGTAGGGTTTAAAACCGCCATTGGTGGGGCTTGGAGGTGACGTTGAGTTTGAGTAATCAATGGCGAATGAGAGAATGAAGTGGTACTCCACAGTGGGATTTATGGGGACGTCTGAGAACTTCACGTTGTTGCCTTCGGCTCCAATGTATGCTCTAAAGAGCTTGGTCTTCGGTGCTGCGAGCACCAACGTGATTCCGGCTAAGAGAAGCTGGAAGTAAGAAGAGGGGAGGGCTTATTGAGTGAAGTCATCATGATTAGTGGTGGGTGAAGATTTGTGTTGCGTTTAGGGTTATTTCTGGGAGGAAGTGCATAGGGTTTCACTAACAGAAGCTTCGTCTTTTTGCAGACGGGGGTTTTGATTGGGAGAATCATAGTAGAGGCAGAGCCAAGCATTATTAACTCTCTGGAAACTAGACATTCATTTTGTTTCCTTTAAATGTTCCGTTGATGATTGCGATAATTATATATGCTGTGCTTCTGCTTCATGCATAGGTGTTGTCGTTAGGCTTAAAAAGCCACTAAACTCAATAGGAAGCAGAAGGACGCCTTGTTCGTTCACTTTGTATGAAATAAGATGATCCAAATGAATGTAGAATCATCTCAAATCCTATAGTATCTATGAACTTCATTGTTTGTATCACAGATTCTTTGGTACGTAGTGGAACGGCAACCGCCGAACTCTGTACTCTCTCATTTTGGATTCATGCTATCCTACCCTAGCCTTACTAATATGGGTTATTGTCCAGCAATAATTCAGGATTTAATGTCCAAATAGATCAAAGGATGGGATAAAGGTGACAACCACACATGACAGGTGCCCCATCGACAGTTGTTCCAAATGGTACTTGCAGACAGCACCACACTAATATCTCTTGTGGAGGCCCAACAAAGATTTACATGTTCTCATCATAACGTTTGCACTGTCGTCAATCAGTTCTTGGCTCCTCTCGAGCATCCCATTGTAATCGTTATTTTATTTTCTCTTCCAATAACAAATAGAAGAAAAATTGAAGTATCATCATAGCTGAAAGGTATAACTTGTTTAAGAAGCTGACTCCTCCATCTCCTTGCATTGATCTACAGCCAGCATAGTCCCAGGTCGAAATGATTACTCTTTCAAGAAAAGTTAGTGTGTCCTGAGGATTATGATTCTGAAGTTTTTATAGGACTAACCTCTTATTAGCTTCAGGAAAAAGGTCGTGGCGGTTTGTTATTTTTTCCTCTTTCTTCAAACGCAGGGAATGATATATCATAATAATAGTGTAGGAATGATTTTGCTTGAATTAAAAAAATTTCCGTGACTTTGGAAGATTAGTTTATTATGTTTGGTATTCAAGTGTTTAAGGGATAAGGATAATAAGAATTTTATAAGAAAATTAATATAATAGTAATAGCATGTTTTAAAGATTTTCAGTACTGAAATATAGAAAAATGAGTGCTGAATTTTAAGAACTTTAAGTTGTAATGATGTTTATATTTGGTGTCAATTATCATTCTCTTTCTAAGCCCACCCTATCTAAGAACATCTTAAAAGATTCATGACAGTAGGGTTCTCGGTATCGTTTAAATAAGGTCTCGAATTCGAGTCTTGATGTAGGCAAAAAATTCCCGTTAAAATATTTACCTACCATAGCCAGGTAAGCGACGCGGGTCAGATTCAGATATAGTCAGGGCAAAACTCAGGTGAATCGGGTGAACAACCAAAAAAACAATGACATTTTATAATTTCTAAAGATCTACGTTGTCCTGTAAAAATTTTCTAATCCGCGCCACCTCCAAGGCCCAAAAGTATCATTTCGAACAGTTTGAGGATATTGATCTTTTCAGCCTCCAAATGATTTTTTCTCTTAGCGGTTATAATTTATCTGAAAAAGAGACATGTCAAGCTTTATAAGGAATTATATTTTATAATTTCTGAAAATTTAGGTTGCCCTGCAGAAATTTTCTAATCCAGAACACCTAGCAAAATGTTCATTTCGGGGCAACCAAAATGCCCACCCCCTTGGATTTGACTATGGAACTCGAGATTAAACACCACCCCAAAATCATAATACTATCGATCCAATTGCAACTGACATCAATAGATGAATCGTCATCTTTGAGGAAGCAGAACTAATTCCGCAAAACTAAACTTATACATATTCGCGTCTCCACAGCCACGATCCGCATTTTTTTCATTTAAGAAAAAAATAAATGAATATGTCATGTCATACGTCATAACTCAGAACTATATATCTGAGCAATATGCTATTTACACGGCTGTGTCTGTCCTAATTGAGAGCAGTGAGAGGTAATCTGGAATCTCTCACTGACAGAGAAGCTTCATGTGATCCAACTTGTTTAACATCTCCGTTCGCCAGTTTCGGAGATTTCGCATCCCAGAACAACTTCAACAGCTCCTCAAATGGTGGGGTTCTTAGTTCTTCTATGGATGATATGCTGGGTAAATTGAACGGTCTCTTTCTCGGTGTTGAACAAGATGGATCGTCCACCTGAATGTCAAGAAAGATAATTTAATATATAAACATTAGAAATTGAAATACAGTAAAATGCTGCTTGAATTCTCTTACCATGTATTCGTTCAGAAGACAGTGCCCAGCATTCTCAGTTATCTCTACAATTTTGTGGTGATGGACACCTTTCAGTTCTCTTAAATCGCCACAGCATGGAGTAATCATGGAGTTTAGATTGCCGCATGCATCATGGTCAAGTTGTAAGGAATCTGCAAGCGTAATAGTGTGTAAGAAAATTCTTGTCAATTAATATTCATCGTATGACCTAGCAAGAAAATTCTTGTGTGAAATCAAATACTGACGATCAACGGATGAATTGATATCCTTGTTGGCTATCTCTGCATCTTCAAGTGTAGTCGACACAGCACTTGAAAATCGAGCCCGTAACGCTTGATTGGCCTCTATTCCTTGCCTAACCATAAAAAGAGATTCAGGAATAGGTAAACATCAAATTTAGGTCACATTCATCTTAATAGGGATTATAAAGCCTACCTCACTATTGTATTCACAGAAGCAGCATTTCTCTTCTCCAGGCTAACCAGTGATTCTTGGGCGTTCCTCCATTGTTGGGCACCAATTTTTGCCTTGCTGAGACTGCAGTAGTGTATACACAGAGTAAATTAAAGTAAAGAGAAGAAAAAAAATTAATAGAGGCAGCGTATGCATGTACATACCAGTTCTGTAGAACCTCCTCAAGGTCCTTCTTTCCAGATTCCACAGCAGAAGTATCTTTATGGTAGTTGGCTTCCGTTTTTTCCATGTGAACTCTCCATTCTGCTTTGACAGAAGAAGTGGACTCTTGCATGGTTTGTGTTTCTTGCCGCAGCTTACTGGTTCTACTGTTTGCACTCTCCCGAAGATCATTAATTGACATTTGAACCTAGAAAATGAAGAAAAGTTATGAACATAAAAACAATATAAGAAACAAATTAAGTTCGCGCAAGTTCAAAAGCTACAGATACCAGCTTTTTCTTTCTCGCATTTGAACCAGCTATCATTTCTGCCACTTTCTCTAATAATTGCCTTTCTTCATTAGCAGTACACTCCTATATCAATTAAGGAATGAGAAGCAACAAAGTTAGAAGTTAAAAAAAGATACCGATCTTCTCAAATCATCATTCCCTGCAAATCAAAAGAAGCTGGGCACACCTCAAATTTCTTTTCCAGTTCACACAATTTCTGGTCGTTGACAACCTGTGCTTCTTCTAAAATTTGGGTTAGATTGGATGCATGCATGTCCAATGTCTCAAAGAAGTTGACTGTTATTTTAGATATCGTACGTGTAGTATCCACTGCTCTAGCATGTGCCTGTACACAATACAGAATAAATTTTCATCATCTTATCAGATGGTCGCCTAGCAAACTAAAAATCACATACCTCTCGTTGTTGTTGTGCATAAGAAGTTAACTTGGCCTCTTGCTTGTGGAGACTACTTTGAAGATCATTAAGTAATGAATCAGCTTCTACGGCAATGCCTTTGAAAAGCTGCATCACATAAACAGAGTTACATAAAAGCAAGAATTTTGAGGATAATAATTTATAAAGAGTACGATACACTTACATCCTCCAAGGCGGATGAGTGCTTGGCTACCTCAGAATTCAAGTCCTCAAAAGTTAACTGGTTATCTTCTTTAATCTCCTCAGCTAAATTATCCAAAGCTTTCATGCCAGAACCATACATGTTTTTTAATTTTTCCACCCTTACTCGAAGTTCTTCAGTAGCCTTCAGAAGCATACCAAAACATGAAATTTGCAACATTGTCAATTTAAATATAAAATTCAAACATAATTTATAATTTGCATTCCTTTGAACCTAACCTCAGCCTTTGTTGAGACAAATGATTGCATATCTTCCTCCATGTCCTTTAGCTGCTGCTCTTGTTGCATTACGGATGTTGCAACAGTCTTGTGCAAAACTTCAAGCTGTTGAGCTAACTGAGACTGAAATTTCTGAATGAGTATTCTGTTTCCATCTTCAATTTTATCCTTTCGTTCTAATGCAAGAAAAAGTAATTTTTGAGTACACATATCCAAGATGTCAAAAGAATGTTCCTCCTTTCATAGAAGCACCCTAAGTTAAAACACCAAACTACTTGAGAATGATGCTAACCAATTTTAGCAAATAGGCTGGACACGTCTGATGCTGCATTCTGCAGCTCTGCTCGAAGTTCAATTGCACTCTCCACCAGTGCTTTCTCTGGAAAAGGCATGGGCAATTGTAGGAAATATCAAGCGTAAATTACTTATTTGAAACTCTGCCATTTAGACATACTCCAATTAAAATACCCATTGGAAAATAAGAATAAACTTAGCTGACCAGATTTCAGTAGATTTGATATCAGAAATTCCTTTTCCTTGATCGTGGCATTAGCTTGTCTGTGCCTTTCTTCAAGATCGAACAATGATCGTTCAGTTTCCTCTAGACTTTTCTGAGGTTACAGACACCAAGAGTTTAGCTCTTGAACAAGATCAGAAAGATTTAGAACAAAAAGAACGAACAAAACCACCTCTTTTCATCTTTTACCTCTGTTTTCTCAAGTTTATCACTCAATTCAGCAGTCAAAAGTTGCTGAGAATTGTAGAGTTCTTGAAGCTCCATCAGTTGCTGCTCACATAAATCAGTATGACTCAATGCCTAAGCAATCTTTAGAACAATGTGCGAATAAATGATTATGGCATAGCATATACCTTATCCTTAGAGTCTGCTTCAAGTTCCATGCGCTCTATCTTTTCAGCCATTGCCTAGAAAACATAGAAAAAGAGTCAGCAATATTTCAGAACGCAAATATTAAAAAATAAATCCATATCAGAACAAACATAAACAGACCTTCTTCTCCGCCTCTTCAGTAAGATAACGATCACGTGGTATGTAGATTCCATTCTTCTCTCGAGCAGCATAAACCTCTGTGTAATAAAAGACCCAAAAAAACAAACAGCATTGAAGTGTCAAAGGTAGGGAGGGAGTGTGCAAAGTGAGAAACAGAAACTGTATCAATCTGCAAACGTTCAACAACCTTGCTTTAATCTGTCAATCTCAGAATATAAATCCTTAATGAGTGCAGATTTCATCATCTTCTGGTTGATCTGATAAAGTGATTACCCTCAAACTGTTAGATATGTTTCATCGTAGAAAATACAGCTCTGATAAGAAAGATTATCAGTTAGCCAGAAAGGGGAGCTACTATAAGACTCACCTCAGGTTTGTTCTTAATATTTTTGGCACGATGGGCATAATCCAGAGTACTAAGCGTTTCTTCCAAACAATGGATTGAAGGTGATATTGTGGCAATAATGCAAGTCTTGGTTTTACCTCCCAAGGAATCTCTCAACAGTCTTGTTAATTTACTATCCCTGATAGACAAAAAATATTGTCCAAGTTTATGAAGAAAATTAGAAGACAACAATGGGAATTACCTGGATAAAATATAGGCCCTTACCTGTATGGAACATGACCCGAGTGCTCTACTAGAGCATTAATCACACGGCCAAGTGTCAGCAAGCTTTTATTTATCTCGCCAGCCTCCCTTGCTCTCCCCTGCAAGTAGTCTATTTCAGTCAAATGCTATAGAAGAAGGCATATAGATAACCCCAGAAGTGAAGGAATTGCTCTCAAATTATCATAATACTAGTAACCCTCCAGTCTTGCTCAACAAGTGGACAACATATGGATTAAACAATTCCAAATGCTATCATGTAAACGAACATTGACCAAACTGAAGCCAACATAGCTATTCAATACCTCTCTTGCACCAGAACGTGATATATTCTCAGAGCCAGCAAGGTCAACAAGATTCAATTTCCCACATTTGATCATTTCTTCACCCTCAGGAGTACATTCCTTAATGTGAATTGTGATAGAAAATATTGAGTGAGAACGACTACTTTGCTTGTTGAGAAGAGTTTCAGCTGTACGCCTTTTTGCGGAGCCTTTTTCTAATATTTTGTAAATTTCATTTGCTGTGCAAACAATCTCTTCTTCCAAACCTCTGACGAAAACACCTCCTTTTCCATCCTCCATAAGAGCTATAGGCTTTTTAGATTTATCATCCACAAATTTTGAAGTCTCCTCAGGAGCCAAGAGATCTGTTATCTCCTCATTGTAAAGCTCTAAAAATGTAACCTTCATGCTATACTCTGCACTTTGAGCTTCTAATATGTCAAAAATCTGTTTAACGGCTCTTGGGATGACACCAGCATCATTTGGAAATTCTCCGTTCTGTGGAAATAAGAATATAGTTAGATGGATTTAGTACAGTAGCGAATAGAAAAGTACATAAGGAGTAGAAAGAGTGAAAAGAAACTTCATAACCTTCTTTCTTGCACCCCCTTCCATTGTATATGTCTTCCCTGTTCCTGTCTGCCCATATGCAAAAATTGTGCAATTATAGCCCTCGAGAACTTCAAATACAATAGGAGACACTGCCTGATCATACAGTTCTTTCTGCTCAGAGGCCTGACCAAAGACCTAGATCAAACAAACCAAATTATGATAATTATTAAAAAAATTGTCATAGCTGCATTGGGCAACCAAAGTTAGATAACAGAAAAATAAGTAAATTGTTGAGTTCACAAAATTCTCTCTCGAGTTTCCATGCATTTATTCACTTAAATGAGAAGAGTTTCCTGAATTTTGCAGATAGCAGCCATGAAAGAGGCAAGATTACATATTTCCGATTCAATTATTCTCACACTAGGGCCGGTCAAGGATGGAAAGCAATAGAAGAGGCCAAAGAAAATAAAAACTCAAAACCTTGTCAAACGCAAAGGTTCTGTCGATCTGCTTGTTGGCAATGTTCTGTACTGCTGAAACTTCCCTTCTACCCTCGTTACAAGAGATCACAACCGGTGTACGTAGCCTCATTTCATCTTCACTCAGTGGCCTGCAGTTATAAAGTTAATCACCCGAGTTTACGAGTGAGAAAAATAAGCTCAATCAACTCAACTTTGATTTTGACTCACCTACAACGAACAAGGACCTGCACATTAACGCCCTTGTCTTTATCGTACTTATGGTTACTTGAATTGGAATTAGAATCTGCAGATCGCAGATCTCGCACTGGCCTATCATTCGAGCGTGGAGTCTGCGACGGAGATAGTGGTACCAATCCTCCTCTCTTCTGCTCCATCGCACTGTAACTTCCAATCTCGCGGACCTTTCGTTTTAGAACAACTCAAACCACACTAAATACAAATAAAGAAAAAAAATTCTATCAGAGGCTTGTTTTTATAAATCAAATAGCTGGTGATCCATCATTTTTTCAATATGAATATGATGAAATATTGAAGTAGAATAACGATGGATCAAAATGTATAAACGTATGGATCGAAAACTAGAAAATGAAAACAATAATAGGGAGATTGAAAACGCAATGGAATTAAATCTGAACTCACAGTGAATCAGAACTGCCAGCGTTGAAAGCAATTCCTAGTGTTCAAAACTTCACAAGTAATTTTCAGTCAGAAACTGGCAGCGATTCTAAAATCTGTGAGGGAGAAATCGTCAAGTCAGAGGCTGCTGAGGGGACTGTCGAATTCGTATAATATATTTAATATCACGAAGAGGAAGAGCGTGTGAAGAAGAAAGATATGAAGGGAGACCGTCTATGTTATCTTTGGAGTAAGTAGCTAGATAGACAGATGGAAGAAAAGGAAGTGAAAAATATTATTTTAAAAATAAAAACAAAAGATTTAAATTAAAAACGAAAGCATTCAAGAAAAAGAAGAAACGAAAGTGAAGGGGGATGTTAACGGCGTCAAAATGTTCCGTTACTCGTAATATCCGACCGTTATAAAAAGGACAAACGCCGAACAGAATAGTAGCCAAATATCTTTCTTTCTTTGAAAAATTTTGAAATCGCGTCTCCCAATTGTTTACGGTGGTGCTTATTTTTATTAATTATAAATTATTAATTAATTATTATAAGGGCATGTTTGGAAACTCTCCAAACTATGGTTTTAAAAAAGCTCCTGACCTAAATCTCAATTTGGAGAAATTTTAAAACAAACAGTCATATTTGTTCAAACCGGCTTCTGGACCAAACCATAGTTTAAAACTATGGTTTCAGATAAGCTAGTCAAAGTAGCTTTTAGAACAGTAAAAATCATTTTTAACTAATCAATTACTATTTTACCCTTACTTTTTCTTATACCCTCTCTCCTCTATTTTTTTCACTATCTCTCCTCTCTCTTCTATCTTTTTCACCCTCTCTCCTTTATCTTCTCCAACCTCTCTCCTCTCTTCTCTATCTTTTTTACCCTCTCTCATCTCTCATACATACTTTTTTTAGTAATTTTTCAATTACAAAATCCTTTTTTGTAATAACTATCCAAACACTTATTTATCTAAAACCACTTTTTTTCCATAAACTCTTCTCTAAAAACCCTTTTTCATAAGCTATCTGAAAGTCCATTTTTTTCATAAGCCATTTTTTTAAAATCTTATCCAAATTCACACTAAAACAGCTAAAAAGGTTCAAGGAAAAAATTATTTTTCAGAAAACACAATTTAAAATATCACTTTAAATATTGGCAGAAAAGTGTCACTTTAACGAATAGTAATAAATAGTTTGTTTTATATATAATATATCATGCATCATTACATTGATCAATAAATATGGTAAATGAGTAACAACTGTGATAAATAAGTTTATTATTTATGCATAAATAGATGGGTTGATGGAATTAATTGTACGTTCTGAACCATCTAATGAAACAATTTTTTTTTTACTAAAATGATTAGGTAAGTTTAAATTAAATTGAAAAGTTAAGCCGGGAATAAGGGGTGAGAGTTCCCATTATTGAGGGAAGCAGGCCCCCCAACAGCATAATTTGTTGCATATATACTTCGAAACAGCCCCACCTCTATGAACAAAACAAGAAAAAAAAAATAGAAAATAAATATATAAAAAAAGGTCATTTTCAAAATACACAGGGTCAGAGGACCAGAGAGACCATAAAAAGATTATAAAAGGAAAAGAAAAATATGGCTTTACTGCCTCTGGAAGATTATGTACACGACAGATGACACCGTATTAATAATTTCAGTAACAAGTTTGATTCTTTCTTTACCATTCCTTCAAGTAGTTTGCTTTTGGTGCAAAATAGAAGTTATAACCAAGTGTACATCCCCAAGATTCAAGATTGCTTATTCAGTGCATTAAAGGCTACTGCTAAGTTTGCTATGGCCAATCCATTGTATACTAAGGTTAAATATGTGTGAAGAAGATTGGGATGAAAAAAGGCAATGGAAGGTAGATGGTTAAGAAAAGAAAAGGAAGGGAAGCTGAGAAAGTGGGGTTGAGGGAGGTGATAAAGTTGCCCCCCACCTGATAAAGAGAGATGCGAGAGGCCACATGCTTGTATGATTTTCATAATTTCATATATTTCTTCTTCTTTTTTTTCATTTTCACATACTTTTCTTAATTATCATCGATCCTTAATTATGCCCATGTAACAATTGCTACCATACTATCCCTTATTGTTGATGTTTTTCTTAATCTCAGCTTAAATATTATTAAGGAATAAACTAGTTTATGATATCATTGTTGAGTGATTATTGCTACGCATATTTAAGAGAAGGGAAAATCTCATTAAAATATTACATGAATTCTAAAATTCTAACAAGGTTATACGAATAAATAAAATGTCAAATTGATCATAAATATCAATTTGAGATTTTAATATTTATAATAAGACCAAAATGCCTCTAAGTTGTGGGCATTAACTATTTTATTAATAAAATTAACAATATATATAATAATTTTAATCATTTTAATAATGGAATTGACAACTCCTTCTAATAAATTAGTGGTTTAAATAATTAGATTAGGTTTGACAATGTATGTAATAATTATTTTCAACTATTTTAATAAGGAGATTAACTACTCTCTTTATGTTTAGAGGAAATTTTGTCTTTTTTCATAGATATTAAAATTACCCTTTTAAAATTTCACAATTCAAATTCTATTTTTTTTAGGATTTTCCCTGAAAAAAATTTGGTATTAATATAGAAAATCATTGGCTAATAAATATTTATTTAGTTAATAATGATTTGGCTCATTTTATATAAAAATATGAGTTCAAATTATACAGTGGATGTAAAAGTGTTGTTAATGACTAATTATAAATATGTTCTAGCTAGTTTACCGAGAGAAAAATGAAATACGTTTTTTCTTTTACAATTGTTTATTTTTTTTATACTATTATTACGTTGAATTATATTAAAAACACAATAATTATTTTTTTTATCCGCGTTGGTTTTATCTCTAGCGTTCTGCTAATAAATTTTGTCTCTATATTATATTCTACCACGTTATTCGTATTCGGTATTCTTAATTGATTGATGAACATGAGATGATGTTTACCAAATTTTCGGGTCAATTGATATTTTTCATGGATAGGGTCATGCAAAAATTTTGGAAGAGCGTAAAAGGATAATTTTTATTTTTTTATTTTTAAAATATAGGCATCTCTTTATTAAAAATAATCTTATATAAAATACTATCGAGTACTAAATATTGACATATCTCCTAACAAAATTTATATCTTAATTCGCTATATTATAAACTTCTTCGATTAAATTTAACGGCATTTGGATTGAGGAAAGAACAATTTTTATTAATTGAATGGAACTTTCGTGAAGATCAAGAACTTCGATTATTTAAAAAAAAAAAAAGGAAAAAATTACAACCACCCAAGTGGAGCCAAAAGTAACCAAAACTATCATTTTAAGTCCACCTAAGTAAAAAGGACGTAAAAGCATATAATTATTTTTTAAAAAAATTTAAATAATGGGTGGGTTATCAGCGTGGTTAGTAATAGTAGTTAGTTGCCCCAGCCTAATTTAATTTAAATAACGATGATAATGACTATAGGTTTGTCTTAATGATTTTTCCCTCGCCTGTTCCGGCCTTATCAGATCCAAAATAGTAAAGTTGATAGCTCAAATTTGGAATTGCCGTGGCCAATCAGTCAATTAAATAAAAACATTTAAGTAAAAATACATGTTTAGTCTTTTAATTTTGTATAAAATTTTATTTTAGTCATCTAATTTTATAAAAAAAATTAATCCTCTAACCCTAAAAAAGTACTCATATTAAAATTTTAAATGCACAAAGCATTCACAAATATTGAAATATTAATTATAATTTTTTATAAGAATTTTTAAAAATAATGATGATTGACACGAAAATTTATCGTGTGTTGAAGATTAATATTGTTAGGAATAAAAGATTGAAAATATATTTTATAAGATTTTGAATTAAATTAAAATCTTATATAAAATTATGGACAAGAAATAAACTCTTGCCAGAGATTTATTATTTAAACTTGGCTGGGGTTCAATTGAAATCACTCGTAAGCAAAATCAAAGAGATGTTTATCTTTTAACTTTCTCGATTGAGATTATTTTTTGCTATCAACTAAAAGTATTCTTAACCTTAGATAAAAAGTCTTTATTTAAAAATTTTAATAGTAAAAAATATTTAATATATTTCCCACCACATAAAACACTAATGTTTTGAATGACTTAATATACAGAAAAAGTATCAGTGTTTATATAGACTTAGGTTTTTTGATTCAATAAAATTTTTAAACGGATTTTTTTGCTAATTTTTTAAAATAAAACATATAGACTTAAGTTTTATGGTGCGCCCATTATACAAATTTAATGCATGGGAGGGAAAAATAAATGGTGATAATTATGCAAGACATTGGTGCATCATTCATTGTAACTAGTATTGAAATGCAAATATTGAAGGGAGAGTGATGAGAAAAAACGAAGGAAAACTGACAAAGATAATATGAACGTACATATGGTAGAAGTGTAGTAGGAACGTGGGACATACTCTATGTAGCAGCGTATGCTTCACATTCTTATCTCTTTTTCAATTGCATGTGACGATGGAGTAGCATTGACCCCTTCTCTGACATGCACTTATGAACACCCCCCTTCGTTCTTTGTGCTTTCCATTTATCCTCTTCTTTATATCTTCCAATACATTTCAACCATTTCTTCACTGTCCAATTACATTTTTTTCCTTCTAATGCATAAAAACAATGCGTATGCATAGTATGTGTTTTGTCATCATTATTACCATTTATTATATATCATATTGATTTTTACCCACCAAATTCGTCTCTAGTGTTGTTAGGATTACTTTCAACTTCCCTAAAAAGTTTGCATTGAGACACAATATAAAAAATTGAATCATGGAATTATGATGTTTTTATTAACTGCTCTAAGAATAGTAACAACACGACATAAAAATCCTATTCGGGGAAATTAAGAGGAACCCCACATGAAGTGTGTTAGTTGGTGGGGTGCAATCAAGAACTGACTCGTTTTCATTTTAGAACGTTGCCCGTTCTTTTCACTCGCACGAAGTTTTGGTAGCTCTATATATATCCTATGCTTTTTAACACACAAATCTCACTTTATATATGTTAATTAATCGTCATCATGGAAAATATTTCATATTCTATCTCGAGATTTTCAATTCCCATGATAATAATAATAATACAACTACGCAAGCATAAGCAATGGGGAGTTCCTTAATCATAGAACTTGCATTATATGCAAAATTTTGAATGAGATTTTTTTTTTTTTTGCCAACAACGGGAAAGAGGTTGGTACTTGGTAGATATTAATTACTGACAAATATGTTTTACATTTATTGACTGGTCCATATTTTTCCTCGTGTTACAAATATGCCACGGGTTAGTTTGATGAAGTTCCAATATACTTTTTCGGTGATTAATATATATAATTCCTATTCCTAGTTATACAACTAATTAATTAAAATTTTACCATTGATGAAATGGTGGTGAACACGACTATAAAGTTTAGGGTGGAGTAAAATTGAAGACTGAAGACGCGGGCCATGTGGCATACATGGAAATGGAAGATAAAAAGACGTCGAGTTAAAAGTATAATTCTCTATGTGAGAAAGACACCTGAGTAGAAGGCTGCAGGGTCATAAACTTCATACCCTACACACAACAGAAGCGAAACTTAAGAAATAAACAATAAGATTAAAAAAGAAGAAAAAATGTACATCCATAAGGGTTGGTTTGATTTTGCTTTCGGACGAGTCAGTGTGAGATCTAATTAGAGTTAAGAAACGCCCAGTACTTTAAAATAATTATGATGCGCCCAATGTTATAGAGTATTTTCTCAGATACGCCTAATATACGAAAATAATTTATGATGCGCTCAGTGTCCTGAAATATTTTATCAGATACGCCCAACAATCTAAAATATTTTCTCAAGTGTGCCTAGTATCCTAAAGTAATTTACAATGCGTCTAATGTTTTAAAGTATTTTATCAAGTGCACCTAGTGCCCTAAAATATATAATATATTATTCCTTATTTATTTTTATAGGTTTTTCAATGTTTATGGGTGAGTAAAATAATTTGTGACCTTCTTTTTATTTTGTTCAAACTTTCTTTTTTCTTTTTCTTTGCATATTTTGAGCCAGCAAGTAAAATAATTTATGACTTTCTTTTTATATTGTTCAAAATTTTAGAACGGAAATTAGCTTTTCTCTTCTTTTCATATTGTTCACCGTAATCTGATAAGAAAATAAAGAGTTTAAGGGAAGAAGAGAGAGAGTATGAGATGGAACGAAATGGTACAAGAGAGAAAATGAGAAAGAAGAAAGAATAGACAATAAAATAATTCAAGAGAGTTTAGTCATATTTTTTGGGGTCAAAATGGAGTTGAATCATCATTTAACGGTCAAAGTTAATGATTGCGTTATTGTGGATGATATTATATTATTTTAAATACTTTGATAGTGAAATTTCACCACAAATTATTTTATGGCATTGGGTGCACATGATAAAATACTTTAGAGCACTTGGCGCAGAAAATATTTCAGGATACTAACCATACCATCAATTACTTTAAAACACTATACGTATATGAAAAAATATTTTAAAACCCTGAACGTAGCATAAGGCAACTATGAACTACTACCATATTATTGTTGCCAATATACTCGTGATATAAATGGATAATGGTAAGGAGGAATTTTGTATAATTCGGAGGTTTATACTTAATGTTTCCATATTATATATATATGGTAGACTTTTAATAAATAAATAGTATTCCCTTGTGTTAACATTGTTCCACAAACAACGTGGGTGTGGGCCATCCATTTGATGCTCAGATCTTAGCAAATGCAGGTGATGTGTTAGAATAAGAGATCCGAAAAAGACATGATATATAGAGAAAGAGAGAGACACACACAAATTAATATTCATGTATATACACACGCAATACATCCGTGGGTGCGAAGGGGAAGGTGATATAATGAGATGGGCAGATGATGTAACAGACTTCACAATCTGATAATAACAAATCACACCTTACTCACGGGTTTAACCAAGAAAAAAGACTTGGGACAATCTTGTCATTCCACAATCTGATAATCTCCACTAATTCTTGGATGTATTGAAATGAGGATATGAAGGAGGGGGAGAATATTTAGGAAGTGGAAAAGCCAAATACTACTGTGGTTCTTTGACTGTAAATTAAAAAACAATCGATTGACACGTCAATGTTGCAGGCGCTCTTATCTTTATAGCTCCAAAGTTGCCGTCCTTCCAAGGAATACCAAATTCCATCTTTTACCCTTCTTCCATTATATATTCTCCCCACTCCACTCCACTCCACTCCTCATTCCTTTTCTTTTTCTCCCTGCACTGCTAATTAACTCCACTACTATTGCTAATTAGTTAAAAGCCATGTTCTTCTTTTCCGTTGTCGTTGGAGGTAATCATTATTGTTGTAAAATCTTTTCAAACATATACTCGATTTTAAATAATCTAGTATGCTTCTTTAATAAATAGATTATTGTATTGTATTTTAATGGCCGTTTTACTGAATGGGTGGTTGGCCAAAAAATACTGCTTGGTTATTAGTAATTGGGTTGCAGCACATATTTTATGAGCTTATATCTCATTAACTTAAACTATGCGTCTATGACCTAACGGAACAGAACAATTAACCATCTCTCTCTCTCACACACACACACGTGTTTTGGCAATTCAGCCCAATCCTCCCCCTCAAATTCCAGCGCATATATTTTGCGACAATTAACTTGGATTAAATTCCGTATATTTATAAAAATTGTCAAAAATTGAAAACAATGATTATCCAGGTAAATTCTTAATGACAGGTATAATTAGAGGAATCAACTACAAGGCGGCTTAATTTGTAGATGATTTGAGCTTGAGGAACATCCTCGGAGACATGATCATGCCATATAAGCTACGTTGAAACTATGTCGGGTTTAGGGAATATCTTTCTTTTTTTTTCTATCTTAACTTTTATTTGTCATAAAACCTTCTCTTTTCTTTTTCATATCAATTCAAGTCAATTCATAGTTGACTTCCCAAAAAAATTAGCCCACTAAGATATATAAATGAGAAATTGGTGAAGTGATGATGGGAGTGAAGGGTTAAGTCTCTTTGGATAGATGGGGACAGGTTCTTCACTGCGTGCCATAAACAAAAGATTGTAAACGGTTAGCAAATAGCTATGTCAAACACTTGTATTTTCCCTTTTGGTTGTCAAAGTGAGGAGAGTAGAAGATTGCATATTAATCGGGAGAGGTGTGCCAAAGCATTTTAAAATATTACCTTAATTTGTTTCCCGTTTGTTTTTTTTTTACTGGTGATCGCTGCATAAGACGAGGATATACTCTGATTCCTTAGATGCTTTTAATCTTCTGATGCGTCAATGTGCGCCGGATCATTTCTGAGACCAAGGAATTGGGATGTGCGCACTTCACCACACCAACAGGGACATCATCACGTGTTGCTCATTACATGGCTAGAGAAGCTCATAATGTTGGCAACTCTCCGATAATTAGCAAGTGGACAGAGGTCTGTTATTTATAAATATCCATTTGCATATACAGAACACCACCATAGGCCATATAATTTTCTTCTTATTGTTACATCCATCGTCAGAGTTTAACCCTGAATACATTACCACAGGTTTTGTTTAACACCACATAACAATGTAGCAAGCTGCATGCAAAGTTAAAGGACACACCAATTACTTAATACATTACGGGCTTCTGGAGGACCTATAGAAAATGTTCGTTCTTCTTCAGCTGCACACACACACGTGTGTGTACATATATATATATATCAACACACCCTTGCACACACAATCAAGGAGGCAAGTCCGATGACGACGGCGAAGGATTCACGAAATCGTGGTAGAGAATGGAGAAACCCGCAACTTCTTTCTTATTCTTAAAGAGTTTGTAACCAAACACGAAGAAGACAATGGGTGAGAGATTAGTCCAATCGTCGTTCTCAGCACTATACCCAGCGAGAAGCTTCCTTTTCGGATAAACGTTGGAAACGGCACTGAACCGTTCCTCCAAGAGCACGGGATTGTCCACCGAAGTTATCTCATTCTGAAACTGATAATCCACCCAATCTATAAAGTTGCAGAACCTCGGACTCAACAAGGAGTAATAGTCTTCGTTAAGGCTCGCCGACGGCGAAATGGAAGCGGCGGTTATGACTCTCGCCGCCTTGAGGTTCCTGACAAGCTGGGCCATGCACTGAGCGAATCCGTTAGGTTGGACGCCGTCATCGATGTGTTCATAGAAGATATCAAGTCCAAACTCGATTTGATTTAGGGTTAGGGCGTAGAGTTGTTCTTGGATGATGCTGGTGAGTGACTCGGTGGCGTTGGAGATCCACGACTCAGTGTCGCCGAGAGGGCGGAAGCGAAAGTTGACGTCGCGGTCGCCGATGCAGATGAAGACTTTGAGGTTGACGTTACGGGGAAGGTTTTCTTTGAACTGAAGGATCGAAGAAGGAGTAACTTTGGTTTGGTCCCAGCGGATGTGGAAAACTCCATTGGTGGGGCTATTGAGCTCGTCGTAGTCTCTGGCGAATATGAGAGCGAGCTGGTACTCGTTCGCCAGCTTGCTGTCCACCAACACCTTTAGGAATGAGTCGTCGTACGTGTATTGCCGAAATATCTGCGACATTATTTAATTTGTAATTAATAAGAAGGTTTTGTTTTGTTAAGAGTTCGCAAAGGCTGGATGCTTTTATAGGCTTCAGCTGCTTCAATCGTAATCTCACTTCCTTATATTATACTGATCTACTAAGTTTAAACATATGATGAAATATCTCAGTAGAGATAATTTGTGGATGTGGTAACTGTCAAAACCAACAACTGCCAAGTGCCGTCGAAAGAGGAACTTACGCTAGCGGCAACATGAGAGTTACTCCTTTACCAACCTTCTAGAGACTACGGCCTGGTGAAATGGATCTATCTTCGGAGTAAAACTAACGGTTAAGTGCGAAAAAAGGAAAGTATATAATTTTTCTGTCCTTTTTTTTTTAACCAAATGCACAAGTCCAAAAGGCTCTGGGAATAGTAGCCCATGTCCTCATTATGTGGAGACCCCAGAGAACTTTATTTGGGCTTCAAAAGCTAGCAATGGAACATTTTGAATACTGGCACAACTAAATTAAGAACCTTTTAATGTGAACAAATAAATTCATAAGAACCAACGGGGGTTGGTCCGAGTGATAAGCGGCTCGGTATCACTTAAGCGAGGTCTTGAGTTCGAGCCTTGGCGTACGCAGAAAATCCCCGTTGGGAGACTCACCCACCATAGCCAGGTGCGCGACGCGGGTCGGATCCGGATGTAGTCGGGGCAAAGCTCCGGTGAACCGGGTGGGCAACAAAAAAAAAATAAATTCATAAGATATTGTATCAAAAAAAAATTCATAAGATAGCCATGTGAACAAATACTAGTCAGAGTGATAAGAAGTTCGGTATCATTTAAACGAGATCTCGAGTTCGAGCCTTAGCATATACAAAAAAATCTCCATTGTGAGACTCACCCACCATAGCCAGGTGCGTGACGCGAGTCGGATCTGGATGTAGTCGTGGCAAAGCTTCGGTGAATCGGATGGGAAAAAAAATCATAAGAACTAAATGGGTTTGGTATAGCAGAAGGGTCTCTCATAACTTGTCAACTTTTAAATTTTTACTAGAAAAAATATCCATATTTAGTACTCGATAATGTTTCAAATAAAATTATCTCTAATAAAATAATACTTATGTTTAAAAAAAAAATCGAGTAACTCAAAACTCCATAATGCTGTAGAAGTTTGGAAGCTGACCACTCCTCATAACTTAGCTGTGCCATCAATATTCAGGTGGGTGAGCTCTTATAAACTACTCAACCGTTGTCAATAGATACGCGCAGTAATTGGAAAACAAAATCTCATCTATCCCCGCACCTCTTATGGATTAAAACCTGGTTGCATCAGCATTCTAAGATCGGTCCCCTTCCTTTATACACACACACATATTTCTTTTCAACCTTGAAAAAACCATCTTGGTATTCGCCCCTCAAATCTGACCTCCATGCAGTCTTTCCCACCTCACAATCGTGTATTCATACATGTACCATATATTCTTTCTTCCACACAAAACACTATTGCAAGTGTACGACGTGTCTCAAGTAATAAAATTGCGTATAGATAAAGTATGGTTCTCAAAATTATTTGGTATTAACAACTTGAGCAAATCGATTAATTAGACAGGAATATTAAAACAAGAATTGAAACCTAAATAAA
Organism: Leucaena leucocephala; assembly: GCA_037074615.1. Lineage (NCBI taxonomy): Eukaryota > Viridiplantae > Streptophyta > Magnoliopsida > Fabales > Fabaceae > Leucaena > Leucaena leucocephala. The sequence goes on from CM073544.1 coordinate 14,958,436, forward strand.
TGTCAAATATCTCGATCGAAATTAAAGGGGCGATTTAGATTATTATAACTTTAAATTGTTTCTCAATATACAAATTGCCCTGCCTTGTCTAAGTTACATTTGCTAGTACATATTCTTTAATTGCACGATAGTGTCTTCCAAACCACTACAAGGCATTATATTCCAATCATAACTAATAGGTCTCTACCGCCTATAGTGACTTGAATCAGAGGCCAAGCCACAGCGACTACATCCAACCACATGATGCTCATTCTGCTTCAAATGGAAACTTTACTTTAAATTCCTCTGCCTCCTAATAATTACTCCCCTTAGTCCTCACATAAAATTTATTTAACTAATTTAATTATATTAAAAAAATTAGTTAAATTAATTAATATGATATAGTTATTATGAAATATTGTAACAATCTTTCTTAATTTTTTTACTTGATTATTGTTGTGAAAATACCTATATGGGTAATTTAAAAAAAATATAAAAAATATATCTTATATTTAAAATAAATCTCAATTCTTCAATTAAAATTTATATTAAGAACTGAAGGAGTATATATATATATCACAATATTGCTCCCTATTGAGCTTTGTTGGGAAAGGTACTGAAATTTCATTATTCCATGAATACACATCCGCGTCAAGGAATCTTGCTCCTTCTTGGGACAACCCCAATAGAAGAAAAACTGCCTACATTCTAGTCTCCATGATTGACGAAACAAGAGAATGATTGAAACTAGACTTAATATAAGAGGTGAAGAAGATGAACAAAGAACCTGAAACTGAAACCTGTTGGTTGATGAAAATTAACATGGATCAATGATTAGAAAAACGACCCTCGTCAAAAAACAAGGCCAGAATTGATTGCAGTGACAGCAGCAATATATGCATGCAGCGAACCGTTGCTGCAAACCAGCGTGGTTACATGTCAGCCATGCCCTTTTTGACTCAACATTCCACAACGCTGTCGTTTCATGGCTAAATCGAACCCTAACTGTCTCTCATATGGACAAGAAGTATGACTGAGTTGACCTGTGTGCACCTATATTATCTTCAATCCCCTCATAGTCTCTATTATTCCCCATTCATTATTAGTATTTGAGAAAGTGCAGTTCCAATTCCTTTCTTTGTACAAATAGATGAATATGCACTTAAGAAAAGGACCCACTATTAATTCCCTCTTGTTTGTGCACTGCTCTCATATCTTTGTTCACCATAATTATTTTACAACTTTCCACCAAATTGTGGAGTTTAAGGGTACCCCTTTCATCAATTCTTTTTAATTCGTATTATTAATTAATTGCTCACATTTTATTTTCAAAATAATATTTTTCTAATGAAACCGTTTTACTTAAAGTTTGATGTTAAACTTCATTATTTATTTTTTCTAACTCAAACTATATATAATAAAAAAATGATAAATCTCAGTACTTAATTAAAAGGTTTCAACCAAAACTGCAGATTATTGATGTGGCAAACGTTAATTAAAGGGAGTGCATTTTGACAGGACGTATGTGTAGTGATATTTCAAAAGGTGGGCAAACATTAAATCAATGCGAAGCGCTATTCATAATATTGACAAGCCGTATGAAGACTAGCATATGTATAACTGATGTGGCGAAAATTTATGCGGCGAAGATATATATATATATATATATATAGCCTCCGCCTGTTCAAATTGCAAATATATGACAAGTGATAAAGAAAGATAGATATATAGCTACAGAAATGACATTTTTATTCAAAAACCCCTTCGCTTTAATTAATGTCTTACGTTCCATCACTTTCTGTGATTCCTTCTCTTTACTTATTACTCACAATCATATTAGCTGCTGGAAAAGACACTGAAGTAAACTGCTTTATTAGTGACAAGTAGCTATCTGTGTTTACATGATGAGGCATCTGTGAGAGGAAAGTACGCCAATTAATGGAGAGCCCACCATCAGTTTCACAAAACGTGCATTCTCTCAAGACTTATGTGAGATCACTCCATTCTAATCGATGCTACTATTACTTTCTTTTGTCATTACATCCAAATGTGTATGCGTGTGACAATTATAAACATCACAACACATTATTTACTAAACCCTCCTTGACCGACGTAAAAAGCCCTTTCTGCAGTAGTGTTGCAATCTATTGCGTTCAGTTTGTTCTTCTGAGATTCATTTGTCTTGAAGTTAAATCAGAAAGGTGTAGAAGCAAGACTGGTTTGAGTTTCAGAACTTGGAAAGCAATAATAAAGCTGAAATGCAAGTACTGAGTGTGCGTGGTGATGAGGGAGGAGAATGATGAGACTGAAAACACAGCAACAGAAGGAACAAGGGTCAAAGGGAGAGTGATGGAAGTGGAGAAACTGTTAGGAGAAGTGTTGGGTCATAAGCAATTTCTTATCGTCTTGTTTTTATCACAGAAAAGTCTTCAACTTTCCAAGCAAGCAGAAGCCCCACACTATATATCTTGTCCTGAGTTCCCAGGTGAGGCGAACTATATATCCCATTATAGCTGCCTAGCTAGGGTTTTAGGCTCGAATCATTTATCCTCACACGCTCCCACCACACCACAATAACTTCATCACATTTCCACCATCGGTACCTATCAATTTCAACGCCTAATCATTAATAAAAAAAAAACTCCTACTATCCTTATAATATATAAAATATATTTGACTAATTTGATTATATTAAAAAAGTTACTTAATAAAGTATATTTTTTTCAGAACACCCTAATCGTCTTCCTTAATTCACTCTCTTCCCATTACTTAATTATTGTTGAGAGAATATCAATAAAAATAATTTAAAAAAATAATAAATATAAAAAATATATCTTATATTTATGGTCAATATCAACTACTCAATTAAGTCATATACCAGTCAATATGTGACAAATAATTTCCCCCTAATTTAAACTGCAAGTATATATGTTGTTGCTTCTGTTAAGTAGTAGTATATTACTTAAGCAAAAAATTATATATAGCGATGACGCTTGTCACTTGAGAATCACGACGTGCTTTTCTTATGTGCACATCATTCTTCGTTTTTTTTCCTTTTCTTTACCCAATCGCAAAAGCAAGGTTAAAGTGAAGTGATAACTGATAACTACATTTTTTTGTCTTATGAACAGAGAAACCAAAATTAATTATCTTAAATCACTTGAAGTTGAGATAAATTAAAGAGTAATTAACTAGGATCCATTCACTATACTTCCCAAACAACTTGTTAAATCCGTGTGCGTGTGTGTGACATACATTATTATTAAACATATCGATCCAATTAATAGATCATAAAAAAGTCCAAGGCTAAAGCTTATAATTGGTTCGACGAATCTAGTTATTGACCAACTGATGATTCTGCATATTCCACAGAGTTGGTTACTTTTGGGGCTTCTGTGAAGAGGGCATGGTGGCTATTGATTCTGTCACTGTTCTTTTCAGTTTTCTCAACCAAACACTATACACACGTACGCTGCTTTTTCAAGCTATTTGGACGATATTATTGGACCTACTTTGATACCCCATACCAATGGTTCCCTCCACCCCCATCTCAAATGTTCACTCAGATTTCACAAATAAATTTCCAAGTTAAGTTCTAGAAACTACTCTTGCTTACCTTCTTATTAATTAAGCTTGTTATTTGTTTTCTTCCTTGTATCGTTCCTTGAGCTATATGCGTACTTATTGGATTTGTATTATTAGTGATATATATTCATTTTGAGACCTTAAATGCTTCATTCCAAAGATTCCCAGCCCAATATGACTTGGGTGGGTCGAAGCTTAATTAACTGAACGAGTTTCACAAACTTTTGTCTTAGTGGGATATATATCATGTTTTTGAACTTCTTATTACTGAGGGACGCCAAAAAGTAAAGAAGATTAATTTACTATGTAGAGAAGTGGGTACAGAAGTAAAAGCTAAGAAATCAAGTTTTTAGCCTCAAGTTTTTCTCATGTTCTGGCAATAATAATATCGATTAACCCCACCAGTTAATAGCTTGACACACTAATAACTAATTATTATATATGACAGTAATAATGATAAAAATAATCACGTCTGGGGTCAAAGTCCTGATTTTAAATTCCCCCTAACGACCAGATCACTAACGAACGATGATGCTGTGTCTCAGTACCTAATGATGATCAACATTGATAACCAAAAATCCTAATCTTCTTGAGCTTAATTAATTGTCTAATGATAACTTCCTGTAAATCTAACTTTACATAAAAAGATACATGTGAAGGACAACGCATTGTGTGTGCGTGTGCGCCTGAGTCGTAAGTGGTGGGGTCTAATAAGTAACACCATATACGTTTGCAGTAAAGAAGCAAGTTGGAATGTTGGATACGGTTTTGATACTCACCTGCGTGTGTGTATATGTTGGCGCAAACTTTATTAACTAGGACCAAGCCGTAGCTAGGAAAGTGCCAATTTTCTTTTCTGTTTTTTCTGGTAATTAAAAAATGCCAATTTATATGCTACATCGTCTTGCTTTGACCCATAAAGAAAATAAAAGCATTAATACTGCTACTTTGTCTCGCCTTTGGCCGTAAGAAAATAGAAGATGATGCAGATAAATTCAATATGCAAGTCCTCACTCTCTGGATTCGGAATATGATGTTCCTTAATCGAATCAACATGGATGAGTGGTACAAAATATGTCACATAAATCAACTACATATATAGAGAGAGTTTGACAATCATGTTAATTTGCACTTCTTAGTTTCTGTCTTTATTTTTTTATTTCCGTTATTATTCTATATATAATAGTTTTAAGTACGTTTTCACATTTATTTCTTTTGAGGAGTGGCACATCAATTATGTAGTTTTGACCCCCAAAGAAAGTGCAGGAGAATCAGGTTTTGCAGCGTAGCTTATTGCGGCGCGTGATATGGCACTACATGATATTTGTAAAGAAATATTGTGTCCATAAATGATAATCATTAAGAAATGTTAATAGTTCATATTAATTAATTAACAGCACACACACACACACACACACACTTTGGTGGATGTCTGAGTAATAACTGTTAAGAATGAGAGTGAAACAGGTGTCCATAGGTTTGATTGCTGAGAGCTAATATCCAAATTATCTAAATTTCTTAAAAAATAAAACTTCCTTGTTGGCTATGATTACGGGAAGACTATCAGCTTAATTCTGAAAACTGTACCAAATACTAGAATAACGCAAAAGATAAGATCAAGTGGAAAGCCAGATATGGGAGATTATCATTCATTAACATGTTTTGGTTTCCTCTGCATCATCCATATTTAAATTCATATTGGTCCTCTTCTGTGTCGACGTCGGGGGTGCTTTAATTTACACTGTATTCTTAAGTCACTAAATGATTTAATTAATCATAACCTCTGCATTAATACATAAATCTTCTTAATTAATTATTAGATTTCGGACGCATATATAATCTGCATGCATACATATAGACGAGGCGTACGCTTAAATTTAGCTCCCATGCTGTAAGTATAGAAAGAATAGAAGGGTGGGATGTTAATTAATGTGATAAGGGTAAGATTAAATGTGAAATTTAAAATTCAACCTCCCTTAATATTGTTAGAAGGTTGAATTAATTAGGTGATTGGTGTTAATCACTTGGTTATTAGATGACCCTAAGTCTATATAAAGGGTCCTAGTCTATTGGTTAAGTGTGTGAGATTGTGTAATCCTCACCATAGTGAGGGAGAGGGTAACTTGGGTCTCCCCTCAAAGTCCCTAAGTGGGGTTGGTTCATCTCCCTCAAGTGAGGGTAGATTAGTATGTAACCCAAGTGGGTTACTATAATTGTAATGAGCATGTTGCTCAATAGTTAATGAATATGAAGATGTCGTTGTCCAAGAAACTGATCGGGACTTCAAGAATGGGTTCAAGATTCATGTGAAAAATCGTCCTCATTCATCAATCCAGAGCCGTCCCAATGATAGGCCTCGCACTTCCCGTCGAGTTCCTGGTGTGGTGTTTGGTTGGCAGAATCATTCCAGCTTCCTCTCCTCTCTTCTTTCACTGTTGCTACGTTGAGTAAGACCCTCTGGTAGACCACAGGTGTAGAGTACTAGACGGCGCGAGTCTCAATTTCAACAAAAGAAAGTTTACCACGGCGCGAGTCTCACAGAACTAAGAAGCTCAAATTGCTTTTAATGTTTACAAGGCCTTAGCCAAATCATCTCTCAAGATCCTTCCTAAAGGATCAACATGCTTACAATATTGTTCTCCATATCCAGAATCATGATGACCTGACAAGGCAACATCTTGATGCAAAGCATCTCCACTATCAATTATTATATTATGAAGCAAGCAACATATTAAGATAATACTCGACAATTTCCTCTTATCTGGTCTCCACATTACCTTACTGGGGATTTCATTGCCTTTTCAACTTTGCATGTCGCAGTGCATGTCTTGTTGGTAGTAGTGCTTTTAATATATGCCTCTGGATTGTTACTATAATCATGAGGAATGCATTATTGGTCATACCGAAATGGAAGTTCCATAACCTTTTCTGATGCCGATAATGATGCGAGGCCAACAGGAATGAAAATGATTCGGGTTAAAGCAAATGTGGAAATGACCCATCCTGGTGATAGAATTGGTTTCCATGCAGGAAGTTCTTGCTGTGAAAATTTAGAATGTTTGGGTTTCTTGGAATTCTTCTTGGAAGAAGGACCCGAGGGTCCCTCTTTAGCACCAGCCGAGCTCGTTGAATTGTTCTCCTGGTCACACCAGTCATCTGAGGTTTGGACAGCAGGAAGGGTCATCATGATGTGCGTGGCATCAACGGCTCCACAACAATTATTTGATTTGGAATTATCTGATTCAGTTTGGGGTGGAATTCTCTTTTCGGATAAGGTTTCTATTACAATGGATAACTTGTCTGAAGCATGGAAGTAGATTTGAAGCAATTGGTGGGCCATGATTCATGCTTGCAATGTTCATGATGCATGGAAATATGATGAAGAGAACCACTTTGATGTTGAAGAAGCACCTTCAGGTTCTGAGAGAAGAAATTGGTCTGCATAGAAAGTTTTTGAAGAAATTTTCATATCGTATTTTGTAAAATGAAAGTGGTTTGATTTAATTCACCTTACTCCCTTGTGTGTTGTGTTGGCAAGTTGAACACCTAGAGTTAAGGGGTGTCAACTTGAGCGGGGGTGTTAGAAGGTTGAATTAATTAGGTGATTGGTGTTAATCACTTGGTTATTAGATGACCCTAAGTCTATATAAAGGGTCCTAGTCTATTGGTTAAGTGTGTGAGATTGTGTAATCCTCACCATAGTGAGGGAGAGGGTAACTTGGGTCTCCCCTCAAAGTCCCTAAGTGGGGTTGGTTCATCTCCCTCAAGTGAGGGTAGATTAGTATGTAACCCAAGTGGGTTACTATAATTGTAATGAGCATGTTGCTCAATAGTTAATGAATATGAAGATGTTCTTCTCCAATTAATATTGTTAACAAATATAATTGAAATTTTTGTATGTGAATATTATGTCCACATAATCCTTCTATTTCAAAATATCTATCGTTTATTAATTAAGGCTATGCGTACAGTCTAAGAGAGAGTAGTTAAATAGCTTCGTTTATAATAAAATTTGATGTTATACGACTAAATATCCTTAGTTAATAGAGAGAGAGAGTATTTGAGATTATTTGACTCATGATATTGCTATAAACGAAGAATGAAATTGTAGAAAAATAATTAATACTCATTAAAATTATAAACTGAGAATTATCTTAAAAAACTAAAATTTTGAAGTGATAAATACTGATAGACGCCACATGAATCACCATAAAGAATTGTGTAGTTTATGAGTACATGATCATATGGTAGGGCAGCCCGGTTAAGGGAAAGAAGCTTAATCGTATTTAAAGGTTTAATCACTCTAATTAGTGGTGGGATCTCTTATCCTCGATTCCTGCTCAACTCTTGGTATTATAGAGTTTAGTAGAAATCAGAGAGGTCAACGCTTCCTCTCGCTTTTCTTTAATTATGATGTCATCTTCCCTCACCGTCCCATCACCATTTTCTTTTTAATTTTTTTATCTATTTTATTTGGCCTTTTCCTTCTGCGTCTCTCATAAATACTTCCTCGTTTGCCTCTGACATTCACCCCCTTCCTCACTCTCCTTTTCCCTCCTCCGTCCAGTAACTGCTTCCGATCTCCGGTTAGAATATCGCACATCAACACGCGCCATGTACCCTCACTCTAACGCTACATTCGCGCGCGCCGCCAACTCCATCGATCATTTGCCGTCGCCAACAGCAGCCACCATGCCACTACCCTATCCTTCAGTTACTTCAATGCATTCCATATCCACTTCTCCGCAGCACCTCGTTCCCGACCAGCTCGCCGTCCCTGATTTCGACTCGCTGCTCAACTCGGAGATGAGCCTCAACAATAGTTGCTGCAGCGGTTGTAGCACCTATGGCTCGCCCAGTTCGCTGGTGACGTATAGAACTCAACGACCAAGCTTGATGCAGAGGAGCGTGAGCAGCCACTCGCTCCATAAGAATGAATATCTCAACCCTGTTTCTGCTCTGTTTGCCGAGTTCCAAAACTCCGACAACGGTCCGGTACGCAGAGCTCACAGTACTGGTGATTTGCAGGTTAAGCCTCCACTCACAATCTCATACGTGTCATTAAGCTATAAAACTTGTTTTATGTTAGATCTCAAGCACTCATAATTACCCAAGACCATATACTATTCAATTTTCAATATTTAAATAATGTATCCATCACTCATTATTTTTGGAGACTGAACAGAACTTGCATGTTGGTGATCCGAAAGAAGAAAGATAGCATTTGATTGTTTCTGGATTAATGGTGATGGATAGATTTTGCTATTCTTGTGTTTATGGTACTTTTATACATACATATATGGACGTATGTATAAATTATGAAGACTATGCAGTGCATTATAAGCATCTCATCATATCATTTGAATTTAGTGTTTTTTTTTTTTGTTATAAATATGCATTTGTTTTCTTCATAATCATTTTTTTAAAAAAATTGGAATATATTTGGTTCTGTTGTGTAAATGGGTGCAACAGAGGAATCATGGGTCAGAGATGGCATTGTCAAGCGAAAGTAGTATGATCATAGAAGGGATGAGCAGAGCATGCCGTTATAGCCCAGAGGAGAAGAAGGTGAGGATTGAGAGATATAGAAGCAAGCGAAATCTCAGAAACTTCAACAAGAAAATCAAGGTAATTAATTAATTAATTAACTAATCATCTTTCATATCGTAACCATTTTAATTAGGGGAAAAAACAAAGACAGAAAAGAGGCAGACGCCACCAAAGATGGACAACACTGTGTGAATGGGAGATTCATTAAATAAATCATGTCCAACTGTGGAATAAAAGTTAAGAAAACAGTGAAAAGTGAATCTTAATTGAGAAATGAAGTGACGTGCATTTTCTAAATAATAGGACTACCAGAAATTGTTCCCATATTCTTTGCACCCGATCACTAAACGATAAAAAACAGCTCCTACATTTTTATGTTTTTATTATTACAGTTTTGAATCTCTGAAACATGAACTCTTCCCACAAATTTTGTCTCATTCTCCAACTAAGAATCCCATTACAACCAGAATCTTAAAGAAATCGATCATTCACATCATGGAAATAACTCTTCCTTATAATACTGTGCTATATTATTATTAATTGATTAATTTAGGATGAATGTGAATAAGAAATTGTGTTTGGGGGGATCAGTATGCTTGCAGGAAAACATTAGCAGACAGCAGGCCACGCATCAGAGGAAGATTTGCGCGGAACGAAGAAACTGATAAGAACCCTGCCGTTCAGTGGAGCCATGAAAATGGTGTTGGAGCTGAGGAAGAAGATGAGGAAGAGGGCAATTGGGTTAATTTCTTTGATAATTTAGTTGCTGCAAATAATATTAATGTTCAAGAGCCTCAAGATACTACTTCCTTTGGTCTCATGTTTTAGAATAAAGTATAGCTATCAGCTTCAATTGGGATTGCTGTTTAATCCTCCTTTTATGATGTATTATGGTGCGAATTTAGTAATTGAAGTAAATATTGGTAAATAATGTACACATATATATAGTGAACTAGTGATTGGGATGTGACCATGTGCTCCTACTAGACTTTAATCTAGCCAGCTAGGGTGAAGTTTTTGAGTGCCCTTTTTACCTTTTTATAGACTCTGCATCAGCAGCAATTAGTGCATAATTGTGTATCAAAACGTTAATAACAAGTTGTTATTGGGGTTCCTATATGATTATGTATAAATACTTTTTGTGGAAGCATTCATGAAAAAACAAAAAGGTAATTAATTAAGTGTCCTGAAATGGACAAGGCTGTGAGTGCTCTATAATTGAATTTCGCTTCCACTTTTTGCTTTCTTGCAGCTGCAGGATATCGGCATTGCATTTAGCACCTTTCTGCTTTGAATGGAGAAATTCCCAGCTTCTTTCTTTTTCATGACCAAGTGGTATAAAACATTTATTAATAAAGTAATAGTATTTGTTGAGTTATACCTAGTTCACTCCTGGTGGACTAGAGCCTGAACCTAATATAAGTGGGGCTATTATGTAAATAGAGAGAAATATGGGTTTCAGAGGGAGTTCCCTTGCATGGTTTAAAAGTTAAATCCATGTAATCCCAACCATGTGAGACATGGGATAAAGGGTCTGAGGGAGTCCATTTTCAGGGTCCAAACGATAACTCCCATAACAGCTTTCCATTCTCTTCCCTCCTGAAAGATCACTTCACCTTCCATAATCAGAGTTCAGATTGACACTTTAGTTTCATGTGGGTAATTCAATTGTGCAATCGGGTTCGAGGTGCACACCTGAAAACCCAACAATAACCAAGTTCAATTTCTAACTATAAAATTTAGTTGAACTGCAGTCTCTCAAGCACATGCATGTGTCATAATTTTGTCAGTGTGTAATATATCAATAAAACTGATCTTAAGTGTTTACTTGTAAATGAGTAATGGAAGAAAATGAGGCCGACAAGTTGGACCGGGTTAATCAGTGCCTCCCATAAACTTGTCTTTAGCCGAAGAAGAAGAGTAAACAAAGAATAGGTATGCATCAATATGTCTAGGATCTGTTTGGCAAACTTATGTTTGGGAATAATAATAAATTAAAGGCCACTTGTTGGAGCTCCTTCCTCATTTATATAATATTGCCCACTTCAGGTATAGCTTTCACGTAGAGTTACGAACCCAATGATTAAATAAGATTGGCGGGTCCAGTTTTCATAAATGATTAAGCAAGAGTTGTACACATTCTAAGTTCAAGTTATTTTTTTAAAAACTATACGGAATTTTTTAGCTGATAGTTTATAGACTTATCTTTTCAAGACGTAGAGTTTATTGAAATAAATTTTATCTTTTTTAACAATTTTTATTTCTACGTGCACAATCTGATTGAACATAAGATATTATAAAAGATTCAACTATTTATAAATAGTGTTAAGTTTTATTAGGTAATTGATGATTGTCTTGAATGAATTCAAAGTGTGTAATGTAAATAATAAAGGCTATGAGTTTCGGAGGTAACATGCAAAGGAGAGAGGACGGCCCTATGCACGTCTTTGTCGGCCGGCGCTGTGTTAGCCACTAGGCCTCTTTGGCTCCCTTTTTAATTAATTCCACAATTTAAAAAGCAAAATCCATTAGCCATTCTGAGATTAACAAAAAGTAGAAGAATCCAATAGTTTTTTGGGGGAATTAATAAGCTGTTAAATCATGTCACTTGGGGGAAGTTCAACTGTTCATATATTCTGCAGAGAATTGAGAGAGAGTTAAAGCATGACAAAAAATAACAAGAGTGTTGGAGGAGAGAAGCAGGGGAATGATGAGAGGAGCACCTGAAGAAGAAAGAATGATAAAGGAGTGAAATTGGAAGGCATGATTACATAGGGAGCTCGAAGCTATATATATTTTTTTTTTTTCCATCCGGTTCATCGGAGCTTTGCCCTGATTATATCCGGATCCGACTCGCATCGCGCACCTGACTATGGTGGGTGAGTCTTCCAACGGAAATTTTCTGCGTACGCCAAGGCTCGAACTCGAGATCTCGCTTAAACGATACCGAGCCGCTTACTACTCGGATCAACTCCCGTTGGTAGCTATATATATATATATATTAATAGGTAAATAAACACACCTACGAGTTTGGAAAAGGCTTCCATTCCAAATCTAATATTCAGCACCATCGTTTGCCTGCGTGTTTAATAATCATAACAAATAATCTGCACATGGGAAGCAATATTGTTAGTCAGCTTCTGCACCGGGTCCCATCTCTGCTTGCTCGAACCTTCCTCTTACTTCTTTTCCCTAATCCTTTCATTTATTTGGCAGCGCATTTAGACTTGGGTGGATTTGAGATATTGGCCAGATAGATTTTTAAATAAAGATTTATAAAAAAATAGGACTTTTAAACATCTTTTAAAAAGAAGTTTTTAGATAAAAATTTATAAAAAAAAATTAAATAAATGAGTGTTTAAATAATTATTATTAGAATAATTTTTAGTATTAGTAAATTATTAGAAAGTGTATGATTTTATAAAAAAAATCAATTTTTTCTTTTTTTTCTCTCTCTCTCCTATTCTCTCTTCTATCACAGACGTGGGAAGAAGACTAATGACTGAGTAAGACAACCAACGTTCACCAGCAATAGAGATCAAAGACGAAGACCAGCGATGACGATTTCCAACTAAAGACTTGACGACGAAAGAAGAAAATAGTGGCGACAGATGGCTCTAACAGCGATGAAGGCAGCATAACAATACGACGGTAATAATCGCAGAAGAAAGAGAAGAGAAGGGAGATGAGAGGATAAAGTGTTAAAAAAATAAGGATAAAATAATAATTGAATAGTTTATAAACTCTTTTACTATTACAGAAGCTATTACAGTTTATTCAAAACTATGGTTTGATCCATAAAATTTTTTAGACAAATATAATTGTTTATTTTAAAATTTTTTTAAAATAAAATTTAGATTAAAAATTATTTTAAAATCGCGATTTAGAGTACACCAAACGGGTACATTGGCCTCTTGTTTATAAATAGCAAGAAAAGTTTATTTGCTATTCTCATGTTTAGCAACACGAGGTGGTTAGCTTGGAGGTTAGAGATTCGTATGCTATATAGCTACTGTGCTCTAAATCTTAAGTTAGTATTTAGTAAAATTAATCCATTATTCGAGAACTATGGGTTGTTTGTTTCTATTTTTTAAAAATAGTTTTTGTTTTGTTTCAAAGAGTAAAAAAAAAGTTTGGCAACTCATTTTTACTCAACTATTTTTCAAAACAAAAAATTAAAATTTGTTTTTAGAAATAAAAAAATTAAGAATAAATTTTAAATGTTTTATGAAACTATTTTTTTATTTTTCTTGTTTTTGTCTTTTATTTTTTTTTTTGTTTTGAAAAATATTTCACTATTAAAAAGTAATTTTTTATCGCCACATATCGCTGTCACTATTGTCGCCCGTTGTTAGCAGCCGCCAACCTACGTCGGGCCTATCGTTATCGTGTTGATGATTGCCAGTACTAGTGACCACCACCATCGATGATTGTTACCGCCAACAACTACCTCGGATAACCACCACCATCACCCCCTTGATGTCCACCATTAGTGACGACACTCGACAACTGTTGTCACCATTAACGATGTTCATCATTACTAATGACCACTGACAACCATCGTCACTACCAATAAACTTTGTTGTCGACGAATGTTGTTGTCACTAATGACTATTGTCACCAACAATTATCACCGATTATTATTTAAGTTTATAGTAAAAATAATTATTTTTCGTCAATTTATGTTGTCTCTCATTTTTTTAACTCTTTACCTATCTTCACTGTACTCTCCATTCTAGCTCTTATATTTTTTTAATTTTTAAAGTTAGTTTTAAAAATAGTTGTTTAAAACAAGTCTCTGTATTATTTTGTTTTCAAATACAATTTTTTAGAACAATTATCCAAATATTTTTTTATTTTTTTTTGTTTTCAAAACTTATTTTATAAAACTATTCTGAGAAAAAAATAGAGAATAAAAACAAACAGCCCTGTTATGGATTAACACGAGGAAATCCTTATTATTTATCATATAAGCAAAGAAACAAAATATTTTGAAAAGGTTCAAAATTTATTGCCTACACGAAGCCTTTAAATTACAATATTACGCGAACTTTTGAAATTGTCATCGCAGAAGGCCGTTCAGTATTTTTTTTTTTTTTTACAAAAAAAGTTTAGGTGAGTTAACTTTTTTCATTGGCCATTCAGTATATCTTTAATTTATTTTATTTTATCCAAAAAAAATCTCATCCAGAAAATAAAATAAAATTCAGTATATCTTTATTTTATTTTCTGGATGAGATTTTTTGTGAGTTTCGTAGTTCTTTCATAGAAGGAAAAAAGACAAACGTCATGCATGTTGGGCCCATCACTGGAGTCGCCAAGAACTGCTGAGTTGGGCTGAGTATTAATCCAATCATGGCCCGACATTTTTACACTATCTGGGCCTGGTCCTGGCTCACCATATTATTGTTTTGGGCCAACCATATTACGGATTTCCCAATCATGAGAGGCTTTTTTTTTTACTTTAAATTTTTGGTTCAATTTTGTGACCACGAACCCCAAGTCATGCTATATTAAACTTGTGATCACGAATCTTATGTTTAGGGAGAAATTCTAATTTTTGAGTGTCTATATTTACGTCTGAGAGTAACAGACGGTTCGTCCGGCTTGATATTGATATCGTCTAGGAGAAAAAGAGATTTCGCCCCACCTTTGGATCGTAGATGAGCCCAACCCCTTTCTAAAAATTTTTATAAAAAAAAAAAATATACGCTATGCCTGTAACAATAATGTTCATCTTGTATAACCTATGATTTATTTGCTTGGTAGTGATGTTTATCACATTATTAAATACTGAATATCATATTTTAAAAGAAAATGTGGGGCGTTTGGCATTTTGCCGATGATGAGTTTCTTCCATGCGTAATGAATGTATTTTTTGACCAACCTTCCATAATGGATATGTAATATTCCCAAAGGTTCTTGATTTCACCAACTCAATTTGTAGAAATTCATAACATTCGAATATAAAAGAGATGATTATTCCACAGAAAAACGAAAATGCATGTACAGGGTAGAGAGGGAACACTTGCAGACTTGAACTGTGAGAAAGTGACCTTAAAGTTAAGATTGTAAGTGATGGAGTTAGATAATCCATCCACTCTCCGATAGAAAAATATGATAATCCTGTCAACTCTATAATGGTACATCAACCAAAGTAAATAAATAAAGGGCGAACTAAATAAATAATTAGTTATTTTGATTTACCTAAAAGATAAATTAACTGAGATCTAGCTAACCAATGGTCCGAAATTAATCAATTGGAAAAACATGTAATTTTAATATTTTTCAATATTAACTTTCATTAAATATTTATTATAGATAAAATAAAAAATATCACCCTCTTAAAACTTTATACTTTGAGTGTGTAATAATCTATCTATCAATATCTAATAAATAAATTTACAACAAAACTTTCTATATATATTAGAACCACAAACGGAACGATTCTTTTTTTCCCCTCCTTAATTTTATGCAGCACTTACAGTACGTTTAGTAGTTTAGTGGGATGGAATGGAAGAGTTTTTTTTATAGAAATAAAAGTAAAAATAAAATTAGGTTAAAAATAGATTTTAAAAGTTTATTTATTATGTTAAAAATGAGTATAGAATTATATATACTTTTTTTATAACTTGGGATAAAATAGTCTAAAATAATTTTTTTTATAACCTGGGAAAGGTTAAAGTTGTCCAGAAATTTTATAACTTTGATAGTCTAAAATATTTTACTTCCACTTCTCTCATTTCATTTCCCATTTTTTTTTATAAAACTGAAATAACAAAAAATATTAGAAGTGAAAGTGAAAGTGGCTTACATTATACCAAATAAAAGAAATATTTTTTTATAACTTAAAAAAGGTTAAAGTTGTCTAGAAATTTTATAACTTTGGATAAAATTGTCTAAAATATTTTATTTTCACTTCTCCCATCTAATTTTCCAATTTTTTTTTTATAAAACTAAAATGGCTAAAATATTAAAAGTAGGAGTAAAAATAAATTTTATTCTACAAAAAAATATATTTAATCTCACTTCTATTTTTTCACTTTCACTTTTCATCTCGTGACTATTCAACAATTTGTTGGAAGTGAACTGTGAAAAGTATTTATTGCGAAAACACACAAGGGCGGTTTGCCCATATGCTTTGTCTCGTTACACAAGTCCCGCACCTAAAATAAAAGCATCATTCCATGTCTTCAAACACAAAATCCATATATATGTATAATGCCGAATGTGAAAGACAATGACCTCTAACACCGCCCACTCACATCTTACCCTAATGCCATTTCACGTCTCTATCGTTGAAACATGAACCCTCATATTTATGTTACTACTTACAATCTATAAAGCTCCAAGTCCTCATTTTTATTCTCCCCTAACACATTTGCTCTAGTATACTCCCATGACCTCTGTTTACATGTCCAACACCGTGGTCACTGACTCACGCCTCCCCTTCCACCGGCCGACCTATAAGTGGCCGGAATCTGAGGCGGAGTTTGTGAAGATGGTGAGCTCTAGGAAGGGGCGGGACACTACTGGTTCGCCAACTAGTAGGGGTTTTAATAGCGTCTCATGTAGGCAAATGTACTTGAGGAGCTATACATTTTCAACAAAGGAAGAGGGTGTGAAGGACAAGACCGTCAAGTATTTGAGAGTTTGTGCAAAAAATGTAACAAATCTTAAAGGTAGGGTCAAGATTGACTTTAATATGCTTGTAAGGGTTAAGAATGTGTCTTGTGCTGCCTTCTTCTCAGTGTTTCACCGTTTGCTGTCATGCTCTTCCAAGGTTGACGAGCCTTACCTTCATGGACCACGTTTTTAAATATTGAAATTAGATCCCTACTTTCTTTCATTATTAGAAATATAATCTCTTACTCATACCTAGTGTTCTTCAATTAATTACTTCCCCGCATCATAGTTTTTTTTAATTACATCAAGTTTTGATATGTTAAAATCTAATATTGATCAAGACGATTTTATTTACTAAATAAATGTGGCTTCTGTTTTACTGTACGTTTAGAGAGAAATAGGTTTTTAGATTATCACCCATATAAATAACAATAACTAACCCCACCGCATTTTTGTCAGTGGCACCGCATGTTTTGTTTTCAAAACGTGGCTCCAAACACACCCTAGGGCTATTATCATGGAGGTTTGTTTGGTAGGATGTGGCGTGTGCGTCGATATGTATGTATGTATGTGTGGGTAAGTGGTAAGTATAAAGGAATGTCAAAAGATTCTGTTTATACTAGAAAGAAGACATTCATGGGAGAATACTAACAAAACCGATATAAAAGTATAAAGAATGGATTTTTCTGGGTCAGTAGTGAGACATTTTCTGCACATTTGACTTGTTTGGCAGAGAGCTACAACTGTTAATACACCTTGGAATTTCTGTTTTACCAGCCGGCAATGCACGTGCCGGATCAGTATGCCACATGGGTTGCCTTCGCTTTCTGTCTGGTGTTCCGTTTTTTCAGTTTTTCATTTCGCTTTTGATTTTTAGTATATAATAATTCTCTTATCCCATAATCTCAAGTGTGCATGCCTCGATTGCAACTAGTACAACTGCTATGTTCAAAGAAGATTCGCTATATTTATATTCATATGATAGAAAAAATATAGTTAACATGAATCTTTGATATAACTTTTACTTTTTATCTCAAAAAGTGATTCAGAAAGTTTATATTTATGTTTATCTCAAAAATATAGTAATTTCATTGTCTATTTTCGATGTTTGTAACTCCAAAGCCAGCAATATTCTAGCTGGTAATCGTCTAGTGGAAGAATTTGTGATTTGAGATCAGAATGTTCGGAACTTTAATATTCGGGCTTGAAATAATTCAAAGTTGGGTGCCTTTTATATAAAATTGTGACAATTGAGGGACCGTCTTTGCAAATTTCTCCCCCTCAGAAAACGAATCTTTTTGATGGAGATGGAAACCAACTTCCTTTACGAACATGATCTGCTGGCCAAGGTTTCATGTGGCAAATCATGGCGCGCGCACTTTGAATCTAATACCAAATCGTCCACACATGTATACATGCGATCATGCGCTTTTGCTTATAATAATGGACTCAGAATTAGGGTTACGTCATATTATCACTGGATAAAAACCGATGATAAAATAACGTCATTTAGATTTCTCGAACAATATTAACAATACAAAATATGATATCCTCAATCGATCTTTCAACATCACGCAAAAGCAAATAATTTATTCACTAAATTATATTGCTATTTTCCTACTATTAGATGTTGGCCAATTAAGGCATTATCTACTTCTCATAGTTGAGTTGAATTCACATCAGTGTTACAGAGTGAAGGTTGATGGTCGTCATCTTAATTAGGTGAAAAGTAAAGGAAGGCCAGAAGAGACTAGTGGTAGCGAGCAACTGGTTGCAGTGGTGGTAGTGGGAATTGGCACTATCTTGCCACTATCACTTTATTCAGTGAAGTGGTAATCCAAAAGAGAAGAAACTAAATGCGCTTTTCCTCTCACAATAAAATAGAAAACACAATCAATTATTTCTCATATTTCAAATAAAAATATGCCCTAATTCCCATTGTGAATTCTTATTTTCTAGTACTTGCCATTGAGGGAGATCTTGGGTTTCTCTGTTTCATAAACCCGTGCTAAGGTTTCTGAGTATTTTTCAGAAATCAGAAAGAACTGTTACACAAGCTCTGGGGCAGGAGGGTAAGGTCAGGAAGACGGAGATAATATGATCATAAACCCTACAAAAACTTATTAAGGAAGTGAAAGAAGCTATACGGAATCATACGAAAACAGAAGCAAACTGGAAGGAGACGGAGATGAACAGAAAATTTAAATTAGATATATAACCAACAAGACATAACAAGCTGCATGGCAATTTTGAGACGCAGAAAAGTTTCTTGATTCAGACATATGATCATATGTAGGACGGTTACGATACATGAACAATTGACCATCCAGATTAACATAAACAAAGAAAAAAACTTCGAAAGATGCTCGTTTACAGATGAAGCAAACATGATTCATTAACTTGGTCTATCTTTACAAATCTATGGTTGCATCACTCTTTTGCAGATAGCTACTGATAAGAATTCAGAACACAAACCAATCCAAAATATATTAAAACAAAGAGTGGTGCACAGGAGCAGATATTTAATGCAGAGTATAGAAACTAGAGTCTACAAAGTCACCTCCCCTCAGACTTCACCAGCTGTGAGAAAACCCTACTCATTGAAACACCAGACAGGTCATCTGTGGCTGAAGCTTCAAACTGAGCAGCAGAAACACTTGAATCGTGGTTGAAATTGTTTATCTGTGGAGAGAGTTCACCAATCATGTTGGTACTGTTTTCCTCAGGATCACCTTGAACAACTGCCTCTTGAAGTTGAAGGGCATACTCCAAATTCCACAAGACATCCCCCATAGAAGGCCGATCCACACCAAAGTCAGCCAAGCATTTTTCAGCAGTTTCTCCAAACTTCCTAAGAGAATCCGGTCTGATCTTCCCTGCCAGCGTAGGATCTATGATTTGCTCCAATTGCCCTTTTTTCTGCCATTTCATTGCCCATTCTGCCAAGTTCACCATTTCTCTAGGAAGGGATGGGTCTATTACAGGTCTTGCACAAAGAACCTCAAACAAAACCACCCCAAATGAATAAACATCTGATTTTTCTGTTAATTGTTGCCTACGGAAATACTCAGGATCAAGGTATCCAAAACTTCCTTTTACTGCTGTGCTCACATGTGTCTGATCAATTTCAGGACCTGTCTTTGATAGCCCAAAATCAGCAACTTTGGCCATAAGGTTCTCGTCAAGCAGGATATTTGCAGACTTCACATCTCGATGTATAACTGCTTTGGCATAGCCAGTGTGAAGGTAATGTAATCCTCTAGCTGATCCAATACAGATCTCCAGTCTTTCTTTCCAACTTAAGCTTGGGAGACCTGAACCATAGAGATGGCTCTTGAGAGTTCCATTTTCCATATATTCATATATCAAGATCATTTCATTTTTGTCGTCACAATAACCTATCAATGACACCAAATGGCGATGACGGAACTGAGATAGCATTGCAATTTCAGTATGGAACTCTGCAAGCCCTTGCTGGGACCGAGGATTCCCTCTCTTAACTGCCACCTTAGTGCCATCATTTAGTTCTCCCTTGTACACTTTCCCAAAACCACCTATCCCAATAACCCAGCCCTCATCAAAATTGTTTGTAGCCTCTTGAATTGCCGCAAATGGGATGCGATACCCTAAGTTGGAAGCAGCACTTAGTGTTGTGCCATTAGAATATTTGCTTCCCATGGTATGAGAAGTTCCATCATTAATGGATAAGGGAACCCATGTCTTGGAAAGGCCTTGTCGTGTCAAACGTTTTCTTCTGCACAATACAAAGAAAAATCCAGCCAAGACCACTGCACACAATGTCCCAACTACCACACCCACTATAATGGCTACTTTCTTCTTTGAGTTTGTTGAACCAGTACCAATTGTAGCTGTTCCTACGCTCAGACTGCCCTTAGAATTACTCATTTTCATGATCTCCAGCCCATTTAAAATGGCATTCGGGTAATCACTGTCTAAAGAAGGCAGGCCGACACTTACACGAATTTTCTTGCCATCAGTTGGGGCTGTAACAAAATCCTTGTAAAATGGAGCACCCAAAACATTGTTACTCGAAGTGCTGAGATCCATATTTTTTTCCGCCATGTAGGAGTTGACATAGACATTGAAGTAAAGTTCGTTGAGACTTTTGCTAACTATGTCACAAAAGTGAAGTCGAACAAGATACTGAAATCCTGGATCTACGTCAAACTGCCAGGTCACATTGAAATTACTACGAGGATCATTGCTTGAGTTCATTTCTGTGGCAGTACCATAGACTGTACGTGGAGCAATATTCTCTGTTGCACCCCCGCCTACATAGTTAACAGCAGCCATATTTGTAAAATTGGTAGCAAGGCCGGGATTGACAAGAAAATTTTGGTCTGGTACCCAGGTCCGGTGAAGGGTATCATTTGCAGAGGAGACAGTTGGGCCACCCATGTTAATCCTCCAAACGGTCTCCAATGCCAGTGTCACCAACCCAGAGAAACTTTCTAGTGGATTTATGGTGGAAGCGTCATCGGCAATGAGTTCATCGGGTACTGAAACAACTTCAATGGCATTTACGAACGCAAAGGAATTGCTCGAAGGAGTAAAGGTGATCACAAGGGTGTCGGAAGTCACATTCACGGAGTATTCCTTCACGACAGGATTTTTCTGCAGAGAGAAGTTAGTGAGAAGGATATTGTTTTGGGTGGTGACAGCAAAATTTGCAGTACTCATATCGAAGTTCTGGTACTCAAATGGATATAAATAAAGACGGATCCAATGTCTCCCCTTTTGGCTGATCGAGAATGTGTACTTTGACTGTTCACTGAAGATTCTTGCTGTTTGATAGAGAGGCGAATCGGCGGAGGAAGCGATTGATTTTGAAGAGGTAGTGGCGAGAACATCACGTTTGGTAGAAAGGAGATCCTTGTAGAACGCATCCGCCGCGAAATTGCGGCGATCAAATGAAGTATTTGAAGCAGCTCCACAGTCTATAAGATAATTGTCTTGTGGAACGAAGCTGGCAGAAAAGCATAGCAACGGCAGAATTGAAAAGCCACAGATAAAGAAGACAATTTTTCTACGATTCATCATCTTGGCATCTACGAATTTATGAAAAACCAGCGATATGCTCTTATATTTCCCTTATCTGCAGCTTTGGAATTTCTACAAGCCTATAGTTCTGGTACAAGTATGAGGGGAGAAAAATAATGAACATCTATTTATCAATCAAAACACGCAGATATAGGACTGAAAAGGAAGAAGCAAGATGCACCTTTAACACTCCTCAGATGAGCACCAGAATCGGAAAGAACCAAATATGAAAGGCCGGCAGCAGAAGATGAATCTGGTGGAGGAGGAGGAGCCGTCTGTTAATCGTAAGAAATTGAATGAAAAATACAGAAAGAAGAAGAAAAAAAGCACGTTCAACAAGAATCTAGCGAAGCACGGGTTGGTATTAACCATATGTTGACATATTCATAGGCTCGCTTCTAAAATGAAGAAAAATAAAGGAGAGAGAGATAGCGAACCAGAGGAAACAGAGTCAGAGGAGGATTGGAATACCATATCGAGCTGGTTTCGAGAAAAAAACCATGATGCACTGTTCTCATATGGGAAAGGAAAGTAACAGCAAAACAGCAAATAAAATAAAATAAGTAAAGAAAATAAAAGAGGGAAGAAGTAAATAAGAGAGGCAAGTACGTAAGTAGCTGGAATGCAGTAGAATTTATGAGTGCAGGACAAGATCTATAGTGTCGAGGTTCAGAAGCACAGGGCCATTTTTCACCCACTTGTGCTTGTGGGCTCGCTCTGAGCATGATATCGAAATTCGGAAAGATAAGTTCGTGCCGGGGACGATGGAGAAGAGTAACCGCGACATGGTAGAGAAAATGGTTTCTTACAAGTGCGTAGTACAAAGTGAGGAAATTGTTAATTAATTGCTAAGTGGACAAAGGCGTAGTTTTCCCCGGTAAAAATGTTTAAGTTTCTTAAACACAAGGACCGTTTTTGAATTTAATCTTTTTATTGGGAGAGGTTATTTTGATATTTTAGCTAGACTTAAGTACTGTCCTGCTTAATTTATGCCCTGAAATCATTAAGTATGTGTGTAGTTGTCTCGAATAGCCAACAGATAATTAGTTGTGCTCATCATCTCTACAGCTGTTTTAAATCATTCGTTTGCCACAAAACCTCACATTAATCAATCTGTTCAATTATGCTCGCTTATAGATGATTCTTCGGCTAAAAGTTTTTGAATAAAAGCTCATATACTTGGTCTTCCTTTTATGCGCTATCCTGTTTTTTTTATTTTTTTTCCCTCACACTGTTTCAATTGCACTATTCCTCATCTTGAAAAGGGAAAATCTGAATAGATAAGTGAACCATATAGACTTTGTTTTGGTTAGAGCAAATTGGAGGTGAAAGTGAGAGAGAATGAAGGTGGCAATGGGGTTAGGAGTTAGGACCCAAAAAACACGAAAGTGAAATGCGGGTGGGGGAGTGTTAACGTGTGACCGTATGTGGGAAGCCATCAAGGGTGGCATTCTCTGGTTGGAAAAGCGGCATGTGCGGACCTAATCCACGACTTTATTTCCCTCTCAGTCTCATATTTTAGTGCTTTGCCCGGAGAAACTATTATTCACATGTCGCCCCCACAAATAAATAATGTATAATTTTGGAATTCTCGTCTGTCATGAAATTCTAAAAAATTGCAAACGGAACCGGACGCGCGACACGTAAACGCCATATCATAATCATACAGTTTGTCGGTTTCTTTCCGGCGTTGATCTCGCCGTCTCTGGGTACTAAAAGATCGAGTTGATCATGGATGCATAAATTATTATTAATTTTAAAGGTACATAATAATTAATATTTTAATCTTATTATATATATAATATTTTAATTTTATTTATAATATATTTTTATCCACAATATTTTTAATTTAGTATAATTTTTAATATTTAAAAAATAATATTATATATAAAATTATAATAAATTAAAAATATCATAAGTAAAATTGTATTAAATTAAAAAAAATATTGAATAAAATTATATTATAAATAAAATTAAAATATTTAACTTATATATAAAATAAAATTAAAATATTTAGTATTATATAATCTTTAATTAATTAAGAGAAGATTTAGCAACCTTGTCAGCAAGAGAAGTACCTTCCTGAGGCATGTAATTAGCCAAAAGCCTAGATTCATCAACTATAGATGAGAGGTGTCAACAATCCCTGGTTAATAAATTAATTGCTCCTATATAATTAGAGAGAATAAAAACTTTTCTAAAACATCTACACCAAAATAGACAAAGGTCATGAATAATTTCTATTATTTCTGCAATAATGGTAAAATTTGTCCTGAGGTTGCAACTGGACCTACAAAATCCGACTTCTACTATTCATATAGCACGTCTTTCACCAATATTTGGAGGTTATTATGGATGGCTTTAATTTATAGAGTATATATAAACAAGTAAATTGAGTTTTCTCTATTTTCGTTAAAATTACACATTCGATTATCAAGATATATTCTATATGCCAGTTTCGAATTAGTAAAAATATTATAATGCAGCAACTAAAATAGAAGTAAAATTGAACTAAATATATTAAATTTATTTGATAAATAAAAAATGTCGTGATTTTTGTCATTCTTGATTTCTTGTACTATAGGCATATATAGGCTCTCGCCCGAAGCCAATTATTCTGAGGGGCGTGTGGAATCGTTAATCGTTATTGACAAATCTAATCCAATGATCAATGGGGTTAGTTTAAGTGGTAAGCGGCTCGGTATCGCTTAAGCGAGGTCTCGAGTTCGAGCCTTGGCGTACGCAGAAAATCCCCGTTGGGAGACTCACCCATTATATCCAGGTGCGCGACGCGGGTTGGATCCGGATGTAGTCAGGGCAAAGCTCCAGTAAATCGGGTGGGCAACAAAAAAAAAATCTAGTCCAATGGGCCATTTATTCCAAAATAGAATAACTTGATTCCAAGCAATTTAAAGGATTAAAAAAATAGTTTTAGGTTCTAAATATCTCTCTTATTTAATTATTATTAAAAAATATTAATAATAATTATTTAAAAAATTAATAAATATATAAAATATATCTTATATTTATAATTAAGATTAACTTATTAATTTTAATTATATCCTATATAAAAAAGTATTTTGTTGTGAATATAAATAAACTGTGCAGGGTCAACCAAATGTGAATGCATAGGCATATTTTCTAGGCCCATGTTTCTCATATAAGAAAAATATATTATCTCTAATTTTTATTATAAGATATATTTAATTAATTTATATAGATTAAAAAAATAGTTAAATTAATTAATTATAATAATTATGTATTTATTTATCTAAAATATTCTCCTTAATACTATACATTTGAATTATTTTTGATATAAATTCTCTCACTATATAATTATATAGGAATATTTTGTGAGTAAAATTAAAATTTGAGTAGGTAAAATAGATTATATTATTATATTTAAAATTAAAATAAAATTTTTATTTAACTCTTATATTTATAATTAAAAATAATAAAAACGTATGCGAACAAAATATTTTTTCAAACGAGGAAAATAAAGCGATAAGATAACACTCCAAGATAATTGACCTTCGGGCCTCAGATCAGAATAAGCAGTCTGAATTCTACGTGCTCACCACTTGCAAGCTAAACGACGATGCAGAAAATAAGGGTCAACTATCTACCAAAACAATGCCTACAGGTGCAGAAAAAAACAAAATTATGAATTTGCAAGCATTTGTTCTGCAATTTAATTCGTGGTTAACGTCATGGCCTTGACCTAATAATTAATAAAATTTCAAACAAAATAAAACAATATTTGGGTGTTAAAAGATAATATTAAGTTATTTCTATACAAAGTGAGATGCTCACATTTTTAAATATCGTGCACGAATGATCAAACCGTATCTAGGCACCCGCGCTTTATCATCATTTATAACACTGTTAAGTAAACAAAATATTGCGTTTAGTGTAGACTTTATAGAAAAACACCGACCAAAATTTTCTGTTGGTTGATCCGGCACCATATTTCATAAACGATATTTTAATCGTCGGCATCACAGATGGTTGGTTGGATTTAGGTTTAGACAAATGGTGGAGAAATATGAGCTAATTAGACTAAAATTGTGATGAATGAATTATTAGAGCAGATTGATTAAGTATATAATAAATTGTCACCATGCACCGCCAGCTTCTTTCACTAAAATTTGATAAAACGTCTTTATGATATATAGCTGTATTTGGTAGGGCTCATGCCAAACACGCGTTGCCATCTAATTCGCTGTTGGCTTGTCTAGTTGTTTGCGTGTTATATATTTTGACCCTACCTAATGCCTATTCTCACGCTCCTTGGCAATTCTGGAGTCTCGAACTGTCGCTGACCAACCATTTTTCGAAAAAAATATGTAAGAGCCTCAAGGGCCTTCTAAATGTTGGAGATCAGATCCCTCACATACTTCAAACCAGCCAGTAAGAAGTCAAATAAAGGAGTTTGGTCATGAGCTACAGTGAATAATTGTTATTGGTATATTACTTTTTAATTATAAAAATCAGTTAATTTTTTAGATAAATTGAAAAAATAAAAAAATAAATTATAATTAGAGTAGGATACATGTAACACTTAAAAATATTTTTAAAAGTATAATTGACGTCTAAAATATTTTTAAATACAAATAATACTATAAAATATTAAGAATAGAATAATCATCACCCTCATCCTGCTTAACGCGGGTTTCTCTCCCTCACTCTAATTCCATGCGTCTCTTTCTTTTTCTTTGGACTCTTCTTCATCCATCTATGCAAGAAAAGAGAGAAGAGAACGCCATAGCCAAGAAAAGAGAGAGAGAACACCGACGGAGAGAATGAGCCAAGGAGGGAACTTGTTGGAGGCCAGACCAGGAAGAATACCGATGTTCTCACCAATGTCATTGGCAACACCGAGCATGGCAATCTGGCGCTAGTTACCCAAAACGGATCTGAGAGCGTTAGAGTAGGGAGGGAATCTGTAGGAGTTTCCAGAAGCTACTTGAAACCACCCTTTCATATCCACCATTTCACTCATAACCTCGCCTTCCTTCCCAGATCCAGTCACGCGTTTCATCCTCAGGCGAAGAGTTCAATGAGGGTGGGGTATTAATATATGTTGGGACACTTCCTCTTTTTTCTTTGCTTAATTTTACTTTTAGTCTTTCTCTTCTGTGAATTGGCCAAGGGGTTGCTTTTGATCCCTCAAAGCTCTGCTTTCTTAGTTATGGCGTTCTCTTCTCTCTTTTCTTGGATAGATAGATGAACAAGAGTCCGATAAAAAAGAAAGAGACACGCGTAATCAGATTGAGGGGGAGAAAATGGCGTTAAGCTCTGTTGAGGGTAATAATTACTCGATTTTTAGTATTTTATAGTATTAATTATAGTTACCAAAATATTTTAGCATACTATATATACTTTAACTCTTATAATTAATATAAGAGCTCAATAATTAATTTATATAGATGAAAGTGTCTATAATATAGATTTATTTTGAGATATTATATTTTATTATAATTAATTGATATATTTAATTTTTTTTAATATATTAAAAAAATTAATTAATTATTATAATTAAGTAATAATAGTTATGATTATTATAGATACGATGATATTTATATAATTTTCCTTATATTCCTTGTATAGGGTTCTTAATCGCATTTTGTCATATATCATTTTTTTTAAATAAAATTAAAAAATTTGACATAATAAATATAAATAAATTGGTATAAATTTTGCCTGTGATCACTATGGTTAGATTTGGAGGCTTGTCCCTTCCGCGTGCCATTTATTTATGGGGACGCATCACACAACCACTCCACAACGTTATAGCATCGTCAAGTTTAAAGGTGGTGTGTGCAATTGATTTTTTTTTCATAACTCGTATATTTATTATACTCTCAACAAAGATTTACACAATTTCACATTTAATTCAATAATACTATTTACTAAAAAAATAAAAAATTCAAGAATACTTTAAAAGAAGTATAATGGATTATGTATATTGTATGAATATAGTATGCACCAGAAAGGTATGTATGAAAGATAATTAGCTTTTTTTTGTTGTCCACTCGGTTTATAGGAGTTTTGCCCTGACAATATCCGGATTTGACCCACGTTCGCACCTGGCTATGGTGGGTGAGTCTCCTAAAGAGAATTTTTTTATATATGTCAAGGCTCGAACTCGAGACCTCGCTTAGGTGATACTAAACCGCTTACTACTCGGATCAATTTCTGTTGGTGAAAAATAATTAGTTAATTACACGCGGGAAGATATTCCCAAGTCTCCAATCTCTGTCAAAAAATAGAATAATAGCTATTGATCCATAATCAAATCAGCGACATAAACTAATTAAATTTTTTTTGTACAAAAAAAGGTTTAGGTAAGTTTGGCACCGGTCTCTCACTAAGGTCAGAGAGTATTTATAGAAAATTTACTAGATCGCTTACTAAAAAAATCCTCACAACAATAATAAAAATTGAACTCGTATTTTTATAGGACGTGAGCTGGTTTCTTACCATCTCTCAAAAGAAGAAGAGCCCATAAGGGTCAAAAAAAAAAAAAAGAGTCTACAGCACTCGTTGGTATGCTCGTTCGTCTAAATTGAATACATTCTTAAGAGAATAATGCAAATTCTAACGTGTACAGCTCGGCCTGTCTTGATGAGCTAAATCTAAGGGCCTTTTTTTTTTGTTTTTTGGGCGTGAATTGAGAATTGATTGGAATTTGACATCCCGCCTCTTATTTCATGAATTATGATGAATTGTGATGCAGTCGTGATTGATTAGTTTTGTTAATAACTTCATATTTAAATCTTCACAAAAAATATGGAAGAGGCAGTTATAGTGTCTTGTCTGGTTGCATTGCATTGTCCATTTTGATGGCTACGAGATCTACAGTCACATAGGCAAGAAAGGGCCACATGTACTGAGCTGTAGTGCTGTTAAAAGAATTATGTAAAGTTTATTTGAGGAGTCTAAGTAGTAGAATATTGACATGCTAAAGCACAATTGATTTTGACATTGTTCGCAGTCAAGAAAACAAAGAACGAGATGTGGTCCAGACAATTTAGACTAGGGCTAGTAATGCGGGCTAATCTGTCGAATACGGATTAGCCCGCAGCGGGTTGGGCTGGAGGCGGGCCGATCTTTTTAAGCTCGCCTCCAGGCGGGTTGGTATAAGACCAACCCAAGCCCGTCGAGGCGGGTTGGCGGGCTAGCCCGCCAACTTGCCATTTTTTTTTAATTTTTTTATATGTAATTTTTTTTCAACTTTTTTTTTAAAAAAATTATATATATCAATATTAATTAGATTCAAATCATGTCTTAAGTTGTCAAAATATTTATTTAGTCAATTTTACCACTATCCATAGATAAATATATCACAAAGAAAATAATAATAAAATAAAATAAATATATATAAAGAAAAAAATGACTCAATGTGATAAAGTTAATATAAATTAAGTGTAATATCTCTTATTTAGTTAAGACCCTCAAATTATTAAAGTATAAATATGTAATATATATAATAATAAAAAAAAGCGGGCTAACCCGCCAACCCGGCGGGTTAGCCTGCCACAGGTGCGGGCTTGGCGGGTGCGGGTCAAAAAGACCCGCACCAAAGTGGGTTGCAATTTTTACAACTCAACCTACCATTTTTTGGTGGGTTAGGCCCGCGATTACTACCTCTAATTTGGACCATTCAATCGAGCCGATATCATCTAAAAAATAGTGAGTTGGGCCCGCGATTACTACCTCTAATTTAGACCATTCAATCGAGCCGATATCATCTAAAAAGACGCATGTCATTCTTTATCAAGAGAATAACTACAATGGTGATCAAATCTCATTCTGATAAAATAAAGAGTCAATAATTCAATTTACATATTTTCTTGAAGAAAAAATTATGGGCTCCGAACCTGTGGTGATTGGCTTTGTTCATGTTCACGCAATGGCTGGGAAGTGTATTAATTATGACCGTAAGTTCCATCTGATGGTGGGGAGGAGAGTGGGGTATAATTTATTTATTTGCTGAAAATTTTGTGGCCAAATCACTTATGCAAAACGGTGTGCAATAACTAATGTTTATTTACTCATTGAATTCTATAAAATACAATTTCACTAGTTTTCCCACATCAACTAAATCCATAATTCAATCTCTAATCACTGTTTTTCCACCTAATTGCAAATTCATAAATTGCAATTCTATTCTTGAACCTTGATGGAGATTGAAATATGGATTAAAGAAGATGGAGACGATCGTGGAGAAGGGGGTCAGATTTAGAGTTGGAAAACGGAACAAAGATGCTTTTTCTTAGGGGCGCAGATCAACGTTCAAACGTCGATAGATGGAGAAGTAGGGAGGTGGGTTAGATTTAGAACGCCGATGGGAACGTAATGGAGGAAGAGGGCAGGTCGGAGGCTCTCATAAAATCGCAAATGTTTTGGTGCTTTGGAAATAAATCACACACCACTCTCCTCCTAACCATGAATAGATCTGACGGCTATGATCAATCCATTTCCCAGCCACCGCATAAAAGTCCCGGGAGGGGAGAGTGGGGCATCTTACGCTGCCCGTCCCAAAAGCGTTTTCCCGGGTTCTCTTCTTGGAGGTTTGAGCTCGCGCTCTCTTTTATGTGCATTTTTAGGGCCCTCACAGCCCGTTTCGCTCTCTTGACTCAGACTCTACTCTTTAAACTTGGCTTGCTTCTTTCTTCATCGCTGATCTGCTCTTCAGGTACTTTCTCCCTCACTCTTCTCCCTTTCGCCTCCTCACTCACTTGACTCCATGCTGTACGGCTCTTTGGCATCATTTTCTTCTTTTAAATTTGTCGTCGATACTGAGATGTATTAAGATCGCGATTAGGGTTTTGAGTAAGTATTTTAACGTGGTTCTGTACTTTAGATGTGAATTTTTGGTTAGAACAGCAGCCTTACATTTATATTATTGGGCTACTTATAACCTTACCTATTGCAATGAAGTTCTCATGATTAAAATTTTAAGCAAATTGTTAATTCTGTTTCGAATGACTCAAGCGAAGCTTCTATGTAAACAGTGTTGCCATGATAGTGTGAATTGTTTATTTAATTTGTTTTAATTATGAAAGAACCGAGAAGCATACAATTGGATCGTTGGTTAATAAGGATTTTGGTTTCGTATCTGAATTCGGGCGAGTCGAGCATCGAGAGTATTAACTACGTTAAATTGATGTTCGAGTATACTTGTAATGTGATTTCTTTCTGTAATTCCATTCTCTTGCTTCATCTGTATTATCGACTGCTTGTCCTCATTTTGATAATTTTCTTTGTCAATGATAACACATAGGAATGAATGAGTTCAACTTGCAAATCTTCAGTATAAAAGATAAACTTGCTTCTGGTTAATTCAAATGTCGTGCTGTGAATTTGTAAATGCTCAAGGCAAGGAAAATACATGTTGACCAACCAAGTCAAACTACAAATTTTGCCTGAAGCAAATTATCCTTAATATGTTTTACAACCTTGTATTTTTCCATATTAGTTATGGAGTCAAGTGGTTCAGCTTCGCATAGTGAACTTTTTTGGTTTGGAGGAATTAAATGCCATATTCTATTGAGCTCCTAAGGTTCCATAGTTTAAAAGGAGAATAATATTCTTGTTGGAGGAATTATTCCATGTTACTTTCACATTTCTCTCCATCTCTGTTCTGCTTGCTGCTTTTAAGACCGAATATGATGTAGAAATTGGGTCCTTACTCTTAAATAATGTGGTGTCTAGTATGTTCTCTTATGATGACACTATTCTTTGCAGGTTGTTGAGTGTTTCAAAGGAAAAGCTCTCTACGTAGTGTACTGACTCTGAATACAAGCGCAAAGAGATGACTTATTGCATGATCTTGTGAAATTCATGCGATGTCGGGTTTACTTAATGTATTTCCTTGTGTCTTGCAAACTTTTTTTGTGGTTTTTCCTTTTCCTTCTTAAAAAAATGGTTAGCAATCATTGGTATGGTTTTTATTACTCTTTTCAACTTTTGTGCTTGTCTTGAATTCTGTAAGACATTGATTCTTGCTTCTAGCTGC
The DNA here is from genome assembly GCA_037074615.1 of Leucaena leucocephala. Lineage (NCBI taxonomy): Eukaryota > Viridiplantae > Streptophyta > Magnoliopsida > Fabales > Fabaceae > Leucaena > Leucaena leucocephala. The sequence goes on from CM073544.1 coordinate 14,990,261, forward strand.
TTTTACTTTGGTCATATCTTGTCCATTAACGTAAATTATAATATGAATATCCTTGCAGTCTTCTCTAAATGGATCTGCTTCAAATCTTCCAGACAGTGCTGGTAGGTCATTTGCCACGTCATTCTCTGGCCAGTCTGGTGCTGCCTCCCCAGTTTTCCATCATAGTGGTGAGCAGATCTTGCTTGGTTTAATCATTTTCATCCTCCCATGTAGTTGTAAAATTGGTAGGTTCTTGCTGCAGGGGCTATCCAGGGATTGCACAACATCCACGGCAGCTTTAATGTTCCCAACATGCCGGGTACATTTACATCAAGAAATTCAACAATAAATAGCATCCCGTCTGGAGGGGTTCAACAGCCTACTGGGGGCCTTTCTAGTGGAAGATTTTCATCAAATAATCTTCCTGTTGCTTTGTCTCAGGTACTTGTGCATATATTTATTCTTGGTTTTATTTTGAGATTATTTCACTAACTAATTTTTTGAGCATATTTTTTCCTCTTTGCATTTTTTTATTCTCTGTTGCATAATTTAAATTTTTTTCTTTCTTTCAATCATTTGCAGCTAACTCATGGAAGCTCTCATGGACATTCAAGAGTAACAAACAGAGGAGGTATAAGTGTTGTAGGAAATCCTGGATTCAGTAGTAGCACAAATGGAGTTGGAGGTTCTATTCCTGGGATTCTTCCAACATCTGCTGCAATTGGTAACAGAAATACTGTTCCAGGATTGGGAGTATCCCCAATTTTGGGAAATGCAGGTTCTCGAATTACAAGTTCTATGGGGAACATGGTTGGTGGAGGGAACATTGGGAGGAGCATTAGCTCTGCTGGAGGATTGTCTGTGCCTGGTCTTACTTCTCGTCTAAATTTAAGTGCAAACAGTGGATTTGGTGGTTTAAGTGTGCAAGGACAGAATCGGTTGCTGAGTGGCGTGCTACCACAAGGTATGCATTTGTTGCCTTAACTGTTTATGTCAATTTCCTCATAAAAGGTCATGTGGCATTGCGCATTAAACTCTTTTCATGCAGGCCATTAATTTTATAACTACTGAATAATTAGTTTCTGTAATTAAGAAGTGGTCACTTGAAAATTTATTTAAATCTTTTCTTGAGTCACCAGCCTTGGTCAAGATATGACCAAAGTAAAAGCAGCCAGAAGTGCTTAAAGTACTGGTTTTAAAACTGCTTGTTGCTTTAGTATATATGCGTTACGTGATTAAATTGTTTGTGTTTAGTGTATACTGAAGACTTATTTTTTCTTCTCATATATTGAGGTGCTTTTATTTAGATAAGGTATATGCTACTTTCTGGTGACAGACAGTGTCTTCTTTGTACAGGATCACCCCAAGTTATTTCAGTGCTAGGAAATTCTTATCCTAGTGCTGGAGGTCCCCTTGCCCAAAGCCATGTTCAAGCAGTAAATAATTTGAACTCCATGGGGATGTTGAGTGATATGAACTCGAATGACAGTTCCCCTTTTGACATCAATGACTTCCCTCAATTGACAAGTCGGCCCAACTCTGCTGGAGGGCCCCAAGGACAGTCGGGTAAGAGAAGGAAAATATTCTTCTGCTTGTTATACTCATTCACTTCCTCCTACAATAATTCTATAGGCAAAAATTTCAGGTTCTTTGCGAAAACAGGGTCTTGGGGTTAGTCCCATTGTCCAACAAAACCAAGAGTTTAGCATTCAAAATGAAGATTTTCCAGCTTTACCAGGATTTAAAGGTAGAATATTTGGCTTATATGTGTGATCTATTTGGTTGCATTTGTTGTTACTGTTAGGAGTTTTTTGGAACCTTTGTCTGCACTTACAGTGAGTGGAAATTGCTCATTTGCGCCAGCATTTGTTTTTTTTAATTATATTATTGTGTCCAGGTGGCAACACAGATTATGCTATGGATATGCACCAGAAAGAACAACTTCATGAGAATGCTGTGTCCATGATGCAATCTCAGCATTTTCCTGTGAGTTGCCTGTTCTGATATATTAAGGAATTGTATTTACAGTTACATATACTTCTTTCAGGATATTAGTCTTTATTTTAACTGCTCTTAATATGCAGATGGGAAGGTCTTCTGGTTTCAGCTTAGGGGGGGCATATTCGTCACATCGATCACAGCAACAGCACGCTCCATCTGTCAGTAGTGTTGGTGTCTCCTTTTCATCTGCAAACAATCAGGAACTTCTCCATCTACATGGGTCAGATATATTTCCAGCATCGCATTCAACCTATAATTCCCAGGTCTGCTAGTTTTTCTGATGATTGATTTTGTTGCTTATGTAACCGATGGCTTTTGTTTATTTATTTTAAGGTACTCTTTCTGTTTAAGTATAGCTTGTTTTGTGGGGTGAGGTGTTAAACTAATATGTTTACCATATGTCTGTATAAAAGCATTGAAGCAGATGTTCCTGATTTTATGTTTTTATAATAATTTTTTAGACTAGTGGAGCTTCTGGCATTGGATTAAGGCCTCCTAATTCTCCAAATACTGTTTCTGGTATGGGATCATATGACCAGCTTATTCAGCAATACCAACAGCACCAGAACCAGTCCCAGTCACAGTTTCGTTTTCAACAAATGTCAACTGCAAATCAGTCTTTTAGGGATCAAGGCATGAAATCCTTGCAAACTTCCCAATCGACACCAGATCCATTTGGTTTGCTTGGCTTGTTAAGTGTGATCAGGATGAGTGATCCTGATTTGACATCTCTTGCACTTGGAATCGATCTTACAACACTTGGGTTAAATTTAAATTCATCAGAAAATCTCCACAAGACTTTTGGATCTCCATGGTCCGATGAACCGGCTAAGGGTGATCCAGAGTTCACAGTGCCACAATGCTATTATGCTAAACAGCAACCTGCCCTGAATGTGAGATGCTCTTTATGATGTCTTATAAGTTTTTGGTTCCTTTTTTTTTATTCCATTCTTTTAGCTCAAGACTTTGTTTTCTGGATCATGCAGCATGGCTATTTTTCAAAGTTTACAGCGGAAACATTGTTCTACATATTTTACAGGTGCCATTTAAAAGTCGAATCTTGTCTGCCTTAAACTTGTGGGATATCGTAAATTATAAATTAGTTCTAATTATTGTCATTTTTGCAGTATGCCCAAGGATGAAGCTCAAATATACGCTGCAAATGAGCTGTAAGCAGATTTTCACCCCTGCATCCTTTTTTTTTGCCATATATTATTTTGGATTACTTCTGATTTTTTTTCGTGTTTTTAGTCATTACTTATTACTAACTGCTTCGATTTCTTGTTCACAGTTACAATAGAGGCTGGTTGTATCACAAAGAACATTTTTGGTTTATAAGAGTTCCTAACATGGAGCCGCTTGTCAAAACAAACACGTATGAGAGGGGATCTTACCACTGCTTTGATCCGAACACATTTGAAACAATTCGTAAGGTTAGATTTTGTAAATATGTACTGTACCTATCAAAACACCCGCCATTTTTTTTGTATGGTTTCATTCTTTTGGAATTCGTTGATGGCTTCTAATTGTGCATCCTTATTGCAGGATAATTTTGTCATTCATTATGAGTTGTTGGAAAAACCCACCTCTGCGTCATCATTTGAGGGGGAAGGGAAACGTGTGATGTAACTCGAATGTTAAGTCATATTGCAGCATCAGTGTTCCCTCAGTTTGGCATTTCAGATGCCATCGCTATTGCATAGGACGACCCGGTGAGTTCGCTTCGGCTGTCTTTCCTCTTCCCTGTGGTCTATCCTATGATGAGGGCCAATTAATTAACGACACGTTTAACAAGGTAGCTGGTCACCACTACCTACTATGGTTGGTTTTGGTATCCCGGCGTTATTTTATCCCATCCTAGTCAAATGATTACACAGATGTGTTTGGATACCAGTTTAGAAGTCCAAAACCCAGTTTTGCAAATCCAGTTTTTATTGAATGCTTGTTTAGCTGATTTTGCTTAACTGGTTTTTGCTCCTGAAATATCAAAATTTTCAACGCAAGTTGAAGGAACTAAATTTTATGAACTTTTTGAGCGGATAAACTGATTTTTTCCAATATCATTCTTTACAACTGATACCAAAACATGTACTAATTTGGAACGTAAACCTGTTAGATTATGTGCCAAAAAAAATCTTGGATTGCTAGGTGATATAATTCGCCTGTTGATTGAGCAAGGTTAGTTATGATACTTGCAGTCCTGTATTTGGATTCGGTAGTTGAGATGGGCGTAGAGGATGAGTTCACCTTCAAGGTTCGTCCTCATAAATTTCCTAGCAAAGCCGACGTAGAAATTTTTGCATTGTCACTTTCAAACCGTAGCATTTAGCTCTGGGAACGACTTTATCTTGAATTTTGCAACTAAAGTGTAGTTCCCGTAACATTGTACGTTTGGCACTTGTAACTAATTAAAACCTCCACCGCAAGGAACCCATTTTGAAAGACACGCTCAAGGTGTTGGTTGAGGGAAATTGTACTTCATAATTTTGGTTCTTCATGAGATGTATGGCAAGCACTTTGGCGAGCTGTTGGTTCAAAATTATTGTTTTTTCACTTGCAAGTTTAATAAATTTTTTACCTAAAGTTCAGGTGTCAAAGTGCGTTTAGGCCCAAAAGACAGTCAAGGGATATATTCCATATTAAAGCATTAAATACGGATAAGTTGTCGCTGAGCAATCTAGTTAACAGTAACATTTCTTCGATTTCAACCCATGTAAGGAAAACCAAAGTAACACGCTCCTACACTGAGGCTTGTAACGGATTTTGCTTGGGCTTTTCCGAAAAGCTCTATGACGATTGCGAGGTGCTCAAGACCAAGCTTTTCAGAGCTGGCATTTGGCTCTCCAAAACCTCCCTTTTGCTCAATATTCTATCAGATGAACAATCCTCGTCCTATCCAAAATAAGTGGTAAAAGTTAATCGTTATACGTGATATTCGATATGGGATTCCAACTAATACAGATGAATTTGTATGATCGCTTGTGGATCCTCCTAAGTGATTTAATTTATAGACAAGCTAAGTAGTTCTTAAAGATTTTCTTTTTCGATTGGGTTAATTTTTTAGAACTCAGGTTCTCTTGCACTCAGTTTGCCTAATCGATGGCTACCCCTTTGAAGCATGACACGAAAGCAGTATGAATGATAAAAAGTGAAAGATCAATTGTTAATAAAGAAGACAAGCGCATAATTAGTAATACTCACATCGCCGGTTGCAGCTGCTAATAATGCCAGAAGAGTCACTGTAGCGCTCTGATAATCAGTTAAAATCTTGAATGACGGCTCATCTAACTTGTCCTGAAATCAGATACATGTTAAAAGAATTGAAGAGAAAAGTTCTGAAGAACGTCATGTTTTATCAAGTATTCCGTGAATTCTACAATTGCTGAATTGCATTCGGTGATTTCTGGCGATTAGACATGTACAATTGTTGACGCCAATGTCAATTTGGGTAACCCCTGGCAGGTCTTAGTCCGGGTTTTGCGTCAATGTCAATTTTAAAACTCACCAATCACTCAATGTTAACAAACTCGATAAATAAGAAAATTTGATATTAACAATTGAATCCGGCCCCCTTAGCTGATGAACTTGATGTGGTTATTATCCTTGTTTATGTATTTATTTGTTTTGCCATAAATGTTACCATTCTCAATTTGGTTTTTGCAATTTGGCTATGACTTCCTCTCAATACCTGCACAACTTCAGTCTTTTTATTTTATTTTTATGACTTATACGCATTAATACTAAAAAATCCAACTGATAAAAAATATTACTTGCCTTCAGTTGGGAGATGGCGACAGAAATGGCCCTTCCCGGGGCTTGAAGAGCTTTGTGGTAAACCTAATCATTAAAACATTCATGTTGATAGTTGGGGAAAAAGAAACTTTAACATATGAGAGAAAATATGGGAAAGATATGCTCAATTTACCTGCACGTAAAGTAAAGACACGACTTTGGTCAGAAGTGATACTGGATCAGTCTCGATAGAAATTTGAGATGTCAATTCCTGACAACAGGGATGGAAAGCATACAATTAAACATCACCATCGTAGTAGCAAGACTGTTAATCTGACCCCGAAAAATTCTTCTTACACAAATATAAGCATAAGTACCTTACGATATGAGTGTGAAAGTGTTCTTTCTAGTTTCTTGTCAAGCTTTTTCAAAGACAACCCACTGGAAAAATTTTTACCGGACCACATATCAAGGTTCAGATCACGACAAACTGTGCAGGTCAAATCAATGCTAAAGTTCCAAGTACAAATATAGACACATTACCTCTCTTCTGCTACCTCTCTAAAAGCATCCATAAACGTTTCCACACGCTGTTGCAATGAGTATTCAAATATTAGTCATACAATTAGACTGCAATGTTTGCAGAAGGGGTCCAGACCGGTCAACTTGACCGGGAGAAAACAAGAAAATGACCAATGGCTGGTCCTTGAGGGCAAAACACTAACCTTTCCTTCCAATGCTTCAACAACACCAAGAGCTTTTTTACCAAGCGCTCCTGGTAAACTCTTCGACTGCAAGAGTGAAAAAATGCATGAGAAATTTGAGGCCATTTACATATTCCTCCTAAAAGGATGTTAAGCGCGCACATACAAAGACCAGTGTATATATATAAACAGGGTTATTTATTACAATTGCAGCTCTGTCTCCAGGACTAAGTGTGAGTAGTTCTGAATTTGATGCTTCCTCCACTTCAAGCCCGCTCTTTAACTTGTTGTGCTCATCCTACAGATGATGAACTTATTTTGTTACATCATTAAAAAGAATGAAAGGAGGAAAAACCATAATGTATTATATTAAGAAGTTAACTTAGAAACGGCCTTTAGACAATACCAACTTACGAAGAAGCATATCCACCATAGGGGCAGCTACTGTTCTCAATAAATGCCTGTGCAAAACAACCTGGGCATCGTAGAGAAGTTAATTTTTACACATTCCACAAAAATTGTAAAATTTCAAATTAGTTAACTACTTACGGAGGTTGAATGATCATCTTCAAACAATTCTAAAGCTTTTTCATAAAGCTGCATGTTTAAGAAAGACTGCCAGAAAAATAAACAATCAGCATAGGAACAAGGCATGTAATTATCTCATATATAATTTCATAATCCCAAGCTCAGAAGACACACGGAAAGCTAAAAAGAGAATATTGTAGCATGAAACTGCCACTTTAGCAGACTAACCTCGTCAAGTTTCTTTTGCAAATTATCAAGCAAAGATTTCATTCTTTCTGCATTTTCTGTAAACAATGCTTTCTTCTTCTCCATCCAAGAAGCCATTATTGTAGGCCTTAAATGATTAGACAAAGGCCTCAGAATTGTTACAGGATCATCCATGCCTATCAGATTATAACATTGCACGTGAGAAGATTGGGTAGCATATCAATGAGAAAAACAAATATTTGAAGTAAGAATTAACTGACATTGTTCTTCAAAATCAGGAACCAAAGTCATAATCTTCTGCATAATCCACTCATCTAAAGGACTGCTGAGATTATCCTCCTTCGTTTTAAGTGATTCTTTCCTAGAACCTATTTTTGAATCTGAAATTTGTGAGGAAGATGTATCCTTGCCCCTTCTCTGGCTTCTTTTAGATTTTGTGGAAGTCCGTTCCAGAATATCTGCAGCACTGTCAGACACATTTGCTGCTGCATTCCCAGTAGCCCTTCCCTTTTTCTTCTTCGATCCTCCATCAACATGTTTAGCGGCACTGCCATCTGTTGCGGTTTTATTTGACTCATTTGATCGAATTAAGTCCTGCCCAACTTTTGCTTCATTCGCTACTTGTGAATCACTAAACATTTTAATGCCAGATGACCCTGAAACACCTAATGTTTCCATTTCTTTCACCAAGTGCTCACAGATGCCCTAGTTGTTAAGGAGAGATATTAGTATAAGCAGTTGGAAACTGAAGGAGAGAGGATCCGCTGCTGTGCCTAGGCACAGCAGGGCACGCTACAATTTGTTTTCTTTCATTTTTTTTTTAAATTCTATGTTTCCTTTTGTTTTTTTTTGGCTGCACAGATAGCAGAAGATCATAAATCAAATATAAAAATAGGCATAAATGCGGTTTGTGAGATGAACTACTAAAGATGATGACTAAATCAAAGGCCATACCTTCATAAAGCTGTTGCTCAAAATATAAAAATCCCCAAAAATGTGTGCTTTATTAGACTGCAAAGAAACACGAAGATTATGTACACGCGAATCAACATTGTGAACATGCATTTACCAGGCAAGTGAATATCACCTTAAGAGCAGATTGAACAGATTGGCAGAAGGTCAACATTTTAGATGCATCTTGAGGAGTGAAGGATGAAGGCAATAAAGAAAGAGCATCACTCCTGCATCATTGCTACATCAGAATAGAATGCGTACAGAACAAGTTAACAAAAAATCATGCCTATCACTTAAAAAACCAAGGACACAACATATGGATGTATTAAGAGTGATCCTTCCAAAGGCTTCCAATAGATAAGTAAAAAAGGGACTAGTCAACATCATCCAAAAGCTACTACGTGCTGATGAGTGACTAGAAAAGAAGTCAAGAGTCAAGAAAGGACACAAGCGGCAAAACAAGCACAGCCACTATAAAGCAAATTCAAAATTCCCTATATCATAACAATTTTTTAAAACAATCACTTTCAGCATTATAAATTTAAGGAGAGGGGTGCTGAATGGTGTTGGATAAGGCTCTATTGAGCTATTAGGTAAGGAAGGAAAATAGAACTGGGGGTAAAGAAAAGATAAAACAAGAATGTGTAACAGTTAAGGCTCTTACCAGCTACCACGCTCAAGAGCATCCTCAGTAGCAGAATCCAGCATTTCGATCATTGATGGGTGGACAAACATTGTATCTAGAGGTATACCTTCAGGATATCTGGACTAAATTGCATTGCAGGACAAACTTCATTAACTAAAAGTTAGACAAGCGATGCAGCTTGAGTTATTCAACTCAAATAATCCAAGCTTCAGATAATAAAATAAGCAATCTAGTAATTACCTGCAAGAATTGAACGGGCTGGGGAATTCCAAGTTTCTGTAGAACGTCATAGCTAATAAAAGAATTCTGTAGGATAGGAAAGAGAATAAAATTAGGAAACAGCAGTTGAGAAAAGTGTTTTTCAGAACTTATCTTAACAACGATAAATATACAGCATAAAAGAAACAGTAACATAGTGATTGTCCAGATCCAAAAAAAATTGTAGAAACAATTTTAGGTTACAGTTTAAGCAGACAAATATTTGACATCTGAATAAGGGTAGGAGGATATAGGGTCCGTACCTGTGAAAAGAATGAATCCACAGATTCCTTTTGAGCAATGGCAAAGACCTGTAAGTGATGCAAGAATTGGAAAACATTATAATTACTTGCATCCAGTTGTATGTTACACATATGCATTATTGTTTATTAATGTCATTCATAGGAAATACCATATACAGAAAGTATTCTAAACCATCCCTATTTTCAATTAAACATAATGTAGATCAGAAGTGTTTCAATAATTAAGAGGTGAAGCTTTCTCAGGGCCTAAAATATCTATAAAACATAGATACAGCAGTCACTTTACCGATTGTGTCCAATGGATGTGAGAATGTCACTTACCGCAGGTGTCCAATGTATTCCAGCACGAAGTGATCCTAGAATCTCACTTTCCTTCACAAGCCCGTTAAAAAGTGACTGGAAGAAAGCTCCTTCAACAACCACACTGCTGGTTCCATCCATTTCTTGCAGTAATTGCTGTAACAAGCTCCATACCAATGACAAATTTGTCGGAACAGTGATGCCTCTGGCAGCACCTCGAACCATGGCACCAACACGAGCTACATATGCAGGAGTATACAACTGCCCACCTTCGAGCCTTCCCTTCACCTATGTTTAGCATCAAATCTGATCATAACATCTTTATGGTCGTTAAAAAGTTAATCGACAAAGAGAAACAATCACAAACTCACCATCGTTCCGAGACGAGGCTCCAACATGGAGGCAACCAATTCTAGACCAACATTCAATTGTGCAGCAAGTTCTGTAAGCGCAATCTGACTACATTCCTGAAGCCTCTCATTAATTTCTTCAGCTATCGAATCCCAATAAGATTCTAACACAATTTCCCCTTGAACTAACATCATCTTCGGATGATCTTTTATAACTTGTTGCGCCTGCTTCTCAACATGGTATAAATCGACTCCAGTAGCATCAGCGAGATCAATCAGAGAAACACGCCCTAGCTTCTTAATTTCAGCCACCATCTCATTCCTCAGTTGCTCCTAACAGTATGCACGATCACATTAAAACTAGGAATAAAAAACAAGAAAAATCATAGCACAATATATGAAACTCGGGGGAAATAATCATCCTTCAAGAGGTTAAGATTTAATAGCGATAAAGTGCTCTTTATTTCACAGCATTTCATTTTTCCGCCAATCGAATATACTAAAACGGAGTTAATTAAGGAAGAAAAACAAAACTCCATTAGATTCTTCCCAACAAATTCCATGGAATCAAAGTGACGGTGTGAGGTAAGAAAGCGTACGGGAGTGATGTACTCTTTGCCAGAAACGGTGTGAAGAAGATCGAAACCAATGATATGAAGCTCCTGCAATTTCTGAACCAATTCAACAACGTTTCGCTCCGATAATCGAATATTCGACTTTGCCTGCTGTGCGAACTCGAATTGTCTTTGCAACTCAAGCAATTCATTATCCATGATAGAACGCACAAATTTTGTTTAGAGATTTCGCTTTCCCGAGCCTTCAATTCAATGTGGCGTCTCGATCGTAACGAAATTCTGTTCGGCTTATTAAGAACAAGAAATCTGTGCTACTACTCTATGGAAGTCAAGTGAAGCTATCGCTGGGCCAGTTGAAGTAAATGTTAGGCCCAGTTGTTCCTTAGTTCATGCCCCATCATCATCATCATCAGAACACATAGGCATTGTTTGGTTGGGGATTTAGAGGGGAGGGTAGGGTAGGAGAGATATAAGTGTATTTGGTTGAAAAAAATAGAGGGGAGGGGAGGGGAATATTTTTGTCATTTTCTGCTCCTCTACCCCTCTCTCTCTCCCCTGCCAATTTTTTTATTTTTCAGAATTGCCCTCAGGTGTAAAAACCCTTTTTCCCTTTTCATTGCGAGCCTGTCTCTTTCTCCGTCGGCGCACGATTGCAACCACTGCTGCCGATCACTCGATGTACTCCGGCAACCACCACTGTCGACTTCGTTCAGGTAACCTCTTATACCTTTCTCCTTCTTCGCTCCTTTTGTAAGGGGAAAATATTGATTTTTAGTTAATCGGGCGCAACTTATACCATTTTGGGGTTTGTCTGTGATTCAGGTAACCTCTCATTAAAATGCCTTTTCAATCCATAATTCGTTGTTAAATTTTGATTTTCAGTTAATCGGGCGTAACTTATACCATTTTGGGGTTTGTCTGTGATTCAAGTTTTAGGTCAGTGTTGGCGGAGCCGAGCTTTGTGTGTAGAACATCACATACAATGAGCTTGCAAGTCCAACAGGAAAGAAGGGATCGGTCCTGGGTGTCCTGGGTGTCCTGGGTGTCAATCTGTACAGCTGACGTCATCAAGGGAGATTAGGTATGTATGCTTTTGTGGAAAGAGGCCAGACCCACCATCTGATCTGTATCTCACACCACATTCCTGTGGAGAACCATGTGGGAAGCCTCTCGAGAGGGAGATGTTCTTTAATGGGGGGAGAGGGAGCAAGAAAGATCTTTGCCCTCATGTTTGTGTTTTGCAATGCCATCCACAAGGTGCTCTGATCGGTCCTCCGTTCTTACTTGTGGTCAGCATTGCGAAAAGCTTCTTGAGTGTGGACGTCATAGGTGCGAAGGTATTTGCCATGTGGGTCCGTGTGACCCATGTCAGGTTCTAATCAATGCCTCCTGTTTCTGCAACAAGAAGGCGGAGGTTATTCTTTGTGGGGACATGGCCGTGAAGGGTGAAATTGAAGCTCAAGGTGGTGTATTTTCTTGTGGTTCCAATTGTGGGAAGAAGCTTAGCTGTGGTAATCATGTCTGCAATGAGATTTGTCATCCAGGCAACTGTGGGGAGTGTGAATTCTTACCAAGCCAGATTAAGACATGCTGTTGTGGGAAAACAAAATTGGAGGGGGAACGGCAGAGTTGTCTAGATCCAATACCAACCTGTTCACAAGTATGTGACAAGCCTCTTCCTTGTGGGTTGCATCATTGTAGGGAGGCATGTCATCCTGGGATTGTTCACCATGTTTGGTTCTAGTCTCCCAAAAGTGTCGGTGCGGTTCAACTTCCCGAACTGTGGAGTGCTATAAGGCAATGAAGGAGAATGAGTCATTTACTTGTGAAAGATCTTGTGGGTGGAAAAAAAATTGTGGAAGGCATCGATGTAGTGAACGGCGTTGTCCGCTTTCTAATCCAAATAATTGTTTAAATTTATAAATAAAAAAATAACAATATTAATATAAATATTATAAATAAAAAATTAATAAATGTAAATAAAGGCCTGAGAGTATATCTGTCAATTTTTCATTACCTCCCCTTCCCTCCCTTCCTGAACCAAACAAGAAATATCATTTCTCCTCCCCTACTTTCACACTTATAATCTCCCCTACCTTGACCTACCCTCCCTTAAATTAACTTAACCTACCCTCCCTTCCGTTGAACCAAACATAGCCATAAAGTTCCGCCAAAAGATAACTAGGTCACTAATGGGGTTAATCCAAGTGATAAACGGCTCGGTATCGCTTAAGCGAGATCTTGAGTTTGAGCCTTGGCGTACGCAGAAAATCTCTATTGGGAGACTCACCCACCATAGCCAAGTGCGTGACGCGGGTCGAATCCGGATGTAGTCGGGGCAAAGCTCCGGTGAACCGGGTGGATAAAAAAAAAGATAACTAGGTCATACTGTACCAAAAAAAAAACTAGCTCGTACCAAAAAATAACTAGCTATATGTTGAACATGAGTGGGAGATCTTTAAGAGGTTCCAAAGTATATAGAATAAAAAATTTAAAAAAATTATTCTTGAATCAGAGCTAAATATCTCATCAATATATTAGAAGAAAATAATATTAGGTAAAGAGGAAGTTTAGTACTCAAATAAATTGAGAACTACAGTTCATACTAAGAGAAGCTAATCGAATTGCAGATGTATTTACAAAAGAATGTTTATCCAGATCTATTATGTTTAATATATGTCCAAACGCATATGTGCCAATAAGTAGCTTCAGAATGTATATGATTAAATTTCTTAATAGCTTAAAGCTTTTGCCTCTCCAGTATAAAAAAAAAAACTATATGTTTTTTCTAAGGTAAGCAACATAATAATAGTTTTATAAAATATTAAATCTATACCATTGGATCCCAGATGGCAAGAAAAAAATTGATCCTTAAAGGTGGTGAATGGGAAGAAGGGTACACTGGAGAGTATGTTGGTACTTGGTACATTTATTTTAATTTTTAGTTAATAAAATACTAAAAATAATTTTCTCTTGATATCATGTCAAACACATCCATGATACTATGATAGTATACATTCTATTCTTTATCATTCTCCAGGCCAAAAAAATTACAATCATTTCATTACACTCTATTATTAATCTTTGTATGCCATAATGCTGATAAAAAAACGAGCCATAAGTATTTTTATTATGTTCATAAAAAACATCGATTATAATAGATCTACTATTTTATCTTTTTTAATTAATTAAGTTTATTTATATAATCATACATTCATTGAATATTGCAAATATGATATATGATTCAATTAATTTAAATTATGGAGTTTTTTAGGATCACCATACTTAACAAGTTAATTTTAAGGTGGATTTATCAAGCCAAGAGAAAGTTATGACTCGTAGCCGCCTACCTAGTAGTCAATTGTTGCCATTAATAAAAGTCAACAACATATTTTTTTGGTAATAAAAGCAAGCAATATAGTAAGAAAATTAAAAATAATGGGAACTAAATAAATAAAAAATTAAAAGTAAAAATAGAGATTAAATGAATTTATTTTCATTCAAAAACACAAGAAGAAAGAGCTAAAAATCTGACTCAGCCGACGCGGGAAAAAATTTCCACAATGCCCCATGCCCCAATATTAATAACAAATGGTACATATATGTATATATATCTGAGATCGTATGCAGCATGTAGACGAGTAAGCTACCTAGAAACATCAGTTTTTACATGCTAAACATCCAGAGTAAGTTTCTGAGATAGAAAATATACCCAATATGCCAATTCGCGAATCCCACAGGATAACGTGCCGCATAACATCGAAGATTGACAACTATAAGCCCTCGTAAACTTACATCAAGTATTCTTGAGGTTGCTGTCAACCATCAATTTATAAAGGGCAAAATCCTCCTCGATGACAGCCAGGCATCTTGGAAGCCATGTTTTCTAAGTCGTCCTGAGAAATACAAAACTGCTGAGTAGTTTCAAGGTAGAAACAAGTTAAAATTAATTAACTATCACTAATTAACAGGAAAACAAGCAAGCATATTAACATCAAGGGATGGATCTCATACTACTACTAAATAAAAGCAAGCATTGAATTACCATTGTGACAGCATAAACAGAAGTTTCACGTCAAATTCCAGTCAAAATAATAATCGTTAGGCTGAGACATATATCCCCACACAAAACAGATCGTGCCCCCATAAACAAATCAAAGAGCAATTTCAGAAGTATCTGCTCATTTAAATTGATATCAATATTAAAGATAAATCTATTAAATACCTCCGGATGGCCTCCTGGGAAAACAAAATATCCAGGAAATTCACCAACATTATTACTTCGCTGTAATACAAGTATCTTCTTGTCAATGACCTCCACGATTGCACCATTTCCCAGTGGACTGGCAGTATGCTGACAAAGAACAGAGTCATCTGAGGAAATAGAAAGATGGGAGCACTTATAATTATTGATAAGATCAATTAGCACCAATTGAAAGGATAAAAAATGAAGAAAGAAGACAATAGAGCAGGAACATAAAAGCTTATCTATTTGGCTCCATCTGATCCCATCCATCATCATACAATTTATTCTCAAGACTCTTAATTAAAGCGATAAAACCAATTTACAAATCAAAACATCATGTTCGAACAAAATTTGACAGGTTTGTGCCTACTTTGTCCTTGTATACGCTAAATCATGACGAATCTGGCTTAGATGCACTCTTCTCCTGCATCTGCTAATTAAAAATGAACTTCTCCATCTTCTGTCTGCAAAAAAGTAATTGGACTTCTAAAGGACTTTATGAAGCAACGAATTTGGGTATAACTCTTATCTTTATTTTACCCTGCTTCAATTTGATCATACCATATGTTCATGGTTATTGATTAAGGGTGCTATACCCCTAGTGGTCAATTATTTCTGGAACTATTGGTACCTCCTCTACTTTCGGGTAAGATTGGAGAATAGATCATCATATGTTCAAAAAATTCTAACATAACAGTCCACTAGGTCCAAGTGGGCCGACGGAAAGAGCTGTCTAACTACCTCAAATGCAAATTTTCATCAACTCGCCCTTCAACCTGCTGATAAAATATTGTAGCACGTCAATGGCATGCAACTTCTGGTTGACAGTCACCATACTTGCAGAACAATCATAGTCATGCTCCACTAAATAACTCCGATAGTCATAAGTTAGATCACACACTCCCATAAATTAAAGGACCCAAAACTATGGAGTCACAGGGTCCCCATGATTGTTAGAGGGGGGATAATATACCTTCTGATGAAACCAGGAACTGTTCCCACAAATGACTTAAATTTTACCCAACAAAAGTCTTGAATAAATTTAACCAATAATTGCTGAGATGCAAATAATAATACTAGCAAACAATAAGAAAATAAAATTCTGCGTTGCTAAGTGACACCACGAGAGACATTATCCAGTACGTTCAAGCATGGAAAATTTACTAATCACCGGTAAACTGAACAAGAATACGTAAGTCACTAGAACTTGCAATGACAAACAAGTAAATAAAGACAATGGGGGAAGACTTTGCAAAAAGGGAGGGAGAGAAGAGACCTATAATCCGTCAAACCGAGTTGGAGGCATACATAAGGCTCATGATCAGATCCACTTCCCCTTGGCAACATAATGTAAGAGCAAGATCATCAGATGCTGTGTCAAATCTCGTGCTAAAATTATGTTAACTTCTATCTACATATCAACCGTAGCCAAGAAGCCGAGTGGCTAAAATGATAGAGCCTAATGCTTGACACGCATTAACTAGCAAAAAATATTGCTTAGTTGGAAAAAGAAAACATGATGCACACGTCGAACAAGGCTCGAAATACCCTGAACTTCTTGCCATTGTAGAGTGACTTGTTTTTCTAACTCCTCTGCTCCCATATCTACAAAATAGAAATCGTAACTCAGCAATTAAGCATAAAGGTTATAATTCAGTAAACTAAATCCGAACTCTACGGATGAAAATCGATTAGTTCACTAAATGAATCATGAGCATAAATCCAAACGCTCAGCACTAAAAACCGAGCAATTTAAGCAACATGCCATCAGCAGTAGCGTTTGCGTGTGCAGAAAAGCAACAGGGAGAGATCAAAGGGACAAATCCGACTCACCTCAGAGATTGTGTTCTACAGATTAACATCAGGGTGTGGAATCCGATCGTACGAATCACTGGACACCACAGAAACCTTTTAAGCAAACAAAAAAAGCGTGAATGACAAGTTACATTTGAGCAAGATACATTCACATCCGGACGTCATAAGAATGAGCATTTGAGGTTGAAACAAACCTGCGAGGGCGACAGACTAGAGGGACACGCGGCCAGCAGCTTGAAAGAACAAGGGTCCACGGCACTGTCAGCATGTCTGGCTTCCTTCTCCATTGGAATCTTGGAATTTGGATTTTGGAATTGCAGAGATCCTCAGCAAGGTGTCGATTGGGCTTATTGCGATGTTTTTCGTACATGGACCACGTCATATCTAGAAGACCAAGAAGTTATGGGCCTTGTATTTTTAACCCTTTAAATTATATCTAATGAGAAGAAATCAATATAAGATTGTGAAAGTTGACACAAGGATTTGTCTAGTATCTACGCGTTAAATTTTTATTGTCATTTTAACGGTTTATTTGATAGATAATTTTATAAATTTTTTATATGGCCTTTATAGGAGATTGATACTAAACTTATATAAATTTTTTTATATAAAAAAAATTAAATATAAGACAAACTATCAGTTAAAAAATATCGTATATTTTTTCCTAAAAAAAATATTCACATAAAATTAAAGTTATGAAGAATTAACTTCACTGATTAATTAGTGCCTTTTTAAAAACAATTCGTCTTATTTTTTTGAATTAAATGCTTTGGTTGGCCTTTTCCTTCGTAAAAATTTCACTCAACGCACGGGGTGTTGGTAGTTTATTTATTATAAGAGAAGTGGAATAGATTAATAAATAAAAAGGCTAGAAATATCCCCAAAGACAGCAAAAAAGAAAAACAAAAATAACGAAATCACTTTCTACCATGTGGGTTATTAATTTATTGATATTTTTAATAAGATGAGCTTGGTAGGCAGGCCATGTTCTCTGTCATTTTCTTGAGTTTTTAAGATATGATTGATGATATGCCCAAGGGGCGCTGCCAACAAAAACTACTTAGATACATACATACGCACACAGACATGCATGTATCTATGTATGTATGTGATTGGCATATTCAATATACTACTTATGTCATGTAAATGGGAGGTCATAAGAGATCTGGTGGCATAATACTGGTCATGATTTTGTAGTATGATGACATGAAAATATTTCTATAAATGAGAAGTCATTATACTTATAATTATTTATAACCCTAAGTGGTTAGTTTTTGCATCTATAATTAATATATTTATATACTACAAATATGAGTGGCTAAAAATAAGAATACAGGGATATGTATTAATGGGACTGGGGCTTAAATGCAGAGGGTCACATGCAGCACCAAAAGACACGGTGAAGTATTTAATAATTTTTTTTATATAAAAAAATTTAGATAGGTTTGATGTCAGTTCTCACTAAAGTTACGGTATAGTCTCAGGGCTCAGAGAGTATTTATAGGGGACTTACGAGATCGTCTATCAAAAGAACCCTCACAACGATAACAAGATAGAACTCATATCCTTATAAGATACAAATTTATCTTTTACTGCTAACTCTATTAGCACTATTTAATAATTAATAGAACGAGGAAAAGACTAAATAGAAAAGAAGCAAGCTTGGAAAAGGCATCCACCAGGTGAAACCATAAATAAATTACTTGACAATTTTGGGCCTTTGGCCACATCTCTTTCTCCGTCCACATTTATTGCCCTGACCCTCCCCTTTCTTGCTTTTGCAACCCCTTCAATTCACTGCACCACACACCTCACCTCATGCCTCATAACAGAACATGATATGATATTGATCTGCTGCTAATATTTATTACTTCATTATGTCCTTAATATAAGATTTAGTCTATAAACTAAATCTTAAATTAAAGACAAGAGGTACTAACTGTGAAGAATTTTAACCTAGCTACTTACTACGTACGTAAACTGGCTATTTTATTTCGTATAGGTTTGAGTTTAGCAATCTAGTTGGCTCCCATATCATACCAAAAGAGACAGATCGAGTATGGAAGAGTCTTGATTTAAACTCGCGCGTGATAGGAAGAGATAAGTCATAGTAAGTCTCAACATCTTGTGTTGTCTTTTTATGTTGACGAACATACAAAAGAGCATGTTGAAGACATTTAATAAAGGAGAGAACCAAGAAACGAGTGACTAGTTAAATGGCTATTCAAGAGTTTAAATAGACCATTTAACAGAAGCATGTGATGATGAGTTTGATAAAACGTTTGATGTTGAGAGACGACCTAGATGATGTTGCAAGACTTTTTAGGTTGCTCAAAATTATTCAATGCAGCTCAACTGTCCGCGGTCTCCATCACCACCTTCTCGCATATGTGTGTGTGTGAATGTTTGGTAACCTTCTTTCACTATATCTATTGCGTTTAAGCATAGAGTTCTAAGCCCATCTGGTAATAATATATATTAACCAGCACCGAGCCTTGTCTAGTGTTTTATATAACCCAAATCACTACCCTAATGTTGAATCTGAAATACTAACATCATTCAATATAATTTTACAGAAAGAATATCTCTTGATGACTTGCAACTTCATTAACTTTAAAGTTCCTCCTATCTAGTTTCAAGCAAATATATGCCAATATATTTCATGATATTGACTATTCATGCTGTAGAGTACTACAGCTTTTCTAAGCGACGTTTAATTTTCAGAAAAGCTGCAATCACTACGGCTATTGATTTAGTTCAGCGGCTAGCCTCATAACAATGGAATAAATTATAACATGTGGTAGGAGGAGGCATGTAAAGAAGTCTCTTAATTTTGCAAAGGAAATTTGAAAGCTCTACACATAAACAAGAAACAATTTCCTATAACGGAGATTGATGAAAAAAGCAAACAAAAGCCAAGGAGAAAACATTTATACATGCAAACATACTAGAAAAAAATAAAATAAAATCCCATCATTTGATAGGGAATTCACACACACACACACATATATATATCTGATTGATGATTATAAGGCAAAACGTACAACCTTTTTCTTAATTTTCTCTATTTCACTTTTTTGCCAAATAGAAGAGTAATTAAATTAAACTGTTAACCATGACAAATAAAAGAAAAGAAAAGGGAAAAAAAGGAACTAGCAGCAGGGAACAGAATACCCTTTCATCAGTGGCATGCTTCTTCAATAACTGTGCGGGTTAGAAGCAGCACACCTTATTGGGCAATGAACCCTTGAAGGGTTTAACAATAACGGAGTATAATTATTAATATTTCAAATAAAGCAAACTAAAACCATATATATCCCACCATCATCAGCATTGAGTTGGAATAATAATAATAATAATCGTTTTCTTCTGATGAATTTACTTGAGAAAATCTGGGATTTGCACGGTGGGTAAATCCTCCACCGTCAGGTCATTGATCCAACTATACTTCTCCATGAAGGGATTGGCCAGAGACTCTGGTGGATAGTCATCAATACAATCGTCCCACACATTCCTACTTCCCATATTTCTCACTACCTCCCACAAACAGCTGTTACATTTAAAGCCTGCACCAAAACTTATCATGAACACCGTGTCACCTTTCTTCAACCTCTTCTTCGCCTCCATGTACCCTAACACATACCACAGGCTACTTGCAGAAGTGTTCCCGAAACGGTGCAGCGTCATCCTCGCCGGCTCCAGATCGTACTCACTCAGATCCAAGCTCATTCCGATCCCATCTATCACTGCTTTTCCTCCTGTATGCAAGCAAAAATGATCCACTCCAGTTTTGAAATTCAATGGCGATTTTGTCACGCCGCCGCTTGAAGACGACTTCGGCGGCGAACTTCCCATAACGTTGAGCTTCTTGATTAAGGACACGACCATGAACCTTAGTAACTCCCTCATGGGTAGAATCTTTGGCGAGATTACCCTTAAGTTGTCTACGAAAGCTCTCGTGGCTGCTTTTGGGAGAGTCTTCCCAAGGTGAAACCCTGGCCTTCCTTGGTCGTCTTCCTTCTGAATGCAACAGTTGTAAGCTTCTTCTCTTGCCCCGTGATGGGTTCTCACCAGACACTTTAACTTCAACATGACCTTATGCTTTAAGGACCTTTTGTTGGTCAATAAAATAGCACACCCTCCGGAGCGAAACAAGCAATTGGCTAGAACCATGGATTTGTCGTTCCCAGAATACCAATTAGGGCTCAGAGACTCCGAAGTGACCAAGAGAGCGTACTTGTTCTTCTGAGTCTCGAAAATGTTCTTAATGATGTCGAGAGAAATAAGGCTAGCGCTACAACCCATGCCGGTGAGGTTGTAAACCTTAACGTCCTCCCTCATTTTGTAATGATTAATGATTCGAGAGGACAATGAAGGGAGGGAAGCGAACATGGAGATGTTAACGACGAGGATGTCGATTTCTGAGGGAGAAATGGCTGACCTGGCGAGGAGTTTGGCGATGCTGTCGTGGAAGAACTCCTCCATCTCGGAGACGCCGTCGGCGAGAGTGGCCGAGGCTTCGCGGCCGGAGAAGACGTTTCTTGGGGCGTACGTTTGCTCTCCGATGCCGGAGCTGACGATGGCTTTGAGGAGGAACTTGTACTCGCCGAGGCCGAGGTTGTCGGTTCGCTTGATGACTCTCCCACAGAACTCGGTAGAGAGTTTTCGATCGTCGGTGGGTTTGTAACATTGATAGTCGAGGATGTAGCATTCTTGGTCTTGTTTGCGGTCGAAGAATCTCCAGATCAAGAAGCACAAGTAGGATGCCAGGACAACGTAGAGTGCAGTGACGGGGTCCATTTTTGCTGAGAATGAGAGACGGGAAGAAGAAGAAGAAGAAGAAAAAAGGCTGAGAAATTTGTGGGAGGATGAGGATTTCAAAATGGACTGCTTTATAGCACGGGGCTGTGACTATTATGATATGAAACTTCATCAAATAGTACAGTAATATTGTTTGCCCACATTCATAAATGGCTTCCGCTTTCTTTTCAACATAAGAAGTCAATACAATTATTAAGTTTCGATTTACCGCATAGTCACGGGCATTTACCTTCCCTGATGCAGTGATGCTAATTAATCTCTCGTTGCAACGTAACTTACACGAATGGGTACCGTATACGTACAGCGCCTTAATTGAAAGCTCCAAGATTATATCTACAAGTGTATAAAAATTATTTTTTGTATATATGTTTCGCTATCCGTTCTAAAAATTCAGGTGTTATGTCCCAATAAGGGAAGTGTAATATGTCTTTCCGAAAAATAATTGCTTGGCCGTTAATTTGTAATATTTTTTTTGTGCAAGTCTCTGTAATTTATGTTAATATGCAATAACTTGGTAATTTATGATTCTCTTTTAATTAATATCATGAGGTTGAAAAGAATTGAAGGATATAATCAAAATATCAAATTGACGCATTATATGCTTTTTTTTTAATAATTTTATATAAGCTATGCCAACTAAAACTGAAGGGAATAAAAAAATTTCCAAGTGGGAATTGTGAGGAGAAGAGAAAACAAGGTGGAGAGTCCCATCTAGGGCAACGGTAGGTGAAAGACAGAAAGTCTCTTCGTTCAAGCTCTGAAGACATAAAGGCCATTGTTATGGTCACAGTAAATAGCTTACTCCATGTGGTTATCCACATTCACAAAAGACACGGTGTGGTAGATACACAGGAAAAACACTCTGACAGAGATTTTTTTTTTTCTTTTTTCTTTGCTGTGAAATACATAAGATTTTAAATATGAATATTCTTTGTTAATCGAATTAAGTATATATATATATATACGCATGTGGCTGTCCTCCGTGTGTATATTTAAGCACAGATCTTACTTTATAAAAATATGTAATGGAAAACATTTTCAATATAAAAATCAATTAATTTACTCAATTATGTTTTATGAAGACTGAGTGCTGAAGTTACGTAAATTGCACCAGTGATCCACTTCTATAATCACCGTTGCCAAATCTGTTTGAAGTCTGAACTGTACCCGAAGGTACAGTAGTTAGCACCAATATGGTAATACGCATGCCCGTGAGAGATTCGTCAACCATTTGAAGCTATATATAACTGTGATCTTTTATATGTCAATTTAGTGTAAACTTTTTAGTTTTACAGGGGAATAAGAGGGGAGTTGTCAGGTGTTGTTTAAAGTCTTATATTCAAGCATATACTTTAGTCATTTATATTTATATTAAATTTTATTTTATTTTTTAAAATTTAAAAAATATATTTTAAGTTATTTAAATTTAATTCCGTTAATTTTATTAACAAAAAATATTAACTTAGTAAATTTAAAATAATAATTGTGTAATTAAATATTTATTATAAAATAAAAATAAATATATTATATTGAAAAGATTTAAAAAATATATTTTATCATCATTTAATTGTTCAATCATTATTTTAAAATCGTTGAGTTAGTATTTTCTATTAGTAAAATTAACAGCATTAAATTTAAAGGATTAAAAATATAATTTTTAAATTTAAATGATTAAAATAAAACTTAATACAAATATAAATAACTTAACATATACTTAATCCTTATATTTATTATTACTATTTGGCACGTCTTAATAATTCTTACGTGTGAATCTTCTGACGTTACTCCCTTTCAAGCTTCGTCAATGACTTATGTTACAATCTTTATAATTTCATGACGAGTATGTATGCTTCCAAGGGCACAGGCGCTTCTCATATTTTTGCATCGCTTAGTTAAGCCCTAAGGTTATAATTTATTTATCACCATATAATTGCAAGAAGAAAATAAAAAAAATTATTATATATTCTTTTTGCCTTTCTATACTTATCCGATACTCTCTAGATATTTTCTCAGTATGAAAATTGATGATGTTATCTTGTAGTCGCCATCTCCATCTCCGTCTCCCACTAACTAAGCCAGCTTGTAATTGAATATTTCGAATCAATCACAATCAATTAACGATTCTTTTTTCTTTCTTTTTTTTTTCCTTCTGGGTCATAATCAATCGACAATTCATTAGCAGGTCATAGTCAAGGGATCCCCACAACTGACATTATTCACTGACTACGTGATATAATAGTAGTAAGAGGAGAGTTACAATTTTATTTAAAATAAATAAACAGAAATTTTTATTTCAACACTGTTAGTTATAATCTCAGTTAGTATCCTTCAAGTGAGAAGATCCAAATCTGATAGTCAAATAAAAAATAAATAAACTTTGTTTTAGTTGACGATGATCTCAAGCGTGTGTATAATACTTTTTGTTTATTTTGGGCTGAGGCAATCTGTCAAATTTAGATAGATCAAAGATGTAGTTGAAATTATGTTTTTCACAACAAAAGAAGTAGAGGCCTAACTAATTAACTCCGTTAAGCTAAAGATGGGACTTTGTTGATATTAAATCACAAGTGTGATGGTGATATATCATAAAACTCTCTTATGGCTTGGGCGTGATGTAACGACGAAGATTGCTTTTTCCTCAACAAATATTGAATGACAACAACTACCTCAGCTTTGGAAAAGATAAAGCGAGCCTGTATGAGCCGCTCCAGACTAATTAGCAGGCTGACTGAAATCTCTCTAAAAGTCATACCCGATTTAGCTGGAGAACCCTAACGACGCTTCACTTTCCATTTTTGTTCTGGAACCCGATCAACTGTCAGGCATCATCGTTTAGGACTAGTTGATAATAGCATGTATATAATATTTAATAGCAACATAAAATAGGTGCAATATAATATTAATTAAATAAAGAGGGACAAGCTAGAGATATTTTTTGGGGGGAGGGGGGGCCTTTGAGTGTGTGACCATGTGTGGGTTTTGAAATGGTGGTGGTACTGATGGGGGTGACAGCTTAGAAGGAAAAATGGGGAAATAAAGGGGGAAGCCAGCTTTTGGCTTTTAATGAGAAAGTTATATAACTGGTATGTATATGAGAGAGTGGTCCCCCCCCCCCTTATTCTCTGGTTTTTGCGTATCTCTTACGATGATGCAGCTCCTGCGACTCCATATGTTTCACTCTGTTTCATTATTTTCCGCTTTGATGTCGTTTGCCAAGTTCAATTCAAACCCCCTTGTTTGACTATCGGAGCAGAAAAGAAAATAGAGTACATTATTCTAGTCTTTGTTGGATCCGTGGCAACGCATGTATATGAGAGATTTTGATGTCGAGCTCGCAAGATTTGAGACCCTCCCGAAAGCTTTTAGAAATGAGATTTTTTTTGGCAGTAAAAAAAGAAACAAAGAGATAGACAGTGGAAAGGGTCTGAATCTTTTTTTGTTACTCACTCGAAGAATTTTGTCCTGACTACATTTAAATATGATCTACATCACGTATCTAACTATAATGAGTGAATATCCTAACAGAAATTTTTTAGAATGGGTCTGAATTGATTTGGAATTGGAGGTCCCATGTCATAATGGTAATGTTCCCGCAAAACAACCGTGGTCCTGGCCTGTTTAAGAATGTCGTGACTACTCTACCCAGTGTTCATTGCTACTGGGTCAACATCAAGTCCACCTTCTATACCTTTACGAACTACAATTCTAATTCCAAAACAACAAAAATGAAAAGAATGAACTAGCATCATATACATTCGGGCCGTTTATGCACAACAGAACTTGAGATGGTCCTTCTTCCAACAGATGTCATAATGTTTGCTGTGAATGCCCCCAAGCCTTGAAACACATTCGTGCTTTTAAATTTTAATGGACGAGGGTGAGTTACTGGGATACATGCGCACCAATATAGTTTCTGAGATAAATTACCCATAATACGTAAATTTAACTGATAAAGGGGTAAAATATACGATTATTTAGAGCGTGTTCGATCACTAAATAATACTATTTTATTGTAGTTCCGGTTGTGGGGCTTGGAGAGGCATCCTGACTCCTAGATACTTAGATTTATGCTCGAGGGTAATAGACAGTTTGTTCTGTCCAACATTTCGCTTAGAAGGAAGAGAGACTTCATCCTACCCTTAGATCGTGAGTCCCCTCAACTCCTTTCTAAAAATTTTTGTATAAAAAAAAATTCTGAGATAAATTTATAATTTATGAAAAATATAACTGCCAGCATTTTTTACATTTTATATTCAAATGGATTGCAATTTTTTTTAATACAAAACTAAGTATATTGTAAGTGAGAAATTCTCATACAGTTATGAAAAAGTAATTAAAGCATGCATATTTTATCTTCATAACCATATTTATAAATTTCTAACTATGTTCTTGCTTTACACCTTCATCTGGTTTGATTAGAATAATGCTCTCTCTTATCCGTTTTTTCTTCATTGCTCGTCAGAATTAATTCAACAACCAGTAACAATGTTGGAATTATTTGTCAATACCATGAGTCGTATAAAAATAAATATATACAAGAAAACACGTAAATAGACGAGGCTCCAATCTAGAGCGTACACCTGCCTCAGCTATACCCATACAAGAAGACTCGAGTGGGTGGCCATTACGTCATGAACGATTGGAGAGACGCCGACAATGTGACCATACGCTCCCTGAATCTCCATTCCCATGCAATATGTCAGATAAATACTTCTCCAAGTCATCGGGCGATGATCCAATTGAATCCGAATATTTCCCCACTGTCAGCCCGACCCGATACTTATAATACAATTCCCGATACCGCGGCATCAGCTTTGACGCTATCGAACCTTGGACCTCGTCTCGTTTGGATTTGATACTAGCCACGACGTCTGTTTCCTGTACGTTTCATGAAATGCGACGTTGAAGCTCCTCAACCAGATCCTCGCTTTCTCGTAGGATTTCCCGGCAAAGACGAAACACCTTGCCCAACCCCTACGCTCTTACTTTGACACGTACTCTTTGATCCTTGATTCGTGACCCTTCAACCACTCATCCCCGAGAAGAATTCTAAGACTGGATGTGCGAACCTTCCCGACACTGTCTTGGAGGTTGTTAGAGAGGAACAAGTACTAGAGTGCGTCGTCTTTGTAGTGTTCTGTTTTGCCGTCGAGTTTGCTGAGGAGGACGATTATCACCCAACATATTCGCACCGTCACTACTGATGACACGCTTTCTGGAGACTCTGGTGACGGAGACTGCAACGTTAATGGCCAATTGGCGACTATATCGACCAGCACACAGCTGTAGTCGCTGAGGAATGTGATGTAGTTCATGACGTACCTCGTGAGCGGGTGGACCCCACCACCTGGCACCGGCTTCTTGGAGGGTTCTTTCTGAATGGCAATTTCAAAGTGGGAGAGCATCGTACGGATGGATTGGCCAAGCATAGCTAGAGAAGTAACGACCTGTGAGCGGACGACGGTGGTTGATTCGAACGAGAAGATGGATTGAATTTGAGGCAAATGATCGCTGATTGCTTCGTACAAGTCCAGAGTCCTGAATATTTTCTCCGGGGTTTTCTTGCACTTGGCCAAGAGTTCTGGAAATCTAAACAGAAATATGGCACTACTGTCTCGAGAAATCTCAGCAAAACAGGCCTCCTTCATTTTCTCTGAACCAGGGAAGACATGGTCGCAGAGGTTTTGCTCACTGTAAAACGGAGTTCTAACGGCCACTTGGATTGCTTTCATCCAATTCTTAATATTCAAGTCGAGAACTTCCCAATCCATTTTCTTGATCTGAGAGAAGCTCAAAGTTTCCACTCCTAGACGACAGAAAGCTTCCCCCACGATCGATTTCCTCATATTTTTGTAAATGCTGATAATCTCTTTACCGTAGCCCGATGAAATCATACAATCCGCAATCACTCTCAAATCTGCCATTAACAGCATAG
Organism: Leucaena leucocephala; assembly: GCA_037074615.1. Taxonomy (NCBI): domain Eukaryota; kingdom Viridiplantae; phylum Streptophyta; class Magnoliopsida; order Fabales; family Fabaceae; genus Leucaena; species Leucaena leucocephala. The sequence continues at coordinate 15,017,575 of CM073544.1, forward strand.
ACACTCTCTCCGTCTCCGTGATGGAATCGCCGGCAACAACACGAAAATCATCCTAATAGTTCCTCGTCGAAATCGGAAATGCTTGTCCGCGAATCCGACATGGAGGACCGACTCGACACAGATTCAGCATCCATATGATCCCGGTTTGCCGCTAATATATGATGGAAATCGCGGCCATGCTTGTTGATGGGGAGCTGCATGAGGAGCTGAGCTTGGACGAGCTTTTGGTAGGTAGAATCCTGTGCAATGAGGTGCCGCGTAGCCGCTCTCAGACCCTTGACAGCGTCAATGTATTTTCTGGCTTCTAGTCGGTTAGCTGTGAAAAGGCTAGTTATTGTGGCGTGAGATTGGGAGGTTTCAGAATCCCATTTGGTGATAAGAGAGCGTGCGATTTCAATATTCTCGTCCATTAACCAATCAGAGAAAGTGCATGAAGGTGGGGGAGAAGTGGGAGTGATGAAGGTGAGGGCTTGAAGAAGACGCTTCTCATTCCTTTTCTGGGCTTTTTTTTTTGTTGTTGTTGAGTCTGTGAGCTTGAATTCCCAAGTGAGGATAGTATTGTTTTGTGGGTGAATTGGGAAGACGATGGGAATTTATAAACCCGAAAATTGAAATTCTTGACTGAGGAGCGTGTCCTTGTTTTTTCTGCATCAGTCTTGGTGCCTACGTAAGTACGCTTATGCAGTTACTTAGCTAGTGAGGATCCTGCTCATCACGCGTTTCCCATACCTCAAAATTACATTCCAAAAGAGGGATATTCATCGGAAGCTTAATATTATACTCGTATTATTTATATTATATCCAGTCAATTTAAATCTTAATTTTTTATTTTAAATTTTTTAACTCTATTATTTATATTTTGTAATCTTAATATTTTCCAAAATGGGGAGAAACCTGACCATTTGGTCGAAATCAACGTCAAAAGGTTAAGGCACGTGCTTGTGTAATTAAGGGCCTAATTAATATGTTGGCATGCATTGATGAATATAGATATTACAACATATTATTTGTTTGTTTTGCTCTTTGAAATTATTTAATATTAATGCGATTGAAAACAAGCGTTCAGATTGTTGAAAATGGGCCACCTACGGTCTATGCGGAAATTTGCTCATTATACTCTTCCATTTTAGAAGAGACACGCATATAATTATATTAGTTGAAACTGAGTGCCTATATCTCATCAACAGACCGAGAGCTGTTTGCTTTACATGAATAAATTCTCTTGGTTTCCTAGAAAGTCGGTATTCTTTTTTTATTTGATGCAAGTTTTTGGCGAATTTTCTAGGAATTTTAATTTCGCATGAATATTATTTTTGCATATATAGAATGGGAGCAACTGATCCTCAAATTTTATTCATCTCACGTTCTTTATCGTTTTCACTAATTAGTTAGTCTTCGAATACCAAACCTTGTCACCTTCGATCACGTCATGGATCTCTTTAATTTGTTGGCTTGTTACTTTCTTCTATTAGTAATTAATTTATTGAGTAGAGACGGGCGTTTTTCTTCTCTTTCTTTTAAATAGTCTAGCAAAATAAATTTGATTACAGTTTTATTAATTTATTTTACTGAACAGCGACTTGCGCGCATTTAAAACAGCAAAAAACCGAAAAGGGGGAAAATAGATAAAAGAATCAGGTTGAATAGAGTGACCAGATGTTAAACTCTGAAAGAAGACTTTATTTTATGGAAAAACTAATCTGGAAGTGCTTATAATTTTCCTTGATTTTAAATCTTGAGGTTTTCTTTGTTGGGCTTTTTGCCTTTCTACCGTTAGATCCGTTAGCCCCTGCTGTTAAATAAGGGCTCCCTGGGTCAAAAGTTTCCGTTAAAAAACACTGCATCGTTCGCCCGTTTGGAGCCTTCCGCACTCGAGTCATCCTCATTCCTCACACATCGACTAACCCACATGGCCGACAACACCTCCACCCTTGCTCTCTTCCTACCGGTGTTTCGCTGCCGTTTCGTTTCTCTTTCTCCTTCCTCTTCCACCTTCTTGTCCTCATCGTCATCTTCGTTTTGCCTCAAGCATTTACTGTTCATCTTCGATCTTCATCTTCATCCTAGTTTTCTCCCTCTTGTTATTATTCAACGTCACCTCGTCGTGCTCCTCCCCCTTTATACTCTCGAAGCTCCCTCTTCTTTTCTTCAACATAATTGCTTCCTCTCCCTCAGTCCCTTGCACCATCTCCCATCTGCCAACAACACCCAGCCACAGATTATATATATATGTGCATTATTATAATTAGTATAAGTTTGGTTGAGAAGTAAGAATGCCGACCTTGATTAGAAGGATTTGAGTGTGAGAGGACGTGATCAGCGACTGTTTGCGATCCCGATATGCTCCCTTTCCTTCCAGCAAAGCAGACATAGACGACCCTGTTTTAGTAATAGAGAAACAGAGTTATTTTGAGGCACAATATTTGCAGGAAATGGAACAAATAGAACTACAGTTGGTGCTTTTCAAATTTACATATTGAGGAGAACTAGGAATTGAAGGTGGGATGTTAATATTACTATTATGTCCAGAAGCAAAGCTCATATATTGTTAGATTGAGAAAGGCCAGTTGGACGACCAAGTATCTCTCATCTAGCCTTTGGCTAACAAATATGATAGGTGACTTGGTTACTTTGAGAACTTGAAAATCATCAACCTCACAAGTGCTGTCAATTATCATTACCCAAGTTTCTATATTATATTGAGTATTATCCAACCTCCTCTCTGAAGGTGCCTTCCTCGTGCTCATAACAATTCTGTTTACTCCCTTCTTTAGTGGCGATGGGTAGTGCAGTCATGGAAGGGTTGAGGTGCAATGGTGTGAACAAAAGAGGGCGAGGGTGGAGGTGTTGTCAGCAAACTCTCGCTCGCGCTGTCGAGCAAGGGACTCGAGCCTGGGAGGCTACAAACAGGTGAACCGTACCGAGTGTTTTTTTAACGGAAATGTTTAACGGAGCTGGCACTTGTGTAACAGTAGGACCAACGAATCCAACGGTAGAAAGTGTGAGATCCAATAAAAATTCAACATCGAGGAAAACTTCCAGCTCAATTTTCCCATTCTATCCACTCCACACGCGCATACAAAAATATTACATCAGTGGTAAAGCCATATAAAAAAAAAAGTGCAGCAGAAATCAGTCCAGGAAAAGAAAGAAAATAAGGATTACATATTCAAAAATAATGGAAAAGGAATTATATATATGAGTGTAAAGGAAAAAAGTCCTAAATGGCTGTCAAACAGCAGCACTACTTGCGCGCTTGGCACTCTGGTAGGGGCAAATTGAGGACAGGGTGTGGCCTCAAGTATATATGCATATAAATTAGAAAATTGTAGGCTGCAATATTTGTTGCGTTTTGAAAAATCCTTCAAAATATTCCAAAATAAAATCGTTCACATTCATAAAAATGACTCCCTCTGCCTAATTAATGCCCATACCCACGACTTTGTTTTATTTCTATTTTGTTCCCCTCTAGAACCCGGGTATCGGGAGTTCTCGTGTGACCAATTTTGTTTTTTGTTTTTTAAAAATTTTAAAAAAGAGTTAGGCTCACTTACGATTTAAGGGCATGATGAAATCTCTCTTATTTCTAAGCGATACTAATATCGAGTAAAGCGAACTATCTATTACCCTAAGGTATAAATTTAGGTATTTAGGAATTATGATATATTTCTAAGCGTCGCGACTAGAATCACAATAAAATAGTACTCCTTAGAGATTGAACACGTTATAAATGATCACATGTCTCGCCCTTTCGCTAATTGAATCCACGATGGGCTGTGACCAGCTAATTCTATTATGTAATTTCTCCCATTCTTTTTTTTACCAGCTAATTTCTCCAAATATTAGGAAGCAAATTGTGAAATTATAATTAAATTCAGACACTTTGGGCCTAGAGAGACCCAACAGTCAAAAAGTCAGTGAACGCATGCACCATAGGCCCAAACCAGAAGTCATGGCAGATTTGGGATTCATTACTTTTCCTCGGGCTCCATCACTGAAACAGTAAATGGTCCTGTATGCCTGGTATTATCAGTGTTACTCCTCTTATCCTTAATTATGAAGTAATTGACAAATTGATATTAATAATATATATAAAATATATTTTTTATATCTATTAATTTTTTTTTAAATTGTCCATGTTAATACTCCCTCAACAATAATTAAATAAGATAGGGAATAAAAGAGTTAAAAAAGATAATTAGTGTGTTTTAAAAAAAAAAATATTATATTGTATAACTTAACTAACTTCTCTAATCTAACTAAATTAGTTAAATAAGTCATACATTAAAAATAATAAGAGTAATAAACTTATCATTATTTATTCATTATCCATTCCTATTTATCTAGACATCTGTCTTCTTTAGGATTAGGTTCTGGGTTCACATTCTTGAAATACACACACTGGCACACCGCAGGGAATTCTAGTTTTATTTTATCTCATGCGCAGGTAGTATTATTATATTTTAGGGTAAAAATACATCCAACACCACAAACTAATTTTAGAAGAGCAATTAACACCCTAAAATTTTTAAAGGTGCAATTAGCACCCTGAACTAATTTTGGAGGTGCAACCAGCACCCTAAAGTATTTAAAAGTGTAATTAACACCCTAAACTAATTTTGGAGGTGCAATCAGCACCCTCAAATATTTAAATTGGTGCAATTTTACCCTTTCACTAACAAAAATACTTACTTTCATTTGATACATATCACATAAATTTTTTTTGGATACATTATTGTTTAAAAGCCATATGTATAATATTATTTTAATAAATTATACTAAATTTTTTTAGGGTGCTGATTGCACTTCCAAAATTAGTTTAGGGTGTTAATTGCACCTTTAAATATTTTAGGGTGCTGGTTGCACCTCCAAAATTAGTTCAGGGTGCTGGTTGCACCTCAAAAATTAGTTCAGGGTACTAATTGCCCCTTTAAATATTTTAGAGTATTAATTGCTCCTCCAAAATTAATTTGAGGTGCTGGATGCACCTTTACCCTATATTTTATTCTCATGCATGTTAGAATCATCTTGGAAATATGGTCCATGATTTTCAACGATCTACATTAATTTATCCAAAATTAAAAACTTGAGTGATCAGAGAGATAATTGAAAACCCCACACATCTTTAAACGCGTGTTGCTACACGAGTCTCAAAGCATCTGTATCACTGAAGACAATGCCTGTAAAGCATAAACTGTGTGTTTGTTCCTTTAGTTTTTCCTTTTCATCCCCTTTTTGGAAGCATGCTTCTGTTGACTTGGTTTCCCAACAAAAGCCTCGTGTATCGTCAATTTCAGCATCTACACCCTAATCCTATGGATTTCAAAACGATTAACGTTTGTTTCAAGTCAAAGCCCTTTTCCTTAACTTGTCGTTTTCAACTTCCATTCACGGTTCTTTGTTTGCTTATCATCATTCGTGTATTCCTCGGGATTCTGCTGCTTCTCCTTCTGTTGTTATCAGCTTGGTCCGAAAGCATATATCGTTCAGGTGTGGTCCTTCACACACACATATATATAAAGGATTCAATTGGTTCTCTCATATCATCGAAATTATAATATACCGATCCCAAATAACCTCTAACTAATCAATCATGGATATAACACAGCTGGTTGGCCCAAACGTACACCTACTAATTACCCCAGGGTTTTCGGGCGTTCCCTTTTCAACGTGTTCAGGTATTTTCTTTCTGCCGCCGCCCAAAGTTCAGACAGAGAAATCAAATGATGTACCAAACACCAACGGGGTTAGTCCGAGTAGTAAGCAACTTGGTATCGTTTAAGCGAGGTCTCGAGTTCGAACCTTGGCGTACGCAAAAAATCCCCGTTGAGAGACTCACCCACCATAGCCAGGTGCGCGACGCGGGTCGGATCCGGATATAGGGGCAAAGCTCCGGTGAACCGGGTGGGCAACAAAAAAAAATAATGTACCAAACCTATGAATAAAAAAATACTCTTATAATAATAGATATATTTAACTAATTTAATTAAATTAAAAAATTAATTAAATTAGTTCAAATAATATATTTTATTACTAGAGTTCTAAAATATCCTAATAATCCTCTTTAACTCCCTCCATCTATATTTTATTTGATTATTATTATTAGTAGTAGTAGTATATCAATAACGATAATAAATATAAAAAATATATCTTATATATTTAAAATTAAGATAAATCTTCTAATTAATTACTATATAAGTATGAAATAAACAAAAGAAGAAGACGATGATAGAAAAGAGAAGCTCTAATTTTCTGTCCTTGCGCTCAAAAAATAATCAAATTCCAAAATTGAATTTTTTGTCTATAATTCCAATTTAATAGACCGCATGTTTGAGTGCCTTCTGCTACTATTGTCTCTCATGCTTTATTCTGCTCTCTCCACTTATTTTTCTTCCCACTGTCACTTCCATGTGATCCATCCACATTCTTCTTCATCCCCTCTCTCTTCTCTCAATATTTCTCCTCTCCATCAATACCCTAATTATCTTCTTTCACTATTTCATTAATTATATAAGACGGCTTCTTTTCTTTTCAATTCCACTTTTTTCCCTCTGATAATTTAGCATCATTCATATAAATGATATATGAGCATGACTGAACAGCAACAATACACTGATAAAATTGCCAACCAAGGAATGGATTTAAAATATGAAATCAAAGTTCTTCACACAAAACAGTCAAAAAAGGCTTCATTACCACGCATCTAAATTAGAGACTTCCCATAATTACAAAGACAACATGAAACATGCAAAAGACCGACCTAAGACTCATCAAATTTGTGATTATTGAGACCCCAAAAAACATCAATAGAAAGCAGTAATCTTAAACACGGCATCTAATTCATATTGTTGACCATAGACACGATGGCGTAGACGATGAAGATGGCCAAAGCTGCGCTTTCTTCACCTTTGACATGCTTGCCAGTACACCTAATGGCGTCACATCTCCGATGATCGTCACTTTCTTTGTCTCCAAATCTATGCTGTACGATGTTACTCCTACATAAATATCCCCGAGATAAATCTTTTCGTCTTAACCATTCTGTATTATATTAGAACCTCAATATATATATATATATTGAGTACTCTCATGCATATATTTATATTACAATTCAGATAATATATCTCTCTGGTAAAGTACTCCTGCTTTGCTAGGTACTGTAAAAGCTATTACTGCCTACACAGATAATAATCATCATGCATGCTCGGTCATATATTCTTTCTGTTATTTCAAAAATCATAAACATGTTGCATTATTGATGAAGCAGATCTCACACCTTTCATTTTTGAGATATGTTTTCTCACTTTTCCTTCACAGCCCTTGCAGTGCAGTGACACCCTCAAGACCACAACCTATACAATATTTCAAACATTACACTAATTGTCATTCACCATCCTCTACTCGATCGTTGTTAACAACAAGCAGCAAAATGACAAGAATCAAAACAGTGAAAAAGAAATCAATATGTTAAATAATAATTAACAATAAAAAATACCTGGTCCTTGGGAGGAGCAGGAGAAGGATTATCCTTGTTCTTGGGTATTTCTGGGATTTGGTCAGACTGTGACACCCAATCAATGAAAGCGCCGTCGTCTCTGAGTAAATGTCTTCTGGAAGAAGAAGTGGGGTGGCTATCATACAGCAGGTCTCTAATTTCAACGCAGCTTTTTCTGCGAACATCGTCGTTTTGCTTATCAGAAGAAGAAGTAGTCTTCTTCCTGTGCTGCATGTCGTAGTAAGGCTTAGGATTAATAGGGAAGTGTGATGAACAAGGGACACGTTGTTGGCTTTTCCTTTGATTACGAACGCATGATTTGGGGCTCCGGCGAGCCTGAAACCGTTTATCCATACTGGAGATTATTGCTGTGGAAGCAGGAGATGAACAGAACAGATCCATTCCCTTCATAGTTGAAACTTGAAGATTTGATGAAGAGGAGATTCAAGTTATTTAAAGTTGGTGGATAAGAGAGGGAGAGGAAAGAAAGAACGAAACTGAGAAAAAAAAAAAGAAGTGGTCTGCGATTAATTTGGATGTTCGGACACCAGAGTTGTGTTTTAATTATTTTATCTTTGTGGGGCTAAGAGAGGCTGCGAACAACTTTGTTGCGACATGATTACTAGCACTAGTTGAAGTCTTAAGAAAGCTTCTATTATTGACACGTCACTCTGTTCTTGCATTCTAGACATCACACGTCTTTTAATTTTTTGTGTGACGCATATTGAATTATTGTTCGGGTTTAATTTGTTGATTTAATTTTCTCACAGTAGGAAATCTAATGAATATTTTATATTATTTACTACTCTTTCTTCTTAGTTTTGATGTTCTGGATATGAGTGGTTTAGCTATCAATGAAATTACTTACAGTGACAATAAAAAGCCTTAAGGCATGACATGAGAAATATGATAGACAAAACTTACTCAAGAGTCCAAACGTTTGAAACGTTCTGAAACTTGGATTATTCTTAATAGAGCTCCTTTGTCAGATGTAGTATTGTAGCCTAGCCGATAGACTTTATTGGACCACCGTTTCATGATTTTCTAAATAAAAATTGAGATTTGCATGTTTTGAGGATTAAGGAATCTTGTTTCAGAATTTCAAGATTTCTTAATAATCAAATAGGGCAGCTACGAGGTAAAATGGTCGTTTGTGTTGTTGGACTGCACAAGTTTCGAATAAAATTGGAGTATATAGGAAAATTAGGAACTTGGTAAAATCACAAATTTGATGCACATATATGCATATAAAGTTTAAGCAAGCAAAATTATTAACTACTGTAGGAAATGTAATCATCATTGTCAAATTGGCATGCATGCCTGGAAAAAGATGCTAGCACTTGAAGATTTCCATTGAAAAAAAAGTGTCACCTCCCACATCACGTAATCGAGTGCTTGTTATTATGATGTAAACACATTATCTACCTCCTTTGGAGTAATATCAACATGAAATCCTCTCCTTTGACTTTAATAATCACAATAGCTTTACTGTTCTTGATATTTTATGAATTTCACTATAATATATCTTAACCTAACTATATCTTTTATTTGGTTTCTCTTTAGTAAAAAGTTGAATTATTCACTCCAAACTCCTATACCTAATACAAGACAATTCTAACTACAAGTTGATCATCAGGTCCTGTATGTATATGTCAGCAAAAGCCTGATAAGTTTGAAGCTTCAATTATAAGTTACTGTCGTGGATATGGATGAGGTGGAAGGTAAGATGCACAACATTTCCACCAAAAAAATAAAGAATCTTGAAGTAACTAACTCTGTCGTTAAAGTTTTAGAACTTGGAAAAAATATATTGAACTCATGTGATGCCTGTTACGATTTGATTTTGTAAAATCGTTTTTCTTTTAGAATCTTTTTTTTTTTTGGTAGGTCCAGGGCCAAAACCCTCTTTCAAATAAAATATCTTTCAGAAGGCACTTCAAATTTAATAATTACAAATGCTCACTCATCAAGTGCCTTGTGATTAGATGTAGCTAATATGCTATTATGACTTACTGCTTTAAACTTTTGTGTTATTAATTGTTGTTCATAATTTAATATTGAACAGAGGAAGAGAGAAAATACTGCATGCTTTGTCGACAGAATAGCCCCCACTCTCTCGCCACACCCACACACACAGAGACTCTTGCTCATACTAAACAACTCAAGAGAACTAACTAATCTTTATTAGACCGTTAGATGCACATATATAAATTATATTTGTGAAATAAGAATATTTTGTGCGGATGATAGCTTGGCACATTCCAATTTCAAGGCAAAAATCTAAATCTAAGTAAGAGCAAAATATATATAGGTTCCAACTTCTTATAATAACTCAGATGCTTGTGAATGGCCTTTTTTCCTGGTTTATTTTGTAGCCCAATTAATATATGTGTGCGGCGCTCTCTTTTCCAGACTCAATCTTGAACCCTAAGAGAAAATACTCAAGTCTGGGAAGCCTGTGATTCTTTATACCCACCCAACACCACACACACAGAGTACGAAATTGCAATAACAGTCAAAAGCTGCGTGTGGATATAATAGAGAAGGGTGTACCTGGATTATTCAGGCGTGTAGGCTGGCTGTAAAGCAAATTTCGCTTTTGTTATTAGATGTAAATAACAAAACATATCTTTTTATTGGTGAATGTGGTCTCTTTTTTGTGATACAGACTTTTGAGTTTAATATATAATCACGCGTTTAAAGATATGTGGGGTTTCCTTCCTTCGCTAAAAGGATTAAGCTCCTTTTCTCTCTCCTTAATCAATTGCCTCTCTCTCTGTGGTTAATTAGTCAAGTTTTTAATTATGGTCTTCTATACTAATTAGTCCTTTAAATAGACGTAAATTATTGAACATCATGGACCACACTTCCAGGAAGTTTCACATGAATGTGTCAATTGAATTTAGGGACAAGACAAGACCATTAACAGGGAAAGTGCTGAAAAGAATGTGAAGTTGCCTTTAACTGAGTTTTTTACTCCTGATGAATACAGCCATAACTAATTCATGGATACTTACAGAGATCACATGCTGCTAGCTTAGCTAGTTCTTTTTTCATTTTTCCCCCTCCTCTTATTCTATTTTACATTTTGAGCCTGGACTAAGCTCAAAAATATTTAGTAACTTATATTTTTAGCAAGAATAATACAGTGTCCATAATTCTTTTCCATGCACAAAACCTATAATTCGAGCCTGAATTAAACGAGTTCTTTTTGCATCCTGCTGAATATCTGATAATTTAATTCTACTAATTTACAATTTATGAATATCGGAGTTTACTATAAATTTAATATTTATTAGTAAGGGTGTAGTTCTTTTGGCTTCTCATCTTTTATCATAAAAAAATATATATACTGTAGAAATTTTGCAGATCTGACAAGTGAGCAGCAAAACTTCAAAAGCTAGGCCATTGACAAAAACAACTCTGCTTTTTGGGGGATATTAGGCACTTTTTTAGAAGGGATTCTACCCTTAGTGAGCTATTTTATGAGAGACCAAACTCTTCCTCTAAACCCAACTTCGTTGGTCTATGTCCTCCTTTGAATAGACTTCTATAAGGCCAGAGAAAACTATAAAAGGCCCCATCAATGAGGCCCAAATCCATACCTGCGGAGATACTGTTAAAGTTGAAGATGCATTAACAAAGCATGCTTGAGGAAGTGAAGAGGAAAGAGAATAGAGATGGGAAAAGCGGGGAGGAGACCTGCTTCTGGGATGAGGAGAAAAATGCGAATGAGAAGATCTGCTTCTTACAACCACCCCTATTTTTGACATGACAACTCAACACATGAGGACCCTGGTTTGGTTCGGGAAGATGTTTTGGGACCGCAATCCCCATGTTTTAATTTTTGTACTTACGCTTTGCCTTCTTTTGTACCAAAAAAAAAAGAGGCAACGAGGTTAGATTCCTGTAAAAATTCAAAATGTGAAAGCTAAATCTAATAGTGGGTCTAAGTATAACAGTCCTAACCTACAGCATACTAGTCCCCCGACCTCGACTTCCTAACCCATATCTGCTCCACTTTATTTCTACAGTTCCTTTCGAACGCATTATTATTATTATTCATTCCTCTCAGTATCAACTGTAACTAACAGACTTTAAGCACTCGAAATGGCCAAATCGCCCTCTTTCACTTCCTGTAAGGCTGTCATCGTCGCACTCCTTATGGCCTTCGTGGAATCCTCTTCTTCTAATAATTTCACCTTCTTCATGCATGACATCGTCGGAGATCCAGGTGCTTCAGAAAGAGTCGTCGCCGGCACCACCGTGGCCACCACTCACAACCTCCCTTTCTCAAAACCCATTCACAGAATCTTCCCCATTCCAGCCGGCATTCCTCTTGTTGATAATAATCCAAATCCCTCCACCACCACAAGAACCATGATGAGCGACATCGGCTCTCACAACAACGTTGTTATTGATAACAGCAACACACTTCCGTACGTTAAACAGGTGCTCTGCCTTTGTGAGCAACGTTAATGGATAAGGTTGTGTTTGGGAGAGTAACGGTTATTGACTATATGAGGTTACACAAGGACGTGATTTGGGTTCGTAAGTTATAGTTAAAGCACAGGTGTTTCATTTGGCTACTTCATGGGACGGAACCAGCAAAACTATGGCATTCCCTGTGTTATTTGGCGATGATGATCATGAGGATACTATAAGTTTCTTTGGTGTCTATCGAACGGCTGATATTGAGTCCAGTATTGCTGTAGTTGGAGGAACTGGCGAATATGAAAATGCAAAAGCGTATTCGAAATTTGAGACTGTAAATTTATTAGCTGATCAACAAAGCAGAAATGGGGTCGACACAGTTCTTCAGACTACTGTTTATCTCACTCGGTATACCAGTCCCTAACCTAAATTATAGCTTCAGGCTATTTTTTACTGATTAGTAGTAGTTGTTGTCTAACAATATTGCTTTCAATAGTGCACAGAACTAGAAAACTATCTAAGGAATTGGTCGGAAAAAAGGTTATCTATGGATAGGATGGGATAATTCCCATTGAGTTCAACATCAAAGTTCTTATATATTTTTGTAAAAAAAAAAAAGTGGGTTCAGCACCGGTCTCCTACCAAAGTCAGGGCATAGCCTCAGAGTTCAGGGAGCGTTTACAAATGACTCATGAGATCACTTACTAAAATAACTCTCACAAATCGAATTGGCGTATTATGTATGCATGTTATGAGTAAGCATTCCACCCTTTTTATTTTTTTGGTATAAACATTCCACCCTATTGGTTTTTGTTTCCCGCGTTCTTTGATCCTATGTTTTTTTAAGGTTCGGCCCAATTATTTTACGGGCTAGACGGGCCCCTAATACTAATACCTCTATATAAAATAACCCACGACTCTTGAGGCCCAGCACACAAATACAGACCCAAATCTCCAGTAGCAGCAGTGAGAAAATTGAATTAATAGGAGACAAATAATGAGTTAGGTCTAATCAAAAGGGATTAGTTAGTATACCACAAATTGAGAAATTAAAATTTGAATTATCATAAAAAAAAACATCTATATTTAGTTTCCAATAGTATCTCGAATATGATTACTTCAAATACTACCTTTAGGCCTATTTAAATTCATATTGCCAAAGCATCCTTTTCAGTATTTAATAGTTGAAGCTATAATGTTTTGGTTTAGGGACTGATGTGTTTTAATGAATTCCAAATTTTACTTAATTGAGATTTTTTAAAAGTCCTCTTACGATAATTTACGAATGAAAGTTAAAAATTTACAACTTATCCAGTGTGTTTTTACACAAGTTCTCCAGAAGACTTATTAGCAGTACGTCAAATTTAAATTACCCGCTAATAATTAATTTGTTTATCCAACTTATATATAAATTTTCTCATTACTCCTTTCATACAAATACAGCATATGCTGAAACGGTCTAGCTGGAGCACAGAATTTTATAAACATATACTTATAGGGTCTTGCTTCAAGGATTGCTCGGGGATCTTTGAAACTGTTTTTCCCCCCCAATGAAACAGCCTTTGGAATTATACTCCGGAAACATGCTGAATGATTGCGCATATATATGTGTATTATTGAATCTATCATTCGAATACTTGCAAGGATGGGCATCTTTTTTTTATAAATGTATTTGTTTGTTACGTAATTGATATAATGTGTTGAAAATGTTTGTCCGCTTTTATTACGTTCTATCACCGTGATTGCCCCCAAAAGTGCCAAAATTTCTACCAATGCTATTTCTTTCCGTGAGCATCGATCACCATTCACCACCTTATATATCCTTATCACCATATATCGGCAGGGATCAATTTTAGCTGCACGCGCAGTGTCGTAGTAGCAGGGCTAACACTCTTTGACTCGCAATAATTCTAATGACAAAGCATTTAATAGTCAGTGAAGTTAGATCGACGTCGTTTCTAAATCTTTCTTCTCCATTTTGATTTCCTCTTTCCCAGAAGTCTCTCTGTCAATGTCGATAAAGCGGTCATTTTAATTTTATTCATTTATTTGCTTACTCTTGCCGAGGGTTCGTTTGATCATTGGCATCAATCCCTCTATAAAATCGTCGTCATCATGAAACCCAATGATATAAACTTTGACCCACCTACTTAAATATATATAATATAATATTTATCTCTTATTATTAATATAAAATTTATTTAATTAATTTAATTATATTAAAAAATTAGTTAATATAATATAATATTTTGTTTAAATACGCTTATTTTTTGGTGTAGATTTTTTATATTATTTTAAATAGATTACCAAAAGTATTTTTTATCTCAAACATTTTGTTTGCTGGCCGCGTGTCTGAAGGGGAAAAAGGGCAGGAATGATACATTCTTTTTGCGATTATTTTTTTTAATTGAATATATTTGAATAAAAAATAAAAAAGTATTATTTATTTTTAAATCTTCTTGGAAAATTATGCATGTCACCGGTACCTTTGAAGCTAGCTACTCCGTCTAATTCATGAAAGGTACAGGCGTCGCAATTTTCTGAATCCGATCGATGTCATCAAGATACACTATTACAAAAGCTTATAAGAGGCAAGGTTATTTTAACCGTCCTTACAAGTCTAATATCTTTTGATTGGCTTGAACCTTTGACCTTTTCTAAGTTTAATGGCATTGTTCAATCAAAATTAATTAATGTTTATTGACGAATTAAACTATTTTATTGTATGATCTCTCCGGCAATTAAAGTGCTTAGTTTGACATTATCATATGCGTATACTTTCTGACTACTTCTTCATTTCAAAATATAAGTTTTCTAAGGTTTGCCCACACATATTAAGAAACACAAATACCATATGATACTCCATTGGTATTGTATATAAGTTACAATTAACTAGATCACTTAGATCAAAATATTATTACTTAAAATTAGTTAAAAGCAACTTACACTCAATTTGTTTTATTATTAATAAAAAAGTACAAGAACAAGTGTATCCATAAATGATATATTCAAATACAGTAATATAGATGGTAAAACATGTAAAGCGAAACAATTTTTTTTTTTTAAAAAAGACTTATATTTAATGGAAGGAGTAATTTATAGCCGCCTCTCACAAGTTATTTAGTCCCAAATTGCCCTAATATCGGGGGGAATGCATTGATATTAACAATAAATGAACAAAAAAAACTTAATTTATTTTCATTTTTCTGATAAATTCAAAAATTATTTCCGAAAGGTCAGCCAACTCAGGTCGATTCTTTGTATACGAATATTAATTAGTTGAGAAGGGATCTAGAATTTGTCTTCACGTATATATATTATTTAACCATAATTTTTTTAATCTTCCGTATCAAAAGTTGGGAAATCGAACTTTTCAAATTTTTAATGTATTAATGTTAACTTTCGATACGTCAGTGTAAAATTTATATATTTACATATATTAGTTAAACGAGTTTTCCAATTTTTCACATTACAAGTTAAAACATTGGTTGCAAAACTTTATATTATTTCAGTATTAAATCGTGAAAGATGGGACAAATTTTTTCAACTAATATACGCAAATAGCTACGTGAATTTGACAATTATATCTTTTTACAATTTACCATTCTGTTAGTTATATTATTGTTTGCAATTTCTTAACTTTAAATATGGAAGATTAATTTATATGTGAGGGTAATCGAGTAATTTCATTGCATACATCAAAATCAAAATGTAGAAGTGATGCATTGGTGCTAATTAATGTCTTATTCTCGCTATTATTAAATGTATAGAGTAGGCGGATAGGGAAATATTAATTAAACCCTGTTGCTTCCAAGTGTAGCACAAGGGAGCAAACATGGTATATCTTTTTTATATTTAATACGCGAGCAACACGTAATTAAATCTTTTTGTTGTGATTGTTACTTTTTTTAATGTGAAGTGGATAATATATAATTAAAGCACAGAATGTCCCGTACGTACAGCCATTTTATATTTACTTTTTTATATTTCCTAATCTCCCTTTCATTCCACCAAACACCATTATAATTGACTTTTTTTTTTAAAAAAGTCAAGTACGTTCAGCCAATTTACCTTTGGGTGAAGATTGGAATGAATTATAAGGGCTATTTTGGATTTTCAGCCGTTTTCATTTTTTTTTCATTCTATTTATTTTCACACCTTTTATATTTTTATCATACCAAACATAATTACATATTGTTTCCTTTAAAATGCGCACCAAACGTTTGTTTTCATTACCAACAAGGAATCATCACTCAAAAAGAAAAATAAGGATAGAAACAAAACTCATTAGTCAATATTATATCCGTCAAATATAAAATAAGATTGTGTTATTCAACGAAATTATTATATGAACAGTTAAATAATGGGAAAAAATTAGAAGATAAACTTGAAAGAGTTAAATAAGAAAAAGCGTCTGCCAGTTTTGTTCGATGCTTGGAAAAATAAATAATATTTTCAGGTAACAAATCTGAGGCCCTACACACATATATTTGACCCGCGAATTTAGCTTGAACATGCTCGCTTTAATTAACCATAGGGATGTGCGCCATTATTGAATTCTTTTGTCATTATCATACTAATGAGTCTTTACTCTCTCTCTCTGTTTTTTTTACATAAAGAGCCAATTTTATTAATTTTTCTCAGTTCAATTTTTTTTCCCAATACAAACTACGGTCCCTGATTCATCAGATAAATAAATATAAAAAAGAACAGATAGTACAACCTTACTTCACGGCCCAAAAACGATAAATACGTTAATTAATTTTTCACAAACTAATCTTATTTATTACATAATTTTTTTCACTGCAAAATACCCCAGTATTACACACGTTTTGGCTTTAATCTGGATCCTAAATATTATTCGCACTAATAATACTTAATGCCATATACAAGTTATAAAGTGGTCGTAACAAAAGCGTCCTCATATATATGTGGGTTTTGACGACAGTTAGCTAGGTTTTTCTCAAATTTTGAATATTAATCAACAGTTGAACGAACACATTGTCACGTATATATGATTAATCTCAGTACACGTAAGGAATTTAATTTCCATGACCCATCTTAACAATGGTTGGGCCTTCACCTTCTAAATACACTGCTTTCAAATACGTACAAACCCCGGGACTTAGAGTTGAAGGAAAGGAATAGGGTTCAATCTTGCAACTGGAATACACGATAGATCATTGGCTCTGGGAGCGGTCAACCCAGGTCGTTCATCCATATCAATGGTCTTACCTTCGGCTACAATCTTGCCTTGTGAATCGATCGGCTTCCATGTGAAGCACTGAATCAGAGCTCCGATGACGACGGGCAGCTCTTGCATGGCGAGAGGCTGACCGGGGCAACCCCTTCTGCCCGAACCAAAAGGCAATAGCTCATAGTGATGGCCTTTGATATCCAAGCCACACTCTTTTCCCTCCAAGAACCTCTCGGGTCTGAACTCCAATGGACTTTCCCATATGTTTGGATCTCTTCCCATGGCCCAAATGTTAACGCACGTAACCGTTCCCTTGGGGATCAAGTAACCACTCACCACACAATCTTGGATACCCTTCCTCATGAGCATAGTGATAGGAGGATGAAGCCTCATGTTTTCTTTTATTATTGCGTTAATATATGGAAGGTTTGGGATATCTGATTCGCTTATCAGTCTCTTGTATTCTGTCACTCTGTCTACCTCCTCTTGTGCTTGCTTCAGCACTCTTGGGTTATTTATCAGCTCTGAAAGTGTCCATTCCACCGTTATCGCCGTCGTGTCCGTTGCCGCCGTGAAGTAATCCTATATTTCAACCACCACAATTTAGAAAAGTTAGATATATATGCACTTATAATATCTATCGTAATAAAAAAGAAAAGAAAGAAGCTTTTAAGTACAGCCTGCAGGTTCAATGTACTTTCTCTAGTGACTTTGTCATCATCCAAAATTCCAAATATTCAATCATAACATATATTATACAATACAAGTATCTATCCCATATATATTTAAAAAATTGGTTAGGTTTAATTTTGTGTTTCAAATTGGGGTTTTCCAAATTTACCCTTGATAATTAATGTTTTAGTTTTCTCTCTTTGCTTGTTAACTCCCAACAAAATATTTAATATTATATAATAAGTCAAGATTTTGTGGAAAATAGGTATTTAATAAATCTTAAAAATTAAAAATAATTATTTATATCTGGGTTAGGAGGTATAATTTTTTTAGCCAATAGGGATAGGGAAAGGAGGTATATAACTCACCAAAACTAATGACTTTATATGGTTCCTGGATAAAGAAACCTCAGAATTATTATCCTCGGCGACATCGAGCAAAATGTCAAGAAAGTCCCTAACTTTATCTTCTCCGTCTTCGGCGTTGTCGGCCTTGGAAGTAGGTTTTCGTTGCCTTCGAAGCTCCTCGCGAGCGGAGATGATCCTTTCCAAGAAAGCATCGTATCTCTTGTGCAAGTCCATGGCTCTCTTTTTAATGCCTTGAACATCCAAGTTCTTGCAGATTGTAATAAAATCAGCGACGTTAAACTCTCCGAACATCTGCGTCACCTCCCGAACCAGATTCCGAGCCTCCTCGGCCTGGGTGTCGGAGCCGGAGCTCTTGATGCTCAGCATCATCTGAGAGATGATGTTGTTGGAGAGCTTGAGGAGTTCTTGGGTGACGTTGACTCTCTCTCGGGCCATGGATCGATCCATGAGGTCCTTAATGAAGCAGTGGATCTCGCGGGTCCGACTCGGAAGAAACTGCCTGATGGTTCGGGCACCCAACAGCTCGGTGGTGCTCAACTTCTTAATGAATTTCCAGTAAGTGTCGTAGGGAGCGAAGGCAAAGGTAGCGTTGTGGTAGGTTACAAGGTCGATGGCAGTGTTCATCTTACGAGAAGAGTAAGTGAGCTCGTTGGTTTTGAGGAGATCTTTGGCGAGTTCAGGAGTGTTGGCGACGACCATGTTGGCGTAGCCGAGCCTGATGTGCATGAGAGGGCCATATTTGGCCTGGAGATCACGCAAGGCTTGGTGAACCAGAGGTTTCAGCAGGTGAAGGTGGCCGAGGACGGGCAGAGACACCGGGCCCGGCGGAAGGCTCGGCCCCTTCTTCGACTTGCTCTTTCTCCAAGAAAGAAGCCAAGCTGAGGCCAGAAGGATCACACCTAATAACAATAGTTGATACACCATCTTTAATTTGAGATGGAGATGGTAATTATGGGTTGTTGATGAGTTTTCCCTTTGTGGTGATGGCAAGCCTATATATATACGGAGAAAAAGAAGAGGGAAGGGAAAATGACTAATTACTAATGAATCAGACAAATAGTTGTACAGCAGTATGGGATATAACGAAGAGTATAAATTGTATTAATTAATATAATAAATAATATTCCCGCCTGCCCCCCTTCACCTACAAAATGAGTGTGGCGTCTGAGTATTTTTATTTTAGGTGATCGAGCGGCTTGATGAGGTGGACCACAACAAGTCCAAAAAGATTGCTTATGAAGAAATACACAGCTCACTCGAAGTTTCTTTCCGTTGACAAAACTTTTCACTACCACCTTAATCTCTCTCCCTCTCCACATAAAATCTATAAATTAGCAGTTTGCTTTTTATGTATCTTATCCCTTCTGAAAAGTATGAGTTTACAAAATATGTAGTGTGTAATATTAATTATTAATATTATATGCTCTATTATATGTAATTAATTATTGATTATTAATTTTCTCTTGGTTCAGGAAACGGGGGGTGCCCCCATATTTGACGGGTCTTCCGCGTTCGTTTGATCATTGGCTCATTGCTCAATCATCACTAACGAACATTTTATATATATATATATATATATATATATATATATATATATATATGGTCATATATCGTTTGCAGTTTCGTGGTTTTGAACTTTTGATTCGTGAATCAGAAATTAATTAATACCCCTCCTTCTGTAAAGTTAAATAATTTAATTAATTATAATTAATATAAATTAATTTAATTAATATAGTTAGATTAATGAGTATATAATATAAATTCTTATTGAGGGGTTAAATTTAATTATAATTAATTAATTTTATTTTCTTATTTTACTTAAAAAATTAATTTGCTCTTATATGTATTAAGGACCGAGTATTTTTTATTTTTTAGATAATATTTTAAATTTTGTCCAGAACTAATTTTCTATAAATAACTTTAAGGGGATAATATCATTTTAGCACATTTATAAGATTTTTTTTGAGAATTCTATTTTAGAATTACATATATGCAATTCCACGCGCCCCCCCCCCCAACCAAATTAAGTTAATTAACAAATGCTTCTATCTTACTGTATTGACTTTCTACGGTCAATTGATTATTCATAAAACAAAGGTGCGATCCAATAATCTCTCCTAAGTATGCACATATTGAAGTTAAATCTGTATTTCTCCCTCTGCATGCGTACTTCACTAGTCACTACCTTATTGCGTCTCTTTCAAATGAAAATAATAGTATTAAAGAAAATGAATTTATTTTAGTTAGTTTAACTTATTTTGTATTCCCGTCCTATAAAAAAAAGAAAATAATTTCATAGCAACAAAATTTGAAACTAGTAAAATAGGCTATTTGGTATTAGAAGAGGTATTTGTATTTTATACTCAACGAACTGTTCTTTGGATAGAACTGTCTCCAATGACATGTATGCTTAGGAAAAAAATTTATACATAAGTCATTAGTAAAAAATTCATTAAAAAAACAAAACGAGAGAAAAATCTACAAAATTTAAAAGCGAAACAAAAGACTGGCACACGAAAGCTTGGGAGTTGGTAGATTTCCAAAAGAAAAAAACTTGGGAGTTTCATGAAGACAAATTGAATGATGAAATGAAAGATCTCTGGTGTAGATATGAAATCTAATTAAAGTTTCAAACTGCCTCTAAACATTATAAAGAACGCGTTAACATCGCTTTCACTAGGAAGAAAAGATAGATGAGGGTAGTTGGGTTGGAGAAGGTGGATGATTTATATGTGCAAGACAATTTATAATTGGATGATCTAACAATAAAAAAAGATAAAAATTACAGGGAAAATGTTTAACACTAAAATCAAGATAAATATTTTCAATTTGTTAAATCTAACTCTTGAATCAAAATAATTTTTTAGTATAATTATTTGGTATTCACTAGAATTGTAATCGGGCACAAATGAGGAAGGTGAGCTCTCCTATGTGATAGATCAATACATTTTTTTACATAAAACAACTTTTTATGCCGTAAGAGTATTTTTAATTTTAATTTAGCTAAAATATTCTTTCTAATCCTATATATAAGTCATTTTTAACTAATTTATATATACACACTAATAAAAATATTTAAACACATTAAATTTGTTATAAGATTAATGTGACTTTAGTATTACCCCTTATTAATTACACAAAACTCTTTTGGTAAAAAAAAATTACACTAAACTCTAAAATTATTGCACAGATATTTAAACTCAAATTTTGATTTTAAAAGAACGTATATTAAAAAGAGATAGATAAGACAGCCTCTCTCTCTCTCTCTCTATAAAAAAAAAAACATGTCTGTATAAATAATAGATAATAAATTTAATAAATGATTTAATGTTTAAAGGGTATGTTAATTCACAAGATTTTGATTTGAATGCCCTCGGAATTGTACCACATGGACCACGCCAACTCCCCATGGCGAGTGGCGACTAGTATGAAAAAACAGTCACCACCAACCCTCTATTTTGACTTCAAAGTTCAAACTTTTTTGAGTCAGTAGCGAAGCTTTGGTTCCAACTTCAAAGTTGACTTCTATTTTGGTTGGCTATTGAAATTTGAAAATTAAACTACTCACAGGAATGACCAAATCATAATGAGATTCATCGAATATTATGATGCTATTTATGGCCTGCGATGCACGTCAAGTTCTTTCACCCTCTTTCTTTCCATATACTGTTGTGCTTATTACAAGAGAAATAATGTTAGTCTCAAATATAAATTATTAACGAATCCATTAATGATTATTTTTTTTTTATTTTATACTTATTATTAACTGAAAAGAGAGGTGAGAGAATATAAAATAATGAATACTAAATATATTAGGAACAAACTTAGAAAAAAAAAATACTAATTTAAGATAAATTGAATTATTTAACTGTTATTTATTAAGTGTGTGTTTGGATATCAATTCTAAGAATTGATTTTGGCCAAAACTACGGTTTGAAATTTTTTTACACAAACAGTCATTTTTGTTGAGAATTAATTTTGGGCAAAACCTCGATTTGAAACCTAAGTTTTGAATAAACCACTGAAAATAGCTTTTGATTTGAAAACTAGATTATGGATTATCCAATTACTATTCTACCCCTACTTTTTCTTATACTCTCTCTCCTCTCTTATCTGTCTTTTTCTCTTTCTTCTCTCTTCTCTTATCTCTCTTTTTCTCTCTCCTCTCTACACTCTCTTCTCTCTCCCCTTTATTCTTTATCATCTTTCCTCTCTCTTACTTTTAATCAAATCATACCCTTTTTGATAATTTACCAATATAAAAAGTGATTCTGCTACTAATCATCCAAACATCTCTATTCTCAAAATATATTCTTCCCAAAATCTATTCTTCTCAAAATCTATTCTCCAAAATCTATTCTTTCCAGAATCTATTCTCCAAAAACTAATCCAAACACACATAATACGTAAAAGTTAATTAGAAATACCATATAATAAGTACAAGAGGACACTAATATTAATAATTTCCATATACAATAAAATTTCCATCAATATCAAATCAAACTAGTTCTAAATTACAAATAAAATAAATTTTATTTCAAGTCTTGCACAATACGCAATATATTTAGCTGCGTACATTTAAATTTTAAACGTATTTTAGGATATTCAGCAGGTATTGCTTATGGGGACACGCTGCCTGAATGTAATTTCTATTTTAAAATGAATAAAATGTATATCACCAAAAGAAATAAGAAGAAAAATATAGAATCAAAATAATTTTCCAACTATGGCAGCAATTATTGCATACGCCTTTCTTTCTCCCAGGATCGAAATAATCTTGGGCCCACAATTCTGGGCCTTAGGAACGCTTGGGTCCCAAAATCAGACTCTTCCAGTCGTTCGCATTTCTATGGATTGCCCAAATCCGCCAAAATGGTTTCACTTAAGAGACGAGCGATGGTTGTACGAAGACATGTTTTTCCTGCTTTCAGCCTTCATGGCCATCAATTCGTAGATTCAGCTAATAAAACGATTAGACGTGCAATTATTATTCGATCATTAAAAAATACTATTTTATTATAGTTCTAATTACGGTACTTAGAAATACATCCTAATTCCTATGTGCTTAGAATTACGTCTTAGGATAATTGACGATTCACCCTGTCCGACATTAATATCGCTTAAGAGGAAAAGAGACTTCATCTTACTTTTAGATTGTGGGTGAATCCAAACCTTTTCTAAAAATTTTTGTAAAAAAAAACTTATTACTAAAATAAAAGAAAATAAAAGAAATCTTACGAGAGATGGCATCAATGGCGCACACCATCACAGACTCTTCCTATCACTGATTTCACTGCTTCTTCTATTAAACATAATAATAAAAGGGTGTGCGAAACTTCATGAATAAATCACACAACATAAATCTATCTTTGGCGATGACAAATCGAGACATTTTATCTACAATTTGATGGCAAATTACACATCGTAAAATACTCATGGTAGTGTTCTTGTATTAAGTATGACCAATTTTGAGTGAACCATATTAACGGTCTCAAAAAGTACAACTAGCAGCCCGACCAGAAGCCTGAAACAGAACGGGAAAATTAGACACATCAATTTCTACATTGGTCCAATTCCAATAAATGGGTGGAAAAGATGCATAAAAGACTGCAGCTTCCCATAGATGGAGAAGCTGCGGCAATCCGGTAGAGGGATGAAACCCCAAAAGAATATTTTCGGGGCGTGGTGAAAATTATAATTATACATATAAATTAAAATTAATTGTATCTTAAAAATAATATTAACTTTAGCTAAATAATTTTATTTATTTATTGCAAATAATAAAAAGCATGCTTAAAAAACTTTATTTATTTATTTTATTAAAAAACTTCTTTTAATTGCTCTAACATGTATGCTCAGTGAAAACTATGGTTTTATCTGTTGAAATTAGATGGACAAGAAATGCTGACATGGTTGAGATTACAACACATGCCTTGGCATTCATTTCAGAGTTCTGACATGCTAAGCGTTAATTGGAGAAGGGGGAGAATTATTATTATTATTATTGGGGGTTGTGTGTGACTGTGCGTGGGTAAAATGTAGAGTGAACGCAAAAGCTAGAAATAGAGCCCGATAACGCCATCAAGAAAATTTGACAGAGGGACATACCATGGATGGATGTTTTATAATTGAAAAGGTGCATATATTGCTCTTCCAATCACGAGAAAGCAAAATTCGTACATGCGGGACAGTCTTCCAACTCTCTCCCAGTGCTGGTTTGCAAGTACCAGAGTCTCCCCCCACCATGTGATTAGTCACCTACACAACAGATCCACTGAATTTATTATTTGAAGGATTTATAGAAGCATAGCCATGTCACCACAAATTCAAGCCCTAAGTTCAAAAATATTCTTCCAAGGTAGGGTTGAGGTCCATTCAACCGTTGTCTGGCTTTTATCAGTCCTCACGCCACTTCCTTCTTTCCTACTGCTAGCCTAACTAATTCCACAGAATAGTGGGAATTTTCTGAAATATTTTCTAGATAAAAAATTGCAAAGAGAAGTACTTAGTATCATGTTATTATCACGTAATAATCACATCTGCCACAAACTTGGAGGAATTCAACAACTGAGTTGAACAGGGTTGGCAGTCATTTAACAGAAAGTGATAAAAAGTTAAAAACACGGGTTGCATGAGGCATTGATGGATGCCTAGAAATGTAAACAACATATGATAAATGATCTGACAACAAACGAAGATGACTTAGGCTATTGGTTATTGGGGTAACACAAGTAGTTATAATTCAGGTTGGCATTTTCCCAAAATTGACTTCTGAGTAGATGAAGTCTACTGCTCCAAGTATCGGAATGCAACAAACAAATGTATAAAAGAGAAAAGAAGCAGCACTTACCAACACAGCTAGATTATGCTCATGTGCTAACTTCTTTAGTAAAAACCCAACAGATATCATCAAACCGTGTCCTGAAATCACCCATAAAAATGTAAACCTCCAAGTTTCGGAGCAGTTAACTAGTAATTGATCCTTTTAGTCTAGAAATAAGACCTTCATAACTTGGAAAAAAGTGAAGGAAAGAAGAAGAAGATTATGCATGGATAATTCTAGACGTGGAATGAAAGGATGATATACAGCTGATGGGAACAAAACAGAATAAGAAAGAACATGATCCTAGGGATAGCTTATCCAGAGAACCAAACTCCTCATTAAACTTCCAATCCGTCCATCTCAAATGGCCATCTAGAGTCTCAGTTTTTATTTTTCTCTTTTTGGATAGAAAAAGAAGCTTTATTTGTCAAGTAATTAAGAGTATCTCTCTGAGGTCAGAGCATTAGGACGCCAAGAAAGTAAAAAAGACAAATAAAAGGGCAATAAAAATATAAAATGTAACATCATTTGAAAATATAAAAAAAATCATGAGAACTGTTGGCTAGCATACCGTGAAATACAGAATGCAAATAGTTACCATACCTTGAGGACCCCTTCCCCCAAGGATGGGGGTAATCAGTGAAGAAATTGAATCAACAATAAGCAATCGAACTTGACAATCTGATTTGAACTTCTGTACAAGGATACAGAAGTCATTTATGTGACAGAAGGAAATACAAAAACAACCAACATTAATGAGATTTTGAGAACCTCGGATTTCAAATTGATCTCTAGCTGATGCAACACGTAAAACATTTGAAAAATGTTGAACACCGAATAACAGATTATTCTGTCCAATACTTTCTGAAGAGGTTTGTCATCAGCCTAAACTAGGAGATTAGAAGAACAAATAAATGAACATGCACTTTTAAGGACAGTTAATAAACCAGAGACAACATTGTACAAAAAAGTTGATACATAGTAACCTGATCATTAAAGAGAGGACCATAGGACTGACCAACGAAATGGGCAATGCGCTGGGGCGAGAAGGCATTGCATGTATCCAAGTATACGACAAAACCCATATGCCTTGCAACAGTTGCGGCAAACTGCAGGCAAGCCTACAATTAAAAATCAAATACTCTGTATCAGAACAGATGGGATGAAACGGAAGATAGCAATTCATATTATATTGAGGAAATAAGTGCCGTGCTAATGTAGCATCATATGCAAAATAGAAGGAGGCCAAAGCATATGGTTTTATAGCAAACATAGTCATTGGTTCTTACCTGTGTTTTTCCAGATGAAGATGGTCCAACAAGTTCAGTTAATTGTCCTTGGCGTAATCCACCTCCAAGCAATACATCAATCCTGAATTACACAAGTTGAAGCACTAGGTAATTTTGTGATTTGTACAGCCCCAATTTCAAACCCGTCATCACTCCGTTTATATAAACCAATAACAACATTTACTATGACTCAGTACTAAAAAAGGAGAGTTGCACCGAAGATACCCTTGACATCCGGTGGATAATGCATGTTTATTCCGTTTAGAATCTTCAAGCAGATCCAGACCGGTCAACAATGGTCGATGCAACGCATCTATGATAGATAGGAGTTGATTGATTCCCTACATACCCGATGTAAAACGGCCCGAAATCTTTTTAAAGATTTGCAAGCAGACGAGTAAATAATAATAAGAATTTGAACCCCTCGAAAGGGAGGGGGAAAGTAATAGTGTGCGACTGACCTGCTTTAGTCTCTGCGAAGTGGACTGCTTATCCGCAGAAGAAATCAATACATCAACATCATACAGGACGAAGTCTTCCACTGAGAAGATGGAAACAGTGGGAATGAATTAACAAAGCGTTGCACGGTTGAAACGAGCAATAAGGATATATCAAAAATGGAAATAGGTTTCCATAATCCTAATAGTAGTCGCCACAAATTGGAACACCAGAGTTTGTAAGAGATTCTACATACATTGGGAAATTGCCGAAGGAAACAGATGAAAGGTACCTGAGAAAATGCCGTGGGAAGCACAAAAAGTTTGGAATCCAGAATCAATGAGCGGATACTCTTGCTGCATAGATTTTAACGGCGCCATTTTCTCTGCCCCAAACCCAAGTTCAATAAATATTCCAATTTATGAATTTTGGAGGGCGCTTAGAAGTTGTTATAAGTAGGAAGTAAAGATTTGCTTTGTTTAAAAAATAATTAAATTCTTAATAAAAACTAATATATATATATATATATGTGTGTGTGTTATCATTCTAATATAAATATCTGTCCACTTTTATAATATTTTTTGCCAAATTATTAGAATTAAAATGAAAAAAAAGCACTCATTTAAACTCAAATTTTTTAATGTTAATTTAAAAATAGATTTTCCCCATTTAAGTAAGAATCTACCGCATGACTTGGTCGGAACATGTCCCGAATGATTAATGAACAAGGTCGTCTACTTTGCCATCTTCAATTCATCTCCGGCATCTGCTTTCGAAACCAGCCATTACCATCGGCCACTACACCCCTTCCCCTCGCAGATTAGTCCAGTGCTGCCGCTCGTCGTCCGTCATTGTAAGCTTCAAAACTTCCGCCTTCGTACTCCTCCAGGTTCTCACTTTACCCCTATCTATCTACTGCATATAACTTGGGACTTGTTAAATCTCTCCGGAATATTTAAGCTAGTTATTATGAGCTCGCTAGTACGGGATTTAGCTCTGCCATTCGTTCTTTGTTGGTAGCCTTTAGCATAATTGCATGAAAGAGAGAGGATCTCGCCTTGCTTTTCGTCGAAATGTACTTGATTAACAGCGTTAGCTTGAGTAGTTATAGATTTTAAGGATAATAAGTGCTTGGAATCTTCAAAGGTGAATGCATGTTGGAGTTACGAGTTCTTTAACAGTTCATTTAATGAATGGAAGGGAAAGAAATCGAAAGGATTCTGAGAAGTCATTAAAAGATGGAAGAACGCATGGATATTATTCTTATAATCATGTTTTTTGTATGTACGGGAAAAAATTCCACTTTCGAATGTATGCTTTGGAACACAATGCGTTGGAAGCGGAAGGAAATAACTTTTTATATGATTGTATTGTTTTTAACATGTTTCCATTTTACTTTTCAAAGTTTAAAATTGGAAGTTCATACTATGTCATAAATGTGTCTTCTTAAGTTCATTTTCCAAATTCAGGATTACATGCAGTATATGACAAGATACAGCAATCAAAAGGAGTTCAAATGCTTGTATTTTGTAGAATATATTTTTGGTTTTGAAATGCCAGCTTATTCTTGATGCAGTGTTCTTCCATAGTGGCTTTGACTTGATTCGTTATTTCTCATCCTGAAGTTCATTTTAGCCATTACTTTATGCTCACAAGTCATGCATATTGTTTAATTCTGCAATTTCACATTTTCTGATGCATATTGCCCGTGTATGCTTCTTCTGCCTTCACAGTAATCCTCAAGAATGAGGCATGCCAAGGAAGAACCACCAACTCCACTGGTGAGTGCTTGCTACTTAAAATATAATTTGAATCCATGAGCCCCCCACCCCCACACACACCATAATTTGGATCCATGAACTACAGACTGAACATGAATATTTTATCTTTATATTCTTGACAGGCAACTGACATAATATCAGCTGTGAAGGAGTTACATAGACTTAACTCTCAGGAACTCCATAGATTATTGAGGGACTCTGAAAATTTTACTATTACCTACCTTACTGAAAAAGGATCACTGATAAAGGTTGTCTTAATCTCAGCATCCTTATGCTAATTTGTTTAGAGTCTTATTAAACTTCTGTATCTAATTGTGCACATTTACAGGTTGATATGGAAAAACTTGCAGGTTCTCTTCCACTGCACCTTACTGCAGTGCTAATCTCATCTGATAGAGATGAAAATTTTTTCAAATACTTGTTATGTGGTCTTTGTCTCCTCCATTCCTTGTTTGATTTAGCCCCTCGGCACTCTAAACTCGAGCAGGTTGGTGTATATTCTGCTGCTGCTTCCTCTCTCTCCTCCTTTTCTTTTCCTCAGTGGTAATGACCTGTTATAAAGTTGTGGAAGACATTATGTTATTGTAAATTCACAAAAATAAAAACATTTAAGGTCATATGGTGTATTAGATAATGGATTGGTAGCTAGCAATTGACTCTAATGACCTATCATCAGAGATAAAGAAGGGTGTGCATTCAGTGGTAACTTTTGTGAATATGTGTATTCTAGAAAGTGCTTGATGAGGGAGGTAATGTAGAACCAATCCCTCTCTTCGGGGAAGTCATCTTATCTGAATCCATTCTGGACCTTCTCTGTTAGCACCAATATATGTCATATTTTGATTGAGGGGCGCAAATAATACCTGTTCCGAATATTTTTAATTTAGGGGCATGTATATAACTTAATAGATATTTTTGCAAGCTGTAGTATTCTATTCATGTTTCTTATTGACATTAAAATGATCAGTTGCATTAAATTATAGGGAGAATCAACTCGTCAGATAACATGGTAAGAATATTTTTAATTGTGGACCATTAGCCACCATTCTTTTGGTTAATGTTCCTAAATTAATAAAATTGCACTAAAGGTTTCTGGCTTGGGAATTCTCCCGTTAATCTTTATTTGTAAAATATGAAAGTTTATGTAACAAACTAACAATGTGATGGTAGAACCTGATTTCTCTGATTTATGTCCTTGGAATATGATTGCAGATTATGCTAGATGATGTGAAAGTATTGGAACAGCTGATTGACTTGGTTTTCTACATGTTAGTTGTTCTTGGTGGTTACAGACAGGTTTTCTTTAGTTCTTGTCTTTGTAGTTTAATCTACGGTACTGTTTAACTGTATTGAGAGTAGTGCTCATGTTGCAGGAAGATCATGCTTTTAGTCTTAAGTACCTTGTGTATTCAGCTCTTGTAGCCAGCAATTTATACTTATTAACAGGGTTTATATCAACACAATGGCAAGATCTTGTGCAAGTATTGGTTGTGCACCCTAAGGTACCAATTGGCTTCTGCTTTACTAGTATCTGGATTTTAAAAATTATTCTTTTGTTGGCTATTTGTCATAGTTGATGAAGAAATATTTTATGTCAAAGCATTTGAAGGCCATTTTTTTCTTCATCAACTCGTATTTGTCAAACTTAATTTCTAGATTTCCCCCCAAAACTTTAACAATTAATGTAACAATGCAACTATGCCATGGCTTATTATGAAGTTTTGTGTGACAGGTTGACTTATTTATGGATGCAGCCTTTGGATCAGTTCGCATGGTAGTTAGGTGTCTTGAGATCACCCTTCCAGCTTACCATAAGGATTTATCCTGGGCATCAAATCTGACTTCAGAACGAGTAGTTTATCATCTCTGCCAGCAGTGTGAGGCCTCTCTGCAATTTCTACAGTCATTATGCCAACAAAAATTGTTCAAAGAACGGCTACTCAAGAATAAGGTTCTTTGAAACTAGACTTGGCTTTATACTTGGTGCAAATGAATCACCCTGACTTTAGTTATGGGTGTTTCTAAATCTAGATCAGCGATGAGAAACATTTGCTTTTGTAGACAATGGAGCATCCTTAGTACTCTAGCTGGATCTTATGTATATTCCATAAAACTCTGTATCTGTTGCTTGTGGAACTTCAATAAAATAGACCAGTTTCAACTCTTGTGTCTTTCTTAATCAAAATATATAGTATTTATATCCAACTCCAGGAAGGAAATACGCAAAGTTCCTCTTAAAATCAAGTGACCTTAATCCTGAATAAAAATGTCTCATGAAAGGAATGCATCCCTTGGTAGCATCTGAATTCAATGTTTCTGTCACCCTAGATTGAGCACTCCACATAAAATGAAGCAGCATTCTTGTTTTGTTACTTTTAAGACTGTCAAATCTTTACCAACTGAAATCTCTTAGTGTTTGGAAAATAGTGGGAGGGCCTCAAAACCACGTTTCCCTAGAATCTGATAGAGAGGAGCTTTGAATTGGAAAGTGAGAAATCACATTCTCAACTAGTTTTCGAACACACTTTAAAGTGGATCTCACGCAGCTATATAAGTTGTTTTTCACTTGAAGTTGCACCTCTTGATACCTCTTTGGATAGATTTAGCAGGGATTCCAAAAAGAAGCAGAGCTACAGGTTCCATTGCCCTCTAAATTTCCTTGATCGGATTATCAATAGAACTGTCTTGAATCTTGTTGAATAGAATTTTATCACGTTTTCCACTTTTGTAAGGAAAAACTTAAACCTGACACATCTATTTGCCTGGACTTGATTAAACCATGTGGACATATCTAACTCCCCATTTCAGAATTGTCAAATATTGGGGATTCATTTCTAATGCTTAGCAGCAATAGTGTCCTTATGTTTATCTGGGAAGTGTGCTAGCCATTCCTTATACTTATCCAGATTCCCACTTTTCCTTAAATTCTTTGCATTGAACTCCCATATGGTTTTTGGTACCAAGTTGACCAATGTCTTAACTGAAAACTAAACCTGTATGTAAGAATGGATAATAGATAGTGAAGGTGTGTCGGAGAGGGGGATTGGTGCTTAAGTTGCCAAGGGCTTCATTTAAGCTAACTACTTGTAGTCACTATATTGTGATTGTATTGGTTTGGTTAATTGGTGAGGCACATTATACCTTGTGTATATATGAACTGCATATATTTTTATTTATTACAGGAGCTATGTGGAAAAGGAAGCATCCTTTTTCTGGCTCAATCCATCCTGAAGTTAAACATGGAATCATCTTTTCCAACTAAGATTATGGCAGCTATATCTAGGCTAAAAGCTAAAATACTTTCTATTGTGAGTATGATGGCAAAATCTGCTAGAAGTCATTTTTTTTATAAATTTAATCTACTCCAAGAACGTACATATTGATTGTTGATATTAATACTGCTGCCACTCTCGTGCTGCAGCTTCTAAGTTTATGTGAAGCAGAAAGCATTTCTTATCTGGATGAAGTTGCCAGCTCGTCACAAAGTTTAAATTTAGCTAAATCTGTTGCTTCAGAGGTTAGTTCTCAGCTGGTGGCTTGTAGCGCAAAATGTTGAAGACAAAAGGCTCCACTGTTTTTCTTTTGGCTAAATAAAATTTATTGCCTGAAAAATCATATAACTTTGGTCTTATTAGCCTTTCTACTGCTTGCATATTTTCATTATTATCTATGGTTATGTTACTTGTCAACTGAGGCTGGACTCCTGAGCTCTATAATTCGTTATGGGTTGTTGAGTCGAAAAATAGAAGTACTTCGATTAAATCTCAAAATTAATAGTATGCATGGCGGCCATCAGAAAGTGTTCATGCCTTAGTCAAAATTGAAAATTTGTCTTTCTGATCCAGCACATTGGTTTTCCACATTGTATTTCTTATGCATTGAGCATGCCCATGTCTTCACTCTCAGTATTGTGCTTTTAATGTAATCCTTGTTATATAGGTATTTGACTTACTAAAGACTGCTTTTGGAGGAGATCCCGGACATCCTGCTAATGAGAGAAGTTACCCAATGGGATTCTTACAGCTCAATGCAATGCGTCTAGCAGACATCTTCTCTGATGATTCAAACTTTCGATCTTACATGACAAATTGTTTTGTAAGCCATCATTTTCAGAATATGATATAACAGTTGATGTGCCAATGCAATGGTGCTAGCTCGTGTGTGTGTGTGTGTGTAAGGGGGGGGGGGAATAAAAATGGTCAAATTAAGTCATATTTTGCTCACTAAGATTTGGTCAATGCATTTCTTTATTTTCGTGATGTTATGCATTCTGCTTTCAAGAATTTGATTGTGTCCTTTGCATGTGACTGCAGACCAAAGTTCTGACAGCTATATTTTCACTCTCTGAGGGGGATTTTTTATCTTCTTGGTGTTCATCTGATCTCCCCGAGAAGGAGAAGGATGCAACTCTTGAATATGATATATTTGCTACTGTTGGATGGATTTTGGATAATACTTCTTCACTGGATTTGTTGAATGCAACACCTTTGGAATTCAACTTAATTCATAACAGCATGCCTCAGGCTTCTTATGCGCATCATAGGACTTCATTATTTGTCAAAGTCATTGCAAATCTTCATTGTTTTGTTCCCAACATATGTGAAGGTTCGTTCTTTCCCTATGTTCTGCAAATCTTCTTTGTTTTATCTTTGCCTCATGTCATTTATCTTTTCTTTTTTTAATTTAATTTAAATCCCCAGAACAGGAGAGGAATCTTTTTGTTCTCAAGGTCCAAGAGTCCTTGCAACAGGATCTATCTAGCTTGCTGCCTGGTTTTTCTTTTGCTTCTGATTATCCTAAAGCTGCTACTGCTTGCAAGAATCTCCGTAATTATTGTTTTCAATCCATTCTAATTGTGGAACTACAATTAATATATCATTACTTTCTTACAAGTCACTTGTTTTTGTAGGTTCATTGTTGAATCATGCAGAATCATTGATTCCAAACTTTTTAAACGAGGAGGATGTACAACTTCTAAGGTTTCTTTTTCTTCTTTTAATTTCGCTGATGTCAACTTCAGTTTAGTTAGTTTCAAACTTCCACCGGTAAAGGATATATCGTCAATAGATCCCATGATTAAATGCTTGAGCAATGAAGCAGATTCTGGTGGCTCCATATGCCACTTGAATCTAATTGGGAAACGGGTTGATCTGAGCTGATTGAGTAGAGCTTATAATACCTCTTCCTCCCTTCAAATTTGAAAGTAGTTTTTTCTGGAGTGCATTTGATATCATAAGAGCATTGCTTGAAAACATATACCCAAATATAGTCTGATCATATAGTTCACAAGGACAACTTTATATTTCATGTCCTAACGAATATTTGTATATCCAAATTGTTTGCAGGGTGTTTTTTGGCCAATTACAATCACTACTTTCATCTGTTGGATCCGGAGAAAATTGTATTCAAGTAAACCATTGTCCTGTATTCTGATCAGTTGTTATTTCTGGTTCCTTATGAATTTCATTTTTATTTTTCGTTGTTATACTTTTGTTCCCTTCTACTCATGGCCTTCCTTAATTAGTTTTAAATGTTTCAAAATCATTCTACTGGAAAACTCAGGATAACAAAGTTGACAAGTCGTCTTTGGATAAGTTTTCAAAACTCAACATCAATGAACACTATCAGGTTTGTCCTTAGAGTTTTTGTTTTTTAAATAAATAATAACTCGAAAATATTCACTTACCACATTATATGGCTACTCGTAAAATGAGAATAACATAATTAGTAAATTGTTGTTTGAGTTATTTAGTTATTTTGGAGCATCTCCTCTACATTCTGCCTGAAAAAAATTCGGTTCCATTCAGGAGGCTCAGAGTACAGGAAGATGCTCGTCAGCTTTACTAGGAAAGGAAACGACTGATCTTGAGAAGAGTAGTAACTTAAATGAAGGAGTTTCAGAAAATTCTGCATTTCCAGGTGCAGACCAAGTTAATAGCAGAGCTGTAGACATAAGGAAAGGTGATGACATGAATAGGCAAGATCTAGTGGAAGATAAAGGCATATCTGGTAAGACTGCATCTGGAGGTGCAGTAGATATGGACAAGGATACTCAGAATGTTGACACGAGTGGTTCAGATACTAGTTCTGCAAAAGGGAAGAATGTTAATGATCACATGGACAACATTGAGCTCTCAAAATCAGGCGATAATGTTAAAAAAGTTGGAGTTGGAGACAATCCTGAGGATGAGAAGGTTGATACTGTACAGAGGAGGAAGCGAAAGAGAAATATAATGAATGATAAACAGGTGACAATGATTGAGAGAGCACTGTTGGATGAGCCTGAAATGCAGCGAAATGCAGCTGCACTACAATTATGGGCAGATAAATTAAGTCTTTATGTATGTCAAATACAACGTAACATATATATGGACTATTTTATTAACCTGCCTTCATCTGACTTCACTGCTTCTTGGTTTTTTTTGGGCAGGGTTCTGAGGTTACATCTTCGCAGCTTAAAAATTGGTAAGAATGCCTCATTTTACGTATTTACTCATCACATAGTTGTTAAGTTGATTGTTCACCATGGTTGATTCATGGAATTGGTTGCATAAGAAATAAATATCTGAAAAAAGAAAAAGAAAAGAAGAAAGGAACAGAAAAAGAAAACAATGACAAAAGGAACAGAAAGAAATTTGCTATCGACGTTTATGTATGTTGGAATTCAGATGTATAAATTAAGCTTTGTCCGTATAGGATGACAGCAAAATATCTAGTAATGGCTTTCTTACCAAGTTATATTCATATCTTGTCTAAGTTTTATCTGATTGAAAAGTTTTATTTGGTACTGGCTTTCTTCCTCTCATTTTTCTTACCAATGTTTAGTGTAAAGAAACTAGAGTCCGATTGTCAAGGCCTGCTGTGTAAGAGCACAAATGTTGAAAGTGTTAATCGGTTTCTTTAACATTTAAGCTGATGAAATTATTTGTCGATGCCTGTTATATATTAATCAGATATAGGGGAATATCTGGTCTGATTTATACAAAACTCGTGTATGCATGTTTATCATGTCAGGTTGAATAATCGGAAAGCAAGGCTAGCCCGCACAGCTAGGGATGTTAAAGCAGCAGCTGACGGTGCTGACAATTCAGTCCAAGACAAGCAAAGAGGACAAGTTGGCTCCTGTGACACACCTGACAGTCCAAGTGATGCATTTAATGCAAGAAAAGATCTTCAAACTCTTGCTAGAATAGCATCTGCTGATAACCCTGACTCTTCACTGGCTGAAGTCGATGGTGGCCCTCCAGAATTTTAGTGCAAGGCCCGTCGGTCTGTTATCCTTGTAATTTGTATATCTGTGAGAAGAGGTTGGTAAAGGGAAGGTGTTTCATTTTAAAGTACAGGGTAAGTAGTATGGGTAGTGCCTGGAGACCCAGTACAAACAGTTCGTAGTCTTCATGCGAGCTTGCTTGCTAGGACATGGCTGAGAAAATTTGCGCAAACTGTTGGCTCTTTTAACTAGGCTGGCGAAGGAACGACTGTCTAATGGAAAGATGTTGCTTTACTAGTCAAGGGAGCGAAGAGAGGTAGAGGTCTGCGAGGGAAAGTGAAGGGCTATTTGGCAATGATAGTTTGTGATGTCATGAAGCTGCATCCAGCAGCCAAATTTGTTAGGGGTGTCATGTTGTACAAATAAGTTTTTCAGAAAAATTCAGCAATGTGGCAATTAAGCCTTTATCCAAGGTTTTGGGGTGGAGCGGGGGGTTGATGAGGTGTAGGTTCATGCAATTTTAGAAATATGCATTTGTGAATCCCTGAACTTCCCTTGCCCATTAACCTTCAAACGAGCGCTTTCCCAGACATTTTCTCCCTAAATTGAAAGTATCAAGTCAACAGACACCTAAAAAATAATTTATAATATTGTTGTCACATCTGGAATTCTTGAAGTATTCGTTTCCAGTATATGATTTATGAAGTTGGGATAAAAAAAACTTTTGAACTCATGATAGATAGTCATCCAAAAGGATAAGTAGAAAGAAAGGAGCCCCAGTTGCCCAAAGAAGATTCGAAAAGATGAAATGTGGTAATAGATCATGGAAGATTAATTACCAGTTACAAGTAACTAAAATTTATATATGGATCACTCGAAGCCAGCCTGAATTCAGTTCGTGTGCGTCCAAAACATCTAGGTTGCCCAGGCATGCACATGACGATTGGCCTGATTTACTAATTTTGTTATATCAAAACATTTAGATAAAATTCTCTAGGTCAGATAAATACCACAGGAAACCCAACCAGCATATATCTTATAAACTAATATTTGGCATCAATTGCATTGCCAATCAAATCATTAATTATTAAATGAATAACAAACCAGGGGCATCACAAATCTTCTACTTTCCTTTATACTCGTTCTGGAAACCCAACCCTAATAAACAAAATGTCAGAGCAAACGCTCACGTTTCAAACTGCAACGCTTTCGTTTGGCGTCAGTAAGTCTATAATTGATCTCCCCTACGGAAAAATTAAGGGGCTAACATCCTCTGAGCTCTCTCTTGTTACGATGGTGCTAACAAACAACCTGCTGCTGAGGGTGATGTCGGATTTTATGACAAACCACCTGTGTTATCCATGACATGAGACTCTGAATGTGCCGTACTGAACATAAAACTGGGGCTGCCTCACCAATAAAGACAGAGTACCAGGTCACAGGTCAGAGAAGACATTGGACCTCTATCATGGAATTGACTTTACATTAGAACCCTCACTTTGTACAGGTTCTGAAGAAGGGGTCTTTTGCGCTTGGGGTGCTTTCTTCAGGAAGCTTTTAGCGTAGAGGGAGCCAAAGACAATGACCTGATTATGAGCAAGTGTTACTACGTTTTTCATAAGATTCTTTAAACAAAATGCTTAGAAAAAGTAAAACTGGGTCTTACAGCTCCAAACCACTGTTCCAAGCTAAGAGGATGGGCAAACCATGCACATGACAGCATAATGCTAACCAACTAAGGCAATTGAAATGACAAATCATTAATCATTAACCATTAATCAGATGAATAATTGCAGGATAGTCCAAAATGATTTGTTTAAAGCCAATGTTTACCTGTCTTGTAGTCATTATAGTAGCAAATGTTAGAGCACCAAAAGTGCGAATTGTGTAGGAAATAAAAAATTGACTGTGGCAACCTGCGAAACTCCACATTATAAAATAAATTCTTTAGTGAATCAAGGATAAGGAAAAGGAAAGTTTATTTTTTTTCTTTAAAGTTAGGGAGAAAAGCGGTACGATGTGATACTTTGTTTGAATAATCAAATTAAAATAAAAATCAGAAATGTAACTTTTGGTCCTTAACTATTCCTCAGTTAATGATTTAATCCTGAATTTTGACTCTACAACTTAGTCCCCATTATTTCTTGATTCGGAACGACTCAGTCCTTATATTTCTTTAACTCAATAAACTATAACAACTGAATTGTTTTGAATCAAAATTCAAGGACTCAATCAATAGCTGAGAGAAAGTTCAATCAGCACTCAATTATAGGGGAAGCCAACTTACTGTTGAAAGCAATGCTACGTCAAAGAAACAACCATTATGGCGATACACAAACTCAACTGCTGGGACTAAATATCCTTGTAAGATAAGGCCTACATAAAAGATACCAAATGCCATAAGAATGACTTTCCAACCATGCAATGGTTGTGAATATGGGCCAAAATATTCTGGCTATAGGAGACAAAATCCCGAATTAAAAAGAAAAAAAAATGTTTGGCAGACTTAGAATGCTGGCCAAGTATATACTGTAGGCTTAACAAAGAAATGTGTTTTCACTGTACTTCTAACACCTAAAGAACATTTCTCATTCTGAATGCTTGGGCCATTGGGGAACTTTCTAGGTTATTGCAGATTGTAGAGAATAAATTTATCTTGAAAGCTTCATGTTTCCAAATATCATCCAGAATTCCTAAACAATCCATCTACAATGAATTTTCATCTTAAAATAATTTTAAAACAATTTTTCATTAAAAATGCACAGATATAATATGCAAATGAGAAGAAATGTTTAAAACTAGAGTTGCTGCAACTATCCAAAACCTACCTGTCAGGCTAAGAACACAAGAACAGAACGTAACATAGAATATCTGGTTATGTATCTCCATGTCATAACCTTTAAACAGCTTATCTTGGAATGTACTTGTAAACCCATCAAACCTATTAAAGACAAAAAAATCAAATCAACATCTATGTATTGAAAGATTCATGTGAGTTTGATATCACATTCTCGAAGTTAAGTGGTGAAACCATAACGTTAGTTATATGAATATCAATATGAAAGAATGTAAAAACTCAAACTGACCAAATGAGGCTTCAGAATAGCATGCATGTTTCAGAGTTCAAACCAACAGGCGTTTAGAATGACTACATTGGTTTGTTTTTGAAGAGAAACCCGCCCCCCCGGGGGGGGGGGGTGTTGCAATTTTTCACAAACAAATATTAAGTCACTCATCGAAATAAGAAGGATTAGTTTAGTAGTCATACCCAAGATAACCAATCATTAGGAAAGCGCCCCAAGCAGTATTTTCTCTTCCTCTACTATACGGGCTTATGTCAGGTCCTGCCTACATGAAAAACAAGTTTTTAGTTTACTACAATAATGCTCCTGAATTATTGAGGTTCTTATGTATCATCAATGGAATGATCAATCGAGCAAAAGTAAATAAAAAAATATATTCTAGAACAATATTGCCCTTTGCTCTCAACTTTCTCTCTCCCCCTCATCCTATTCCTTTGATGAGCATCTATGTGGAATTGAAAACCAACTCACTTAAGTACCCCATAGTACTCAATGTGGACTAAGGCATCTCAAACTACTTCTCGGAATGATATGAGAACCTTATTTTTGTAAGTTTTGTTTCATTTTTATTGTACTGTTTAGTGGGAAAAAATCCATTCACGTAACTTTGGGTGCATATAGCCATATAGGCGTTCATTGTTGATTCTTTGATAGAAATCAACCAAATGCTGAAAGCGCGAAGACAAAAACAGAAACTTAAGGACCAAAAACAAAAATAATTACAGGATATAGGATAAATATTGAGCAGCCCAAGGTCACCAAAAACGCCAAGAAATAGTCATGTCCCACGTATCTCTTCTGCATTATGATAGAGCCCCAGATCTGTATAAAGTATAAATGCAAAGTTATATAAGTCTTGAGCAAAATATTCAGTATCAATGAACCATGAAGAATGTCGAAACACGGTGAAATAAAGCACAAGTATAAAGATTTCATCTAATCTTGGATCCAAAAATAAGCAGGGAGGGAATGGAATTTATCAAATCACGAACAAGATAGTTTGACATGTTCGTGTCCTTACAAAACATCTATATTCCTTAAGAAACTGTCTTTTTTGTATACCACATTCAAAATCACAGTATAAAGGAATCATAATGCAAATCAAGGATTATATCACCAAAAAAAAAACAGCACTGGATTGGTGATATACCAAATACACCAAGAGTCACATTTCTCACGATTGAAGAAATTCAACATTAATGGGTAGAATAATCATGAGAAGCAGCAGCTGAAATACTCCAAAGCTAAAATTTGACTTACCATAACTGGGATCATTTTAGCACACTTTGCAAGAGTCTGAACAGGGAAACTGACATATTTAAGGGCCTGAATCAAGCAATATGATCGTCAACTTATAATTGATAAGGATAACAAGTTTATATGAACTTCAAAATGTATTGAT
The DNA here is from genome assembly GCA_037074615.1 of Leucaena leucocephala. NCBI lineage: Eukaryota > Viridiplantae > Streptophyta > Magnoliopsida > Fabales > Fabaceae > Leucaena > Leucaena leucocephala. The sequence goes on from CM073544.1 coordinate 15,057,767, forward strand.
ACACAGGAGTGCAGCTTACCTCATACTGACAAGTTGTGGTCAGAATGTTTGTTACTGACACAACACAATACTTGTAAATAGGAGCTGCTGGAGTTAATGTTTTCTTACTTGCCTATAATAAAATTTGAAAATTACAGTCACAGATGATTCAAAATCTAAAAATGCAGATTGTAATTTAAAGCACTACAAAGTGTGTGACACAACCAACTATGTTTCTGCAGCTAAACCAGCAAATTAAAGTTATGCATGCACATGACAGTATTATTCCATATAAGACCAGATTACCAGTAAGGAGCCAGCAGAAACAGCAGTCGTTGTGAGACGGTTGCAGAAAACAAGAAACAGTGAGTATTTGAAGTACTCCTTATCTACCCCATAAGGAACTCTCATGATCTTTTCCTGCAAGAACAAAATATATATAAGTACACTGTTTTTTTTTATATGTTTAATTACGGAAAACCAAAGAGTTGTCATCATTCAACGAACAAGACAAAAAGAAGCTGCAAGTTAACTGAAAGTACAGATTAAAGCAGAAAAAAATGGTTGAAGAAGAGCTGAATCTAATTTGTCCGAGCCACTTATGACAGGTTTATACATTATATGCCAAACAACCATCAAGATGTATTAAGATTTAAGGATACTGTAACAACAACGTCACTGACTTCTTAATGATGGTCAATCAAGCTCGTTTTTTCCAACAAAGTAAACATTCTGCATTCACTGGAATAAAAAATAGGAAAAAAAATCTACAGGTAATGACTTCATGAGACATTTTTTCAAAAACATCTATCTATGGTATTTCGGCATTTTCTTTTTTAAAAACAACAAAGAATACATGAGCATGCGAATTAATTACATGTACCACACTAGAAGTCCACGCTTGGGTAGGTCAAGCTCACCAGAAATAAATGGATAATCAATACAATTTATTAAAATATTGGATCCAGACAAAAAATGAGCCAAAAAATCTCAAAATCAATGTGAGAGTCGTTAAATCAGCAAATCTAATGATAATCGAATAGAATACTACGGTTCAAATCCAAAGAAATAAGCGAAATGAGCATTTCTGTGAAAGGATTCAGATTCGTGAACTTAAGCCTTCAAAATGAGAAAAAAGCGAGCAGAAATGAAGAAGAAAAAGACGTCGATAGAACAAACCTGCAAAATACCATAGGTGACGAGTGTGACCATGATTCCCGACACCGCAAATATTCCTTTATACAACTTGTTCTCCCTCCAATCACCAGCCAGAGAAGAGGTTAATCCCGCCATAGCCCAAGAATGACACGCACATAGAACATACGAAAACCTGGCAATAAGAACACTACCAGAAAAAAAGTGGCGCGAAAGAGAAGTGGATAGCGCGGGACACTCAGCTTGGAGAGATCAGACAAAGGGAAAAGCGTGCTCTGATCTTTCCATCGAGAGTGTTAAAGTTGGACTGAGAGTGCGAAAAACAAAACAGAAAGAGATCGGCCTCAGCCTCAGGCGTCTCGCTTTCTCCGGCTCGCCTTTCTCACACCATGGGCTGCCACGTCAGCCTCCACCCTCACTGAACGGTTCAACGCGGCTCACATTGGGACTGTTCTTCGTTTGACTGATGGGCCCGAATGGCGGGTCCTTTGAAACGGGCCATACCCGTTAGTGCTTCATGGATTCATATCAGATTTTCGGTAACTAAATTTTTTTTTTGCCACCCAGTTCACCGGAGCTTTGCCCCGACTACATCCGGATCCGACCCGCATCGCGCACCTGGCTATAGTGAGTGAGTCTCTCAACGGGAATTTTCTACGTACGCCAATATTTATGTTTGACAATATTTATGTGAGAATATGGGCGTACCTAGAATGCAATCTATTAAATATCCACGCTAAACTTGATCACAGTCATACACAGTTATGGATGATGCACAATAAATATATCAATCTAGAGACGTTAGTTTTTTTAGAACAGAGCATGAAAGCAATATATACTAGCAACTTTTTGTAACCCATGACTTGGGAGTTATGACTCTTAATTAAGAGAAGTTATGGCTCTTAACTAAGAAAACCGATATTCATATTTGGTAACACTTCCACTCCCTCCTCAACTTATCATTCATGGTTATTGCATTGAAGGAAACATCGCAGCTAGGTCCACAATAACTATTATTTGCATTTCAGCCCATGCCTTAATGGTCTTGGGCAGCCATAATCCAACAATTTAGATCTAACCTAGTAATATTATATATTAAATATTTGTATGAAAAAAGGTACTGTTGAGTGATAAGGACAAAAATATAATAAAATATTCATATCTTGATTTCTACACTATTAGAAATAATTTTTTAATTGATTAACCCAAGGGGTCCCATATTACACTTAGATTTCGTTTTAAATTAAATGAATTAATAATGATTAAGCATGTGACGCACGTATTTCTACAATGTCAATTTTTTTTTGTCAATATAATGTTCAAATTTAAAAGGAAACAAAATTTGAGTGCTTGCATCTGTATCCAACAATTGAATTGGAATCTTCCCAAAAGGACAAAGCACGTACGGTGGGCAATTTTCAGTTTATCTTACTTCCTTCTGGTGTTGAGCTGAATCGCTTAGGTGTGAGCTATACGATAATCACACGCCACTGGTGTTCGCTTGTGGCTCAGAGCCTAACTACATTAGAACTTATAATTATTGGATAACGTTGGCTTCTGCCAAAAGGAGTTTACAAGACCGCAACAAGTGGTGGTTCTTCTTTCATTTTTCCTTTTTACTACTGTTTTGATCAAAGTGAAGATATAGGATTGATGAAACGATAAAAACAAAATAAACGAATTTGCACAGAATTTTTTTCCAATTTCTGAGAGTAAACTTTCAAGCCTAAATTGATGGATTCTGCTTCATTCCCTCGCTTCTTAGTCTCCCATGTCATCTACAGCTCAAGGTAGAGTGTTTCGATCATTTTCCTTTTCTGATGTGAGACCTTGAATTTAAGAATGGTATGAATATATTGTGTGGCAGCTTGCATCGCTCTTCCTTGACAATTCAGAGTACAAGAAATGGCCTGTGGAAGAAAAGATTATGTGGAATTGGGATTTGTGAAGTTGGAATTGGAAACTCATACGGTGAAAGCAGCATGAAGAAGAACGAGAATGGGTCAGTGTTTGGTTCGATGGACGAGTCAGCTGCTGCAACATTTGGAACATTAGACGCAGAAATCACACCAGAAACTGCCGATTTCTTTGTGAGTGATGCAGAAGGTGATCCAGATTGCCCCTCCAAAGGTTACTCTTCGATTGAGCAGGCACTTAATGCACTACGCCAAGGAAAGGTTTGTCTTATTATTGTGTTTTGTTTCCATAACTGTTAAAAGAAATCAGTTTATGACGAATAGAGAACAATAAAAGGCATGGGTTTTAAAAGTGGTGGAAATTTGTGCTAGTTTGTGATTGTGGTAGATGATGAAAATGGTGAAATTGAAGGGAATCTTGTAATGGCGGCATCGATGACAAGTCCAGAGCATGTGGCCTTCATGATAAAGCACGGATCAGGGATTGTTTCTGTGGGCATGAAGGATGAGGATCTTCAAAGACTGAAGCTTCCTCTTATGTCACCTGATTCTGAAATTGAGGATTCTTCTGCACCAACTTTTACTATCACTGTGGTATGTTTCATAGTCTTCTTCAACCCTACCCTACTTGTGAGCTTGCAGCATGATAGAAACTTGTAGGATGGGATACTAAGATTTACATTAACTAATATAAAATACTTAATGAGGTATTTAAATAGGTTAGTTCTCCTACCTCTACAATTATCTTTTGGTATAAAATTCTTTATCCTACCTAAGTATTTATCAATTAGTATTAGAGTTAACTTATAGTAGTATATGGAATACTAAATCTTATATTAAGTAGTAAGAGATGCTCAATAAAGTATTTACGTCATCAATTTGATGCAAGGTTTTCCATCACACTTAAAAGAACCTATCATAGTAACAAACTGTATCCATCAATGACCTTTTTTCTTGTCCTTGTGTGTGTTTAGGATGCAAAAGTTGGGACTTCCACGGGCGTATCAGCTGCAGATAGAGCAAAGACAGTGATTGCTCTGTCATCTCCGGACTCAAGACCAGAAGATTTCAGAAAGCCAGGTCATGTGTTTCCCCTCAAATACAGAAACGGTGGTGTTCTCAGAAGAGCAGCTCACACTGAAGCTTCTGTAGATTTGGTCTCCATGGCTGGCTTGAGGCCCGTCTCTCTTCTTTCAGCTCTTGTCGATGCAACCGATGGTTCTATGGCTCCCTTACCTCTTCTCAAAAACTTGGCATTACAACACGACATACCAGTTGTCTCGATAACTGATCTGATAAGGTAAGTTTTGTGATTGTTCTATTACACTCCACAGCTTCCAAAGCAGGATGCAGTATCACAAACTAATCATTATATTCATCATCAAGGTACCGGAGAAAGCGAGAAAAACTGGTTGAAAGAACTAGCTTCTCACGCCTCCCTACTAAATGGGGCCTATTTCAAGCATATTGCTATCACTCTAAGTTGGATGGAACAGAACATGTGGCTATTGTGAAGGTACGTACCTCCATATTGGCTTTGATTCGTTTTATTGGTTAAGTTTCTGAGACATGAATGCACAGGGAGAGATAGGAGATGGGCAAGATGTGTTAGTGAGAGTGCATTCAGAGTGCTTAACGGGGGATATATTTGCATCAGCTCGATGTGATTGTGGGAACCAGTTAGAGTTGGCTATGAAGTTAGTTGAAGAAGCTGGGAGAGGAGTAATTGTGTATCTTCGAGGTCATGAAGGAAGAGGAATAGGACTTGGTCACAAATTGAAGGCCTATAACTTGCAGGATCAAGGTCGTGACACTGTTCAAGCCAACTTAGACCTTGGCTTAGCCGTTGATGCTCGTGAGTATGGCATTGGTGCCCAGGTCGGTTCTCTCCTTCTTCTTCCCTCAAAATTATCAACATGTGCATTAGTATTGCATCAGAGCTAAAACTTTATGAACTAGTGGCATGAAAATTCCTCTATAAGTAGAAAGTTACACGTCGATCTTCTTTATAAACTTAGGTTGTTAGTGTTTGCCCATCTAATTGATACTAACGTTGGAATCATGATGTTAATTAAGCGCAGATTCTGAGGGACTTAGGAGTTCGAACAATGAGGTTAATGACGAATAACCCGGCAAAGTTCGTTGGACTGAGAGGGTATGGTTTGGCAGTGATAGGGCGTGTTCCTGTGTTGACACCAATTACTGAAGAAAACAAGAGGTACCTGGAAACGAAGCGGACCAAAATGGGTCATGTGTATGGTTCTGATATACAATCACCATTAGGTGGACTCATCAATCCTAGTGTAAATAACACAAACTTACCCGACAAAGAAAGGTCAACTTAATACATAGTCAAAACAGAGAGATAGCTAAGATTTTATTCTTCAGATGAAAGAAATGTGTGAAGCATTTAGTGTTCAGTTGTGAAGATTGTAATCATTTTGCTACTGTAACGTCTCCAGTCACAGGATTCTTTTCTTTTATCTGGGTAAGTTTTCCTTGGACTTTCCACTTTGTTTCTTAAGAATAATGTATTTAAGTTAAAAACATAGACACCCTACCAAGGGGGCAAAAATTACCGCAAGGGGCAATCAGTATCTCAGCATGTATATAGGGCGAAAATTTGGTGGAAAAGTTTTAGATGTATTATTTTTAGAGACCAAATGATGATATCTGATGGGCTTGAGACTTGGCATTATTGTCATGAGTGATGATTTACTTGTGTAAAGTAAACCAGAAAGAGAGCAATTGATATCTATATATAAAGATGCCTAAAATAAAAGTTGGACTTTATTTTTTTTATAGTAAAAAAAAGTTTAAGTGGATTCAACACCAGTTTTCTATTAAAGTCAGGGTACAGCTCTAAAACTCAGAGTACTTACATAGGACTTACGAGATCGTCTATTAAAGGAGCCCTCATAATGGCAACGAGAATCGAACTCATATCTTTATGAGATACGAACTCATTCCTTACTATCTATGCTAAGTCTCTTTAGCTTGGACTTCATGTGCATGCTTCGAACCTTTGTTGCAAAATTTTAAATCTACCTGGACCGAATAATTGGACTACCAAATTGGCATATTGACTCTTATAGACCCAAAATAGATTTTAAGGCCCATTCTTCAATCTCCTCCATACCTGCTTATTGGGCCAGGCTATGGATAATTTAGTTCCCGCGTCAATATAACCCTCGAGCCTCCTCGTCCAAAACCCTAGACGGCTGCTCCTCTAGCGCAGGTGCGACGGCGGATTTTGAATGCTTCAACTACAAATGGTTTTCTGTTTTCCAGTTTCCGATTGTTAATTCTAACATCCTTTTCTTTTAGGGTTGGAGCATTGAATAGGTCGAGTATCATTTTCAGCAACCCATGGCTCCGGCTAAAGGTATTTCCCTCGTCGCTATCGAGTATTCCCCCCCTTTTCGTATCGACATTCGATTTGTCCCAATGATATTCAAATTCAGGCGAATATAACGATATAATATTGAATTTACTACGGGAGTTATTTTAGATTCACTTCAATTTCCCACATGATTGATTTCACACTCTTATGTTCTTTGAGTGGTAAAGAAAACAACTTGAAGTTTCACTAAATGCTTTCAGTAAGGATACGAAGAAGTAATTGTAACGCAATAGAGTGCTTTTGATGTTATTCTTCTTCTTAGTATAGTTGATGCCTCAAATACGTTGGAGTTGATTTTTCCCTATTACATTGCTTCTCTAGAATTTTCATTTCTTAAAAAATTAATTGGTGCTGGAGTTCTTGCGTGTGACACTGAATCAAGCCATTTTATCAGTTGATAGTTCGAAGAAAACTGATCCGAAGGCGCAGGCCTTGAAAACTGCTAAAGCAGTCAAGTCAGGCCCTGCCTTAAAAAAGAAGGCCAAGAAAATCAGAACCTCCGTTACATTCCATAGGCCAAAGACTTTACAAAAGGCTAGGAATCCCAAATACCCACGTATTAGTGCGACTCCAAGGAATAAACTCGATCATTATCAAATTTTGAAGTACCCTCTCACTACTGAGTCTGCCATGAAGAAGATTGAAGACAACAACACTTTGGTTTTCATTGTTGACCTACGTGCTGACAAGAAGAAGATAAAGGATGCGGTGAAGAAGATGTATGACATTCAGGCCAGGAAAGTAAATACCTTGATCAGGTGAGCCTTTACATACGCTTTAACGACAATCAGTTGACTCTGGAGCATTTCTAATTATGACCCATTGCCATCTATGCTCTTATGCTTTTTTATTGTCGTTCAAGTTAGATATGTGTTGGCATTTATAGGTTTTTGGTTAGGTATGGAAAGAATTTGGAGTGCTTGGCATATTGTTGACAACTCCACTTGCAGTTTAGGGTTTTTCTTCTCTTTAACTGTGTTAAAAAATTGCGTAGCTGGAGAACTGGTTTGAGCTATATCGATTGATGGAGCAAATTTGCTTCATTTTCTTCTATATTTGCTTTATTCTGCGGCTTTTTTCCCCTAAATTTGCTTTATTCTATTACAGGCCCGATGGCACCAAGAAGGCATATGTTAGGCTGACACCTGATTATGATGCATTGGACGTAGCAAACAAAATTGGGATTATCTAAGTGTGAATCCTGCATCGCCTGCATTATTTTCCTTGTAATAGTTGTTTGGCAGTTATTTTCCTTGTTAAACTTTGTTTTCCTATTGGTTTATCTCTGTTCAATTGTCATCAAGTAGACTTTGTGTTACAATTTTGACATGAAATTTACTTTCAAGTAGCCTACTATCGTTTCGTTCAATGGGATGGATGGGCGGACTGGGATCTCGTGCGTTTTTAGTTTAAAATGTGTGCGGTGTTTCATGAGAAATGAAAATCCGTCTTCTCTACGGGCGCCAGATGGTTATCCTTGTTTTTGTTCGTAATATTTGAAAGCTGCTTTTTTAACTTATGCAATATTTACAGAAATAAAGCAAGGCAGGAATCCAATACGAAGGAGTTTAATAAAAACTTCCGTGGCTAACTTTATTTTTGGCGAATTTCTATTTATTATCCCCTTGCATAATCGAATGTGCTCAAGTTCAATAGAACTTGTATGCTGGCGTTTCTATGTGGTCTTCTCGTGGTTGCTCATTGGTGCAAGAAATTATCAAGTTAACAGGAAAACTAACGTTAGACACAAGAAAAACGAAAGTGAATCAATGGAACATGGGGTGGGTTGTACTGTTGTTGCTGGTGGCCAAATTGTGAAGCCCTTTCTAGCGATGTGTAGTAAGAAGCGCCGAAGCAGAGGAGTCCAAGCTACGAGTGAGATGATCATCAATGACATTAGATCTGCAGAGAGGACAATTTGAGTGAGATCGAAACCACGTGGTTATGCAAGAAACATGGAAGACGTGGGCGCAGATTGGAAGTCTCTTAACCCATTCTTCTTCTTCAAACTCCCCCAAGCATATCGCACACTCTCTGTTGCTTCCCTTCTCTTCTTCTCCCTCGCTCTTCTTAAACTGAGACATCGGAAGAGATGATATGGCCCACAACTCTAAACCACGACCTTGAATCTGTATAGAATGATGATCATCGTGATCGGGCTCGTTCGAATCCCCCGTTGAAGCGCGGTTTCTAGAGGAACTAGTGCGAGGGTTTCCATGGAAGAAGCACTGAAATATGCTGTAGAATGTTAGTATGATGAAGATTACACAGAATATGGCGATTGAGGATGCCCTGTGTGCTTCCAAAAACCAAGAATCATCCTCAGGCGTACCGGAATTGGAAGACATTATCAGCTCAAGCAAATGAGGCCTTTGCCAAGCATTTCATTTCAATCTAGTCAATTGCAGCTTAACAGGAGGATTAAGCTAGCGAACGTTCATACCGAAGTATATAAATTCATATAGCGACACAACAATTGGAGGTTGGAGGTAAATTTAAGGATTCACATATGCTAACGAGTCTTGTATCTGATAGATAATATCAAAGTCAACAAAGTTAAAAAAAGATACTTTTAAGCTAATACTGACATTTATGCCGGATAAACTTTTATATATTATCAACTTAGTCTAGATATTCTTTGTCCAAGTATGTTATATTTGTATGTCTCTGCGTGTAAGATAAATTTAGCTTAGTATTTTCAGAGGATGATAAAAAAGAGAACAACAATTAGCATATTAGAACTAAATTTGCCTTTTGTCTCTGAACATAAACATTAGAGAAAACCGACAAGGCTATGTCACTCAAACACCAAACAAAACCAGGGTATGCCATTTACACCAATCACCGAACTCTATTTACAAAAAGGCGCTAATAATTGAAACTGCATCAAAATCACTGGTCAAAGCCTCTGACGCTTACTTGGAGGTAACTGATAGCTAAAACTCGCAGGCGAAGTCGATTGCCAAGAAACAGCGTTATTAATTGTAAAGTTCAACATAGAAGCTGAAGAACACATGTCCAGGGCTTTCATCGGAAACCCTGGAGAATTCGAGCATAGATCTGGGGATTCGAATTCCTTAATTTTGAAAGGTGGAAGGTTAATGGGTTCAATCGGAGGTGGATTTCTCCAACAGGGAAGAGGACCAGCAACGAGAAGAGTCTGAAGCAACGGTCCAGCTTCCATCACAGACTGAAGCAGCCTTCCTTTTTGAGGCAGAACTTTTCCTTTGATCATATTCTCCATAACCGCACTCGCAGGATCACGCTGTGTCTTACCAGAATTGATAAAACCCACGTTTCGGGAATCAACAACATTCATGTTTGAGAAATCAGAAGAAGAAACTGCGTCCAGAAACGAATCCACAGCGGAAGAACCGTGAGAGAGACTGTTGGATTCAGTGATGCTTGAGTTGGCTTTTGTGTTTGGCACCATAATCATAGTTTCGGGAATAACTTGAGGAATAACATTACCCTCGGGAACATGAGGTGATGATGATGTGGTTGCGAGCTTGTGAAGAACTTTCATGAGAGCTTCTCGAAGTTCGTCTCTTTCATGGTACACGGTCTTGAGGAGATCGAACAGTTCCATCTTGAGTTTGTTTGCTGATTCTAGTTCGATTGTCGCATGTAGAACCTTCTGCTTCAATTCCTCAATGCTCTGCATATTCAGAAACAGAAAATGTCACTATCGTAAAGTTTCACGGGGGACTGACTCATTTATGTACTTAAACGAAAAGATTTTGCAGGGTTTCACACCAAGCCACCGACTGTGAGTGCACGTTACGGAGTGAACTTTGAGTAAGAACAAGTTTAAAAAAAAAAACAGGGCATAAAATGAACAAGGAAAACGACAACGTTTGGTGCGCGGACACAAGGATCGATGTGAGACTTGGGCTTTTAGATAGTCACGGATTCTTATTCGAGTTTGGTCCCTGAAGATGATAAAAATTCAGGAATATCCCAGACTTGCAAATTAAGAAAGATTTTTTTTAAATAGGAAACCATTCTAATTTAATGATGTAAATCAAATTACGGAAAAAAGGGTTAAAATAAAATTAGTATTATTGGAAATTTAAGGAAAAATCAGAAAATTAGAAGTAAGAGTCGGTAATATCGAACCCATGTTTTCAAAACGAAGATTTCTATAGGGTCAATGAAATCAATAGTGAAAAATATCTCTGGCGTTTTCTGTTGTTTTGTCACATTCACGAAGTCTCATACCAGAGCCAAATTCTAAAAGCAGAATGAAGACCGACAAAAGCATATAATTCATCAAAAAAAAAATCTTCCATTGTTTCACAAATTGTCCTCAATTCACGCACAAGAACCCATAATTTTGCAGTATTAAGAGCACAAGAAGTTTATTCTTTAAAACTGGAGTATAACCGAACTTTTGAGCGAAGCAGAAAGAATATACCAAAATCAGTTCATATAGGAACAGAAAGCTGAAACAGCGAAATTTACAAGACAGAAAGTTTGAAGCTTGAAGAATAAAACAGAAACTACGAAGTGGAAGAAATGACAATTGCAAAAACTAAATTCTATAAGAACCGAATGAAAGAATGGCATTAGAGGCATTGAAAAACAAAGAAACGAAGTAAAGGAAGAAACTTTGAACGAAGAACCAGACAAGAAGGAGTAAGATGAAGGGAAAACTGCAGACAAAAAAAGACCCACCTCCGGTTCATAGGCCCACAACGACCCAAGCTCTTCCATTGTTGTTCCCGTGATGTAATCAGAGGAGGAGGAGGAGGAGGAGGAGGGAATAATGGAAAAAAGAAGTGAATTGGAGGGGAGACAAATAAGAGGGCAAAAGCTCGTATTTATAGAAAAAATGAAGGAAGAAAAAAGGGGGCGAATAGGACAAAATGGAATGAGGTGCGTTAGAGACAAAAGGAGGGAGAGAAGAAAGGTGCTAAGTAATATGTAACGAATGCTATGAATGAGTGAAAAAATAAATAAATCAGGAAATTTTTTTTACCGAAATAAATAAATCAGGAAATGACAAAACAATATTGCTTGTGTGAAAAAAAATAGGAATTCCATGTTCTGCTTTTGAAACTCTCCCCCTCTTCCAGGACTTGTGTCTCTCTCTCCCCAAATAAAATCGCTTTCTGTCTCTCATTTTGGTCAATCCCTTTATTTCCTTTTTTAAATCCCTCTCATAAAATCTACCCTTAAAGTTTCAACTTTAAACGCCAAAATTTCCCTTTCCTCTTTTTTCCTTTTTTTTTCTTGAAGAAATGTTCAAGAGAAAAAATATATATAGCTGATCTGTTTACGCGCTTTAGACAACTCTACATAATAAGCCATAATTTCTAGATGAATTCCTTCTTTCCTCAGATTATTGTTCTTTACCTGAGTATGGCTCCTCACACATTTTAATCAATTAATCATCTGTATGTGTGATTAATGCAATAATTATTATCGGTTGGGTTTTTAAATTTGTGGAATTATCTTTCATCTTTTATCTCGACAGTCTCTTGTCACTTTTATCTAGACATTTAAAATTTAGATCAATTTAAGCCATTACCTGGTTTATCAGATCATATCATTTGTTAAGGAATTCGAGTAGTTTAAGATCAAAAGCTGCTTAAGAAAAAATTTAAACTTAATTATTAAACAGCTAGCAAACGGATGATAATTGCATCAAAGGCGTCAACAGATATAGTTGTGACAGTTCTCTTTTGGTTTATTTAATTAAAAGATATATTTTTGTTCTCAACTCGTGACTCTCTCTTTTTTTTGTTAGACTTATTTAGAATTAAATATCTTACTTCGATTATTTTAGAAACTGATTTTCTTTTACCCTACCATTTAACCAAATTTCTCGTTATATGATAAAGACAATAATGTTCGAGTCCTGAAATATGTTAGCATTAGTAGTAACACGCAATGGTAATAATGGTAATTAAATGGATTCTAGGCGATGATAACGATACTCACGGGCTGATGATAATAATAAAAAACAAATAATAATAATAATAACAACCAAAGCAAATGGTAAGGACAGGGAACAAACGGATAATATGGAGGGGATAAAGCCACACCTCCAATCTGTTTTTTATACATTTATATATTAATTGGGTAAATAAAAAAATTAAATAAATTATTTAATTATGACATTTGATTTTATTAAAATATTTTTATATAATATTATATTATATATCAATTTATAAATTAAAAATTTTTGTTTAAAAAATTAATAAATATTATAGATAAAATTAATTGAAAGATCTTATATTTATTATCAAAATCAATCTAAATAAAATAGCTTTTTACTCTTTACTAAAAAAAATCAACCTAATTATTAATTTTTATATTTAAAATGGGAGAGATTTTTTAATGTATATTTGCCAAAATTCGGTAATTATGTAGTTGGCAAAGATGTGTTGATGGTTTGAAATAGATTGGTGATGATAATTTAATTTCGATGACTTGTTTTTCCTGAAGACGTTCTTGTTGACTGCAAGGCAAATCCACGTGGGCGGGTGTGATTTAATTTACTTTAAGAAAAAAAAAGGAGTATGGATTGAATTAAATACATTATCTGACAATGATAGGGCAGGCTAGCTATATACTAGATTGAGTTGCGGGAACTGGGAACTGCCCAATAAAACTGAACTCAACAGTATATTATATAGTTGACTTCCCATTTCTCTTCAAATGCCAAAATCCTCCCTTTATATCTATATTGGCATGTGAATTTCTCATCTCTGAGATCGTGATCAAATCCAAAATAAGATGAAAATTTGGACACAAGATGAAGATCAAAGTAACAACCCATGTTATCGCCGCTTTTCCTAGGGTCAAATTTTAAGTGTATTATGCTATTAAATGACAACTTAATTACAATATACACTGACTCTAATCAACAATTATGATGTCTCTTCTCTTTTCTAATGGATTACAAATAATAAAACATGTGTTTACCTTTAAAATATGCAACTGACCAATTTCATATGGTTAAACCGTTTTACTTTTTACCACTTTCTACCTACCAAAGTCTGAATTGTGTCTATCTCGATCTCTAATTTTTTCTCTGTTGTTTTCGTTTCAGGCACACGCACAAAATGACAAAGCCTGTTTTTAATTTATAGTTCTATTAGCGAAATATCCTTCCATAAACATACAAGCATATGAAATTAATCAGGAATAGATAGGTGTCCAATTTTAATAACGTTGATATCTAGCATATTTTTATACTTACTTTATTTTTCTCATACCAATTGTTTATTAGGTGCGTGGATGAAGAAGCCAAAAATTCTTCAATTATTTATACCCGACAAGCCGTTTTGGCACACGGTCATATTTTCGCCGTCTCAGCATATTTTATATGGAAAACCAGTGATTTGTTGAACTGTTGATTTGTTTCAAAATAAGAAAAGAAGCACCAAAACCACTCCCCTCGCAATGATTATATATATATAATTTTTGTTGTGACGTTATTAGCATTAGATTTGGCTAATAAGATTCCATGCTCTAATATTAGAATGGTGTGAATGTAGCGTATACACAAGGCAGAGAAATTAAAGAATTAGTAGTGCTGCTATCGTCGTACCTTAAACAATTAATAATGTTTTATAAAGTGCAAGTCCTGGTTGAGTTCATAAGAGGAAGAGAACAAAATAGCTAAAATGTTAACATGGAGCTTGCGTGTACACGACAAAGCTGCTTAAATTGAAAGTCACATCTTCAACATAATGCAATGTATCTGGCGGAGACAGAACATGCATTAGTGTTTTGTGATTATGTGTAAGCAAATATTTAATCTTCCACTTTGTCCCTTGTCTAGAGCCTATTAAAAATTAATATTAGATGCTTAAGATTGCATGGATAGATTATATTCAAATCCAGATGCGATCAACATTCCCGGTTATACAATTTATTTTATTAATTTTTACATTGTAAAACTCTTGACAAATTACATTTATTTATTCATCAAGTTGTGAGTTATTTTTAATTCTCAGTATTGCGCGTGGAACCCACTAGCTTCATTAATCAGGCTCACGGTGAATGAGGGATTTGTGGCTAAATGTTTGTGAAAAAGCCTACAGAACCTAAGGGCTATCGAAGTAGTGTGCCCCGCTTTGAGGGCATTATTGTAAATTGCCGTCAGTTGAGTCACGAGACTGGCCCTAACGGGTAACGACTTTACCTGTCAACTCAGTCATCTCAACGCCCCTTCTCCTTTTATGCGTACGAATTTTTCTTGAGATCAAGTTGAAAATTAAATTGATAAAAATATTATACAATGGAAACAAAATACGAAGGATTTTTTGAATTAGCATATCAAGTTTGCATTACCCTTGGCGCTTTGGCATTGGCATCATGTGCTTTAAAAAATAACTAGAATTAGAAAGCAAGCTACAAAGACGAGATATTAAATTATATTTGAAAGTTATACATGCATGCATGCATGAACACATTTATGCTTTCGCTGTATGGACACAGGCATTTTTTTCGTTTTTATTAATGTATTGCGAAGGCATATCAAAACAAGCAATCATATACAATTAAAATATAAATCTTAAAATCTTCAAAATAAGTCAAAATTGTGCAAACACTCAACTGATTTTTATCAATTTTCTGACTTTATTATTTCTATTATTGTGCTTGTTAATTAATTGTTTCGTGAAACCAAAGTAAAATAGGATGAATGTACTCACCATATTTTGTGAATCAAAGCATGGTCGTTCAAATCCAATTATTAGGTTGTACTCCACACTGCGCCAAAACAAGAGATATTCAGGTTATGTTTGAACGGGGAGAAAAATAATAAAAATATTGGGAAGTTTTTTTTTTTTTAAAAAATTATTATTTTTAGGAGTTTTTTTTCTTCTTATTATTTTTTTCATTAATTTTCTTCCCATTCAAATATATGATAAGATGATGAAAAGAAACAGCATTCCCCGTAAAATTAAATAACCAGCTTATATATATTTAGATTCTTTCAATTAGTTAATATAATTTTATATTCAGACCTGGAAATAATGGAAATAATGATTGTTATATATATCATCCCTGACTCTTTATCATAACTTGACGAGTAAATGCTGGTTTAGTTCAAGATTTAAGAAGAATTATATTAAGCAGGTACTAGTAATTAAAATTATAAAAATACCAATGAATTATAGGATTAATATATACCGTGTGGGACGGTAATTAAGAAGTGGAGGCGTGAGGGAGGGAAGTGGAGAGCACATGGGGGAGTAGGTGGAACTCATGTGGGGGCCCTGGGGGATAAGATACGTGTGGCTGAAGTCTCCCCCACGAACCATGCCTGGCCCCTCCGACCTGTGCGAACGCACATGCTCATGCTAGTGCTCTTCACTCTAACGGGGAGGGACGTTGTACACTTGCACGTGCCCCACCAACCCCTCCACAACTTCAATTAATTACTATCAACCGATGCCACATCCATAGTCAAACGCCGGCCACCCGCCCTTTACATAACGCAACCACACAGTCTTCTCTATCTTCTCACAAATACTAACTTAACTCAGAAACACACAACTCACAACCATGCCTAGTTATATAATCCAGAAGCACACACAAATTTATGTCAGATACTTATCTCGTAAACTGTAAAATTATATCAGATTAGGGTTTCAAAATGTCAAAACAAACAAACCTGCACTTCATACATGGGTGTGATGAAATTGGATGACTCTTATTGGAGTCCATATGTTTAAATTCAACACATGCGCTTTGTACTTGACTGCAATCCTCCCCGCTCAGCTCGTTACTACACCTTCTGTTCGACGTAAATTGAATGGTTTTGCCAAACAGTGACCTCCGTGTGTTGTGTTTTGTGGGATAATGCATTATCTGAATTCCACTAATTAATGCACCGTCTCAGCTCTAGATTGAATTTAATCTATTCAAGGGGGCGACCTTTTTGCTTCCTTTATTTTCTTTCCATTTTTTAATAACGTCCTCACATAACAATTTTTGCGTAAGTAGTCTAGTGTCCAAAAAATTAACTAGACCAAGCTCATTATTGTAAAATTAAGAACGTGGTGGATTATATTGTTTTACAAAGAGGGGTTATGATTCCACGCGATGGATTATTGGAAGCTATATATGAATAGAAAGAGTAGCTAAGGAGTAGGATGTTTTTTTTTCATTGGATGCTGATGAAACTCAGGGGTCATTAATGGTCTCGCCAAAAAGCAAGTGTCCATTTCAATAGTCAATTGACCAATTATGCAAAAAGTATATGGTTGTTGGAGTTTGGTTTGACTGGGAATATCATAAAGAAGATCAACGAGAGAGGGAAAATATCCAAGCTTTCATTTCATTAATATATCAGGGATAAGAGGGTGATTCTTTAAAGAACAGAACAAAGAAAGGCAAGAAGAATGATGGAGGAGTGAGGGTTTGTATTGTTGTAGGAAAGGCTCCCATGTACTCACATGGGAGACACAATAGTTGATTAATGCATGCATGGGGGGGGGGGGCGTGACGCCACACAGAAATGTGACTTTCTTACTCGTTTCACTTTCATCTTGTGTTTTCTTCCTTCAGAATTTCCCCGTCCCTTCCTTTTTCATTTAACAAAACCCGCGCGAATTATGACTAAAATTTAATTTAAGGCAAAAGGAGGTTAATTCTATTGGATCATGGTAAAAAAGCGAGGTGAAGATAAGTCATGTTGGTGCTTCTACTACTACGTAACCGCGTGAAGCAATGATTTGAGGGGGTGGGTCGAAATAAGAAGGCCTCGTGATTGGTTACAATGCGGTGTAAACGCTCCGCTCATAATCATTTCCAATTGTTGGGGACGACTTTATTTCACTTTGAATATTAAACGAAGTTACTCTCATGCTTTACACAAGTGACAAGACCGTAAAATAATCTAACTTTCTAAAAAATTGAGCTCTTCAATTTGTTTCAACTATTGTTGCTTTTATTCTTTGTCAGGATGGTAAATTCGGAGCATTCAATTGTCAGAGTAGCATGAGGGGCTTGTAGCCACCTATATCATTCCAATTATTATTATAATATCGATGAATAAATAAAAAAAATAGCCCAGAGTACTCTCTTTGCTTTTCATCTATTTCGTGTCCAAACCAAACCATAGTATTAAATTTAAACGGTATAATTTTAATATTTCATAAAGTATTTGTTTAATATTTTTAATTCAACGGTCTAGATGAAGTAAGGGAAGTTAATAGAAACCATTCTCAAATGAAGGATTAATTTGGTCAAAGAAAGCGTGGGATACTGGGTAGCTAAAGGCATACTGAAAAATAATAATTTGGACAAAGAAAAGGAATGATTTCTACTGAAAAATAATAATTATAATGTATTATTTCTTATATTCTTAAGCAGATGGCAATTTGTAGGGTTTGCTTACAAAATTATATATTTATTACTACCTCCAGTCTTAATTATAAGAGTTAGTAGCTTTTTTAAATATATTAAAAAATTAAATAAATTAATTAATTATAACTAATATAAGAGTTAGTTAATTAATTTGAATAGATTGAAAAGTATATAATATTAATTCATCTTAAAATATTATATTTAATAATAATTAACTGATTAATTTATTTTTTTTAATTTAGTTAAAAAATAAATAGTTTTTATAACTAAGAGTATATTCTAATAAGAGAATTTGTAAGGGATAGAAAATGCATCTTACTCTTTAGCGGGGATAACATTATTGCTTGTAGCGCGTGATTAGATGTTATTGGAACCAACTGGGGAAGCATGCACCAATAAGAAGTGAGCTTTATGAGTTTAAGGAAAAGAGGCACTAAGAAAGTACGGAGGTTATTTTCAAACTCCGATTCTGAATAATTGCCTGAATAGCCTTGCCCGCCTTCATCTTCTTGAATCTTCGCTCTCTCTTTGTTTATGTCCAGCCTTTTCGATCACTTTTTGTGGGCATGATTTATGAATTGGTCGAAACTGAAAGCCCACAGCGCTTATTGAGGCCCAATTAAAGCCCAAATTTATAGCACAGCATGGGCTGGACCAAACCAAAATAAATAAACCCGTACTTGGAAAATAGGCCCGTAAAGATAATCTTGTTCTCGTATGAAGCCCAATGTTGGAAAATAGCCAGGTGCGGGACGCGGATCAGATCTAGATATAGTCGGGGCAAAGTTCCGGTGAACCGGGTGGGCAACAAAAAAAAATTAAGTCATATATAGCTGGATGTAGTCGGGGACTCGGGGCAAAGTTCCGTTGAACTGGGTGGGTAACAAAAAAAATAAGTCATATATACTGTATAAAAAAAAAGTCATATAGACCCAATCAAATGTACACGTGTCATACTAAAGCTCAAGCCCTCACTCTTTATATTGTAATAATCTCTCGCTCTATAATTCAGAATTCTAAACAATTCTAAAATAGTATCTTAACACTTTGACTTCCATTAGAAGAGACCATTCTCTTATAATACGGTGTACTAAAATTTAAATCTATTGAGAGAGAGATGTTCAACATTTAATTTTTGACAGTGTTTTAAACTAAGGGGAGGATGCTTGTAGTTAACGTAAAAAATTCGGTTGGGATTATTGTTTGGAACTCCCCCCCCCCCTTCGTGGCCTAAATTTGTGTCCATGAAGATGATGAATACATGAACAGATGTTTTAATTGCCTGGTTAAATTATGATTTAGGCGTTTTAAGTTTCTAATCTCCGTCAGCTGGTTTTAAAACATGAAAGATGTTTGTTCTTGTGAATGAGTGAATCATTGTGAGTTTCAGTTGCGTGTTTGGGTTGTGATTATAACTTCTCCCACTAAAAAGCTATGTGTATATTAGCAAATATATATATATTTGTGTGTTATCAAAAAAAGATCCATCCAGTTGCGATCAACCTTACCCACAACTTGAGGCTTATATAAGCGATTTGGTTAAATTAATCAGAAATTGCGGAATAGTGTAGTCTAGTAACCTACTGCATGAAAGGTCTGTGCGTAGGGATATTCTCAAGCTAAGGGAAAGGGACACTCTTGTCTAAAATATTTATCTTATAATTAAGCCTCCCTTAATAATACTAAAGCAGAGATAAGCCTGAATTTTGCAATAAGTGTGGGACGCTGAATGAGGCACTTGTATTGTGTGTCACTCTCAGAATTATTTGAAAAACACTCGTGGCTATTAGTCCACTGCATTATATAAACAGAAATTCGAGATTATATTAATCCTAGAGGCTTAAATTGCCTGAGAACAGTAGATTATCACGTGATTATGGGCAGATGTTTAGGTGAACAATCACTTTCAGCCCTACCTACTTCTACTTCATTTCCAATTTCCCCCTCTTAGTTTACAACTCTAACTCATTCTAGCTTAGTGGAGAGAAAACTTCGTTAGTTTATAACTATAAAGACTAATACAATTAACATTTAGTTAAATTATTTAGATACATAGTTAAAGGCTCGATCACTAATAGTGTGAAAAGAGTTTAGTAACCAGTACTAACTAAAATCTTTTTAAAAAGTCGACAATAAAAAACGATTAGTTACTATTTTAAATTATGGATATTTTAAATTTATCTAAAAATTATCGGTATAAATAACTACAATAATATATACATATTTGTCAGATGTGCTCCAGCAGTCCAGCCTCATCCGTTAAACTTAAAACACTGATGAGTTTTTTTTAAAAAAAAAATATTTTGTTTGTGATGCATATATATATATATATATATGTATATTAATATTTAGCAGATATCCATTCGTTATATGTTACTTGAAAGATACCAATAATACAGACATACTCGTTAAGTGCTATCTTCAAACTTACATAGCCTAGTACGATGATCACAAATTTTCTTTTGGCCATCCAGTATGATTAATCATCACATGATACACATATATATACCACCGTAAACAACTGTGTTATACCCCCCCCCCCCCCAATCATGAGAATCGCTGTGGCAGAGCTTTTGCAATCGGGGGGCCGACTAAAAAACCCATCACCGTGGTTCTGTTCCGTGAGATTGTGACCTTTCATTATTATTAGCAATAAGAAGCACGTGATTAAAGATAAGTTATTATTCTGGCCGAAAGGAAAAAAGTTCACGGCATTACGGCAATAACTCTCTCGCACTGTTCAGAAATTAATTTTTCCTCCTAAAAATAAAAACTTTTAGCGTGCATAATAATTAAAAATAGTTGATTAATTTATAATATATATATATATATATATAACAACGGAGAATATCTAATATAATCTCTGAGAAAGGAACAGTTGAAAATGGGGAATGAAGTCAGTGGGTAGCAGCAGTGGTGAGGACTTAGAATAGTAGGGCGGTCCACAATCACATCACACTGAAAAGAAACCCAAAGGTCGGTTCGGTACCCCACGTAGGACAATGATAGAGGGGCCCACCCACCATTCTCCCATCATAGATTGGTCGGTGATTGAATCATCCCAATCACATCGGACCGTACACGTGGCCCCAGTAAGCGAACCGGAGGCCCTCCTACTACCGTCCCGACAGGCTGCACAGCCCAGCTGCAATTTTTGAAAAAATCTTCCCTCGTTCGTGGTTCTCATCCCTCCGTGAACTGTTAAATAATCTCTATATAAAACGGCCACAGCAAGAAGCTGAGGCGCAGGGTTTGTCATACATAGCAAGCAGCAGAGTGAAGAGCCTTCTCTGTTATCTAAACAATGGCGATTTCTAGGATTGCTATCGGGAATCCATCGGAGTTGGGCCAAGCCGATGCTCTTAAGGCTGCTCTGGCTGAGTTCATTTCAATGCTCATCTTCGTGTTCGCCGGAGAAGGCTCTGGCATGGCTTTCAGTAAGCTAGCCTCTTCATTCAATCTCGTTGTTGGCTTGCTTATCAATGTCGTATATAATATTCGTCTTTAACTGTATAAGATGTATGGTTTTGCAGACAAGCTTACGGACAATGGATCGACGACGCCGGCGGGGCTAGTGGCAGCATCGTTGGCTCATGGCTTTGCATTGTTCGTGGCGGTTTCAGTTGGCGCCAACATTTCCGGAGGCCACGTGAATCCCGCCGTTACTTTTGGGGCCTTCCTTGGAGGTCACATCTCTCTCCTCAGAAGCGTTTTGTACTGGATCGCCCAATTGCTTGGCTCTGTTGTTGCTTGCTTACTCCTTAAATTTGCCACCGGTGGACTGGTAACTATTTTACTCAGCTCCCTCGTATAAGATATAGTTATGACCCTTAATTTGGAACGTGATCCCGCCAGATGAATTAATCTTTTGACATGTATTCTTCTTATGATCCCTCCAGATCATGTAGAAAGTTGAGATCTGTGTTTGTGTTGTGTTTACAGGAAACATCTGCTTTCTCATTATCTACCGGAGTCGGTGCATGGAACGCGGTGGTGTTTGAGATAGTGATGACCTTCGGTCTGGTGTACACGGTGTATGCGACGGCCTTAGACCCAAAAAAGGGTGACATTGGGATAATTGCTCCGATTGCGATTGGTTTCATCGTCGGGGCTAACATCTTGGCGGGCGGGGCCTTTGACGGAGCATCCATGAACCCAGCTGTTTCTTTTGGACCGGCCGTCGTGAGCTGGACGTGGGCCAACCACTGGGTTTACTGGCTCGGTCCCTTCCTCGGGGCAGCCATTGCTGCCATTGTTTACGAGATATTATTCATGAACCAGACCACTCATCAGCAGCTCCCCACCGCCGATTATTAAGGGGACCAAAACTTCCCTCTACCCTACCTTGTTTAAGTTGAAAGTGGGGTTGGTTTCGAGCTTTGGCTTCTGCTGTTTAAGGCGCTCTCTCTTGTTTGTATTTTTGTTTGATTCCTCTTAACTTTGTCATTTGTCTTGTTCACTAAGATTATTTTTATCATAATTATGTTATTTTGTGCGTATCTTTAAACTTTAGCATTTCATGAATATATATTATATAATACATTTCAGGAACTCCTACAATAATATTTTTTGAAAGGAGAAAATGAAACTTATCTGCGAGCTAAGCTCATATCAGATTACGAAGGAAATAATGTAGAAGACTAACCCATATAAGTTACACGTAGTAATTGGTGCATATATTACAGGCAGTAATTTTATTAATAGAAACTGCGATGGTAATCCGAAATTCTGAATAACAAGTGACTATTCCAGTCGAATGACTACTGAACAATTGCCGCATACTGAGAAACTCTCAGCTTTCAAACAAACCACTTCATAGAAGCCCTGGGAACTAAACGCAGAAGCTCATACCACCCAAGAAATAGCGCAGAAGCTCAATAATAGCTCATGAGATTGTCAACAAATTATAAAACTAAGGGCTCTGCTCTTCATGTTCTTTTCTTGTCTTGGTTTCTTCGGAGTTTTGTCCTCCTTTGCTTGGACAAATGCAGATAAAGCTTCAACCAGAGGAATGGATAAAGTGCAAGTACAACCTGATTCATTGAATTTAACCAAGAAAATAAAAGAATAAGAAATTAAAAAAATTCACTAGAGCAGATAACTTGGGAAGATTAAATGGAAAATAAAAAAGGAAAGGAGTAGCAACACATTTTTATTGGATCTCAATGTCAACTGGAATCCATCTGGTTAATGTGTACCTCAATCATGCAAACTTCCTAGTCCGGTAGTAAACAAGGCCATCTGGTATAGACTATAGACTATAGAATAAGGATCAGGTTCCATGTGCTATGTTATAGCAATTTCTAAGCTTTCTCTTTTTTGTTATTTTTAGTTTGAGGTCTATTCCAGAAAATATAATAAGAACTCATTCTTTAGTAAACCCCTTAATACAAGAGCAATATGCTCACACCTAATGATTAGCTGCCAGAAAAATGGTATGTTGGGCTGAAATTAGAAAATCGTCAGCCTTTTATCATTTAACTGAATTTGCTGAACAGAATTATAAACTAGATGTGCAACTTTACCATGAGGAAATCATAATAACTGAATGGGAGACCTGAAAAGGCTTCTGCATAGAGGTTTCTCTTCTTAAGAATAGGTAGTGCTTGATACATGAGCCACACTGCATAGTAGATTGATCAGTTGCACTAGTTTATAAAAACGTGATGAATGATGGCAATGGATAATAAAGAATGGATGAGTAGCAATAGCAACATGAGTTGTAAATTCATAGGGAAAAAATAAAAATAAAAACAGGGGAATGTAAATAAGGACTCACTTTCACCAGGACCAATCCCTAAGGGATACAGCACAATAAACGCGATGTACCTAAGCCATAAAATAAAGCATCATGCACATACTTTGAAAGTGTATTCTTAGTAAACACAACAGAGAATTTTAGCCAGTACTATTCTCATGTCATGTACAAATTATAGAAAACAAGTAGTAAGAAGGAAGAAAAGGACCTGAGATAGGTGATCCAAGAAGGACAACTTTCGATGCAGTTGAAAGCACAATGTGAATATCTAATTACCTGCACTCTGAGAAAGTCCCCATCAATTTTAATTTAGACATCAAATATTACCAGGTCAAAAAAAGTTTTGAAGTTTTATGAGAGGGGGAAAACTCTGAAAAGTGAGAAGGTAAAAATTTTCAAGTGTTAGCTTTTATGCGGTGCCATTTTTAACTGGACATCAAATTTTTAAACTGTTGAAGTTGATGATCACAGTGATATCTCTGATGGTGATCATAAGGAAGTATTGCTTTTCCCTATCGCAAATTATTGTTATTAATGCTTCCATTTCCTCGATATATTGTGTCACAGTGATATCTCTGAAATGTTTTGAATGTTTTAGTAAGTCATATTACAATTTCACGTAGCAAGGTTTCTCGGCTTTAAGAACGGCGGAAATGCAAACACATGAGATTAATTAACCGTATTGTGAATTCAATCTGAAAGCAATTTACCTCACTTATGCTCCATGAAAGGAAAGTGATAAAGACTGACGGTGACTCCTGAACCTAAAAATAACATACTGCATGGCTTCATACATTAAACAAGCATGAATGAAGCTACAATGTTTGAACTATGTCATAACACAAAAATCCAAATACAATATACAAACCTCGTCAACTTTATCAACAACCGCCAACAGAAAGTGGACCCTTCCTCCCCATTGCATTAGAGTGAGTAACACTCCACTTGGCACAATGCTATAATTTTAAAACATAATGTCTTGTAATTCCTTTTAAATTATTATAATGAATATTCTTCTGATTAGAAGCCATTCATCAATAGCAAACCTACCAATGGCTCCGTGTATGACTTCCAAGATGCACTGCATTGCAGCAAACCTTCAACAAGACAGTGAAGCAGACCAATCAGATCTTTCACATGAGAAAACAATACATCTGCTTAGGTGTTGAGAAATTCCATACAAAAGAAAATTCAAGACTAGGCTCAAAACTTCATTCTTCCCCCCTTGATTCTTAAAGTAGAAATTGTGTTATTCATTCCATGCTTGATTTGCAAGAGAATAAAGAGGAGCAAAAACAAAGTGGTCTCCATTGTGTGTTTATGTTCACAAACTAGAGATGAAAATAGGGGGAAACGAAGCGGCCTCCATTTTCATCCCATCCTTTACAGATTGTGCTCAATTTTCATGAAAATCAAACAGAGAGGAAAATATATATTTTCACGTTCTCTACCTAGCACGGACAAATGAAAACTCAGACATTCCATCCCCTGCCCATTTTCACCTAACAATATTTAGCTTATTATGCATGCAATGAAACAGTGGGAGTAATGAGGCAAGATCGTAAGAGGGAGAAAAACTTTCATCACGGACCCTGTAACACTTATTTCAATAACTAAATCCAAACAATTTATATGTAAAATAACTCAAGAACTAACTACGACTCTCCCTAAATGTCACTTTCAACAATCAAATTCCCTTTTCAATTTCAACTGTGCAGTTAATTTGTTGAAGTTTGAGGGAGAGCTGAAGGGAAAAGTGAAAGAAGATACAGACTTATTAGCTTGCCGGAAGAAGTATAGGTGCCAGCGATAGAGCGAGTGGACAGAAGATTGGTAAAAATTGCAACGAGGGAAAAGGTCGTGCAGCGAAATAATGAACAACAGAGTAAGTAAATCAGAAGTGTGCAAGAGAAATAATCATGAAAGAGAGAGAGAAAGCTTACCATCCGATCGCCTGAAGAGAGTTTTTTTTTTTTTTGTACAAGAGAGGGCATGTGCGCCCTAGATAAATAAAACTAATCTACAAGGGGATTAAATCCCAAAATCTCGTTGGTAACCACATCCCTTAAATGTGAAGGGCATGAGTGATACATTGTTGTAAATCTTAAACCTTCTTTTACTAGAGCATCTGCAATTTGATTGTGAACTCTAGGTATATGTTGTAACTGTACTTCCCACGATGACTTTAGAAGACCATTTATTTGTGAAAGCAACAAGCTGCATCTATTATCTCTCAAATTCGACAACATCTCTACTACATTCTTGGCATCAGACTCTAACATTATTTTCTTAAACCCCATTTCCCAAGCAAGCTTTAATCCTTTATATACCGCCCACTGCTCTGCTTCAAAAGCGTTACAAGACGCCAACATATTTGTAAATCCTATCACCCATCTTCCAGTATGATCCCTAATAATACCCCCACATCCTGCTCTATTGTGCGTTGCTGTGAAAGCTCCATCCACATTAACTTTAATCCATTCTGGAGGGGGAGGTCGCCAATGAGATGAACGTGGAGATATTAATTCCTTACCTAATTGGTCATCCGGAACCTGAACATAGCTCCTCCATGTTTGTATAATCACCGCAAAAGGATCTGAAGGTCTCACAAAGTTTGCATCAAATATAGTGTGATTTCTCCATTTCCATAACTTCCAAATCGCAACCCCCCAAATCAGTCTCCAATTACTACTACCAACACACCCCAGCTCCCTTTTAAGATTCATAGCAAACCAATCTCGTAAAGGAGCTGTAAATAAGGAAGGACCATATGTAGGTTGAATCAATCTTTGCCATACTTGTCTTGCATATTCACAATCCCAGAGTATATGTAACGTATCCTCTATGTCTTGGTTGCAATAATGGCAGCTAGCATTAGTTAAAGACCATTTACTCCTCCAAGCATTGTTTGGTAGTCGATTGTTAAAGGCAATCTACATAAAGACTCGGATTCGCTCAGCACCTCTCCACTTCCATATATCTTTATAGACCGAGCTATACTCATTTGACTTTTGCTCTTTAATAAGATAATAAGCACTTTTCACCGAGAAAATACCTTCATTCGTAGCTCTCCATACCATAACATCGTTCCCCGCAGCCAACATGGGTGGTAACGTATTAATCAACCTTTGAAATATATTGCTAGGTATAACAGAAGCAAGTCTTTCAAAATCCCACGTCCCAAATGAAGTCCAATCAGCAACTTTACTACTTTCCTCTTCTGCCTGAAGAGAGTTGTAAGCGAGCAGATAGAGAGTGGCCAGACGAGAGTTGGGAAGCCCGCCTTTTGTTCGTTATAATTGGAGGTTGGTAATAACCGGGCCAGCGGGCATTACGACCCCACATTTCTTGGGCTTAGGAGCATTATAAAAGAATAGGCCCATTTACATAAAACTGGCAGCCTAGCCCAAATTATTTTCCTTTTCACTTATGAGGGTTGGATTAATATTTTTAACCCAGATGTTTAGAGTTCAAATTAATTTTGTTTTAAAAAATATGAGACACGTATAAAGATCTCTTATTTTTTTTATATATGAATCACATGTTTTTTCAAAAAAAATAATGAAAAGAGGTATTCTATAACTTTTTTTCTAACTGAGCATAACTTATATAATTATACTGTTTTAGTCAAAATATCCTTATATATTATTTTCCAAATTAATTTCCGATATGAAGTTGTTGACTGACGATAGAGAAATTTGTTGATCCATATGGGAAGAGAACAAATTTGAATTGACATTTACTGATCTCCATTTTCTTAATATTTAGATTGCCCGACGAAGGAGAACAAACTGCTTTTCGCACTATAATAAGTTCACCGATTGTAAACTTTAACCTAATAAACTCAAACAATGAAAAAAGAAAAAAAAAAACGGAAAACTTCACTGATAGGGATCTGGATCAGATTAAAACGCAAAAGAACACACAAACAGTGCTTGATATTTTACATTGAAAACATAGGGTTTTGTGGAGATTTCATCATTTTGGTTGAAAGTAAAGGCACTAGCTAGGACGTTAACAGCTGCGTCAGACTTGGGAGAATCATACCAAAAGCTTAAAGAGACCATATACCCTAATTACCACTCTATATGTTTGTTAGACAACTTGCTTACCACCAACACATGATACACGTACATAATATATATTAACAAATCACTGACTAAAAAGAATTGGAATTAGCCTGTTAAAGAAATGGTGTCCCTGGGGGAAAAAATGGGTTAAAAATCTGACTTTCCTCTTCGTCCATAACCCATAGCGATTCTGAACTAGAGTTCTCCCATGAAGGACAAGACAAGTTGCGGCCCTCTTCACTGTTATTGTCTTCTGCTTCGATATCTTTCCATATATCGTCCATAGAGTACCCTTCTTCCCCTGTAGTGATCTGTATCTCTCTGGAAGAAGATATCATCATGTTATCAGGACCTCCTTTATCATAAAAGCTTTCTTCTTCTCCAGAACTGTTCTTGGAGGACGTTGATGATGATGAAGGCGATAATGAAGCCGCCGCCGCTCGCTTTTTCTCTTGAGCCATCTTCCTCATGTGAGTCCTCCAGTAATTCTTAATCTCATTATCCGTGCGTCCTGGTAATTTGAGAGCAATTTTTGACCATCTGCCACAGATTACATTAATTCCTTGTCAATTCGAATTAAGGGGAAAAAAGAGTGAAGAGATATATCTCGGAATAAAAAGAAGAAGAAGATGTTGGTGTGTATGGTTTTGTGCATATATATATATATATGTATGTATGTATGTATGTATGGTCAAACCTATTTCCCCATTTGGAGTGAAGCTCGAGGACGAGACGCTCTTCTTGGGGTGTCATCTTGCTCCGTTTGAGACCAGGATGAAGGTAATTAACCCAACGTAACCGGCAACTTTTACCTGTTCTATGCAAACCTACAACAAAACGAGGTGGTTAAAGGCTGCTTTATCTTTTTTTTTTTTTGCCAAGATCCAGCAAGCCCTAATAACCATTTTTTGTATGTGAGATCTCCCGCCACCTTCAAACCTGAAACCTTTGCAATAAAATCCCATCTTCGGTCTCCAAACAAGCCCACAAAAGACACCAGTTTTATGTCCTCCTGTTCCGTCCATGGACCTTTACGCATTTCTTGCTGAACCATTTTTTCTTTTCTAATATTCTCTCTTTGGGAACGAAGCCAACTTTTGTACTTTTAATTTGCCACTCGATCGATGCCTTGCGTACAAGCACTGGTGGGCAATATTTATATCTGCTCTCTCTCACAAAATTTTGTTATTATTTTAATAAGCAAGGTTTCATATCTACGGTTCATGTGGTTGTGGTGCACGCCTGCTCATTTCTGTCATTATCATGAGCAATTTATATTATTTTCCAATGACCGTTTGATTGTAATTGTTTAGTGGCCCGACCACTTGATCCACCGAACTTAAAGGGTCGGTATTTAGATGAGCAGACAGATTTCCTGGCTAATCAGCAATATCTACGACTCCAGGGTCTCCAGCGCTTTGTTTAAAAATAAATCCTGCCGTCCAAGAAAATTTTGCGACTTTGCTGTATAATTTAAAATATATACTATAATGGATGAAAACTACATGAGAATAAGAAGACGAGTAAATGGATCTTCTTTCCATTTTGCAAATTTTTTTTAATAGATAATTGCGATTTTTTAGCATTCCCGGACTTTAGTGATAGCAAGGCCGGGATATAGAGTAAAAGTGGAAGGGAACAAAACTTTTTGAAAGTGGAGAACAGGAAGAAGTCATTAAGATTTATTAATTAAGAATATATCTTCTTCCTCTTGTATAATAATGAAAATGGAGATAGAGGCATCGTTAATTTAATTAAAGCTAATCGACATTCTTAATACATGCATAAAGCTAGCAGAATTTAGAATGTTCTTGCTCATTTGCCCCGTCAGAGAAGGAATAATCACGTAAATTTTTCCTTGTTCCTTTAATCTTGCTTCAAAATTACTACCGAATAATCAAAGGGGGTTGATCTACTGTTCAATAATGTTCCAAGTTTCCCATAGAGCCAAGTTTAGCAAATCGAACTCTTCACTATACTTCCTAACTAAATGCAACATTCATGAATCTGCTCATGCTATATATCTTTGTCTGTCACGTTAGATCTCAGAATGCAGTATCATTTTGTTCTCTAATATTAGTATATATAATTAGAGAGGAATTCGAGAATCTCAGATTGAACAGTTGATTAGTGATGAATATATCGTTGTCCATAGAGCACTTAGTTGTCTCTAGATAGATCCAAAACGTATAGGTCGCATCTGGGGAATTAATTATACTGCGAGAGGCAGCCATTGGATTCAAATGATAAATAAATAAATAAATAAATAAATAAGAAGGAACTGTTTGGTGTGAATAGTTGAGAGGTCCAGATGTGAAAATGAGGTAATAATAATCTTGAGGGAGTGGAATATTGCGTCATTAGCTTCTGTCTATATAAACAGCACTACATTGTGATAGGGACTCTTATGAATATCGACCCTACTTTTGTTTGTGGTTGCTCTTATCTATAGTGGAAAAAGAATGTGAGTGAGTGAGTGAGAGAGAGAGGGGGGGGGGGGAGCTTGATGATGAAGTGTACGTGTATGGCACCATTAACCATTTTTTGGGCAGATCATGATCACTTAATTTTATCATATCTCTGTATTTCTCCATTAAGAATCAAAGATTATATTAAAACTAGTGGAAGGTGGTCCCACATATGTTATATATGCATGTTCTTCTAAATTAAGATTGAGTTTTTATGAATCCACTGTCTCTGCAGCTCTTATTTTCTTTCACAGATCCCTAACATGTATTAGAATATATAGGATCCTAATATACACATTATATGTATGCTTTCAATAAGATCAATATTTTTCATATCTCTATCTATATTTTAAGAACTAATTAATTAAGCAGGGGGCCTTTTAAATCTCAAAAGTTAATTCTAGCTCTAGCTCCTAACAGTTTCAAATATTTATAATGACTCCATCAGTTACATATTATTTCATGAATTGGCCCCAGGCTTTTTTTTATTTGTTGGTGGGAAGTTGACGAGTTCCAGATTGGATTATAATAAAAAGCTAGTGGCATTTGATAATGCAGAAAACTCATTCGAATTAAACTAAGATCCGGAGGGTTTGGATGCTATGTCATGTGCCTTTTCCATGACTGATTGGTTTACCATATATATACAACACTTAACCTAATTGGGAGAAGAACGTATCTTTCCAGGATGTGTTTGGCTCACCAAAGGTAATATTTTACTTCACTTCTCAGACCTACCGATTAATTGAATAGCTTTAACGAAAGAAAATAATAAGTTGACTATAAATAAACTCTCACCTTTAAAAAGGGAGCAGAAAAGAAAGAAATTACAAAAAAGAAAAAGAAATTGGGAGGCTTTCGCTTGTGATAAATGGTAAGGCAGATCAACTTCTGGTTTGGAATAGATATATAAAGAAAACACTAAAGCCATGCGAACTTTGTTTTTTTAATTTGTTTTCCACATCTCTTTTATTTCGTGCTTCCTAGCTTCAATATGTTTAATTAAAACCCCACTGGAGTTTAGTGTTAATAAACGTCATCAATCTCGTCACATTGCACTTGAATGGGCTGGTGCTGTTGTTGCTATCAAGTTGTTACTACTTTGTAGAACCATTATATTTTAGTGTAAAGGCCATGCTCTATATAATTATTTTCCCCACCATAAGATAGTTAATGAGTTCTTATAGGTTTTCCTGCATTTTTCTTATTTGTTTCTGTCGCTCAGATTGTTTTTGTGAAAATACGTCAACTGTGAGAGAGAAAACTTGAAGAAACAATATGCAAAGAAGAAACCAGACGAAAACAAGAGACCAAATTGAGAGTAAATCATGTGTGTATTTATTTAATATATGAGGTCTGTATATTGGACAACAATGAGGAACATTAATGAATAAAAAATCAATATAATGTACAATAATTACAATAACCAAATTGATTTCCTACACTATAAGTAGAAGAATATCCCAAATCAGTGCTTCCGGCCAAATGATAATGATCAAATTATTGCATGCATTTAGCCTTTTACCGACTCATGTTGGATTTAGTGACTAAAATTATTAGATATATTCATTTTTCTATTTTCTTGAAATTTAGTTGAATTTGAATTAAACTATTCATTTAGCTCCTGTAATTTTTTTATACATCAAGAGGGTTTGAATCTAATGTACTAATTACAAGGTGCATATAAGTCAGACGGAGCCCCCTGGAGAAAAACTTGTGTTGATTATTCTGTGGGAATATAATGCTGGGCGTAGCAACTAATCTTGGCTTATATATTTTGCTCTATATTACGGTTCCAGAAGCAGGCCCTTTTTAATTAAAAAATGTTCAAGCGAGTGATTATGAAGGATGCCACTTTCTCAACGCAGAAAAAAACACATCCTGTGAGAAAATATAATGCCATTAATTTGAGAGATAAGATAGAAAGCATGATGATATATGTATTGCTTCTCTTAGTGGATAGCCCGCGTAACGTATCATGCCATAAATTAATTTGAAGTGGTCCCTTAATTAATCCCCAAAACAATCCCCGAAAAAGAAAACCATTTCACATAAATTAATACGATCGACATAGTAGACCAGCTTGAGTATGAGACCCTAGCTATATACCCACAAGTCATCTTTCTATATACGTCCTGTATCTTATTGTGTGTAGACCATACACGAACCAATGTCTGCTTCTGCAACTGCATGCAGGAATGAGTAGAAAGAGATACAACGGGAAAGTCTTTTTTCATATTCTTAAAAGGCACTGTTAGTGAAGAATATTCATCAGGTATAAACCCAACCACCGCCACCACAAATTGGGGTTCAATTGTGTGTGTGTGTGTGTGTGTGTGTGTGTTGTTGTTGTTGTTGTTGCGTTGTGTCGATAAACAAGTTTTTGACAGGTTTCGATATGAGTTTCTCTCACAGGCCAGGTATGAAGTGTGCCTAAAGATTATAATCTCGATTATATAAAGTTGTGTTGGGGGCACTGCCTAGCTTCTAGATTCTGCAAAACCTTCATTTTCGAATATAGGTAGGATTTAGAAACGGTAATTTAATTTGTAACGAACCCAACTGCTTTCTTCTACTATATATGATGGTGGATTGATTAGGTACCCCTTAGTTCTCAAATAGACTTGCATTGGTCACTTGGAACTTTAACTAGGAGGCGGGAGTAGTGGGGATTATGCGCTTTGGTGCTTACACCAAAAACAACACTATATCTTGTGATAAGGTCTTTGTTTTTAGCCATTTGCAGGTTTTGATTTGAAGATTCTTTCCAAGTTGACCAAGTGGCCTCCACTCCTCCTGCCACCAAATATCTGCTTATGTTGGTTTTAACTTTTAATCAAAAGTCCACCTTGGTGGATTGGGACTGGCTTATTAATCAATTAAGTAAAAGTTTGGGTCCAGGAAACTAATATTCCCTTCTTGTTTGAAAAGGATGGGGGAACACTTACTCCCTAAGATCCACAGAGTGTGCGCGGGAGTTGGTTTATATGCATGACATGAATATAATTCCCACGTTATCAGATTATTATTGACTGCGTTCACCGGTCCCCCTCTCAAGATGTTTCTTTGCTGTATAACATGATCAGATCCAAAAAATGACTCTGCTTCTCGTGTAGGTTGAAGCTTGAATTATCAGATTCCGGGTAAGCCCCCTGATCTAACCAATGTTTGTAAAATCAGACCAAACCGGATGAACCGCCACTGGACGGTTTTTTGTAAGGGCTGTTCTTCAAACAGAAACATTCAAAACGATGAAATACCATGCTACCTAGTGCTCTCAATTTTAAATTATCTTCTTTTCCCCCCAGTGTTTGTGACATTATTTACTGATACGCCTAGTGGCATAATTAATTTAATGCCTTAACCAATGAGCGTTTTTTTTTGTTGCCCACCCAATTTATCGGAGCTTTGCCTCGACTACATCCGGATCCAACCCGCGTCGCGCACCTGGCTATGGTGGGTGAATTTCCCAATGGGAATTTTCTGTATACACCAAGGCTCGAACTCGAGACCTCGCTTAAGCGATACCGAGTCGCTTACCACTCAAACTAATCCCCGTTAGTGTTAACCAATGAGCGTTATCTGAGAAAGAAGGGGGGATGTTGTGCATTGAATAGTAGAGCATTACACAATGTGCCACGTAGTGGGCCTCCTTCGATTTATTCCATGATGCGAGTTTTTTTTTTGTTGCCCACCCGGTTTACCGGAGTTTTGTCCCGACTACATCCAAATCCGACCCGCATCGCGCACCTGGTTATGGTGGGTAAGTCTCCCAACAAAGATTTTTTACATACGATAAGGCTCGAACGTGAGTTTTATTTTATGTTTGGAGACTGTGCTAAAAGGTGAAGTTAGCCCATGTTAATATTGTGCTAATTTAAAGTAAAAGTCGCGAAAAGTGATCTCCAACTTGCAACAAACTTATTAACTTATAGAGATGATGTTAATTTTTTAGATACTTTGGGACCTTGTTATTGTCGGGGAACTTTGTACTCTCAACGTAACAAGCCGCTTTTTTCGTTTTGCCTGTGCCACATTTTCAACGCTATTCCACTCTCAACATTTGAAACAGGCCGTGGTTGACTTGGTTTTAGATTCCTTCGCCGTGGTTTTGCCTACTCATGCTTCACAGTCACTAGTACAATGGTCATTTTCTTTTTTTCAAGATATATAAATATAAACAACTAAAGCCGAGGGTACCCAGCACACGATGGAGAGGAGTGAGCTTTTGACAATTTTCTTGACTATCTGACATTATCAATATAAAATAAAAACTTTAATAGTTCGTGTGTTAATCATAAACTATGAATACTATGACTCAATTTATTAGATTTTGTGTAGTGCAAGAGACTCTTGTCTAGTCACTGTAAATGAAACTGCGAGAAAAACTAGTCCACGTTCGATACCTATGTGTATGAGTAATAGCCACGTCATAGAGAAATTCCAAGCCAGACATAGGGGGTCTTTTGGAAGGCTAAGAATTAAGTCACGAGAGTCGAATGTATCACGTTCACGCCCGTTCTTTTCACCATTGGAAAGGACAAAGTAAAAAATTTCGCTGCAATTATACTCTTTTTACCGTTCGAGTTCGACTGAACGATGTGGATCCCAAAGCAACCAGTTAAAAACTTCGAGTAAAAAGAAAAACGAAACACGTGCTTTGTTCGCGATAGAAAGCACAGTAATAAACAATGGGAATTGAAATATAGATGTTAGATAAAATAAAGAAACAGGGGGAAAATCGGGTCAACCAGTGGGAACATGCGAAAAAAAGGGTGCCCGAGGCATTGTTGGCGTGAGGTGGGGACTGGGGAGGATGGGAAGGGCCTGAAATCGATATATATTGGGCCCAGCGCCTCGTGGGCTGGCCTTCGTGACCAATGCATGTGCCCTCCACGTGCGCTTCCATGGCCCTTTGTGCCTTTAACTTGGACCAACCGACCATTTCTCAGACTTCGTTCCTCGTCGGAAATCAACCACACCTCCCACCTTTTTGTTCTCTTCCGTCAACGAAAAACCCTCACAACCCTCTCTTCTAAGTTCTAACCACATGAACTTATCTTTCAAAGAACAACCACCGTCCGATCAAAAGATCCATAAAGCTGCTGCGCCTATATTTTATGTATTTAATAATTATACGTCCCATGAGAATCTGGATCCTGTGATCTGCTCTGCCCCGTCGATGATGGCCATTGTTGAAGGGATGCATGAGCCACGTGGCGTAGGGTCCACGTGGTCCGTTTCATTCGCTGGGTCTCGTTTGGTCTTCGCAGAGTTTGAAACCTGCGGGATTAGGGAGAAGTGCCGAAACGCAATGAATGCAACAAGGATGGTCAAAGTTAGGTGGAGATGGTAGAAGTCTGGGCAGTCAACCCCCAGCTTTGCTTCCTTTGAATTTTCTCACAAGGTGGTTGAAACGTACCCCTTTGAACACAAGAAGTGCCTTTTATTATTATCTGTTCCTTGCCAAGAGGATTCGCCCAGCTAATAGTGTCGATCTGTTAGATTCACGTGATGTTGCTATGAAAGTGAACATGAATTTTTTAATTAGATTTGTCAATTTTGATGATTTGACTTTAAACCTATATTGAATTAGTCTAACCACAATGCCCAACAAGTTAATAAGGAGCTGGAATGTCATTCACATTTTTTTTTATTTTGTCCACAGTATTTAGCGTTACTAATAATTAACCAATTTGATTTGTAAAAATGTAAGTTTATAAGAGAAATTCGTTATATTTAAATAATTATTACTGTTATATATTCAAGATTCGAACATGATATTATTGGCTTATTAAAATGATTCTGAGCTAGTTGATCCGAGTGGTATCATTCACATATTTATAGAGGCAAGGTGTGCATTTTTTGCTCTCCATTTTTCACCAAATTAAATTGTTAAGGTAAATCTCAGGACAAGATCCCTTAGGCGTTCTACTGCTTTCTGCGTGGAAATAAATAAAGTAATGCATGAAATTCTACTACTGCACACAAGACTGGCTGTACTAAATCCCAAACAGCCATATTTTGTTGGGTAGCTGTTGTCTGCCGCATCCCCATTTTGAATCGCTCCTCCCATTTCATACCTTCCCTTCTTTTTAACTCTTCAAAAATCTCACACATTTGACATTTCACTCTCCACCCCTGTTTTCCCGCCTCAGTCCATCAGTGTCCCTTCTCTTTCGTCTCTCTTCTTCTATCTCTGCTCCATCAATTTGTTCACTCCCTGTTGTTATTCCCGGTCACCGTCATGCAGAGAGGAATTATGGAGGTCACTTCCAAATCAAGAATATCAGAGCTCCAAATTCCCAAGAAATGGAAGAACAGAGACACCAGCCCTGAAAGAACCAAAGTCTGGACTGAACCTAAGCCCAAATCCGAGAGGAAGGTCTCTGTCATTTATTACCTTTCCAGAAATGGCCAGCTTGAGCACCCGCATTTCATGGAGGTCCCTCTCTCCTCTCCTCAAGGACTCTACCTCAGAGGTATTATTCCAACAACGAAAAATTTGATTTTCAAATTCATAACCAAACAGGTCACACTTGACAATTAATCATTTTTCATTCTATTTTCAGACGTAATCAATCGCCTGAACCTCCTTCGCGGGAAAGGTATGGCCAGCCTCTACTCCTGGTCTGCGAAACGGTACTGTCTCTGTTCTTTAAGCTATTGGAACGCTCACTTGCAGCTGAAATCAGAGTTCTGTTTCTTAAGTTGTTGTTTTTTCATCGTCAATGCAGGAGTTACAAAAACGGTTTCGTTTGGCACGACTTATCGGGGAACGATTTCATCTACCCGACCCAGGGGCAAGAGTATATTCTTAAAGGATCGGAGATTCTCGAGCACTCTTCTATTCAGAGGCCTTTTGAAACGGCGTCGTCTCGGTCTCTCAGGCCGCCTGAGGATATTCGCAAGTCGGACGATGATTCTGATTTTCCGGTGATCATGAGGAGGCGCAACCAGTCTTGGAGCTCCATAGACCTCAACGAGTACAGGGTGTACAAGTCTGAGTCTTCTGGTGACTCTTCCGGGAAACTCGCCGCTGACGCCTCGACTCAGACGGAGGATAAGCGATGGCGAAGGAGGGCGGTCAGGGAAGAGAAAGAAATCGAAGTGGAGGGGGAGGGAATCCCTGAGCCGCGGATGATTGGTCATAATCAAAGTACGGAGCTGAGCAGGGAGGAAATTTCACCTCCACCGTCGGATTCAAGCCCCGAAACACTGGAGACGTTGATGAATGCAGATGGACGGCTAGCATTGTCGTCCGCGAGAATCGATAAAGATGGTGAAAATCTGTCGGCTTATAACTACCCAAGCGGAAGGATGAAAGCATCGTCGGTTCTGATCCAATTGTTATCGTGCGGTTCAATCTCCTTCAAGGACTGCGAGCCCACTTCCATAAAAGATCAAGGGCTATGCTTGACGGGGAACCAAAAGTCAAGTTTGGCCCGCGGAGCTGGGAATCAAACAACGAAGGAGACGGGGACTTCCATTGGAATAGCAGATTTGAGCGGGGTCAGATTAGAAGATATGGAGTATTTTAGCGGAAGTTTGATCGAGACCAAGAAATCGGAATTTCCTGCGTTGAAAAGGTCATCTTCTTACAATGCCGATAGGTATGTTCCATCTGTTTGCTATTTTCTTCGTTAATTAATTAGCTATAGGTAATTTGTGCTAAAAATTTCAAATTTCCATGTAAAGTTTTCAACTTTGGGTTGCCTAGTAATGAGTGACATTGTAGACGGTAGACTTTGACATTCACAGTCTCAGCTGCATAGGTTCTATAAAAGAAAATGTGGGTATGGTACGGGATATAACTTACAAGGGAAAACGGAAAAACCTCATCGAGATTGAAGACATAATTGCAATATATATTTATATTTTTTTAATAAAATATCATCATCTGTCATATGAAATTAGTTTAATTTTCAATTAGACGCCAAATAATGTCGGTATTGCTAATTAATAGCGACATACTAAATTATTTTCGGAATTGAAATGAGCATTATTTATCAGAGGGATTTTGGGGGCATATATGTTTGTTTCGTGGATCATTGTTGCAAGGCAACGTGCCTGTGTCTACGGATGTTGTCGAATGAGCATGATCATGTGGTCGGTTCCTATTCTTCTAGGTAAAGAGGAAGACAAAATGGCTCATAATTGAACATAAGCATCAGGAAATAGCCATATCATGGGGGCTGTTTGTAAAGTACGTTGAGGTTTCTCTATGAACAGTTGGGCTCAGAAAAATTTGATTCTCTGCTATAAAACTTGATGCCCTAGTCTGCAATTTTTAGGGTTATAGGTTCGTACAATTTTCACAAGAAGCCAGCTAGCCACCGTTCGTTTTGTAGCGTCACAAGAGTAATACTTATCCTTGACCCAACTCTGGTGTTCGTCCCTGCCTGTCCATGATCTGAAATCGGATCACCACCCAATGCCATTTACTAATAAATTAAACTTTCCAATTTGATTAACACCGCATTTATTGGTACAAGTATGTTGTTTTTCACCCTAATTAATCTGTCAGCTCCTGCATGTGGGGTCACTGTTTAAAACATCACTGTTTGTTAATTTCATAAATTCTAAACTGACAACCTCTGCCATAAACTATTATCTACTACTACAAATTCATCGGAAACTCTGAACTCGGAACAGTGAAATCCAGATCTGTGTTTATAGTGGATAGGATTTTGAAAAAGGGCTTATGAAAAAAAGGGTTTATGGACAACTTATGGAAAATGACTTTTGGATAAGAGTTTATAGAAAAAAAGTGGTTTTGAGTAAATAGGTGTTTTGATAGTTATTTTTAGAATGACTTTTTATAGTGGTAAATTACTAAAAAGGGTATGATTTGATTTAAAGTAAGAGAGAGGAGGGAGTTAGAGAAAAGAGAAAAAAGAGAAGAGAGAAGAGAGAGGAGAGAGGAGAGAGGAGAGAGGGAAGAGAGGAGAGAGGAGAGAGGGTGTAAGAAAAAGTAGGGATAAGATAGTAATTAGATAGTCCATAAGTGCTTTTACTGTTGAAAAAGCTATTTTAAATAGCTTATTCAAAACCATGGTTTTAAACCATAGTTTTGTCCAAAAGCACTTATGGACAAATAAGCCTGTTTGTTTTGAAATTTCTCCAAACCGAGGTTTGGGTCAAAAGCCCTTTTAAAACCGCGGTTTGGTAACTTACGAAACAGGCCCTATATACTCTTTAGTTGTCGGATATTGACATGGTGTAAAATGTGGGTTGCAGTGGATCACAGTTACAGATAAGGGAGGGCGGAGACGCCGTGAGGGCCAAGTGCATGCCGAGGAAGTCGAAGACAATGACGGCGGCAAAGAAAGAGAACAATGGCGGAAAAAGAATTGAAGCGCAACAGTGAATAGCTTGTGAATCCAAATTCAATTTTAGAGCTACTTGTAATGTAACTAGTTTTATTATAATGTTATGATATGATGGAAAATGCTAAGTTAGGAGCCATAGATGGCTTATTTATTGACCATAAGGTATGTCTTTTTGGCTGCGTGTGCCGGCCGGAGTCTTGGATTCTTACCTTTCTCTGTGTCGGTGATTGCTGAAAGCCTTTAATTGATTTTGTATAGCCTTTGACCGTTAAGCGCTTTGACTTTTACACTTCACAAATGAGATTTCCATTTGGGTATTATTATCCACCTCGGCTTCCCCCTGCATGCATGTGACTTGACTTTTGTGTCGTAGGCCTTTACAGTTTAATATGTTTATATTTTAACTTGGTAGACATGAAGTGATGAAACTTAAAAGTAGGTCCCACTTCCATATGTATTTCTCCATTTTCTTATTCCTTTTATTCGAAGAATTGAGAGGATTAACATGCAAGCGCTTTATAAATAGATACTTTTTATTTTTATTTATAAGAGAATTTTCATGTTAAGAATAAATATTAATTTTTGGCAATCTAAAAATGTAATTTACACATTATGTTGCCAGTCCCCCCAATCACATGCTAGTGAGTATTGGGGAGATTGAAGGAAAAATCATAGGCCATGTCTTGTGAGTGCACAGTTAGAATATGACGAAATTAGTCCCAAGTCACATCAGACTCACCAAAGCTCCAGAATTTGTCATCAACACTATGTTACAACATTGAGATAGCTTCCAAGCTGGGGCATTGGGTTTGTGAACAACCAAATTGAAGTATTTAATAGTCGCCCCCACGCACTTGGGAATCTAAGACTCGTCGTGCATATAAAACAAACAATTATTGAGCAGTCGGGGTTTGACTTTTATTATTTCCGTCGTTATTAGATATTAGCGGACTTCATAATTAGGGTTTATCTGTCTTTCAACCATCTCCAGGGGTAGCCTATATTTTAAATTGCTTCGATGCCCAAAACAGAAGTCTTTACGCTCCTTTTTAAGAAAATGTTACATTTTGAGCATTGTACTCCTTTCAGCTTTTGATTTAAAAAATTCTCAAAATGACTAAAATAGGCCTTTAGTAATCTTTTATCACTGTGCATTTCTATTTTTCAAAAAATCCTGATAGATTTTTAAAGACAGGCCTTACTCGGCCTTCCCCGTTCTCCTTCACTCTAAACTAACTCGTGTGCGAGTGCGGGTGCGAGTGGTTAAGACTTTGAGAGAGATCTGTCCAAAAGCAAAAGTATGAAAAGTAACAAGGCGTCTAATCATAAATGAAAGATTTGTATGTACGGATGTGCATATCCAGACTTAACCTTTGCGTTGAGGACAGACTCAATTTGTCGTGCTTTGGTGTTTCAATCCTGCTGCGGATCATTCAGATATCAGGCCGGTTTTGAAAACATTACAAATTATAATTTAAAAAAAATTAGCATAAATTTTAGTTTAAAAAATAAAAATAAATAATTATATTTATTTAAAAAAAATTAGACTAAATTATGGTTTAAAATTAAGATTTTAGACAAACTATTAGGAGAAGTTTCTAGAACAGTAAAAGAATTTATAGATTATCCTATTATTATTTTACTCTTATTTTTTTCTCTCTCTTCTCTCCCCTTCTTCTCTCACTGCACATCGAAGCTTCTTCGAAAAAGCTTCAGCTCCACCATCATTGCTTGCTGCTGTCGCTGTTTGGTCTCCGTCTTCTCCTCCCTCTGATCATTGTCGTCTCCCTCCGCTATCGATAGATTGGGTCACTATTGCTACTTGGGGTTAGTGTCTCTCCGTCGTCGCCCTCTATCCGTTGTCGCCCTCCATCCCTCTTCAGCGTCGTCACCCTCACTGTTGTTTTCACCTGTCATCTCCACTTCGCCGTTTGCCTCCTTCATCATGAGAGGAAAAAAAAAGAAATGAGGATAAATAGTGGAACGCATGTGAGGCTGATTTTTTTTATCTCATACCCTTTCAAGTAATTTACCAATCATAAAAATTATTCTGCTAATAATTATCCAAATGCCCATATTTTTAAAATTATTTTTTTTCATAAACTATTCTCCAAAAGTCTTTTTCCAAAAATTATTCAAATTTTTTTTTTTATAAACTCTTTCAAAAATTTATCCAAACACACACACAACGTCTGAAAGTTGAACTTGCGTTATCCAAAATATTTGGAAGATAATCTCAATCATCAATTTGTGTTGCTTGGGAGGTCCTCAACAGTCTCCATCAAAGGTTTAAGATCTCCATAGATATGATGCGATAAGAAGAGCTCATCAAAGACTATAACAAGAGAAAATATGTATTCTCAAAATAAGCAATCAAGGAACTCCCTTTTTCACTCACTCATATCCGACGACCCACTCAATTTTTGTGGAGCTACCTTTGTCTCACAACCATGACTCTGGTTACCATCACCTAATTTGTGGAGCTCAATGACGTATCTGAGAATCCAAGAAAAGATCTTGTTTATAATAAACAACTTATTCAGTTTTCCTTCCAAATTCTCCCTGGACGTATATAGAACACGTAATAGCGCATATCCTGAGTGAGTATTGCGAGTTTTTCCAAACTGTATTAAAAAGACTCTTTGAAAAGTAGGGAATTTGACGTGTTTGCCAAACTGTGACCGTGAAAACATTTGTTATTGATTTGCGAAGTTGGGTTCCTCCATCTCCATCCACACCATCGACATTCTGATGGGCTTCTAGAGTGTTTTTTTTTTTAATGAGCTGTGAACAGTTGCTATAAATTTCATTTAAGTCCAATGTGATAAAATTACATCGTTTTGGTCAGCGATTAAGCTCACCATTCATGAACCCAAGCAGCAGTTGGGAGACGAGTCATTTACAATATGCAACAAGGCATCATCTTAAAGCCACATTATGTCAAACTATGTTCTCCAATAAGCCTTGATATCTCCCTTTTCCCCTCTCCGCTGCCTCGGTTATCATGTGTGATGTCCGTTGACGAATCCTGCATCAATTCAACGAGAAGCTTCAAGTACATTGGAAGTGAGGATTTAAATGACAGTAAAGTGTCAAATGATCTCAGGATTTTCAGCAGTATTACCTCAACATCTCGGTTCATTAGCACCTCCATCTTGGATGTGTGACACGAACGCATCAGACCATTTCTGCTTTACAGATTCTGAAACTTTGGAACCATCCAGGAAAGGAGTCCAGAAGCCCCCATTACTCGACAGAACCCACTTTACTTTTGCTGGTGGACAGGATGAGTCGACCATGGAAGCCTTGTTGTCCTTATCCAAACCAATTTTCTTCGGTGAACTAGACTTCTTATAATTCTTCAAAAGACATTCAATTGGTCATGCTGAAATTGCAATCAGTTTCTTTATATCACAAAAATCTGTAGTTTTTAAACTAACCTTAGATTTAACAGTAAGTTTCAGTGATTTCACATAAATTTCATCTTCTTCAGCGACATTAGAAGGCTTACCAACAGCTTCAGCACAGCAGTTCTCACCAGAAGCCCTTTGCTTTTCACTTCCATGCTTGGGCAATGGCTGAAAAGGAAATATAAGTTAAACTGTGAGAAAACATGCAAAAATATATTGATGCCACCTCATCATTACTTTTTCAGCTGACAGAAATTTGTTTGCATGTGACACCTTGGCTGTGGCTGTGAATCCATTGTCTTCACCTAGATATCTCCGAGCAGCTAGCAATGAACGGAACCGCCGCCCAGTCTCAGGCTCAATATATGTCTGCAAAAAACAAAGCACCATTCAAGTTCATGAAATAACTCTAGTGAACAAGTTTCTGATAACCTCTGTATGCACGTGTCTAGATGCATGTGTGTGTGTGTTCTTGCTTCCAAGTTTACAACTTTTCAATTTTCAGGAGATTGGATCTCTCAAAATGCATCTTTATAGAGGCAACTTAGGTTCTGTGACTGCTCACTTAAAAATGGCGTCAGTCAGTACATTGAAAACCTTTGTGAGATAGAATATAAATAAGAGTGAAGTTATTCCATGATCGTAACTAATACAATGAGTAGATTAAAATAAAACACAGATAGGTTAAAGGACACAAAATGCAAAATGGCAGTATATTATTCTATCCGTCTTCTAAAAGAGCCAATTTTTTTTATCTTCCAAATGCCAAACCTAGTAGTTTTGGAGTTCTCCAACTATCCAAGAACTAATGTGATTTCTGTAATAAATACACAGGCAATAACAGAACAGATATGAGAATAAAACCCAATTCATACAAGTGGGAAAGTTGAAGGACCAGCTATAAAATACAAAATACCCCATAATAAAAGGGATTGGCAAAACAGAAGTACCCTGTCTATGACCCCATAATGACGTGGCTTCTCCTCAACTGTCCAATTATCTGGTAATCCAAAGGATAAGGTACCTCCTCTGGTTTGAGTTTCAGCCTGCATCTGCAGCAATATTAGCTATGTGAGTGGAGAAATGATCCTCGTGTTATGAGAAATACAAGTGTTGTGAATCAACATGAAAATGTTCTTATTTTATGCTTTCTTAGTTTTGGTAAGATTTCGACAGTTCTTTATCTTTCCTACTTATATAAAATTTTAGCTAGATTCTACATGCCACTGATAAGAGAACGCTTGTAATTAATACCAACATGAAGCTACTTAGAGCCTCCTTTCTGCATTTTCTGTCAGTAAAGTAAATAGTAGAAGTCAGCTACTCACTGTATTTTTATTTTCAGATTTCACTCTCTCAGTTTCTCTTGTCCCTTCCATCAGATGTTTCTTTACAGATACCAGCGAACGAAACTGCCTCCCAGTGCCAGGCTCATAGTAATACTGCGCGACAAAACAAAATCATCAACTCAATGCAAAAAATGAAAGAATTTCAAAATATCATGACCCCGGTTAAAGAATATCCAAAGTGAAGTCCGAGCAATCACCGCACCGATACCAAATATAGTTTCGGTTATTTGCTAATATCGTATCACTTGGTCGTATAAACAACATGCATGCTAAAAAAACCACTAATTTGAACGCTGTATGGGACTTGTTCTTCCAATTCGTAGGTTTCAACACGAAATAGTAACTGGCAATGATACCAAATCCAATTCAAATCAAGACGTTTCACAGCTTCCACCAAGAGAGTTTATGGAGGACGATAATCCACGAGTAGAGGCACGCATGAAGGAATGCAAAGCAACTTACCCATAATTGAAGGT
Organism: Leucaena leucocephala; assembly: GCA_037074615.1. Classification (NCBI taxonomy): domain Eukaryota; kingdom Viridiplantae; phylum Streptophyta; class Magnoliopsida; order Fabales; family Fabaceae; genus Leucaena; species Leucaena leucocephala. The sequence goes on from CM073544.1 coordinate 15,102,414, forward strand.
GCATTTCAAGTGAAAAGCAAAAGATAAATCAAATGAAGGTACAGAGGAGGCCCATTCACCCTGTCGACTTGGCGGCGGCTGCCGATGGAGGAGGAACGGGGCCTTTCCTCGACGATCCAATCATCGGGAAGCCTGAAGGGGGCACAGTTCGTCTGCAAGCTCCCTGGCGTATGAAATTCACTGAGCTCTCCTTCTTGTTCGTCATCGGATTCATGCCATCGAACCTGAAGAGGAATTGCCGCTAACGGCAAGGATTTGCAGCACATGCTGTGGGGAAACTGCAGTGCGATTTCACTAACTCAAGCACAACTCGAAATCATTCGCTCCCCTCTTCAGTATTATAATAAATGTAATTGTTTATAGTCCGAGGCCCACTAATGCCTGGCCCATTATCCATATTAACTAATGGGAAGCGAATAGAAAAATATATATGCACCAACAGGGATTGGTCCGAGTGGTAAGCGGCTCGGTATCGCTTAAGCGAGGTCTCGAGTTCGAGTCTTGGCGTACGCAGAAAATCTCCGTTGGGAGACTCACCCACCATAGCCAGGTGCGCGACGCGGGTCGGATCCGGATGTAGTTGGGGCAAAGCTCCGGTGAACCGGGTGGGCAACTAAAAAAAAAAAATATATATGCTCGTGTCCTCAGTTAATAACAATGATTAATACTTTTGGCCCAAAATAAAGAATGACTAGTGGTAGTGTAGTACTGATTTTAAATATTAAATATCCGGTAAAAGGGGTGAATTAGATAGGTAACAAAAAAAATACAGATATTAAATATAAAAATAATATACCCATCATCTATAGGTATAATTGGCGAAAAGGTGAAATATAAGACTATTTAGAGCGTGTTCAATCCCTGGAAAGTACCACTTTATTGTGATTATAGTTACGACGTTTAGAGAGACATTATAACTCTTGGGTGTCTAGATTTACACCTGAGGATAATAGACGGCTTGTCCTACCCGACATTAGTATCTCTTAAGAGGAAGGGAGACTTTATCATACCCTTATATCGTGAGTGAGCCTAACTTTTTTTAAAAAATTATTTATCAAAAAAATATAAAAATGATATTGAGTTTTGTGTTTAAAAAATGCCTTGTAAAAAACTTTTTAATAGTTTTTAGAATTTTTTTTTGAGAATAATTTATAGAAAAAAATATTCTAAATAAATAAGTGTTTGGATAGTTATTATTAAAAAGATTTTTATAATTGAAAAATTATAAAAAAATGTATGATTTTATTAAAAATATAAGATAGGAAAGATAGTTGAGAAGAGAAATGAGAGAGTGTAGAGAAAAGAGAAGAGAAATAGTTTAAAAAAAATAAAAATATAATAATAATTAGGTAGTTCATAAGTTATTTTATTCTTTTAAAAATTAATCTCAATAGTTTATCCAAAATCTTAATTTTAAATTATAATTTGATCCAAAATTCTTTTTAAAATTATGATTTTCTTTTTTACTTATTATTATAAATTTTGAACGCGATAAGACCGTTTTCGAGGTATACTCTTGAATAATATTTAATATTCTATTAATTTAAATTTTGGAATTGTTAAAAAAAATTTAAATTTTGCATCAATCTGTGATTAAAATATACAAGGTGTTTCCATATTCTTTCCCAATACTTATTTTTAGATTTTTAGATGTGATTTAGAGTACCATTTTAATATAAGTTTTGGGAAGAAAAAGGAGAAAATTACAGTCAGGTTCTAAATAAAAAAATTAATTATTTTAAATTTTATTTACAAGTTAAATTTTAATATTTACATGTTAGACTTTAGAGGTGATTGAGATATGTTGGCAATTAATTTTTTTATGTGTGGACTACGTATGTAATATTTTTTTTACCTGAAAATACGTATGTAATATTTAGATCTTGTTTTCGCTCAAGTAAAGGGTACGTATGTCACTTCCAAACTCTAACAAAGGGAAACTCCATCTGTCAACGGTCTAGATTTACTTTCCTAACACACACGTGTACGTCCTCAGCGAGCGGAACCGTGACTCGCACTTAATTCAGCTCATAATAGCCGAGAAAAGATCGAGTGCTCCTCCCTTCTGCTGCCGTACCAAAATTCTGCGTCCATTTGTTTCCGGAATCTGTCTCCGTTTCATTCGCCGGAAGTTCATCATTAACTGGCGTCAGAAAAACCTCCGGTCATATTTCCGGCACTGCCGAGGTAAGGGATCGTGGAATTTTCATTTCGAGCTGCCATTACCGCAGGTATTCGCTGGCTCGCATTTACTGAGTTTGAATGTATTTGTTTTAGATGATTTTACACTCATTTGTGAAGTTTTGCTTGGTAAATTTAGATTTCTAAGCTAGTTAATGCTGTAGTATTCCGTGGAAATGGAAGAGTTATGTATTCTTAGCTTTTATAGTTTGATCCATTTCGCCCTGTCTTGCTATTCCTTTTCTTCGTCATTGACTTTGAATGATCCGGTTATTTGGAGATTTTCAGAGTCCGTGTCTGAGAACTAAGAGAAGTATCCCCTGGAGCCAACCAGTAAGTCACAGTGGACTCGGGATAGTTTTTCGCCTGCAAAAATAGAAATAAATGGTATTTACTATGCTCTGCTTCAATTCCTATTTTTCTTTTCCACTACGCTTTTTTTAATATTTCATGACTTTCTTCTCCTATAAGGAGCTTGCACACAAATGCACGTTGGACTGTAATTTACAAACGTTGCGTAGTGCTTCTGCTCTATGTTTCTTATAGACTTTTACATCAAAGAGCTTTATTCTTATTTCGAAGGAGTATGGGATGGGCTATGAAACCTAAACATCGATACGGGAAACAAGACATAATCTTGCATTAACACCGTTTCTGATACGGGGCTGTGAGGCAATGAGCTTCTAATGCTTTTATTTTTTAATTTTTTTTTATCTGGGACGGAGTTTACGAAGTGCACATAAATACTAGTAGACAGTAAACACCGCACATATATTTACGGTAGCATTAACACAACTATTATACAACACTTGTAGGTCAAAATTGAAAATCATATAACAGAGAGTTCAGTTTATTGGAAGAAAGAAAGAAAGAAATGCTATGTCCTGTGCAATTGTAAAGTTTTCTAAGGCACATTAAATTGAACCTTTATTTGTTTGGAAGCATAGATTTAGGTTTTGTACTTCTTACGTGTACCGAGTAAGTCTTGCACCCCTTCTAATGTGAAGCAAATTTGAGTTTTATTTGCTGCAGTCTTTCCAAAACAAGGGATTTTGGATGGTAATGGGTGATGAAAAGGTAGCATTTGATCATTCTTCCAAAATTGAACCAAAGAGGTCTCCTCACTGGTTTGTTGATTCTGCTGAAATGGATTCTTTGCCAAACAAGAAACAAGCTACGGAAGATGCTAATGGAAAATCAAGTTCAGGATTGTCAAATGCGATTACATCTTGGGAGAGCAATTCTTCTTTTCATTCCGTTCCAATCCAATTTATTGGCCAATCTTTTAGATCTGAAACTAGGTCTGTCAATTTTGGTGAAAAGAAAACTTATGTTGTGGCTGATGATTTCAATGCACGAACAAAAATGTTTTGTGGGGAAGATGCCTCTTTTGACTTGTCTATATCTCATTCTGTTCAAGATTCAGATACATGTCTAGGTTTCAGTGGAATTAAAAAAGTGAAAGTCGATGGTGTTAAAGATTGTGACAATGCACAGGCTTCAGAGAGGCGTAATCTTAACAGACAGAATGCTAGCAATCTACGTCAGGTCTATAACAGAGAACCTGAGGCAAAATCCGTATCAATGGCCAATAAATTGGATTGGAAATCTGTATCAATGGGGCAAGCCTTTGATACGGAGGGTGGTCTCACATTAATGGGACTTACTTACAATAGAGAGGAAGCACATGTTAGATCATTAGATGGCCCTCCTTGCAGAGTAGAAGAGAATGCCATATCCATTCGGGATTCCTGTAATAAAGTTGACACAAATGTAATTTCTTTTGGTGGGTTCCTAGATGAAGAGGATGCCATCCCTGTGAACAGGCCAGCTGGAGACTATGATCCATTATACAATCAATCTTCAGTTGAAGTGTCAATAGCAACTAACAAAATAGAGATGGATGTTTCAAACTCAAATGCAGTTGTAAGTTCTCCTCAGGTGGCTAAACTTAAGCCTGAGTCTCTGTCCAAAAATAGACCAGAGTACAAATTATCAAGGAAAGAAGCTTCAAATACTTTCCCTTCTAACGTCAGAAACTTGATTTCTACTGGTATGCTAGATGGAGTTCCTGTAAAGTACATCTCAGTGGCACGGGAGGTAAAATTCAGATCTTGTCTATTTGTTTCAATATGAAGTCCTGTATAATAAGTTGTGGTTACATTTTCTCATATATGAAGGAACTCCGTGGAGTTGTTAAAGGTTTTGGCTATCTTTGTGGTTGTCAGTCATGCAATTATACCAAGGTTAGTAATCTACTGATTCAAAAACCTGACAAAAAAGCTTAATCATTGCATCATTGATAATTCTTATGACTCAGGGCAGTTTTTCATATTTTCAGGTTCTAAATGCTCATGAGTTTGAGACACACGCTGGTTGCAAAACAAAACACCCAAACAAGCACATTTACTTTGAGAACGGGAAGACCATTTATCAAGTAGTTCAGGAATTGAAGAGTACCCCTGAAAGTTTGTTGGTTGATACAATTCAAACAGTTTTTGGCTCTCAAATTAATCAGAAAGCATTTCACAGTTGGAAAGGTAGTATATCCCTTCCTTGTTTCTTCTTTACGCACAATATGAATGTGTAAAGTTTTTTTTTTTGGCTGCATTAGTTATTCAATTCTCTTATTCCTTCCAACTCCCTGTAGAATCATTTCAAGCAGCAACTCGTGAGCTTCAGCGCATTTACGGAAAGGAAGTACTAAATATTTAAGTCACTAGCCTCTGTCAGTGTTGTTGAGGGTAGAAATTCTAGTTATGCACGGTAAGACATGAATCTCTAACATTATCTTATTTCTGGCCTCGCTATGTTCATATCCGTCATAAATAGAAAGGAATTAAGGAACTAGTCTTCTTTATTTAGTAAGTTTAGAGTGCTAAACTTAAGGTTTGGAGAAGGGTCATGTAAAAATTATGCTTCATTAGAGGCATATCTGAAAGTGAAAGGTAAAATTCACCCAACTATTATGTTCGAAAAAGCTTTGGGAAATAGGGACATGGATCATTTGCTAGCGAGAGGGGGCACTGGGGATGGTTCCGGTTGCTTCCGAGTTTTTTTTTTTTTTTATATTAAAAAGTTTAGGTAGGTTCGATACCGATCCCCTACTAAGATTAGGATACAACTTTAGGCTTATAGAGCACTTATAGAAGACTTACACGAGATCGTTTACTAAAAGAGTAACGATAATCGAATTCATGTTCTTATAAGATATAAGTTTGTTTTTTACTACCTACCTATATTAACTCTCGTTGGTGCTTGCTTCCGAAGCTGAATGGATAGGCTTTCGTTGCTGGCTGGTTTCAGTGGGTTTTCTATGAACTTTGGTTCTCGGGTCTGGGAATTAATATATTAGGGGGCATGATTCTCTTCTATCGGGGTGGGCCTTTGCGGAGGCCTCCTCTGCTATGCGTCTCTTTTGCGTGTGAATATAAGGTGAAAATAAATGCAGCGGTTATACTAACGGAAGTTAATTCGAGTGTTAAACGACTCGATATCGTTTAAGCGAGGTCTCGAGTTTGAATTTTGGCATATGCAAAAAATCTTCGTTAGGAGACTCATATACCATAGTTAGATTTGCGACGCGGGTTGAATCTGAATGTAGTCATGGTAAAATTCTGAAGTTCTGGTGAAGTGGGTGAGTAACTAATTTAAGGTGAAAACGCAGCGGTTATGTAACGCAAAAAAAAAAAAAACAAAGGCAGCGGTTATGGGTGATGCGTTGATTGACCTTCTATGAAACCGAGAAAAGGTTAGAGGAAAACATTAAACATGTTATTGATGGATTTAATCACAGATAACACATCCTGGCGCACGTGTTGCCTTGGGGTTTCAAGGATACCAATGGTATCATGGTAAATATATGAAACTGTTATTTAATAATTATAATTTTAGGGTTCAAAATAGATTATGGTTTAATACTTAAGATTAAAATAAACTAACTCTTATATTTATATGTAGGAGAGTATTTATTTGTCATTTAAAAATTTTAAGGCAATATTAATTATTTTTTTAATTGTATTTTGATTTCCACTAATGTTTAATGTCCAAAGAAACACTAATTATTAAAATAAATTAAGGCTATATCGGAAAAGTTAAAAAGAACCAACGGGGGTTGATTCGAGTGGTAAGTGGCTCGGTATCACTTAAGCGAGGTCTCGAATTCGAGCCTTGGCGCACGTAAAAAATTTTCGTTGGGAGACTCACCCACTATAGCTAGGTGCGGTCGGATCTGGATATAGTCGAGATAAAGCTCCGGTGAACCGGGTGAGTAATTAAAAAAAGGAAAAGTTTAAAAGAATTTTAATATATTAATAACTGTATTTCTTAATTTTTATGTTAAAATCTTAAACGAAGAGCAAATTGAAAGTGTTGCAATTTATTTCACGAAAGTTCTGAATGGATCATGATAAAGGTAATGGTTTCCTACATTTTTTTAGACACAACTTTCTCATCTAAGAACGCTGCGCTGTTTTTGGTGGCAAAAGTAACAACTTGGTATGTTTAGATGTCCCCCCAGGGGCTCTTGGTCATTTTGTACGATGATGTTATTGGGGTGACGACGCCTACACTTGTTTAGTTTCGTTTCATCTTCCTTGCTACCAAAAACAAACAAGTTTGTCTCTTTTACTAGAAGCACATCCCCTAAACATACAATTAACTCACCACAATGTCAAGTTGTTTCAGTTTGCCCCATTGTACTTTGGATTGAGGTGGCTAGATAATAGATATGCATTCGGACAAAATAGCAGACGGCATGTAGCTTTCGATTAATATCTAATTTTTCTTTTGAACAAAAAAAAATCTGATTTTTCTCTAAATGCTGAGAAGAGTTGGAGTGACTCTTATTGAGAAAAAAATATTAGAGAATAGTATTAAGTGGTTTGGACACGTGCAAAGAAGGCCAAGGGATGCGCTGGTGAGGAGGGTGGATCAAATAGTATGGAGTCTGGTTAACAGGAATAAAGGAAGGCCAAAGAGAACACTCAATAAGGTCATTAAGCGGGATCTCCTAGTCAATAACCTATCTAAAAATTTAGTTTTTGATAGAGCACAATAACGTATGATCTATATAGCCGACCCCATTTAATAGGATAAGGTTTGTTGTTGTTGTAAATGCTGGAAAGAATTGAAAACGTTAAAAATAAATCATCATGCAAGTAGTATTTCCAATATTCCTCCTTGTTCATGGGCAAGGTGTTGACTCCATTTAGAACTTTTTTGTAGCATTCAACCACAAGAAGCTGATTTTTGAGCAACTTGTCCAGTCCCTGCTGCCTGATCTTGGTTGATCCTAATTGTAGTTGGCTGCAGTAAAGTTTTCACGAAACATTTATCCTTAGATAGCATGTAGAATAACTCAAAGAAATTTCAAAGAAATAGGATGAACATATACTCTGCTCTAGGGTCATTATCAGTTAACATTTGCTTTATATCTATTGCTATGGAGAAGAAAACTTCTTCCACGTTTAGGTTTGTCTTTGCACTCTGCAAGATGATGATGTCGACAATAACAAAACAAAAAAAACCTTGGGTACATAAGCAAAGAACTTCTGGGAGCTACCACATTCTCAAGTATACATCACGTACTGTTTCAAAGAACTGAATCCCATACTCATCAGCCAATGCTTGGTCTCTGGACGTTGGCAAAGCCCGAAAAAAATAAAAGGAAGAACAGAATTGCAGATAATGCAAACAGAGTGCATGAGAGAAGGGGGGAGTAGGGAAAGCCAAAGAAGTTCATAAATATGCTAGCAGAGCGTGCATACCCTTTTGCTTTCGTCCATATCAGCTTTGTTCCCCACCAATATTTTGCTAACATTATCTGAAGCATGCTGTTGAATGTTGCGAATCCAATTCCTGATATCTGTAAAAAGCAGATGCCGAGGGAACATTACAGATGAAAAAGCCTTCACACAGAAAGGTACAACATCCAAATATCAAACTGAAGACACAGATGCTTTACTGTTAACTGACGATTCGTCAGTAACATCGTAGACTAGCAATATGCCCATAGCTCCATGATAGTAAGCTGAAAAAAAAACGGGGAAATAATATTGGTTATAACACAAAACCACCTACCTGACAAGTGCTGGAATACTCTCATCGTGACCAGTAGCCAAAAACAGTGAAGAAAGAACTCTAATGAAACATGAATGAAACAGTATCCACGTATATCTTTTCCTTTTCCTTTTCTCTACATTCTTTTTTATCTCCGTTTCTTATTTTCATATCTTCTCCACTTTAAAACTACATTTTTCTCCTATATCAGGAAGGTCATGAACCACATATATTATGCAATTTCCTTGAGTCGCATACAACAATAAGAGCAACAAATAGTTGCTAGGTCATAAGCCTCACCAGTTGTAATGTTTAGAAACCGCTCTAGACCTGCAGTATCCCAAATTTGGAGCTTGACCCGTTTCCCATCAAGTTCTATGGTTCTATTCTTGAAATCAATGCTGCATTAGGAATATATAGCTTGTCCTGTTTAAGAAACTTTAGGAAGACAAAGTTCTGCATTCTTTTTGGTGGGGGGACTCACCCTATTGTCGTGATAAAACTAGTAGTGAAAGAACCATCTGAAAAACGCAGAAGAAGGCAACTCTTTCCGACACCTGCAAAAGACGGATGAGATTTAGGCTAAAATCAAGGAGGGAGCAAATGGCATGTATCATGGTTTAGCAAACAATCATTCTGCAAAGTTACGAATCAAGCATTAGACAGAAATTTCTTTTAGGTGAAACAGCATTGCGGCATTATGAATGAACATGCTATCTCAACCTCCTTGCACCATTTTCGCATTGTGATTGTAAACAACGAATCAAAATCATACAAGATTATGAAAATAATGTCTTAATTTAGATTGCGTCAGACTAAACTCCAAATTTAATGTTTTCATATAGAATGAATCAACCACTCTCACAATGTTTTCAGACCAAAAGAAGCTTTATGAGGTAATCGTAATCCGCACTGGACCTTGCCCAACATGAGAGAGAGCAAGAGGCTTACTAGATCGGAAATGCAGAGGTGGATGAAAGCGAGAGAGTGAGGATCTTCAAAGTTCACTAAAGCGACAACTGACAGCCCGGAGTTCTGTTTACAGTCTTCGACTTCGAAGCTCCGACGACGACGATGGTGGGTTCGCTAAAATGCGCATTTCCCCCGCCTATTTCGCCTCTTTCTGCTGCTATGCGCATACGCCTAAGGTGCGCACGCCAGCACTTTGGACCTGTTTAGATAGGATTTTAAAAAAATGTTTATGAAAAAAAGGGCTTATGGATAACTTATGGAAAAGGACTTTTGGATAAGAGTTTATGAAAAAAAAGTGGTTTTGAATAAATAGGTGTTTGGATACTTATTTTTAGAATGACTTTTATGGTAGTAAATTACCACAAAAAGGGTATGATTTGATTTAAAGTAAGAGAGAGGAGGGAGTTAGAGAAGAGAGAGGAGAAAGGAGAGAGGGTGTAAGAAAAAGTAAGAGAGAGGAGAGAGGGTATAAGAAAAAGTAAGAGAGATGAGAGAGGGTGTAAGAAAAAGTATAGGTAAGATAGTAATTGGATAGTCCATAAGTGCTTTTACTGTTGAATAAGCTATTTTAAATAGCTTATTCAAAACCATGGTTTTAAACGATAGTTTTGTCCAAAAGCACTTATAGACAAATAAGTCTATTTATTTTAAAATTTTCTCAAACTGAGGTTTAGGCCAAAAGCCCTTTTAAAACCGCAGTTTGAGTGTTTTCCAAACACACCCTTTGAATTACTGAGATTTGATAACAGAGAGAAAATAGCTAAGATCTGAACAATTACAGTGTTTGCTGATAGCTTATTGCTAGTGCGCTGCTCTCTATCCAATTCGCAATTTAGCTCTAGTCTCTAACCGGGCAAAGCAACAAACAATTCTTCTTCTTCTTTTTTTAATGAAAGCCAAAACCAAGGGCCTGTTTGGTAAGTTATTAAACGCGGTTTTAAAAAAACTTTTGGCCCAAATCTCGGTTTAGGGAAATTTTAAAACAAACAGGCTTATTTGTCCATAAGTACTTTTGGACAAAACCATGGTTTAAAACCATGGTTTTGAATAAGCTATTTAAAATAGCTTTTTCAACAGTAAAAGTACTTATGGACTATTCAATTACTATCTTACCCCTATTTTTTCCTACACCCTCTCTCCTCTCTCCTACTTTTTCTTATACCCTCTCTCCTCTCTCCTACTTTTTCTTACACCCTCTCTCCTTTCTCCTCTCTTCCTTCTCTCCTCTCTCTTCTCTTTTCTCTAACTCCCTCCTCTCTCTTACTTTAAATCAAATCATACCCTTTTTGGTAATTTATCACCATAAAAAGTCATTCTAAAAATAACTATCCAAACACCTATTTACTCAAAACCATTTTTTTTTCCATAAACTATTCTCTAAAAGTCCTTTTCCATAAGTTGTCCATAACCCTTTTTTTCCATAAGCCCTTTTTCAAAATCCTTCCCAAACAGCCCCAATTCTTTATTCCTAAAATTTGATGAGACGCGCCTTTTAAATAGTGTCTCCGATCGGTCATACATATAAAATTTGGGGACAGGTGGCGTTAGAGAACTGGCGTTCTTTGAATGAGTTGGCATCCCCCTTAGCCAGCTGGCTTAGTTCATTCGTTTCCACAAAGTCGTAAAATGTTAATAGAGTATAAAATTAACTCTCCAATAAATATGTTCCTTTGCAGCTAAGTCTATATATTAATTTTGGACGGTTGGACATTGAGCTTAAACGGTAAAAAAATTATTCTGCATTATATGTTAAATATATTCACTAATATGTCCCCCCTCTTTCACGTGTGATCTTCAAATAAACCATCCTTTTTTATCTAAACTTTTAGACTTATCCTTTTATTTTTAGATTAACAGAACACGTGACATTGTTACAAGTTATTAACTCTTATATAATACTCCTTAATATAAGAGTTAATTAAATTTATTGAATAAATTAAAAAAATTAAAAAAATTATGTAATTATGATTAAATATAATTGCTCAAAAATTCATATTCTTTCCGTCTTAAATATAAGAATTAGTTAATTTTTTTAGATATATTAAAGGAATAAAATAAATCAGTTAATTATAACTAATATAAGAGTTAGTTGACTAATTTTGGTAGATTAAAGAGTATATAATATAAATTTATTTTAAAACGTTAGATTTGATAATAATTAACTGATTTATTTAGTTTCTTTAATCTCTCAAAAAAATATACTATGTATTATATTTAGGATCGAAAGAGTATTATATATTCTTCAATCTACCTAAATTAATAAATTAACTCTTATATTAATTATAATTAATTAATTTATTTAGTTTTGTTAATCTATCTAAACAAATTGACTACCCTCTTATAATCACGACAAGTAATAAGGGTATGCCAATCCAAAAGAGTTGCTCTCTTAAAACAAAAGGTCAGTTTATTTGTTACCATTAATTGTAGAAATTAATCTGGGCGATACGGTTAAAGAGGCCTGAATCACTATGTGAATGTGACTTCTCCAGAAGGGTTGGAACAGCAAGAAAGGCAAGTTCGATAATAGTTTTGGAGGCACGCATGAAGACTGGGACAACATTTTGACCAGTTCACAGAGGACGAAACTAGAGACAGAGTTCAGTTAAAGACCAGTTCGTGTTTCTTTCATGTTAAGGAAACTTCTCCTTCTGGAACTCTGAAAAAATTGTTTAATTATACTTTTAGGCCGCAGATTCTCCATTGGAAGAGAGCGCACAAGACAAAATAGACAGCGAAGAGTCCTATAGATGTGGCAATCGAGTTCAGAATATTACCTCTACACTGAGAGATGATTTGTGTAGATCATTCAACGACATGAGGATCGCTGAAGAGCTTTCTTTATATTTTATGCGACCAATTGTGTTTGTGTATGTTGTTTTGATCAAGGTTCGATTCTTCAGTAAATATATATAGGGAACTCAGAAGAAAATGATTATGGTCGCACTATTGTTTTGTCAGCAAAATACGAGTGTATCTGAACTTTTGTACTCACTTTACGTGGTCGATGGCCTGATCGAGAGAAAGGCAGTTATTTAAAATTGAAAGCCACGTATTATCCCACTGACAGCCACTATGGATCTCAATATTAGCACTAGTTCATCGTCACGTTGGTAACCAACTTGCCCTTTACTGCAATTTTATTTTATTTGCGAAAAAAGGAACAGTGTTAGATTTTTAAATAGTTAAGGTTGGAATGTTCTAAATAAAGATAAATCGTGATATTTCATACTCTGTTTTTGGTTTCTAAGGTTGTTAGTGAATTATTGGTATACAGTGGTTGCTTACATGATTAGCTGTTGAATTATTAAGAAAGAGTGGGTATCTGCTATATCGTCTGACTGTTGCTGGAGACTTGTTCAATTTTGAACGATGCTTCAAAATCAGATGTAAGTAGTTTTAGAGTGCTTGGTGACGTATGAAGTTCCCCTTCAAAATCAACAAAATTGTGCTCTGGACCTTCTGGTTAATCAGGATCTCACCCTCAAGATAGGAAAACAGAGTATTAATGTTGTTTTTTCTTTTTTCTTTCTGGCCGGACAGTATTAAACTCTCTATATATTTAATTAATTTAATTAAATTACATAAATTAGTTAATATGATATATTTTTTATAAAATACTATAATAATTTTCTTTATTTCTTTCTTTATTTCCTTATTTGATTATTGTTAAAGAAATATTAATAAGGATAATTTAAAAAAAATAATAAATATAAAAATATATATTATATTTAAGATTAAGATAAACTTTTTAATTAAATTATATATTAAGGATTGAATGGGCATTAATAAAGTTGATTTTGTGGCCTTTTGTGGTTTTGTGGTTGAGTATTTGAAATTTGTCATCTAGGCTCGATAATCTCTATGCACAATGTTATGTACATTTCGGCTATTTGGGAATTCTCGTTTGTGCAAATATTTGTCTGGTGACTTGTGAGCTAACTTGTATGAGTTATTGTTAGAGTTCTGTTTTTGTTTAGGGAAAAAACAGTTTCTGAATACGAAGTGTTTTGATAAACCCTTTTTTTTTTTAAAAAAAAAAAGGACTATGAAGTTTTTAAAAAAAAAATATTATGAAATTTAAAAAAAATAATTATTTAAAAGTCATAATAACAATTAATGAGTAAATAACGCATAAATTTTAATACAAAAATTAATAAATTTAAGCTATTTAAAATTTTTAAGGATTAAGTCGATTCCTTCAAGATTCGTGGAGGACAGAATGTTCCTATTACTTCATTTGTAATTCAATTATAACAATACTTAGCTGATCGAAAAAATTAAAAAGTATAGACAACATGAATAACCCTACCAATTTAGCGAGCAGAATTAATGTTGCGATGAGAAAGCCCATTTTATGTTGCTCAGTTTGTCCTTAGCCTGTCTTTTATTTTTCAGTCTGAAATAAAAATCCAAGAAAATAACTGAAAATGTAGACATTGGGGGCCATGTTTGTGTGAAAATACAAAGCTGTCACAGGTTTCGATTTGACACCGGAGAAGGATAAACAAAACCACTTTGATGTTAGGGTATACACACACACACACACATCCACGTTCAACAAAATAATAACATATTATAATTCATGGAAAAGGGAAGATGCCAAAAGCATAAGGGGAAATAAAGAAGAAAAAGATGGGCTAGCGAGATAATGCTCCAGGTATATGCTGAGGAAGATCCCCTCCTCCCACCCCACAACCCCCAAAAGGGGAAAAACGAATAATGCCTCCTCCTTCTTTATATCTCCCAAAACTCTCCTTCCCTTGTTCTCTCTCAATCTTCAAACTCAGTTCCCTATGAGGAAAGTGATGGCGGCCGGAGCTTGCGGTTGCAGGATCAACGACCGTGAGAGCCCAGGAGAAGAAGAAGAAGATAAATATCATTTGGTTATCTCCCACAAATGGTAATTGCAAGTCGCCGAACTTGTTTCATCATTTGGGCAACTTAACATCCTTTGGCATTCTCTTCTTCTAGGAACATCATCTATGAGATAATACATGATCCTACCTTACCTGCACATCTCTATATTATTGTTAGGTTTTAAGTTCTTGCGTGTATTATGTATGCAGTTCCAGGAACGATTGATATATATATATATATATATAGGCAGTTAATTTTATCGTTGCTTGCTGGAGATTCCTAGTTATTGTCTTGCGGAATATGTCCTTTATTGTGCAACCTTTGTCGCATATTTTTCTGGCATTTTCTCATGTTTTATATGTCGAGGTTTCTCAAGCCACCTCCCATAACAATGTGAATAATCAAAGGTTTGGTGTGTGCCCACGTTTCCATTCTCTGCTTCTTTGGTGATCACGTCTCGTGATACCAAGATGGCAAGATCCATTCTTTTTATTTCAGTTATCGTACACTTACACCCTTCTTCAGATATATATATATACACATATATATAAATGATTTGTTTTTAGTATGGAAATACATTTGATCAGTGTCAATCAGAAAACTGAAATTACAGAGTTTCTTGCCATATTTTTGTGATGCTGACGCTGTACGAACTAAAATACTTAATTATGGGGGGATTCATCAAGAATTGGGCAATTATTTCATATGCTGTAGCGTGCGGATAATGATACACGCATATTTTGATCAAAATCAAACTTACAGCTTTCCTCAAGTTCTCTCTCAACTGTGCTTTCCATTACGATTACTATTCTGAATAATTCGAATAGGATTTTAACCATGCAAGTTAATTTGTATTGTTAATATCTGAATTGAGAAAATTGATTCGCAATTGCAATGCCCTGGTGGAGAGAAACATATATATATGTTATCTTGAAGCGTGGAAATTTAAATTTCCCTAAGATCGTACAAAGCGTTGAATCGCTCGAATTTGTTCCCCCAAACTCAAGACGTTTGGTGAATGTGAATAGTTATTCAACAACCTCCCCTTCCACGTTTAAGCCGTGATACCACGTTCAGTTAATTAAAGTTGACAAGTGAGGGGTCCCCCATCTCCTTTTTGGGTCTTAATTAGGTATACCATGTTACACTTAAAAAAGAGTACCAAGAGCGAACATGGATATGAAATTGACTTTTCTGGTTGACAAATACTTTACGGTAAAAGAATGATAGAGCAGGTATGCCTCTAACATAGGGGACTGAAATCATTGGACCTCAGAATATTGGGTGTGAAGCCCAAAATGCCCCCATCCGATGTTAAAATACAATCACACCCTGGCCTCGTACGTCCAATACAAC
The DNA here is from genome assembly GCA_037074615.1 of Leucaena leucocephala. NCBI lineage: Eukaryota > Viridiplantae > Streptophyta > Magnoliopsida > Fabales > Fabaceae > Leucaena > Leucaena leucocephala. The sequence continues at coordinate 15,117,843 of CM073544.1, forward strand.
ACATAATCAAATGTTGTAGCAAAAAAAAAAAAAACATAATCAAATGTTAAAGTTTGTCTCACAAATCAGTTGCCCTCTGAAGTTCAATTTTTGGGACGTATTTTATAAATATTAAATTTCAGGAAAAAAAAAAATTTAACCGCACGTATCTGGCTTTCCCACCAAAGCAAAATAACATTCTTCAAGCCATTCCGGGGATGGACAATAAACATAGAATAGCATCTTTGGACAACTGGACTGCCATACATGCATGGAATTATACTGGTGGCATTAGTAAATGTTATGTTATTAAAACGCAAAGTCATTTTGTCCTTTTTTCTCTCTCTCCAAAAGATGAGCATAGTCTCACTTTTCTGACGAATCTAAATATGTAATCGTACTACCTAAGTTCTCATCCCTTCAACATTTTTCATATGTGAAATTAAGAGTGCCATGAAAAACAAAATAGCATGACTATGTTTAAGTAGTTAAAGAATAAAGTTATAATAACATTAAAACTAAAGATTAAAATAAAATAAATTAAACAACCAAATATATTTTAGTAAATATTGATATTGAATAATTAACAGGAGCTTCCCTGTTGAGTGTTGTAACTGTCCGTTTGAGCACGCTCTAAAAAGCGAAGTCATTGGTTGGCCGAAAAAGAAAGAAGAAAATAAAAGACGTCGATAAAACAAATACTAAAAATAATAATTGTAACTCGCATCGAATGTCCCTCGTCAGACTCCACCAAATGGGCATCAACGGACAAGGCACAAGCTTTATCATCGATCCGCGCTCAATACCGGCCATCGGATCATCGTGGCCGTCCATTAACTCATTCTTACAAGAAACCATTTGACGGATAAGAAGACCCAAAACACCGATCCGCGTGAAATTCTTTCGGCCAATCAGAATAGTACATTTTTTTTATATACCTATCACTCAACGTCCTATTTCTTCCTCAACAATCCATTCCCTTCGATCTCCCCTCTCTTGCCCATCTCAAACCCTAACCCGTCGAATTCTCGAATTCTTTTTTCCTATAATGGCACCCAAGGCCGAGAAGAAGCCCGCGGAGAAGAAACCCGCCGAAGAGAAGAAGTCGACGGTGGCAGAGAAAGCTCCGCCGGCGGAGAAGAAGCCCAAGGCCGGAAAGAAGCTGCCTAAGGAGGGTGGGGCCGCTGCCGGAGACAAGAAGAAGAAGAGGAACAAGAAGAGCGTAGAGACCTACAAGATCTATATCTTCAAGGTCCTTAAGCAAGTCCACCCTGACATTGGGATCTCAAGCAAAGCAATGGGGATCATGAACAGCTTCATTAACGACATCTTTGAGAAACTCGCTCAAGAGGCTTCTAGGCTCGCTCGTTACAACAAGAAGCCCACAATCACCTCCAGGGAAATCCAGACGGCGGTGAGGCTGGTGTTGCCCGGAGAACTTGCCAAGCATGCCGTCTCTGAGGGCACCAAAGCGGTGACCAAATTCACCAGTTCTTAAATCCTGTGGCTGATTGTCTTGTGTGTTGGCGTTTAAACCAGGTCTTAGATCTTGATTCCCCGGAAATTTAGGTTTAAGTTTGTTAGTTGTTTTTTCTTTTGGGTTAAAGGCCTGTAATTGAAGCTTCTTGTGTATGGTAGATTTAGGAATATATTCTTATGATGCTGGTATGGCCTTTCGATGGTATTGGTATATGGATCAACTGGAATCATAGTTTATCTGAAATTTTAGATATTTTCAAAGATTGTTCACTATTTGTCTATTTGTATATTTTTTTATCCAGTGGTTTTTGGTTTATTTTTTAAGCTTATTAACTGATAACTGCCGTGTTTGTTAGTCTGTAATAACCGTAATATCTTTCGAAAGTGTTCCATTTTTTATTTTCCCGATGAGTTGGTCCCTTTGCCGGTTTACTTGGGACTTCTTCTGGGCTAGTGTTTTGGCCAACCCGAAGGGGCAACTCAAGATTTATTATCATTATTAACTTTTGTCATCGTTTATAAACAAAATGTTTTAGATTTTTGAAATTTATTTTATGCGTGGCATTTTCTTTTTCTGTACATGAAAAATCTACGTATTCAATATGGGTTTATTTGTGTACTTGATTATTGAATATGGGTTTGTTATATGGTTTCATAAATAACTTTTATCTAAATCATGTAATGTGACGAACCATTTAAAATTGAGTCAACCGCTCTAAACAGAATGGTATCAGAAAATCTATGTTGACCCAATAGAACAACGAACGACTAAAAGACTCTCCTGCCTTCGGCATCGTTTATACTTTTTTGAAGCTCCGATCGTTCAGCACATCTTATTCCAGCACTTTTTCTTGACACCCTCTAAGCTTCAATGAGAAGCTAGTGACTTTTTAGTTGTTCCAATTTGGAATAAATGCTTTATTTTAAAATTTTTATTCAGACATCAATATTTTATGTTTCAACTTCCAACTACTCTATCCCATTCCAACCTAATTCAAGATTAAAAAAACTGAATTAAAATATTTCTCCAAACTAATCCAAGTTAAAATAAAACTTTACTTCACTCCATTTTCAATTCTCATCAAATTAACCACGACGGATATGCATATCCACATCTAAGCTTCCTAAATATTGTAATTCTGGTTATCAATCGTTTTATGCTTCATGTTATCACTGGAACTACCCCAAATGGCTATTGTCCTACGATTGAAGTTATGGATCTTCTGAATTTAGGTTAACTAATAATCTAAGATCTCCAGTCTTGAATAGAAATCACAATTATCTACTTCACATATATTAAGATATTTTTTGCTCTACTATTTGAAACATTATGGCAGTTAGATCCTTTTGAGAGAAAGTAAAGGACGCTGAGGCTTTTCTGGGATCTGTAAGTTGACCAATTTATTCTTTGATTCGTCACTTAAAATAATGCTTTAAGTGAAATGGCTGATCCAATCAATAAATCCAAGATATGAGATGAGACCTAAATCTTGATAAAGCTTGCGTTTCACATTTGTAATTAGTAGGATTGGCTATTTTCTCCAGCCTCCCCCATTTGAGATATCATTCATGCATACTTTCCATTTAGCTCCTGGGTAGATCTAGCAAACTAATTAACAGATCCGTTGTCTTTGCGGTAAACAAGTCTTTATATCTTACGATCTGCTTTTGCAGAATCATTAGCGACTATCATCTTATCTTTGGTACTATTTTTGGTGGAGTTTACTTCATTATGGACCCATTTAGATTAATTTTTATTAAAGAGCTTATAAAAAAAATTTAGAAATAATTTTATATAAACTCTTCTTTAACAAAATTTATGAGAAAAAAATAATTCTGAGTAAATAAATATTTAAATAATTATTATCATAATAATTTTTTTAATTAATAAATTATTAAAAAAAATATGAGATAAAAAATAATAATGATTCATCATTACTCATTATCAGCATCATATCTCATACTTGTCACTGTCACTTTTACTGCTCATCTTATTCCTTGTTGATTCCAAGCGACAATCGACCTCTTTTATTTCTTCGTCTTCCTCCTCCAAGTTCATGCGGGCATTCCTTTATAAGAAAATGAAAATCAAATCTACAAATTTTCAAGCTTTGTTGCGCCAAGATATCCAGATATATTAGCAGGCTTAAGAGAACAGCCTCCTCCAAGAAATTCCCTTGACTAAAAAGTTGTTCTTCGTGAAATGATGTTAACTATGAGTTCTGGCTTATATTCGAAAAATAGCATTATAAACGTAATAGAACTTCAGAACAATTTGACTATAGTTTGCGAAGGTTATTATAAATGTTCTCAACAAAATCGAAGAAAACGGTTTGAAATGCATCGGGAACTCCAATACGTTCAAGGTAAAGTCTTGAATTATTCTCAATAGCTGCGATGTTATGCCAACAAATAATGAACTAAAATCGAGGCGATTTCATTCAATGAGTCAATGTGACGATTACATCACAGGTCTACAACATATGAAATGATTTGATACCTTTTGCTCGAACATAAGCCTAAACGCAAATTTACATGACACACACAAAAAGACGAATGGTCTAAATATTGAATCAAGCTTTCTTAAGGGACTTGGTAGCTTTCGATGGAGACTTGGGCTCTTTAGTGGCCTTGTCGGTCTTCTTGGGCAATAGCACTGGGTTTATGTTGGGGAGGACACCACCGTGAGCTATAGTCACACCCGAAAGCAGCTTCCCAAGCTCCTCATCGTTCCTCACCGCGAGAAGAACATGCCTGGGGATTATCCTGTTCTTCTTGTTGTCACGAGCTGCATTTCCAGCCAACTCCAAAACCTGCACATCCGTGTATAAATAATGATTCAGTCACTACGAAACTATCCGCATTCCATCCAATAATGCCAGGATAGGACCATCACTAAATGAATTAAGATTCAATCCAAAATATAGTAATAGAATTTCAGAAATTGAAATCAGAAAGGCGCTGAAATTACAGAACCCGGATGTTGTACCTTGAGACACCTCACATTCCCAAAGGCACTAAGCTGAGACCTACCAGCAGAGAAAGCCGGAATCGCACCACTCGATTAAGAAAACAGAAATTGATGAGTATAATTACCTCAGCAGCTAAGTACTCAAGGACGGCGGCCATGTAGACTGGAGCACCAGTTCCAACACGCTGTGAGTACCTTCCTTTCTTCAGATACCGACCAATTCTTCCGACGGGAAATTGAAGACCAGCTTTCACGGACCTGGACACTGGCTTCTTCTTCGGACCACCACCCTTTCTTCCTCCGGCACCTTTCTTCATCTTGGCAGTTGAATCCATTGAATTCTACTTCGTTCGCCTATCAGGAACAAGAAAGAATTTTAGGGAGCTATATTTGTAGGAGTGAAGCGAAGTCAGTTGGCTGTGGGAAGCGCGGGGCCGCTGATTATATAGAGCTTCGGACGAAAAAAGGGTGATTCTAAACGATGTCCCAGCGAGCGTAACGTGAGCGTTGGATTAAGAATTATGGACGGGCAAGATGTTTGGCAAGCCTATCCGCGTGATTTGAATTCATCCAATGGGAAACGATTTTATTCCCTTCTCTGTTTTCTTTACTTTTTCTTCCTTGGCGTGAACTGTTCCTTGACAGAGGAAAAGAAGGAAAAAAAAAAAGAAAAATTTTATTATTATCTTATTTGGATTAATATTAAAGGAGGGAAGGGGAGTAATTTTTATATTATTTTATTTAGTTCAAGAAATAAGGGGAGAAAAAATATTTTTATATAAACAAATTTACCTTATATTATTTTATAGAATATTTTAATAAAATATAATATAAGAGTAATATTGGGATATTAAAAAAATTATGGGTGTATTAATATTATAAAATAATAATATTATACTTTCCCTCTAAATTTCCCTAATTTTAGAGGGAAAGTAAAGTTGGAGGGGGAGAAAAAATTTTAAAAAAATTTCCCTCCCCTCCTAAATATCTTAATTAGTCAAATAAAGGGAGGGGAGCAAAATCTCTTCTCTCCTCCTCCCTCTCCTCCAAATCACCCATGCCAAACAAACTTTAAGTTTTAAAATTTAAATAGATTATGCATTGTACGAGGCTAGTCAAATTATTCCTTTGTTTATTATGAATAATTAATAGATTTTTTATTATGTATGAAATTGAAGATTGATATTTTTACAAAATTGAGTTAAAACTGGGTTGAAAAAAAAAATCAAATTCTTATGCTTAAAAATATAAGTTCAATATAATTATAAAAATATATAATTTCAATACATAGCAATTAAATAATTATTGAGAGCTCTTTAATATATTATATTAATAATTGCCACATGATATAATTCTGACAACAAAATAAATGATTAGATTTTTTTTTGCTATAAAATGATGGAGACTTGATGACGTTAGTGTGTGGATTTTGGATCATAAACCTCACTCGTATTCAATCAATAATTCGAATTTATATATCATTGTTTAAACAAATGAGGGCAAACGCCCAAAAATTGAAACACAAACAATTTTTTGTTGACCAAAATCCATAAATGAGACGGACGTATATCTAATGTTGATGATGTAGTTAAATCATTATTAGCTATAACATCAATAAGACAATTCTGATCCCTACTAGTGATACGTCATAGTTCCAACTCTTAAAGTGTGTTTGGATTAACTTTTAGATAATAAATTTTAAGTAGAATAGATTCTAAAAAATAGATTGGGGAAAAAAAGTAATTTTAAAAATTATAGATGTTTGGATGATTAGTAGCAGAATTATCTTTTCATAGGCAATTTATCAAAATGTAAAAAAATATAGAAGATAGATGAGAAATAGTGTAAGAAAAAATAAGGATAAAATAGTAATTGAGTAGTTCATAAACTCTTTTACTGTTTCAAAAGCTATTCTGACCAGTTTCTCTAAAACTATGGTTTGGTTCAGAAGCTTTTTTGGACAAATATGACTGTTTGTTTTAAAATTTTCTCAAATTAAAATTTGAGTCAGCAGCTTTTTTAAAACTAAAGTTTGAGAGTTTTCTAAACATACTCTTAACTATAGTCTAACATAACATCAATTCGTAGATAAACCAAGATGCATGTATCAATGTTGCATATATTTAGTAGCATGTTAATCGCATTTTTTACATATAAATTTATGTATCTAATTTATATAAACCACGATGCTACATATATACTCTTTTATTTTTTAATATAAGATTTAATTTACGATGTAATTTGAAATATAAATTAGTTTAATATTAAGTACCATATAAGTATATATACTGGTTTGTGCATGTGCAATGGGAGACTTATTTTACATGGGCACTTAGATTTGTGAGTACGGGTGGAAAATTAAGAGCCATGGGTTGAATCATAAAAGATGTTTTTGGTCCTTTTCTCTGGCTATCTTGTTATCTTCATGCATATAAAAATGTCAAACTTGTTAAGTTAATCAATGAACTCCCTCGTTGAACCTAGTAAGAATTAATTAAGAGAAATTACCATCCTTTTAATTTATCCCCCCCCCCAACCTACCTTAAATTATGAAAATCACTGAATCATTTTAGGCTTAAAATTAATTTAATGATATTTATAGTACAAATTTTTTTACCTTCCATAATAAGTATACTACCAAATTTTTTAAGTTTGTATTCTTGTCTTTACGATATAAAGCTCAATTATAGGGTGAAAAATTCAAATTTTATTAAAAAGTGAGTAAACGCAAAATACATTTCAATAATTTTTAGGTTTAAGTAGGATTAGTTTCTAGCTGAAAATACTATCTAGACTTTTAAAAAAAATTAGTCAACCTAACATGATTCATATACATCGAAATCCATAGTGGGTTCGGCCATTTGATTTTGAGCTAGAATTGACTGATTCTAAACTCAAGGATTACTTGTTAAAAAGCAAAATCAAAGATTTCTTATAAGCAAAATTTTCAATTATTCATTAACGCGCGATGTCCTCATTCATTGAAAAAGCTTTAATACGATAAAACCCGTTTAAAAAAATGTTGAAATAAAATATGATTGCCTCGTCACTTTATAGGACATTTTAAAACTTGTATTTAATTTGGTAAAATATTTTGCAAGTGTGTTTGAACAATCATGTATCATTCGAAGGTCTGTCTTTCTTAGCAATGTAACACGTCAAGTAATAAATAATCAATGCCTTATGCACACCGTAAATAACGAAAGTCAATATTAAGAAGATTGGATCAGTATGGTTCTCATATATACAATTGATGAGATTAGATCATTAATTGAGACAATCACTTCATAATTTCCCTTTTCAAAGTTATGTAGACATAGCTACCAATCTAAAACAACAGGTGTAGTCGAGGTATTTTAAATTCACACCCAAACAAGGCGTAGCTAATATTTAGACACGAAGGGGAATGGGATTGAACATTATTCCCATTCAGCGTAGGGGGGATGCTTCTATATAGTGCACATACCAAAGCTGCGGAATACCCGCCGCTTCATGTTCTCCATTAGGTACGCATTATGCGTGAATTACTGTTATTTTTCCACACCCTTTGCGAAGGAGAAAATGTAACAAATGAGAGTTGACCAATTTGTTAGACGTGCCTCCACCTCCACCTTCTCCGTCTCCCCACACCCCGCTCACAAATATCTTCGCATCTTTCTCACAGCTGTTCACCATCATTCATTTCGTCCTCATGTACTTCTTTCCCTTTCGTTTAGTTTTCCGGCAACCCTCGCCCTTGCTCAACGCCGCCCTGTGGACCCTTCTCTTGTTCGCTACGGTGGTTGTAGCGTCTCTGGCTCCCGGAATTGCATTTACTTTCTCCTTATCGCCTTGTGCTGCCGGTGCTGGCGTTAGGATTCCTGGGGAGACCGTGTGTTTACCGGAACACACCGTTATCACAAGATCACACTTGGATTTTTTCTTGCCAACGTTGTTTGCCACTTTGGTCGTCTCTGCTTCGACTTGCCTGCTTCGCGCTCTAGCCTTGTAGGAAGGCGCGTGATACAGCCTTGGTTTATATCTTTTGAAATGATTTAGCTTGATACGAGCTGAAATTTTGGATTGTGTAAATCATAAGAAAATATATACGTTCGCTTGAGGTTTCTTCTATTACATCTCCTCTAACTCTGTATTCCTCTTACGATTATGCGTAAATTGGAATTGCCTAAATATTCCTCTTACGCTTGTTGTTGCGTCTTCCCCCTCTCTAGAAGATGAAATTTCATCCTTTTACGTTTCAGGGGGTTTAATTTGCAATTCTTAAGAACTATCAACAGAGGTTTCATCGCAGAGGAGAATTTGGAAGTTTGATTCAATTTTAAATTTCAATAATCTAATGTCTCATATTAAAAGTCCATAGGCGTAATTTGCAAGCCTAGTTTTGGGCGACGTAAGCAAGGGATGTAGGTGCATGCTACAACCGTTAGATCAAAAGTCTACCCGCTTTATTGGAGAACAAAATATTGAGATGGGATAGACGCGAGCTCAATTTGTTTGGGTTATTATCAAGACACTTTTAGTTGTTACATATTCGCAAGTGATTTCAATAAATGAAATCTAAACATTGATCAAATTTCTCAAAATTCTTCATACAAAGTACCTAAACAAAAAGTATGATTAACCAATATTATTTCTAACCGTGAGAGATTGTCCATGTTTGCAAGAGCAGTTGAAGATTCCTCAGGTCTAAAATAGAAAAGGAATTCAAATCAAAATGAATGACTTTGGCGTCGCCCGGACTCGAACCGGAGACCTTCAGTGTGTTAGACTGACGTGATAACCAACTACACCACGACACCCTGATAACAGCCAATGAGGCATAATTAATATTACTAATAATAATTGTAATGGATGTTAAGTCGGCTCTTTTTCTAGCGGCTGATAAGACTCTGCTGTGCTGCATCTTTTATTACCCTCCTCTCGCCAAAAGTCTCTTCGGGGAACCCTAACCTTCCTTCTCCCATCCGTTCTCTCTTTCATCTCCAACCATCTCCATCTCTCTCTGTTTCCGTGTGTTGAAGGTGAAAGTTAACAGTCATGTCTGCAGCCCTGGATATGACCCTTGATGATATCATCAAGAAAAACAAGAAATCTGGATCTGGTAACTCCAGAGGTCGTGGCCGAGGATCTGGTCCAGGTCCTGCTCGCCGCTTACCGAATCGTGCCGCCAATCGTGCAGCACCTTATACAACTGCAAAGGTACGTCAAGGAGTTTTTAGGCGAACGCTATAATCCATGTGCTTTCGATTTGCTGTTTCTTTAAGTTAGATGACGTTATTCTAACACCTGGTTGGATCTTTTTTTGTTGCGGCGTTTAGGCACCGGAGGCGACATGGCAGCATGATATGTTTGCGGATCAGCCGATGGCACCGAACGCAGCTCAAGGTGGTCGAGCGTCTGCCATAGAAACGGGCACTAAGCTCTACATATCTAATTTGGATTACGGTGTTTCTAACGAGGATATTAAGGTACTATTTTATTTGATATTAACGGTTCGAACATGCATCTATCTCTTAGAAATATTAATTTTATGTTCCCTACAAACTCGCTTTCTTAGTTTAGATCTTACTGCTTTTGGTTTTCGATTTGGCATGACCCATGCCGTTGAATTTTAGATCATTGTGAATGAAGAAGCTTCAGGTGGCTTTAGTTTAGCAGTTTATTTTTTCTGAACTTGAATATTATATGAGACCGTTATGGGTATTTTTTTGTTCCTGTGACCCATAGAGCTGAAGAATTTCTTGTGGATATATTTGAGTTTAGTATGTTTGTTATATAACAACTCTTGCTATAGTTTTACATTGGTTCATCCGGTTTTACCTACGATCTACAGTCTATGCATTCTTGTCTTGTTATTTAATAGATTGTATATATGCACTTCAATTGAATTTATTTCAGTTTTAATACATCTATGACTATGAATGCATTCGTGATGCGACTTCATACATTACGCTGGATTAGTATGCAAACCTCACAAGTATGAAACAGAAATAGAGGAATTTGGATAAGATTTTTTATTTTTTAAAATTTTAGTTTGTAGAAACTAATCCTACAATTATGAAGTTTTCATCTGTATAAATATTTAGCTGGTTGTTTTTGGACTCTTATTTTATAGATAGAAATGCTTTATTGGTGTTCTGATTTTTTTTTACCTTATTATTATTATTTTAAATTTTAAGGCAGAGATACTTGAAGCAATTTCATGTGCCCTTTTTGAAGTTTTTATTGCATTTTTGCAGGAGTTGTTTTCCGAAGTTGGTGACATAAAACGGTATGCAATCCATTACGATAGGAGTGGCAGATCAAAGGTATTTTGTCAAGTTTCCATATTCGGTCATTCTGATAAAATCTTGTGTGTACTAATGTATTTTATAAAACTTTTTTCCAGGGTACAGCAGAAGTAGTCTTGTCACGACGAGTTGATGCTGTAGCGGCTGTTAAGAGATACAACAATGTTCAACTTGATGGTAAACCGATGAAGATAGAGATTGTGGGGACAAACATTGCTACACCTGCTGCGGCTCCTGCTGCTAATGGAGTTGTTGGAAATTCAAACGGTGTTCCTAGAGAGTATGCCCTCCACTAATGAATATTTCTTTCATGGATTAATTAATTGACTACCTTGAATTATCTGATTCTTGAATGTCAATCGAATTGGGCATTGAAACTGGGTTCTTTTTTACTTACCTAAGGATATGTTTTAGTCTGAAGGAAGAGGGTAATATTGCGATTGTCAAGTTTTCTTTCTTGATCGAAAGCTCATGTGTCCTTAGTGTGTCTTTTGAGCAGTGGACAAGGTAGAGGTGGGGCTTTTGGAAGGCCACGTGGTGGAGGTAGAGGACGTGGCTTTCAGAGGGGTCGAGGACGTGGAAGAGGAGGTCGTGGAGAGAACGCGTCTGCAGAAGATCTTGATGCTGATTTGGAGAAGTACCATTCAGAGGCAATGCAAATAAACTGAAGGCCATGTCACGTGTTCTAGTTATTTTTGCTATTGCATCTGTGGTTGTCAGGTGCATGGTGACAACAGCACCTATTTATGTATCTTTATCGCAATCCTACTTTTTAGGGGAAGGAGAGATGCTTCTTGAGTCGAAACTGTTAAAGACTTGATGTATGGAGTTTGGGCTTCTGTTGTCTAATATTCTTTATCCTTCGGTATGAAATCTGGGTTGACAATCAGAGGTCAGCGTGTTATCTGCACCCATGCTTGTTTTTATTGGCTTTAATCATTTGTTTTATGCAACAAGTGGGTTATGGAGGGGAAACTATGATTCATCTGTTCATACAAACAAAGCACTGGCTGCAAGATGTGAGGCTGCAGAATTCACCCACAGCTGCTTTGTGAGTTGGTTACAGTGGAATCTTCAAATGAGGTAGATTCCTGCTCCTTACTCCTGCATACCCCCCCCCCCAACAACACAAGAAAGAAAATCTTGTGATATCGTTCTTAACTTTGGCCTGTTGTGACTGCCTGATTGGTAGGTATTATTAACTGATTGGATTTGTCATCTTAAGATGTTTCTAATATGTTGTACTAGAGGACATTTCGTTGACTATTTTGGTAATTTTGGCATATTTATCTAGCGAAATGGAATCTATTATCTGTTCAGCTTTACATATCCAGTTGAGTGCATGGGCCAAGGTAGGACTGGTCGGTGAATGAAGATCTAGAAATCCTTCCCTCGGGATTGTTACAGAGTAGGTTTTGATGCTCTGCAGACGATTTCTGTGGCATTCATGTTCTTTGGCTGTTGAGAACTCTGAAGTGTTTTTGTAAAACTTGCAGTTTTCAAACCGTCTTGTGATCTGCATTACGTGCTAGTCAATATTCAGAATTTATTTGTATTGTTTGGATGTTAAATTGAGGAAGGTGTGAAGAGCTTTTCACATTTAGTTAAGTCTAGTAAGTTGGGATTTGGTGGTTGGGTCCAACCTAACACACTACGGTCATGCTGAGTACACTTAACTGCTGCTTTGTTGTGGAAGGATATACTTGCTGGCTGGTTACAGTAGAACTAGTGCATAGGCTAAGTTGTGAGAGCTCCGTCAAACTTTGCGTTTTTGTAGATGTGTTAAGTTGATTGTGGGAACCCCAATAATTCTCCATCGACCATCATATGCCCTGTCAAGAATGCGGCACGATTAGATTGTACTATGATAAGATTGCGGGGGATCCATGAACTAGTTAAGTTTATCCATTGGTAGGGTTGTGAAGCTCTTGGCTGTTACAGCAAATCTCTGTTGATGCATCCTGTCCGTTGTGGCGGATAAGTGGTCCAAGTTTGTACAATGCATCTCTTAGGTCTTGAACAATTCAGCACGTGATTATAGTTTATTGTGATCGTTTGAGAGTCGTGTTATTTTGGGAGAAGCATACTAGACTTGCGTGTTGTAAATTTTACTGAAATGTGGTTCATTGGTTATGTATGATATTTAAACCGTTATCTATTGGAACAAGAACAATTTTGATGGCAGTATTTTCCTCGTATGAAACCGAATCGTAATAAGGAGCGAATTAAATTGCGACCTAGGTTCACTCATTGTCTACCGTGCCTGTTATTTAAATTTGATTTTTTGTTACCTATCTAGTTTACTAAAATTTTATTTTGATTATATCCAAATCGAACTCGTTTTACACATTTGACTATAGTAGGTAAATTTACTAATAGAAATTTTTTATATACACCAAGACTCGAACTCAAAATCTTAATACTAAACTGTTTACTATTTAAATTAACCCTCCTTTGGTATTTAAATTTGAATTTTAAATTCAATGAAGCCTTGCCAAAGGAATGTCCCATTGCACGAACAGATTTTTAGCTATGCGTCCCATAAAAAAAGCCTGGGTAGGGAAACTAGGAGAAAAAACGATTGTGCGCTACCCTCCTGATTGCAAGATTTAGAAAAGTGGGAATCTACGAAGTTTTTGGCTTGGCGAACTTCTCCCATAAAGAAAGGATGAACATCCACAAATACAGAAGTACTGCCTTCACACAAGAAACCCCTAAGTTCCAACATGAGGAGGGCCAATACCATGGATATAGTAATCTGAAGAAAAGACTTATGAGATGCCTAAAATATCGCCCAACCTGTATCGGGCCAATAAAAATTCATGTTATCCAAGAAATGATGGCTAAAAACAAGGTTTAGAGGACATTCCTTTGGGCGAAAGAGAACCAGAAATGAAGGTCGTCAAGTTTATCAATTTAATTTGAGCACGAAGGAACAGAAATAAAATATGATAAATAAACTCACCGGAAAAAGCAAGTCTAATGCTTCCCAGGCGGCATGACGGACAGTTCTAGTCGGATACAGCGGACCACCCGGAGAAGTGAAACTATACAAGCATGTTTTCAATCTCGTACTTGTAGTCAGTCTCAGTTCCATCCCTGGGATAATATGACCCGAAGAATACAGGAAAAACTGGTAAGGTCGAGATAAGAGTGTCAGCCAAAAGCATCTTGAGGATGAATATCGTGTACCTTGAAGTACTTTAATTTCTTTAAGGTAATGTAGCAGCACTGGTTCCACTTTTAACTTCTGAAGCTGACCAACAAAAGAATTTCTACAGCTTCAGACAGGATCAGAGATCTTCATTTCTTAATTGTACAAGTGACTACGAGTATTCAAGGTACCTGATCAGACAGTTCGGTAACGAATATATCAGCTGGACCACCAATCAATATTGCGTTTGGGAAATCCGGGCATTGTTTCAAGAAGCTTTCCATTTTGTCAGCTGCAAGCAGAACAATATATTATATGAGAATAGTGCAATTCCCATTGATAGGCTTACCCAGCATTCCTGATGATGTTTACCTGAGTTATAAAATAGAATAAATTTTGAAAGCAGAAGATACATATCTCGCTGAGCCTGAGAATTTTGTGTAGTGAGTTTTAGAATGCAATTGAAAGCAAGAATAAACAAAAGCCAATTTTATTTTTTGTTCAAAGGGTGAACTGACCTGTATAGGAATTTTATTCAATCTTGAGTTGTCCAATGCAACATCCTCCAGAAGGTACTGAACTCGAGGGAAAGTATGCAAATAAAACAAGGGAAAATACACAAATAAATTGGTAGACATTAGCATGAATTACAACATTGCTCAAAATCACACAATGGCATATAAACATAAGATTATCAGTATGACTCTTACATTAAAGAGGGACTGGAAACGCCTCGTGTTTGTTTGAATGTCAATCCTGTGCATGACAAATATTTCATTGCAACAATGTTTCAGGATTAAATTTATCCGCACGTGGCTTGATCCACTCTAAGAATTAAATTTATAGGTCATACAAATTAACTCCTGAGTTTTTAAAATTTGCCATCACTTTTATTTCTGCTGTTCGGATTAGATTCTTTTTGAACTGACAATGAAAAAGGACACAGAAATTGCCTTTAAGGTTGAAGCAAATAATAAATTCACACAATCTCAAAATTGAGACGGAAAGTTGAAAACACTTTAACCTTTTCCTTTTACAAGTTGAAAATTATGGAAGAATTAAAATATCGAACTTGATTTATAGCGTTATATTATTGTCCAAGGATGATCCACGAAGATTCCCACAATTTATGAACTTAGAGACTGTCATACTGCTGGGAATCACTGGAGGGGTTTGGTTAGGAGAAGGACTTGGGGTGGTTCCTTTAGATATTCACTTGTGCAGTGGTTAGAACTTAGAAGTGAATTTAAGAGAGGAGAAGAAAGGGGCAGACCGTTTCAGACCCAGAAGGGCTCTCGAGCTCAAATGATTGTTGTACCCAGAATAAAAAAAAGGTTAGCTTATTAGGAGATCTGTGATCAGGCCTGACAGGCAATTGCAAGTAATCAACAACTTAGAAATGCCATTTAAAACATCTTGAATTCATACCAGAAAACATTTGTGGCGCCTTGAACCAAAGCAGATGAATAGCGAAGAAGCACTTCTGGATTATCAAGTTGAACTTCAAATAACTGCATAAAGGTAACAGGTACTGAGCAGTACTCATTTTGTAATACAACAGGAAGCCTGAGAAGAAGAGTTAGGTGCAAAGTACAAGCTACTGGTGGTATTAAAAATTAATTTCACTTGAACTATATTCTGTTTCCCTTTGTTGTACAAAAACGCGGATATTCAAGTTTATTCATTTTGCTTTGTTGATCATAGATTAAAAGGCAATTTGCTGTTAAATAACAGTGGATACTGAAAACATTGAAGCTCAACTGATTCATATCTCTAATTATAGGGAGGTGCATAATTAACGCCAATGAATATCAAGTATGGAGAGAAAAAGGCTATGAAAATTGACCTATCAAATTTATAACAAAACTAGAAACAGAACTCCAAGATACGGTGAAATGAGATATACCGTGTAGCTATGTCAGAGTCCAATTCAGATGAAACATGACTAAATATATGAATAAGATCCCCGACTGTAAGGCTATAAGTATGGAAAAAAGTTGCTCTTAATTGGCTTTTTCTGTTATCATGATGGAACTGGGAATATGCTGAAGTTCAGACAAGTGGCAACACTCAACTAAAACAGCTTTAAATTATAGAAAATACCTCTTTCTTTAAATGATCAGAATGGTATTTAAATAGTATTTAATTTATAAGGAGCATGATTGAAAAACCAACATCCATTTCATTCTATATACTCACCTTTCTTCAGTTGAAATAAGAAAAACAACTTTAAAAAACAAAGAAAGAAATAAGATATACTACCGAAGCTTCAGTAACTCATTTATTTCTTTTGCAGGCAAGCAACAGGGTGATAGATCATACTATTTAATATACAACTAACAAATAAAAAAGATACTGTCAGGTCAACAGCAATATGATACAGTTGATGCGTCTACTTACATACCCATTTGTGAAACAAGAGAGCAAAAATATGGGAGGCAAATGACTGGCTCCACAGTTGGACAATCAAGTCAAGGATAGGCTTTCCACTTGCAGGCATCCGCACGAAATAATCAGCGAGCACATCATAGAAACATAACAGGCCATCACCATTGTTTGAATGAGAAATTACATCTTCATCCTTGCCGAAAATTATATCTATTCATTGCCAAAAGATTAATATTTGCAATGGGTTACCTGTTTGAAAATCGAAAATCGATGCGCCAAAAATAACATGACTGTTTTACTCCTGTAACACGTTAAGTTTGATCCCAATAATCAACGGTTTAAGTTGTAAATACAACCATAGCTAAATCCGGCTCGTTTGAATGCAAATAATCCCTTGTTACAGAGATCTAACCCTCAGTGAGCACCTCAGTAAACCAGTTGCAATAAGCAAAATATATAATCTGCAATATGTTTTCCATTTATATTTTCTTAAACATACATAATATTAGCTGAGAATGTGTTATCGAAAAGAAATATATGATTGACGATGTAATCACAATTTCAAGAAAAACAATAATCTTCTAAAATATAAACATTTCAAGCAAGTAAAGAGTGCAGATCATAAAAAAAAAAAACGGTTCCCATGCTAACTTGAACCACAATCCATGGGACTGACATGCCGACTTGAAGAAAGCCTCTAAATATGAATCAGGGTGAAGTAAGCCTAGAATATAAACTAGTTCAGCGGAAAAATCAGTGCTAATCGTGTCTCTCTCCTCTCATCCACCGTTTAGAACTCACCCTTCGCTCGATCATCAACTTCTAAAGCTATGTCTGCAAATAGCTCCTGCAGCAAATTGCGCCTCTGTGACGAACTAGCCATCGCCTGCAACAATTGATCACACGTAATTTTGTTTAGACAGAAAAAAGAAAATCGGGGCCCTTCCATATTGGCCTTCGTAAAAGCATGCTCAAGCATTAATTCTATACAAGAACATAAAAATGGAAAAATCGACGAATATTCAAATGAAATGTTGGCTGAAAGATATACAATCGCATTCACGGAGATTTTAAGAAATAAACATTTAGTCTCAACTCAACAAATCCAGTGTCACATATAAAGAGAAGGTATTCAAATCTCGAGTACTAATTTTATATCATCAAAAAGGTTGGAGCAGGAGCCAATACGCAACTGGCAAATGCTACTAGCCATACCATGACGGACAACTGTTCTTACATCCATTTCATTTTCTTAACATCCAAACTCAAAGACGGGAAGAAATTCGAAGAGAGTGCAAGATAAGTAGATAACAAACCCGCTGGAGCTTCTTGTAAATGGCTTGAGAGAGAGCATCGAGATATCCAGAGCGTCGAGGGGCAGAATGAGCTTCGGCAGTCATATCCGAAGAGAAAAAAAGCAACTACAAACAGCAGAAATCGGAATTTCACGCACCTGCAAACCCTAGTTCTAATTCCGACACGGTCATGTCCTGGATATCTACACAAATGTTGGCGAAAGCACCGCCTTAAATCCAATCGACTCGGCAATAACAGAGAATAAATTATGAATTGCAATCTACTGTTTGATGTTATCCGACTTCAGCGACATAGTCATCAACAACTCCCTCCGACGCTTGTGTTCGTTTTTGCTAAGCTACATTACATGTTGGCATATCAATAATCGGTAACGACGCAAGAGTCAGTTTATTTTATTTTATTAATTGCGTGAATGGGGACAACTCTGGCGGGAAAAGAGCGTTGGGCCAGGTAGGCTGGCCACGGAGGAGCACAGTGGAGTGATGGAGATATGCCGGAGACCAGCCATTATTTTTTGCTTAAATAATGCTTTGTTAGGTGGCTGGAGGTCAGATAGCGGGGGTCTACGCGGATTAAAATTTCTCACACGTGTTGATTGGATGGAATTTGCGTTTGGTTGTTGTTTGGATGAGTTTAGAAGTACTGATGGGAGAAGGGGGAGTGAGTCAGATACACGCAAAATAATCGGATTGTAGTGTTCAAACCGCTTCTTAAAAATCCATTTGACATCTGCTGTCCCAGAAAATAATGACCACCAAAACAGTTATCGGATAATGAACTTCAGTTCTGGTATGGTTCGACTGTTTTATAAATCTGGGCTCTCTTCAGGAGCAAATGCACCTTTCGTTTTCGCTTTAGCGTATATTTGGATAAAATTTTAAAAACAGGCTTATAAAAAAAATAGATTTCTAGACCGCTTATAAAAAAAGATTTTTAAAAAAGAGATTATAAAAAAAAATGATTTTAGATAAATAAGTGTTTAGATAGTTGTTATAAAAAGGGTTTTATAATTAAAAAATTACTAAAAAGGGTATATATAAAAGAGGAGAGAGGGTAAAAAAGATAGATGAGAGAGGAGAGAAGGTGAAAAAGATAGAGGAGAGAGGAAAAAGTGTAAGAAAAAGTAGGGGTAAAATAGTAATTGAGTAGTTGAAAAGTGTTTTACTGTTCCAAAAGCTACTCTGACCAATTTATCTGAAATTATGGTTTGATTCAGAAATCCGTTTGAATAAATATGACTAT
Source organism: Leucaena leucocephala (assembly GCA_037074615.1). NCBI lineage: Eukaryota > Viridiplantae > Streptophyta > Magnoliopsida > Fabales > Fabaceae > Leucaena > Leucaena leucocephala. Next base: position 15,136,663 of record CM073544.1, read on the forward strand.
TTATTTTAAAATTTTTCTAAACTGAGGTTTGGGCCAGAAACCTTTTTAAAACTATGGTTTTCGCGATTTTCAAACAGGCCTTAGTTATTTATTTTTATTCAGTTGCTTAATTATTATTTTTTTAATTTTTTAAACGTTATAAAATAAATATATATATATATTTTTTTAAAAAAAAATCTGTCAGGAAGATACTAATGAATAATAAGAAAATAAGCATGGGCCAGCAATCAATTTGGTTACTTGCAGGTCATGATGTAAAGAATATGATGTCATGTGATGATAATTATTGGATTTTATTTAATAGAACATGTAATCAAATTTATTTTTTATTTTTAAAATAAATAAGTGACCCTCAATAGATAGTGGATTTAGAGGAGGACAATGGCTAAAAGTTGTTGAGTATGGGGGTTAGCAGCAAACAACAGTGAAGGAAGGACTAAATTTGATGTAGTCTTCTTTTGAATATCAATTTTCCATGCAAGGAAAATTTCATACAAAGTTAATTATCAGGTAACACGCAACTAAATACTCTGAGCGCGATAAAACTTTTACGTTATATTCCCTTTTAATGCACGCAATTCAAAGTAAGAAATAAAGTCATAAAGGGAAGGGTGGATCACAACTCAAAATCTTGCATGATCCAAACGGCCGGCTGACAGTGATATACTTGAAGAAACATACGTGTTGTGGCCACTTCTCATCCTATGATATCCTTTGTTATCCATCGGAAAGGTCTCAATCAGAATTGCCAAAGCTGACTCATCATGTCTTCTTCATAAACCCGAGCCACATAAACCGGAGGTTGTTAAATTAGCCGTTTATCACTTGCTGTGATAAAATTAATGAACTCCAGTTCTTAAAATTCCCATAAAAACTAATTCCAGAAAATCATGGTCTTTCAGTCATTTTGGATTGTAATTTTGCAACAGACCTATGCCTTAACGTTTTTATTTTTAACGCTTGCATCTTGTTTTTTTTAAAAAAATATTTGAGCAAAGCCCAAAGCATTTGATTTTTCATTTCTAATCTTGACAAAAAAATTCAGGTGCAAAGCATCGTATTTGTGCTGTTAATGTAATTTCATTTCATATATTAATATTTACATTAATTTATTCTAATTCAGCCCTGCAGTTGTGGTATTGAGGAACATGGATAGCCAATTTACACAAGGTTGAAGCGAAATAGATGCGACTAACAAGAAACACAGCTTAATGCTCTAAAAGATCATAATTTTAAATCAGAACTGAACTCAAGGTTCCCTTGATGTGAAATGTAACTCAAACCAAAATAATCATTTCAAAGACAAAATTTGGAGCAACATAAATTTAACCAGTAAAAATAAAGAAAAACAAAAGACCTTGAACAAATGAGATTACTTTGGACACCTGTCAACGCAGAATTATTCTCTCTACTTGCGCTTGGACAGGACACGAGGTGTAAATAAAAGTTTAGTTCTTATCCACTCCAAGCCTGAGACGGAAATCTTCTTCCATAAGTGGAAGGCCGTCCCGCAACTTGACCTTTGGTTCCCAACCAAGCAATTCCTTTGCGTTTGTTATATCAGGTTTTCTCTGTCGAGGGTCATCGGGAGTGTTATCTACCGTCTTTATCTCCACGTTTGGATTGATAAGCTGCAAAAGCCACAATGAAGCATGAATACCATATATTGCACCGATAGCTCAATCATCATATAATTGAGAAATAATTAAGAGCTTTTAACTGACCTCCTTCACTGTCTCAGCGAGTTCGATCATTGTAAATTCACCTGAAAAAGCAAACATACTCAAATAAGTACCTGGCATGGGCAAAAGTTAAGGGCAAGTTTTGCAGTCGAAATGTAACCTGGGTTTCCCAGATTTATTGGACCAGTGTGTTCCCCTTCCATGAGACGGATAAGGCCGTCGACCTGAGAGATTTCAAACAAAAATGGTCTTATTAAAGCCACTAATTCAATAAAACAAAAACAAATGGTAAATAAAAAGATATTTACCAGGTCAGAGACATAACAGAAACTGCGAGTTTGAGTTCCTGGAGATTGGACGGTCAATGGTTCACCCCTGCAATAGGCAAACGATTTAAGAGAGAAGCCAAAGTAAGCCAATAATTTGGAGAAGGGGGGAAAAACAACTAAGGGGACAAATGTCATAGCTAGCCCGAAAAAACCAGAGGAAGAAGAAGATATAAACAATCCATGCAAAAATAACAGAAAATAATATGTAAAAAAGGTCAGGTATTTACCGAAGTGCTTGTGCAATGAAGTTGCTGACAACACGACCGTCATCAATATTCATGCGTGGTCCATATGTGTTAAAGATTCTTGCAACACGTATTTCTATGGTAAAAAGGCATAAACACATGAAGGACTCAACAGAGAAGTATTTGATACAGCTATACCCCCTAAAAATGAGGGAATGTCAGAAAGAGTTCAAGAGTTTACCTATTCCATGCTGCCTATGATAATCAAACATCAAAGTTTCAGCCACACGCTTTCCCTCGTCATAACAGCTACGAACCCCTGTTATGTAAAATATGTATTTGAAGTGCTCAGACTATATATTCTTGCTTATTCACTTTGAACAATTAAGCCTGACATAAAATAATTTTGATGATAGAGCTTTGGCTCAAAAAGTTCATCTCCCATCATGAAGCCAATGCTAGCGTGGTGGAAAAAATTTAGATTCAATCTTTTAGCTTCTCAGGTTCATCACAAAGAGTCCTCTTTGCCATGAAAGAAAAGTTTGATAGATAAGCAAATAGCAACTTTGTAGCACACAAATTAAATAGAGAACAGATCTTCGAGGGCTATATACATCAGAAACATGTCTACTGAACCAGTGCGAATAATAACTAGCAAATAGCAATGCTTCCTCTTAAGAAAGAGACGACACAAGATGAATCAGAGATAAACATGTACCTATGGGATTAACATTGCCCCAATAGCTTTCAGGTTGTGGGTGCACAAGAGGGTCTCCATATACTTCTGATGTTGATGTAAGCAAAATCCTGTTAATAAAACAACAGATAATTGAGACCAATCAGTGGTAACAGTTGAAAATAATAATTCTTTTTCTTTTTTTTTTTTGAAAAAAATAAATAAAATTTGTCCGAACCTTGCACCAACTCGTTTTGCGAGCCCCAGCATGTTCAGTGTGCCAATCACATTTGTCTTTATTGTCTGTAAAATTATAATTTCTCCACAATTCAGATAATCTAAGTATCATCAGACAGCAAACTGTCAACCAGTAATGTTGGACATAAGATAGAGAAAAACATATTGACAGTATATGGCATATATGGAATTCAGATCAAACTGTGTTAAACCTCTATTTGAAAAGTGTGTCAAGGGATAAGATAGGAATTAACAAGATAATTATATCTGAAAAGTGTGTCATGAAGGGGCAGGTTAGTCCCCAGACAATTACAACATGAATAAAGGATCCCAGGCCTGAGGGGAGGGAAGGAATTGGCAGTGTGCTAGCAGACTTGAACAGCCAGATCTGGGTTTCTGTTCTTTCTGTTTACAGGCTGTAAAGTCGCTTTCTGGTTCTGTGTTATTTGTCTTGGTTCTGTGTGCTGAAATCTTGACGGGATAATCGTTTTCTATTACTTTCACTAATAACGGGCAAGCAATAAGCCTAAAAAATAAATTCTCAAATAGATTACATGAATATATCTACTTGGCATGGTCAGGGTAAATAATAGAGAAATAAGGAAGACTCAAGCAGGTCGCCCCTAAAATGGAAAAAGAAAAAGAATCAGGCATACCTTCACAGGATTGTATTTGTAAAAGATAGGAGAAGCGGGACATGCAAGATGGTAAATCTGATCAACTTCAACCAACAAAGTCTCTGTGACATCTACAAAGGGATAAAAAAATGTAAAGAAGATCAGCATCATTGATTCACAGATGAAGGCAAAATGGTTGACAATATACCAAGCAACAAAGCAGCATTGCTGTTCATGTTCTCTGAGAACAATATCGTACGCTGATCAAAATAGTGGTTGATCAAATACAATTTAGCTATTAATTGTTTTTATTTTGCAGTTTAATAACTGTGAAGCTTCTGTTAGTTGCATGACCCTTCACAGGATTTTATTTAAAAGAAATCAGTTTCACCTAGATTTAAGAGTTGAAAGTGTTTCATATACCATAAAAATGTGGGGTGGGGTGGGGTGGGGGTTGGGGGTGGAGGAAGCATCTCTTGTGTATCATCTTTTATGTGACAAATTTGAGGGTATGACTTGTATAGAGATAAAAAACGAGGCAATACCATGACGCTTGAGCTCGAATCTTGGGTGGCCAATCCACTTTCTGAGATTGTCTTTGGATCCAGTGAAGTAGTTATCAACAACTATTACCTGATTAAGGCACAAAAACCATAATCAACTCTATATGCTGTTAATATTTTATCACTTAGATGATGATAAATAGGTAATTACTCTGGATAGAAAAATCAGTAAAATCACAAATAAATATAGTCTTTATAAGTAGAAAGATCACACGTGCTGACCTCATTTTTTTCATTTTCCATCAATCTGTCCACTAGGTGAGAGCCAATAAATCCAGCTCCTCCAGTAACCAAAATTCTCATATTGGACTGTTGACAAGAATGAGAAAAACATTAGTGAAACAAAACATCGAAACAGAAAAGTGATATAATGCAATTTACATTAAAAAAAGAAAGAAAAAATACTTTTGAATACTAGGTATGCATAAGCAAAGGCAAATGAGATTTTTTATTCTCTGAAGTTTCTGTTGTTTGTACTTTCAAGAAAAAATATATATTATATTATACATATGATCCAAATTTTCTGTGTGATTTCATATCGAACTCACATACAGCAATGTATTCGTTGTACGATTATGATCATATAAAAAACATGGGCAAGTATAAAACTAAAGACAAATATGCAAGGCTTTATATAGATAAGAATATTATGAAATAATGCAGGCGTTATGTTCACCGGGAAGAGAACAACTTTCCCTGCTTTCATGATCAACTGTAACTTATCAATAGTAAAAATTTGTATCAACAAATAGGCAAAAACAGGTCATTAACCATTAACCGACTGAATAAATATAAATTTGCAAAATGTGATCCAAAGAACAAATTAACAATAATAAGAATGACAATGTGGCAAGAAAATAGCTAATTATTTTAACAGAAGTGACAGTTCAACCTGAAAGAATTTGGAAAAACGCAAGGGAGATGGCAAGGGCGGTGGTTTCGTTGATGTTTGGTGATGCCCATTGGAAGAATTGGCTGCCATTGTTCGAATCCTTGAAATTTCCTGCACGAGTTTCCATCAGGTATATTTATTTCACGCTTATACACATAAATTAGATGGGTTTATCAATTTTATAATTAATAAAACCATTTCACTACATTTAGATTATTGACAAGAAGGCCAATTGGCGCGCTTAATGAGGAGGGGGGAACAGACAGAAGGATGGGCTCAATAGCAAGCATATTAATAAATCGAGGGGCAAAGAGAGGACCTGATCGCTAGCTTCAGGGAGAAGCTAACCGAATCAAAACCCTAAATTCCCCTTCTGATTTGAAGACTCTTTAATGAGATACCATTTATATAGAGGAAGAGATGCACATTTGAAAAACTAAAATAAAATAAGAACTCAGAACAAACGAATTCAATTTCAAAGCCTTCAAACTCACGGAAAGTGATAGCTCCTGGGCAACAACAGTTATCGAAACCACACCAAACTGTTCTCGTCACAATGAAGTAAAGAAGCGGAAAGCAAGCATTAAAGTTTCTATCTGGACGGAATGACTTATATAGTTATATTACCTTGATCAAGGGGAGTCCGAATGGGATCTCAACAATAAGCGTTTGTTGATTTAAAAGATTTGGAAATTGATTCCGCGGCAGATTTTATAATCAGGAATAGATTTGAGGTTAAGGAGAAAATCCGTGAGTGACACTTATTAAGGAAATTGTTTTGGCCAAAAAAATGCCAATGTCGTGGATAAAAAAATAAAATATGCCAGCGCCTTTTTCCTCCAAGATGTGATTTTAAACAAACGCGAATATGCAGTGACGGTGAGACTACGGGCATATTTGAAAAAGATTTTGAAAAAGGGCTTATAGATAATTTATGAAAAATAATTTTTGAAGAAGAATTTATGAAAAAAAATAGTTTTGAGTAAATAGGTATTTGTATAGTTATTTTTAGAATGACTTTTTATGATGGTAAATTATTAAAAAGGGTATAATTTGATTTAAAGTAAAAGAGAGGAAGGAGTTAGAGAAAAGAGAAGAGAGAGGAGAGTAGGAGAGAGGAGAAATGAGAGAGGGTGTAAGAAAAAGTATGAGAGAGGAGAGAGGGTGTAAAAAAAAGTAGGGGTAAGATAGTAATTGGATAGTCCATAAGTGCTTTTACTGTTAAAAAAATTATTTTAAATAGCTTATTCAAAACTACGATTTTAAATCATGATTTTGTCTAAAAGTACTTATAGACAAATAAGCCTGTTTATTTTAAAATTTCCCTAAACTAAGATTTGGGTTAAAAACCTTTTTAAAATCGCGGTTTGGTAAATCAAACAGGCCCTACATTAGTTGTCAGCGAAAGATTACAATACGGTTTGACCTGCCACGTGTAAAGGCCCACATTAGTTGGACTTGGAGGTAAATGGGGACAAGGCCTGCCGATCTACCACCCACCAGGGCAACGCTGACAGCCTGGCAGTTTGTACAAGGCTGTCTTTGTCTCCTAAATTTAGCTGATCAACTTCAATAAAAATATATTAACAAATGGGCCAAAAATGAACCATTTTGATTAATTTTGTATATTAGGGTAAAATAATGATTCGAATAACTTATTATAATTTAAAATAAAAATTTTATATGCATGAATCAAAATTTTTGTTGGACAAAATCACAACCAAATCCCTTGTTAAAAGGCTTGAGTGTAAATATGTCTCTTAGAAGAGGTTTGGCTGTGCTTTTTTATTTTTCCGTTTTTCTTATATCCTCACTGGATATTAATGATAAATCTAGACAGAGAAAGATAAAGATAAATGTTTGTATTTTTAAGTTAAAAATTAAAATTAAAATTAAAGTATTTATTCAATAAAACTCAACTGAATTTATTAATTTTAAGTTTAGATTGTTGGATTTTAAAGTTGCTATTGTTTAATTTTGATTTTATTGTTGAACCCATGATTTTTTTCATTTTTTTTATTGGGTGAATCTTGAAAGATCTATCAAAACGAATGATGATATATTCGCAAAGACTGAGTTGCTGAAATATATAAGCATTCAAAAATTTCAAAAAAATTCTATCAATATTAATTATAAAATGAATAAAATTTATGTTAAATTGCTTATATTTATTAGATCAAATTTTTTAATCACACTTATTATTTTATTATTTTTAATTTTAAAAATACCTATATAATGTACACTTATAAATTTATTTATATGAGCATTTGAAAAAAATTTTATCAACTCTTTTAATAAAAATTAGAATATGTAATTTTTTTTATAGATATTTATTATTTTATTATTATTAGTTGTTAAAATATTTATGTACTCTTGTAAATTTACTTGTGAATATTATGAATTTTACTTAATGAATATTAGTAACTTTAACTAAACATTATCCTTATAAAATAGGTTATTGCTCCCGTTTGCAAGTAATCCCTCCTAATTAACTAAATATCTGTATATGAGAAAAGGCTTAAATATCTGCTCTTGTTTTCCTATCATTTTTTTCCCAAGTAGTTTTTCTATCTTTGGTTGGTTAAAAAATATTAATATTTTTTTACCAACAAAAAATATTATGAAAAAATAATTTTCTATCAACCTAACGCAAAGATGATAATACCTCGTGATCTTAATACAATATAATTATATAGAGATATTTTAGATAAAAATTATAATTTTAAGACACAAAATGAATTATGATCTTATATGCGACTGTTATATTTAGAATCAGAATATTTATTATCTTATATATAGACAATAAATATAATGCTTAAAGGAGACCATTTAGCAAGAAATTTGAATGAATCCAATACATTTCCAATGGAATTTTTTCACTGTAGTTGGCAACTTGTTCCTTTGATCTTTGTATGCAATTACATTGTAGCTGGCAAATGCGTGTCCCCGAGAGAGAAGGGAAAAAGGTACAAAACATGGAGAACAAGTTCATACTTCAATAAAATTAATGCCGGCTCGTCTTAGTAAAATGTTTGAGGTCAATTCTTTTTTTCAACCCCAAGCCTGAGACGGAAATCTTCTTCCATGAGAGGAAGGCCATCTCGCAACTTGACCTTTGGTTCCCAACCCAACACTTCTTTTGCTTTTGTTATCTCTGGTTTTCTCTGTCGAGGGTCATCAGGAGTGTTCTCCACCATCTTTATTTCCACTGCTGGACTAATAAGCTGCAAAACCACCGACAACACATTTTAGCTATAAGTATTTCACCAACTACTCCATTATGGGCATTTTGTTGACTGATATTGAAGAAACACAATCTCGGATTTGTAGAACTTTATGCTTATATAAGTAGACTGCCTCATAAGTAAAATGGTTTATAACTCACCTCTTTCACCGTCTCAGCAAGCTCAATCATTGTAAATTCACCTGAAGAGTAAGCAAAAGACCCATAAGTAAAAGTGGTTGGCAAAAGATGACAAAGGTTTTGTCGTAGAAAATTAACCTGGGTTTCCAAGGTTGATTGGACCAGTGTCTTGCCCTTCCATGAGACGGATGAGACCATCAACCTTGTAGATTTCGAACATTATACCATAGTCAGATCATCACTTGTAACCCAAGATAACAAAAAAACACAATGAAAAATGTCATATTTCATACATACCATATCAGAGACATAGCAGAAACTGCGAGTTTGTGTTCCTGGATGTTGGACCGTCAATGGTTCTCCACTATAACGTATACAAGATTATATGAGAAGCGAAAGTAAACATACATCATGCTTATCAAACACATTATTCATACTTTTATAATGTGTAGCAGCACATTGATGTTTTCTTGAAATATAAACAAGCCATGCACCAACATTGACAGTGGATCCAACGTCACTAAAACATCATAAACATCAAGCACTTACCGAAGTGCTTGGGCAATAAAGTTGCTGACAACACGCCCATCATCAATATTCATGCGTGGCCCATATGTGTTGAAGATTCTAGCGATGCGTATTTCTGTGACATGGTGGAAGTTGACATATCAAGAAGTTGGAAACAAAGGAAAACTTTAATTGGAATCACCCTCAATATAGCAAAGCTACATAAAATTAGGGAAAAAAAGTTCACAAAAAGGATAAGACATACCTATTCCATGCTGCCTATGATAATCAAACATCAAAGTTTCTGCAACACGCTTCCCCTCATCATAGCAACTCCGAACTCCTATTGTGGAAATACTTTTGAGTTAGACAATACCCTTATGAGGTTGACAAAACATTCCCTTACTCTCAAAACAATATTTGATACATTATCATGCAAAGCATGTAAATCAGGTCCACCTCACACCATAAAGCTGAAATCTAATTGGGAAAAAAAAGGTTTCCTGGCATTTCTTTTTTGCACATTGCGAAAGGACATAACACAGAATATATATTCAAATGACTTCAGCTAATAATGATTAATAAATTCCATGTTTGTCCGCTTGGATTGTATTTTTAATAAAAACCACTTTAATACTCCAGAAGTACTTACCAATAGGGTTAACATTACCCCAATAGCTTTCTGGTTGTGGGTGCACAAGAGGATCCCCATATACTTCTGAAGTAGAGGTAAGCAAAATACTGCCCAATAAAATAACAAACTTGTTGAAACTAACTGATGGTATCAATTATGACTCTCGAATGAAGAAAAAAGAATAAGGATCTCCCAACCGTGCTCCCACTCGCTTTGCAAGGCCAAGCATATTCAATGTTCCGATAACATTTGTCTTTATTGTCTGTAACGTTTTGGTAACTGTTAGATTTTCTCAAGGTTAACTAGGCAGATAGAACTTTCAAATCAATGATATTGGTATAAATGAAAGCATGAATGAGAAAATGCAAAATCAATACAGTTGACAAGAAACTCTTTACGTAATAAGCTCATGGTAAATGATAGGATATACTAAATAAAACTCTAAAGACTCACCTTCACAGGATTGTATTTGTAGAAAATTGGAGAAGCAGGGCAGGCAAGATGGTAGATCTGATCAACCTCAATCAATAATTGCTCTGTCACATCTACACGGCAGGTAAAATAAGAAACGCATGTCAACATCTATAATTCATAAAAATGTTTCAAGACAACGGCAAGTACATATAACAGTGTCATCATCCTTGTGTATATAGGGTGTAATAGAGTAGCTAATTTATAACAATTGACTTTGAGAGCTTCAAATCATTTAATAACCAATAAAATTCTGTCACATGGCCCATCACACGATAGATCCAAGGGCCGAGCTCAGATTACAAAGTGGACAGACTTGAATGTGATCTTCAATCGCAACTAAGCTGAAGCAATGCCAAGTTGTGGAGACTAGTATTAAAAAAAAAGATGAAAACATACCATGACGGATTAGCTCAAATCTTGGATGACCAATCCATTTTTTAAGGTTGTCCTTTGATCCAGTGAAGAAGTTATCAACGACAATTACCTAATAAGCCAAAAACATGAAACTAAGATTTCATTTCACCCGGCAAACTTAGCATGTCATTTTGCTAGAAAATTTATCAGATCACCAACAAACTTGATGACTGTGTTCAGAAAGATATTGGACAAGCTAACCTCATTTGTTTCATTTTCCATCAATCTATCAACTAGGTGAGAGCCAATAAATCCAGCTCCTCCAGTGACCAGGATTCTCATGTTGGACTATTGTCAAGAACAAAAGAAATATTGGTTAAACAAGAAATCATGACAAATTAGAAAAGCCAATCATAAAAAAACAGATCATCCAAGTAAAAGCACCTTTCTGACAGTCACAGTCAACTTTTCAATTACCAGATGGAATATGATATCATGTGCACAAAGTGCATACATCTAACCATAGTTTTGCAAGTCAATAGGCAAAGGGAAACATAGTTATGGAAACGGAAGATTATTTAATCTATCGACATAGCAGGATCAGTAAATCTAATGTCCTCCCACTCCCAGCAAAGTCCAACAGACCTATTCCTAATCCCCCGGGGGCGTCTTGAGAGGTCTTAATCAAGTATTTTGAAAAGCGCAAGTATCAATAATAAAAGTTGAGAGCTACTGGAAGAATAAAGCATGTCAACAACCAGATCCAATTGATATGAAATTCTCATAACAAAAAAATGATATGCGATACTTCACCTGGAAGAACTTTGAAAAACGCAAGGGGGATGGGAGGGGAGGTGACTTTGTTGCTTTTTGCTGGTCTCCATTTGAAGAGTTCGCTGCCATTGTCCAAACCTCTAAAATTCAATTCCTGCACAAATTTTCGAGCAGTCAATTCCTTACCCTCATTTTATCTGTGTACTTCGACACAACCATTAAATGGATCACGTAAGTTTTACAAGTCAGTCAAGTGACTTAAAACAATTAGACGCAGAGTCAATGGCTCAGGGGCAGTAAAGAGCAACTTCGGCGACAAACGGACTAAGAGAAAGAGAGAACCGGTGATAGACCTGATCTGGAATTTAAGCAAAGGTCAACCAAAACCCCCCAACCACAGTCTGATCCAAATATAGAATAAGAGATATCCAGAAAATTATATGTCTCCCAACAAACGCTAAATTAATTTGAAAAAGCTACCCGAAGAACAAAGAATTAATTAGATTTCGGAGGCTTCAAATTCACGGAAAGGAGAAGACCATTATTATGAAAGCGGCACCGACAGACAGCAGAAGCAGAAACGAGACGTAACTTCGACAAATGATAATGGGGGTTAATCTAGTGATTCTACGCATAAACAGTAAATTGGTTACTAGAAATTTATGCTAGATCAATTTACTTAGTTCAAACCACTAGATGCGGAGCTTCTGGCCAAAAAACCAACTAGATGCAGAATCAATAATAGCTCGGGGATAATGAAGAACAGCTTAAGCAACAAGAAGAAGAAATTCCAAACCACCATTCAACTATCCTTGTGATAAATCTTTGATCGCCTCGGGAATAGTTTATTACCTATAGGATTGGATGCAGACGATGTGTACAGGGTTTTGGAAAAGATATTTTGAGGAGAAACATTACCAAGGATTGAGATCTGGGGAAAAGCAGATTGAGAAGCGATAAAACGCTTAAGGACAGGTATAATATAGCATGGAGAAGCTGTTTCTGTCGGAGGAACGAAGGTTGCTTGAATTCGAGTTTATGGTCTCCATTATCACGACACTACAAAACAGGATGCTGTATGTACCGCGGCTACATGGGGGTTGAACGATAGCTTGCTGGCCGTGGCCACGTTATTTGGATAAGACCTTGAATTATTGTTTACTATATTAAAATGATTAAATTGTGTAAATTATTAATCAAAAGGCACGGTCCATTTTTAACAATTCAGAGTGTTAATTTTAATTTTATCTTTTATTTTATTCAATTTACATATTTTTTGATAACATTCTTAAAATATGTTTTCTATCATTTCAAGAGGATTTAAATTACTGGTCGATAATTCATCTTGCAATAATCTATGTATTAAATTTTGTTTGTTCAAAATGTTGTTAAGTTTAGGAGCTGGCATGCAATATGGGCAAGCTTTTGAGCGGTTCATTGAATCATGAATTAAAGTTTGTGCACGATAATAAGTACTTGTAGAAACTTTTTCCTAAAATTGAAAGTACGAAATGAGATTGCAATTATGTACCTGAACTTGTCATTTGGATACAGCATGAATTTTACAAGATATGTGATACAAATTAATCTCCCTTGAAGGATTCTCCCATTGGACCAACTCTTTTATTGCGTCTTCAATCTCCATTGTCTTGCGCATATATGCACTTAAACAGAACCCCAAAGAGCTCAAACTCAGAACAACTTCACTCTTCAGCTCCCTCTCACCTTCTTCATCCCCATAAATAGTGTCAACGGCATTCCTCGAGTGCTGGAGATATGACTCCATGGTTTTTTCCATGTCGTCTTTGCTCAAGCCAGAAACCAATCGGATTCTAGATTTCGGGGACTTCCCCAATTCGAGATCACAGCTTATGTTACTCTGCTCAAGCTCTTTCTCAAGAAGTCTGAGCGATTTGATCTTACAGATTTCCTCAAAACGTTTTACAGACGAACAAATTACTTCCCTTATGTTTCCAATGTCGCGTTCTAGCGTAGCCTCTACAATCTCTTTCCAGCAAGCTTCATTTCTCTGGAATTCATGCCGGAGGATCTTCAACGCGTGAGCTTCGAAATGCAAGAGATCCGTCAATTCTGATAACAACTCCAAAAGCTTATTGTAGCAAGCACTGTGAAAAGGCGTTAACCATAAGTTAGGCTCTTGGTTAGCTTCTGCAATGAATTTCTTCAATCCGTTAACCTGCTTTCTCAACTTCTTTACGTTATCTTCCAAACTTGTTTTCCCCACGAGACTCAGCGATCCAAAGGAATCATGAAGCGAGGCTAGACTTCGAGCGAGTTCAATTTTTGCGCACGAGGAAGCTCGCTTGGGGACGAAGATAAGATTCACCAGGATTGAACAAGATAGCCCGACGAAGGTTTCCATGATTCTAGCCGAAGCAAATTCACTTGGTGGCCCATAATTTTTCCTGCCCAGTACAAGTACAGCCCCAATGACTGCGGAAATCCCACCAGCTTTTCCATACATTTGGCTTCCTTGAAGGAAACTCGTGAAAATGAACCAAGGAACAAGAGAGAGGAATCTTATTGCCAAGAACCTCTCGAACATGAAGCAACCTAATACTCCGTACACGGTTCCTATCACAGTCCCTTGGGCTTTAACGTTTGCTACTGCGAATGTTGGTTCTCTGGTTGATATGAAGCTTATGGCCACTGGGAGCCCAGACCAGATCCCATTCTCTTTGCTATATATTGTGCCCAACAGCACTGCAAGGCCCAAAGAGAGAGAGCACTTAAATGCTGGAATAAGCTTTGGGATTGATGTCATGGCCCAATTAGCCCACTGTTTTTTAGACTCGGTGGGATTTTGATTTTTCTTTTCTTCAGTGGGAGTTGGAGATTCGGCCATTGATTTTTTGTGAAGAAGTTGGGTGCAAAATAAGAAGAAAAAACTGGGCAAGTCTTGGTGGGCTGTTGGAATGGTTTGAGGGGACTGGAGAAAATCTGGGGTAATTTTTGTGCTGGGTTCAGGAACGGTCAGTGAACATCCATTTATGTTGTTTTTAACATTTTTTGTGGTTAAGCTGACATGATCCTCGAGTCTGTTAAGGTTGTGTCGAAGATCCTTATCAAGAATTGTAACGGGGAATGAATTAATGGTTCTTAAAGCCATTTCCATCCCTCTCAAGCTCGTATCTACCTCTTCAAGCCTCTCTCTCGAGCTCAAGTCAAGGGGTCTAAAAAAGGCAGGCCTCTCCCATTTCACGCCCTCCTGTTAATTAAAGAGAAATAACAATTAATATATTTATTATCATAGCGATTAATATTTATGTTGAATTCGTGACTAAATTTTATTCATAGCGAAGAGAGAAATGTACCTGGAAACGAGCGATATTACCAAGGAGCTCTGTTCGGCCTGTTGCTAGAGACTTGGCACGAGACATGGACGCCACAGCAGCAGTCTTGTCCTCTTCACATATAGCCTTCACAAGAAGTTTGAGTCTCTCAAAGGTATTCTGAGCCAACAGCTTGTTGTTCTGTTTCACCTGCCACCAACACCAACAGAGAATTTCATTAACGTCAGTGTCTAATCATTGAAGGAATGAAAACGAACCAATTTTTGTTCTTTTACCACACTTGACAGTAAATATCAACCCTTAAGTTCACATGGTGGCTAGTGGACATTCTATGGAGCATCTATTCTCCATATAGTGGTGCGCGAATTATGAATTTATGATCATGGTGCTTTCCTTGCACACATACAAATGTGGTGGGTGTAAGAAGCTACGGTTCTCTTTTTGTGCGTCCCACTTTACAGAGTTTGACGCGAACGAACCACCGAATGAAAATTTTTCAATCTTGAAGATTAAAACAAAACAGATGCAGAGAAATATAATTACCTCGCGACATGCAAGACGTGGGAAGGGTATGAGCAATGCTAGAAGACAGGCCAAGACTCCAATGGCGCAACTAGCTGCAAGACGGAGAGGGTGCATGATAGGATCGGTGTGGGCGCCATTAACATTCGCCATGACGTACACAATCACAATCTCACCTAGTGCTATGCGTGTGGCAATCAAATGAGTCCACTCGGCCGGCAAAGCCACCACCACAAATGCGGCCACCGCCACCGCCAACGAAGTGGTTCCCGTCGTCAACCGGCTCGGCCCGATAAGCCACAAGCTCAGTATAGCAGGCCCTATGCTCTGGACCGTGGCGTAAAGCGCGAGCCAGCAGCCACGCAAGGTGTCGCCCAAGACGGCGTCGTTTACAATGAGAATAACTGTGACGTAGGAGAATGCAGGGAAGGTGATCATGTGTTGAACAGAGGAAGGACCGAAGAGGGTGATGCAACCCACGATGGTGCAGGCTAAGGCGGTTCTGAATGCTGAGGCCAGACGTCGTCGCCATAAAGCTTTGGAACCACTCATGGCGGCCATGCTTGAATCAAGAAGCTGCTTTAATTTGTTAAAGTTTATAGGTTAAGAGTGGTAAAAATTGGAAGCGAGGTTGGGTTTTTATAAAGAGCAGGAGAAGGTGGAGAAGGCAGTGCGCGCGATTAATGTATTCACAGCGACCAGTGATGCTGACTATGGATGAATCAGTGCAGACATAGCTTGAATATTTTGGCATGTTAACGAAAGAAAATATTAAGGTGATAAAAATAATTTACTTCTTTTTTTAAAAGAATTGCTATTCCTTGGATGAATAATGAAGAAATGGCTTTATTTTGGAGGACATGATACATTAAATACCATATCTGGGGCAGGATCAATGCGTGTGCGTATATGATAATATTAACATAATTCCGCTGTCTTGACTATACTGTCTGCCTAAGACGACCATTTTCTTTTGTCCGAATCTGAACGTCATTAAGTCGTACTCAAGTTGCAATTTTTTTATTATTGTGAAAAAGAAGGATGAGATATCCATGCTTTATTCTATATTTTCTTCTTATTTTCCAAGTATAATAATATTTTTTATGGCAGCCTTACTGTTAAGTCTTACCTGATTAATTCAGAGGGTTTGCTCAAAGAGAATGAGAGAGGGATTTTACTATTCTTTTTTTTAGTTAGAGAAGAGAGGAAGAAGGGATTTTAATGATTTCTTTTTTCAAAATAATGGAAGAGGGGAGGGGAGAGAGCTAATAATAAATTGAGCATTATCCTCTTATTTGAGTTAAGTTCTTTTCTTTTTTTTTTCTATATAAAAAATAAAATAACTATATTACAACTCATATGTTTTATTTTACAAACATGAAAACTTTAATCATCACATGTTACAAATATAAAGTGGGTTTTAGCTATTAAGTATAAAGGATAGCATGACAATATCACTTTAAAGAGAGGGGATAGCATGACAATATCGAAAAAAATTATAGTTATTTTTAATTATAATATATAAAGACTGCTATTTGGATTCTTCTCAATATCTTACTCTCTCTTTTTATCTCAGAATCCAATCTTCACTATCAAAGCCAAAAATAAAATATTAAATTTAAACTATTAGTTTTTGGATATGGTAGTAGTGATTATATTCTAAAATAAAAAGAAAAAAATAGGATACTGATACTATCTTATTCAAAGAGTTACACCACTTAATTTCTTTTCATGTTACACGAAAGGAGCAGAGACAAGAGAGGATAGGGGAGGCTTGTTAAAATTTTGCCTCCCCTCACTTTATTTATTTTAAAATAAAGTTTCAAAACTTTTGGGTAAAAAATGAAAAAAGAGCAAATCACACATCAATTTTCAAGTTACTTGATGCAAAAAATGTGTCTTAATATGTGTTTGGAAACTCCCTAGTTTTGATCAAGACCAGAGAAATGTGAGAGTATTTTTATCTTGAAAATTGGAAAAATAACGTGCGAGTGTGATTAATTAAGCCATGTACTCCCTTGGCAGATATAGAAGGATGAAGAAATATGAATTCGAGGGCTGACTGGTGAAACGTGGCTGAATCTAAGAAACCAACCATTGCTGACGAATAAAGCAATAATAAAATGTGGTATTAAAGTGGGATATCTCTAGACTTCCACTAAGGAGTCTAATTTCCGTTCAGAATCGTACTGAAAGGAAGCAAATGTTTCCCTTGAGAAGGAGGAAGGGTCACCCACCTCTCACCCTCGGTGCTTTCCCCCCAATACAATTTATATTTATTTATAGTCGCACAAGTTCGTTAAAGCAGAGGCGCTGCCTCCTGTCCTACATATCCCTAAACAATTCTAAAGTGAGTGGTTCTGAGTCAGTTAATTCCCACTGTCTATTCGTTATTGTAAGATTTCCTTAGGATTTTAATAATTAAATGAAGGAGTACTGATCATGTATATTTATTATATATTCTCAGAAATTTTAAGAGCAAATAATAATTATAGAAATAGGTAATTAATTCATTACTCGTTTGTTTATGCTGACGAAAGGAAGGGGCCAAGCAGCACGAGTTTGTAGTGTTTGGAGAGGAGAGAAAACTACGCCGACCCACTTTCCCAGACGCACCGCCGATCTTTTCTTCGAGGGGTGGCTGACGTTGGCGATAATTTATTTAGTTTGAGGGAAGGTTTTAATCTTAAATAAGTATTGAGGAGACAAGTTCTTATGGGACCATACATGGTGGAATCCTACGAAAGAATGTGGCGAAGTTTGTCAGTAGCTTCCAAAAATATTTGTCTACGACCCTAGCGCGTAAACCTCTTTACACATTGCGCTCTCTACTTCCTGTTTTAGATTGTCTTCATGAAAACTTCAGGTCTATCCTTTTGTTCAACCAATAGTATAAGAGTGAATAAAAAACTAGCATATCATCCATCCTCCCAGCTGGAATATAATGTTTATTTTATTCTATTTTCATATATAGTACTCAGGAGTTTATTTTAATTATAAATTAAAAACTTAATTTAATCGGTCTTTTAAATTTGCCTGCAAAAGTATATTTAATACAAATAATTGAATAGAATATTAATTAAAGTATATTTTTTATAAGTTACTAACTAATTAACTAATAATTTTAATCTCTATAAATTAATTATTTGCACTATTGAAATTCATGATAGACAAAAGATGGCGGCATATGAAACTAATCTAATAATACTATGATGTATATATTGTAATAATTTTCAATTATGTGATATAACGTAACACTCAACAAGAAAAATATATAGTTTTTAAATAGTCTACAAACTCAAGATATTATCTAAATCTACAGTTGACGCACTCAAGTTTTGAATATTTGCCTTTACTCTGTCCTTATAATAATTTTGAATACCTTAACCCATCTCAAGTTTCTTTTACAGTGTTTACATCTTTATATAATCCAAAATCCTATTAGTAAAGATTCTATAGAGATGGTGTAGGGGAAGTTATTCTAAATTTTTGGCATCCTATTCTAAATTGTTGGATCCTGTGTTCGTTTGGTTATAGTGTGGCTTATGACCTATTCGTTCACTGCTTCTGACGTTTACAATGTCCAACCGCACATACTGATTTTCAAGGGCTCCATGAAGTGAATGTTGACCTTTACAAATACAAGTGGCTTATATATATATATGGAACCAATATTCATTAACATGACTTGATGGGACTACACACAACCTCCCCATACAAATAGACACGGCTTTGTGATTTGTTAACTTGTCCGTTATTTAAAAAAAAATCTAATTTTTATTATTTTGAAGCCAGTAAAAGAAAACCGATTATATACCACATAGCATCAACTGGTCTATTTAGCTCCACGTTGTCATGGGTAGCCCCCTTTTCCGATTTACGAAAGAGCTCATTAACATCCTCGGTGGTTGAAGTCTATAATACTTTTATTAATTGAAATCGAAATGAATATCGGTACATATATGGATGAACAACAACAAAAACGAAACTTAACTTTTTCTACTTTTGAAATTTAATATTAACTGTGGATGCTTACTTTTTAGGAGTACCTCCGCCAATAAAGTACTATATATATTTCAACGTTCAACCAATGATAAAATATAGCATATACATAATTCACTAATGCACGATTCGTTATGATTGAGGTTTTCACCGACTGTGAAGAAGAATTCAATATAGTAAACCAGGGCAGGGACAATAGCAGCAATCAACCGACTGCATTTTTTATTAGGTGAAGAAGCCCCAGCTGAGATTTGGATTTTTGTTCATTTATTTTGTTTATAGGGAAGCCGTAGGATCTGGTAGCATTTTGGCCATATCTTCACCATTTATATTGTAATCTTCAAGCCTATGACCACACACCCCCTTACTGCACAAGGTGGTTGATGACGACACAGCAAGTCTGAGTTCCGTGAGACGTATGGAACCTTCTAGGTTTCTCTTCGAAAGTGGCATCCACATGGACATGTACATTTAAAAATAATAGGGTTACGTTCCCTTGCTTGAAACGTCAAGAAAAAGGCTCTCCCATGGTTAAAAATGGAATTTCGCAAACTGCAAGGCTGTTAAAGAAGCCCCAAAAGAACATAAGTGATAATCTCTCCAGACTTCACCATGAAGCAATCATGATACCTCCACACCATACCTCTTTCTGTAAAGAAAACAAGAATACAAGAAAGGAAAATATACAGTTCTTTTGTATCACCATACGAAAGTATGGGATGGAACACAAAGGGGAAAATGATGGCAAGTCAAGAATAACAATGCCCAGCAAAAGACAAAACTTGGTGGCACCTAAACTCAATTTAAGAATAAGGTTATGGTAATGAACAAAGTAATCTTCCAATAAACTAGTCACCCCAAACACCAGCCTAAACACTTTTAATACATTTGTTTTTTTCCAAGTCATGACAAGTGGCCGTGTAGAGAATAAACAAAACGGAACTGAAGAAAGATGTATGTTGACAACTTCCAATGGCATTCTACACGGATCAACCGCAGTAACAGGTGAACCCATCCTTTACACATTAAGTTATATGTCCTCCAGTTCACAAAAAGCAGGATCAGGCGCCAGTAATGAATCACAACATTTCTTGTGATTTCCTCACACAGCGGCTAACCTTCTTCTTGAAATCGTCTCTCCGGTCTCTCCATTCCTTCTGCAACAATAAATCGCAATATATGCCTTAGAGCAACCACAAAAGAACATTAGGACACTCGAGATTGAAGCAACAAGAAATTACAAGGTCATATATTGGCATATACAAGAAATCAAGAAAGGACATGCCTGGCGGATATCATGCCTAAGTTCAAAAGGACATAGTATTGTTACATGTGACTTGTACATTTTGTCCATAATAATTAAAGTAGGATGTTTGTTTCTCCTATATTCCGAGAGCTCTCAATGGCTTGGTAGATATTATCGCTAGGTTAGGATCTAGTCTTCATTCTAATGTTGCGTATTTAGAGGACATTCCTGAGTGTAATAGCCCCTCTGTTGATAGCTTTGTACCTGGAAACTCTGTCTCCCTCAAGTTGAATTGATGAATGGGAATAACCCTCCCTTCACACACAAAAGAAGAGGAAACCATCTCTTCTGGTTCTCTTCCATTAACCTACAGTTGTCCATGCAGGTCTAATTTAAGAGTCTTGGACAAGCCCCCTCATATTGGACTATGGTGCTCACATATCTCTGAGGACTCATCGTAAATTAGAAGTTGTTTATGAATTAGGTGCCTCAGCTTGAGGATATATCAACGGAAATAAATTGAATATACAAAACCAAAACTATCCAGGGACTAGAAATGAGTAGTCCATAAGATAGCAACAATATCTAAAATAGATAATCCAATTTATTGTTAAAGTGCAAAGACTTTTGCAGCTTCACAGGAAAAATGTTAGTTTGTTCATGTCCTTCTAGGATACACATTAGTACAAAACAAGGCAAATATATCTAGGATGCAAAACAAAGCACAACAGAGGTGGGAGTAGAAAGTCGCACAAACACAGCTATGCAAGAACAAAAAACAAAACAACAGCATGTAAAAAACTTACAGCAGCTTCAACATTTGCCGGAGATTCATCATTAGGACTAGAAAGCATAGAAATGATACTCATAACTATACTCTCTACCTGCAAGATAATATGCAAAATATTACCAGTTAACTTGCGTATGGGAGAAAAAAGACAAGGTTAAATAGCTCTACAAGCAACAGGCACTATAGAATCAACATTAGAACTGGATATGGAGTGACATAACATTTCCACAGATATCCAGCAAAGATAGGAAATAGCAATCAACCTTGAAATTTAACACTCCCAATTAGTTTTGAGACATTAAATTTTGATAGTCTTCACTAGCATTTTAGCTACTTCTATTTAGTAAATAGTGCTGGAAAGCTCTCACTTCAACCATGGAATTTTAATCTTAAAAGATTTTTTGGCGCAGAAGTCTTGAACAACAAATCACTATGAAAGAGCTCCAACCTGACATGACCTACCATCAGATGTGATGCTAATCATACGAGAAAACTTTCACACGCAAACTTCTTGTATATTATAAATAAAATACAAGGCACAAAGCTTTGAATGTTAAAATACAACATCACATTAACTGGTACTCTAGTACTTCCATGCACTATCTTCAATGATCAAATGTTTTTGGGTAATTAATTTACAGCACTGGAATCTTCTTAACTTGTGATTAGCACATCAACTAAAGGAAATATGCATATTAAGAATAGGCTCACAACTCTCTGACTTGGCATCATATGCAATGCTAGTATAGCATGAGAAGTTGAGAACATTGACAAGCAAACCTAACCTACATACCATATGTGATGTGCATGACAAACCAGACAATTGATACAAGTGAAATAATTACAATATATAGTGAGTTTCTAGCACATAACCAGAAATTACATTGTTGAAGCTTAATTATTTTACAAGAGCATACATATGTTAAACTGTAGTTATGCTAGTCTCAGATCTACTACCTAGTGCCAGTTTGATTTAGTCAGCAAAAACAAAGCTAGGCCATCAGCTTGATAATGAAAGGCAAATTCTCATATTCTTTTTTTTTCTTTTTTCTTTTTTGAAGAAAAATACGTAGAAAGAAAGATTACGGTTTTATATTATCACTTACTGTATGAACAGGCGTCCAGCGCTCACTTGCAAGTTCATATCCGTTTGGATCCTCACCGGGAGGATGAAGAATTGATATGCAAACCCGTCCATCAGGATATACTACAAATGGAACAGCAATATAAGTTAGTTTTGTGTCGTTTTAATTAGATCAGGAGCATTGAGTCCCAAAAATCAACCATTTGGATGCCATATCTCTGAAGTGAATTTCATTGATGGTGGGCTGTTCGGGTAATTTGATGGAAAACTCATTATGGCATTGAAGAATCCCCCCTCACTGCAAAATAGAGAAGCAGTAGTCAGTAAATTTTAAATGCCAAAAGGAAAATGGAAAGAACACAAATATCAATCAGCAAAACTCAACCAACAAGAGGCGAGCGAAGTGATGAATTGGAAGCATTTTCTAGCATTCACGAAGAAAAGCAAAACCTACACAATAAGACAATCTTATGGATGCAAATGAATCTAAGTACCAATCCTGACAGTTTGAAAGATAGCAAGCAGTTTGATGAAGTATAATCCTTTTGCAACAAAAGAGATAGATTTATAAGCAATTTCGTCTAAATCATTTTCATCACGTTTCCCCTTATCATTCACGAACGCTATCCCTTTTCTCTAATCATCTAGTGAGGGTCTACACGACTTCGAAACTCCAGTTCTCCCCTCGCTCTTCCCTACAATCTCTTGAATTAAATAGATCAACAAAAACAAGGGATTCGTGTAATTACTATCTTGAAGAACCCATGATGATAAGGGTACATAAGAAGGAATCTTGCAAGTTTTAAAGCCATCACGAATCACCAAAACAAAGAACTTCAACGCAATTTTGAAAAGGCCCCGTAAGTAATTGAAAGTACTATCTTTCGGAAACCAAAGTCCATCCTGCTCACTTAACAAAAATATCCAATAAAAAATTATGTCTGGATATGCAAGGGAAATATAAAACTCCTCACAATAGGAAATCGTATTTATTTTTGTTAGGAGACAAAAGAAAAATGTAATTAGCGCTTACTAAAGAGTATCGGGAGGCCCAATTATCGTGACACTCCATTCGAATATGTTGTTTTCATCTACTAAACCGGCGGAGAACCCGTCAACTGGGTTTTTGCAAAGATCTGAAACCAGCAGAAGATGAATTAGAACACCGCGAAAAATCCACGCGAAACCCTTTGCGCCTATCAACAGATTAATAATACGAACACAAAAGCAAAGACAGGAATTCTGTCGTCCCAAACCTTTTAGCTGCTTTTGAAGGAGAAGGCTAGCTTGAGATGCCATCAACCGACGGAGGTAGATAGAAATAGCTCCGACGAAAGGGAATGGAGAGGGAGCTCCAAGATTGTTAGTAAACAGAGAAATCCAAAAGCCGACACTTTGATTATTTATAGATAGAGAGATGCTCCCTCCACGCGGGATCCTCCTCCCCTGTTGCCTATGCGTCCGGGTGGTGCAACTGGGAGCTTGGATCCTATGCGACCTCCGTCTTGTATGTGTACTATAACTTTCGAAAGAAAGGCTGCCACGTAAGCAAATTGCTACGATCGTTGGCCACCGAAAATTGATTCCTGGCCGTTCTCGGGTATACTTTATGTTGTTTAACCACCGTTTGATTTACGCCTATATATCAAGCGGGGTCCATTATTTTATATATAACGTTTTATCATTTGATTTAATCGAATAAATTGTCCTTTTATCAATCAAGATCGCCTATCGTGTTTTTTATCGCAAATATTTCTTTTTGTTTTTTTGTCTGGGAGCGAATTTTTTTCTCAAAAAGCGGCTAATTAAAATACTTTACAGACAGCCAAAAAAAATCTGGCCATTTACAGATAAAATGTTTTAAAATTTAATATTTCCTCAAATTATATTTTCCTCTGATGTTTTATCAAATGTCGTTAGTGGATAAAAAGAATATATAATGCCATTGAAGAGAGAAGGTACCCCAAACAAAATAGTCCCACACACGTACATCAGCATGATTTTGAATTGCCTTGTGAAACAGAAAAATATGTTTGGTCTGAATTTTGATTGAAGGACGGAGGAAAGAAGAATCGCAACAAACAAACTTCCTAGTTAAGTAGTAGAGAAAATACTTCTGTCATAGACATTGTAAACACGATAAGAATAAGATCTAGCGGAAGTCACTGTTTCAGTTCTAACCATACCACATTTTTTTGTCTCCTTCAGTGTATTTCCTATATTCAATAGCCTCATTTAAAGAGAAGTATTTTAAGAAAAGTGTTACACATTTTTTATTTTTTACAAATAACGATAAATAACCAACTTAATAATTTTTTTGAATCCTGGTGAATTAATTAGTTAACTTTTGTATGAAGGCTTTGTCAAGCCCAGGCTATCGTACAAGTAGGCTAATGATGCTTGCGATTTGGAAATCACATAAAACTTTGAGGGGAAAAACTAAACAATATTGAATGATAAGAAACGAAGGTATGATCATATTCAGAACAGCAATTATTTCATCTGGAAATTTTAATATAGAATATAGACTTTGAACATTGAATAGTGGCCTAAAAAGGGCATATAGACATTGTGAGCGTTGGCAGTGACACCCTGCATTTCAAAGAATAATTTATGAAAGGTTCTTGCATTTTTTTTATAAATATTATATACTCAAGAAAACATATCATTCTCTACAAGCATAAGGTAAAAAAAAAAAATCAACAAGTAATTCTTTAAGAGTTTTTTTTTTATAAAAAAATTTAACTGAGTTAGTCCGATAGCTCATTATAGTTATAATATATTTTTAAATTTAAAAAATACTTACAAAAATATTTACTGATAACTTACCAATAATCATAGAGTGTTGGGATTAGCTTTTGAAAATAATTTTAGATAAAAGAGAAATTTAACATAAAAATATTTTAAAAAATATAACTTAGGGGTTTCTAAATATATTTATATCAACAATAGGATTTGATACAAGTTATGGGTCAACTCGTTATAAGGTGGACAAACTTTTGTTATCTAATATAAATGTGTCAATTAATAACTTTAGAATGGTCTATAATTAAATTTTAGTTTGAAATTATTTATTTTTGGGTGCTAGCGTCAGTATAAAAAAAAATGAGGTGTTGATGAGCCCAATATTTACTGAATTATAACTATCCTCAAGCCCAATTCTTATAAACTAGGGCATGTTTAGTAATACAGAAATAAAAGTAGGGAACTGAAAATAGATATAAAATTAAGTATTCATTTTATTTAGTATAATAGAACGTATTTTTATTTCTAATATTTTAGATCATTTTAATTCTATAAAAAGAGTTAGGAAATAAAAAAAAAAATAGAAGTGAAATATTTTAAATTTTTTTACTTTAAATTATAAAATTCCTAAATAACTTTAACATTTTATAAATTATTAAAAAAATATTTTAGATCATTTTATTTTAAATTATAAAAAATATATATATGAATTATATATTTATTTATAATTTATTAAATAAATTTTTAAAATAAATTTTTATCTTATTTTTATTCGTATTAAAAACTCTTCTATCGTAGGTGTTTGTTTAGTGATTTATCTCCGCCTTCGTAACATGGGCATAGCTTAATTGGATCGAGCGAGCTTGGAAAAATTGTCTGGGCCTTTGATAAATATTTGTGACGAGAAAGAGATCATTTGTAGCGACCAGTTTTTTTTTTTGGCTGGTGGAAGTAGCGTGAGTATTACAATCACTGTAGTACTTCGTTTGCTTTCTCGCCATTAAAGGTTGAGCAGTAGTCTTAGCAGGACCTTTCCGCCGTCATCAATGAACGTCTGGAAGGCAAGCACGTGATATGTACAGAGACGCAGGTAATGACTAATCAAACACGCGAAATTTCGAGATAGGAGCCAACGAAGCTGACTGGGTTTTTGTTCGGATGAGAGAGGTTTCCCCCATTTAAATAGATACGATCCCCTTGCGTATTGCTGACTATCAATATTAAAATAAGCTAAATTCAACTGCAAATAGAATTAAAATTCAAAAACTCATCATAGCGCAGAAATGTTGAGAATAATCTTAGAATCAGAATAGCATTTCATGTTCAAGCTGATAAGCTTCCGTTTGAATTTTGAAAGGTCATCTTAACTTCATTCAATTCATCCTCAAGATTCTTTCCTGAAGTTATAATCACAATTTTACTGGAATTATATATAGAAAATTTTCTCTTTTTTTTTTCTTACATTATTTTTAGTTTTTTCACCCTACACTCTGCCATCCCAAGTTCCCAACCTATGTCGTCAGTCTATCCTGCAGCTGCAGGTATCATTTGAGGGAGTCATACTTTTATTTACATTAACAATTGATATTACTAAATAATTTATGTCCTACTCATTATCTCTTCATTTCTATTAATCCTTTTTAATTTTAACTAAATATACATGTACCAATCGTATTTTACATCCAGATTTCTTTATAGCTGTCATTACTTTTTTAAGGGCAAAAACGTATTTTCATTCAAAGCATTCATTTCGAACATTTGCAAGATTACGCATAGTCATTTATGCCAATTGAAGTTATACTCGTAAATAATTTAACAAAAAATCGCCTCGTAATGCAAAATTCCTCGGCCACATCTAGAGACATAGCTGAAAACATCTCAGGCTCCAGGGTTAAGCTGATCACAAAACAAACGCCAGCAAGGCAAGACAGTAACAGGACCACAAGGAACTTTATAACGAAGCTGTTCAAAGACGAATATCACATTTGACCATTAATTACTACTCAAGGATTACAAACCAGCTTACATTTCTTATTCAAATGAGCCCAGATAGATAACCAGGTCACCAGAGTGACCCACAAAGATGTTCCATCCATTTTTACACATTCCTACCCTCTAATGGCAGAAGATCACCTTGAGCTCTCTTGGGGAAGAACACTCGTGTATTAGCGAAGGGTTGTCATGAGCGTAAGTGAAGGTCGCCGGGCACGCATGCTTGAAGAACTCTGAATAAATCGAAGGCTTACACGTTTGTGGACTGTTGTAGTGGTTCCTGCAGCACAGCTCGTCCGTCCTAAAAGCCTCGCACCCACTCTTGCACGCCATCACCGGACCGTGAACCTGCGGTACCCGGTGCTGCAACGCCGGAGGACACGTCGCAAGCAGATCCACGCGACAACCCACAACCGGACACACGCCTTTACCCTCGTGTGGGGTCACTGTCATGGGGACGTTGAAGCCGTCAACAAAGCTAACGCCGTAGGAAGAATAGTCGTTCGCACCATGGTGGATGCTGAACTGCGCTAGAGACGCCGGAGCTGCGCCGCCAGCACCATTGCACTCAAGGCGACCGCCGCAATCGCCGGTGGCGCAGAGGAACTGGTTGCCGGAGTAGCCACAGCCTGTTCGAGCCCAGACGCGACCGGACCAGTGTTTGTCAGGTAAAGGGATGGAGGTGTGAGTGAGGGAAAGGAGAGCGAAACCGCCGCGAGCGAGGACAGGGTGACCGGCGTTGGGTTGGATGCCCGGCCAGACGGTGAACTTACAGTTGTTGACGAGGGTTAAGATGGTGGCGTCGGCGAGAGTGGCGAGAGTGAGAAAGAAAGCTATGGCCTGTGAAGGGAAACGTGTTGGGAAAGAAGAAGCCATTATTGGGTTGTGTGTGTGATAAGAGAGGAGGGTTTGGGCCGTTTTATAGAGACTAGAGAGAAAAGCCGTATTTCATTCTAGTCTTCGCTGCTTGCTGCTTGCTGCTTGCTGCTGCTGCTTGCTGCTGCTGCTTAGCCAGAGACCTGTTTTAGGCTTTTCGCGGTGCGAGATTTCATATGACGGGATTGCCCTCGCTCTTTCAAGTTCATCATGCCATTTTGCGCAATATTTTTAAATTTGCTCATCTTGATGAGGGTCTTTATAAGAGTCTCTTTCGCAATAGCGAACGAATTGATAGGGCAAAAGAAGGGAAGGGTGTATTTGTCTTTTAGAAAAGTGGTCAGAAAACTGCGGAACAACTGTGACTCTGAGGGAGTGCAAAGCAAAGAGTGGGGCCTTTAGAATCATTGTGTTTGGCGCGGGAGGAACAAACCCGGGGCGCCCCTCCAGGATCTCGAGGCTTCCACGCTGTTATACTAATACAACTAATTAAGTAAAGTAATTAGGCATGACGGGTAAAAAAAAAAAAAAGCAATTAGGCATGCAAATTTTAAAATATTGCAGTTGCTGCTTGTTCCCTAGTGGCTCTAGTCTGAAAGGCCTGCCTCAGCTGCTTGCAAATAATAAAATAAAATATTTCAATTCTTGAAATATATTGTCATTATAATCATAAATTTAATGGGAGTGTTTCTAACCAAATTATTAGCCTTATTGCTTACTTTATCTCATAAATAGCGTATGATTTCTTACAGAAAAGCAATTAATTACTGAATTATAGGTGACTGCTGATTAATTATTAATTATGTATATAAATTCGTGTATTGACATGCATTTAAGAAACGGGCACGTTAATTTATTCATGTTCATTCATGGAATATAATAGTAATCAACTTAAAAAGGATAAAAAAGATCGACCTAGGCTTATTCCTCGAGGAAAAAAGCGGGGAGCCATTGGATAAGAAGCTCGGTTAACGAGGCAACTGTCGGCTTATCACTTTTCTTTTTCTCTGCTGCATAGCCCAGAATTCCCTGAAACGTTGTCCTTTTCGGCCCGAAGCAAACCAGTCCCGTGAAAAACAAGGGGGTAAATGCCAAGTGCAGAAAAAAAATATATATTTGGCAATCAGAATTTAGCACAATAGAAAGCGAATTTATATTTTATAAAAATATAAATTTAATATTTATTATCTTCGTAGCAAATTTTTTAACAAAAAATTTTATAAATATTTTATAAATACTTTCTAAATTTTAAAATTATGTCCTAATTTTAATAGAAAATTGGTGCCGAATCTATTTTAACTTATTTATAAAAAATATTTTTTTAAGTGATATATTTTTACTTGTATTGTTAATTTTTTCTCGTTAATATGATATGTCTAGCTTAGAACAAATTTCACTCTTCTCGGACGATTTTTCTTTTTAAAAAAAAACAAACTATCTGAGATCCGCAAGTAATATTTCATAATGACAGCGGAACACATTTTCACAAAAATAAAAAGGACAGTGAAGGGAATTGATTAAGAAATGATTGAATTTCAATAAGAAATCATGTGAGCTCAGCTGAAAACAATTATTATTATTATTATTAATTTTAAGGTTCAAAATGTTATTTTTCCCATTTTAAATATTATATGTTATATTTTTTTTATACTGAATTTTTTAAAAAAATATTAAACTCAACCCCGGTCTTAAAGTCAGGCTAAAGTCTCTCTTCCAGAATATTAATGTCTAGCAAGATAAACAGTAAATATTACAAGTTTTTTTTTGTTGCCCACCCGGTTCACTGGAGCTTTGCCCCGACTACATCCGGATCCGACCCGCGTCGCGCACCTGGCTATGGTGGGTGAGTCTCCCAACGGGGATTTTCTGCGTACGCCAAGGCTCAAACTCGAGACCTCGCTTAAGCGATACCGAGCCGCTTATCACTAGGACCAACCCCGGTTGGTGTAAATATTACAAGTTGTGTAGACTTGGATTGACCCAAAAAAAACTACAACCCTCGGAATTGTAGACTTGTAATGAAGAGTCCGTTCATAGAAATACCCATTATGCAAAATCAAGGTCTGTAAGCCCAAGCCCACTAAATTACAAATAAGCCAGGATGGCATTTAGTTTTGGGCCTCTATTAATGAGCTGTTAATTTAACTCTGGTCCAGACTATTAATATATAGGCCCTATATAAGCCATCATTATTTCCTGAAAAAGAAAACAAAATGTAAGTAAAAACTTGTATAAAAAAGAAAAAAGTCAAAACAAGTCACAATTTTTCTCCCACCACTCCTTCTGCTGAACTTCGAAAGCCATGATTGGTTTACGGAAGATAAAGTCTAAATTATGAGGCAAATCAGGTAATCAAGCTGATCATGTTCATGGGGGTCCTAATTTCATGGGGCTTTGCAATTTTTTCGTTCTCTCCTCTGCCGCGGAACATTTTGGAGACATGCATACACTATTCAGTTTCGGTGATTGTCCTGATTCAGTTCTAACTTAGGCAATCATAACAACATTTGACCTTATAACTAAAGATCTTCGTCATGTCCCTCATAAAAGTCCACCTTGTCTATCAGACTGTAGCAAGAGCACTCTTATCAGCTCATTTTAAATTTTAAAAAACGTACAAAAAGTAAAACCAGTGCGTTATCATGCCTTCAACTACAATACAATTTTACTTTACGCCAAAGTGCGATGAACAAGGCGGCATACTTGCACTCCAACTCCAAATGTCTACGTGTACGGGTGGGATGAACATGAGTTTAAAGAAGAGTTTTTTGAACTTGTTAGAACTCTTGGTGAGGGACCATCTCCATGAACATCGGCCTCTAGAGGAGAGCACCGATATAATGAATACAAATATAAAGAGAGAATCTAATTTTAAAAGAGTAACCTATTAGAAAAAATAATTCTTTCAATTTATAAGCTTTACTTCTCTTGTGAGGTCTCTAACTATGGGACTCATAATATCATAGACAACTTTAGTGAAATATCCTGATAGAGAAACTATTACCAGACTCTTAGAGGCATATCTTCAAAATCGGGTAGAATATGGTAAAAGAGTTCTCGCCTTAAGTAATTACTCTCAAACTTTTAGTGGGCATGGGGTTAATGACTGGACTAGAATGTGCTCAAAACTTGAATTGGGAAATTAATTTAAAGATTAAGGAATTAGGAGGGTGTGAGGACAGCAAGGCTAACTGCTCAAGAGAAAAATAATAAGGGTACTTTGTAAAACGTTCTTTTTTTGTTGTTATCATGGAAGCAATGATAACTGAGAAATGATAGCATGTTAGAAGTCAATCCACAATAAGGATAAATCCAGATTCTCGATTTTATCAATCATCAAATCAGGATGCAAATATTGGCATAGGATTCCCGGCATCTTTTAACATTCTCCCATCAAAATTCAAGTCTGGTTATCATTATATAATACCAAAAGACGCAGCACATAAAAACTGCCCCATCTCTCATTCTGATCAGCACCATAACTCCTCGACTCTCCACTTCAAGCAATGCCAAATATGAGAAGACAAATCTTCCTCCGTCTTCTCCTTCTGTGCCTCCTACTTGCAGCTTCTCCGCTCAATCATTTCCCTGCTAGTGTTGAGGTCATTCCATCAGGTTTATGCCTCTTTCTTGATTCTATAACTTCTGCTTGTTTTTGCGTAAGCAGAAAAATACTGACGCCTTTTGCTCGCATTATTTCTGCTAGGACTACTAACACTCTCTCTCGTTTCTCTGTTCCTTTTCACCAGTTCATGTCAAGCTCAGAACGTTACGACCCGGCCCAATGCCACCCTCTGAGCATGTCGTACCTTCATGGGTTAGTGCCAAGACGGGGTTTTATCATCTTCATTATGTGATTTTAATTCATATGGGACATTGTATCAAAAAAAAAAAAAAATTCATATGGGACATATAATTACGTGAAAAGCTTTCTTTGTCAAGAGGTTGACGCCTTATATCGTCAGATGGATTTTAAGATTCTCTCTTCATTGAGAAGTTCAAGAAAATATTTATATGACGTAAATCTGATGCATATCATTCGTTGATTTGGGAATTACAGGGTGAAGATAAAAGGACTCGTAAAAGCCCATCAGGGCCGAATCCCATAGGGAATCACCAACCGCCATCGAAAACATAAAGCAACGATAGGATGAACACAGCTATTCGACATCAACGGAGACATCGGTCTCCTTTTATTAGGAGTCTTGGCAAATCCCGGTTTCTAGGAGCATTGTGGTTGTACAAAATGGGGTTTATTTATTAAATATTATTAAGCTTTCTCGCATTCTCTAGTCTAAATATAATTCCTATTTCTTTTCTACTTCCTATCAGCTGGCTTAGTTTTTTTCGCATTGATTCAACTTTAACTAAGTCGCAACATCATGCGATCAGCTTGATATTTTACTCATGAAAAATGATCCTCCAGTAAGTGAAGTCATGCATGCCTTCTTTTGCATCAGCTGTCCAAGTTTCTTTATATTCTGTAAGTTCATGGATTTGTTATGCCTCCCTGTTTCTAGCAGATAATGTACCGTTTAAAGACAGGAAATTTACCACAAGGCAAATTTTCTTCAGCTACTACGTATAATATTACTCATCGAGAGCTATTTGCATGATTAAATTACATATTCAATTTGAGTAAGCCAATCCAAAAATGCACAGGAGGCTAAGATGCAATCTATTGTGATATACAAGTCTCCCCGCAAACTACAAACAATCGCGTGGAGTCTCTTTATACAGCCCGCTTCCGCTTTGAGCGCTTGCTTCTTCTTTCCCTCAAATTTGGAACCTCCTTGTTTACTGTCGAAGCATATGCTTCTTCTGCAACTTCGTCACCCTATAAAATGCAAATGTAAGGCTTCTTATTTTCTTCATTCTTTAAATAAAAACAAAAAACCGCATTCATGATAACTGGGAGCTCGGATGACATCCAAATGA
The DNA here is from genome assembly GCA_037074615.1 of Leucaena leucocephala. Classification (NCBI taxonomy): domain Eukaryota; kingdom Viridiplantae; phylum Streptophyta; class Magnoliopsida; order Fabales; family Fabaceae; genus Leucaena; species Leucaena leucocephala. The sequence continues at coordinate 15,169,460 of CM073544.1, forward strand.
CCTAATATTTCAACTCACACTATACAATACAAGATGAATATTTACCTTGTCATCACTCTCTTCATCTGAATCACCATCTGAATCAGAAACAGAAGCCAGAGGTTGAGCCTCTTCTTGAGGCAGTGCCTTGTTTAACTTCTTTTTCTCCTTTTCCTTTAACTGCTTAAACCTATAGATCACCAATTCTATATAAGAAACTTCAGGAGGACCTGAAAAAGTAAGACTGCATTATGTACCATACCACACTGACCTCTCACCGGTTCTTTCTGGCTGAGAAACTGATCGTTTAGCACGTCCTGCAGTAATAATTCCACTTGCATTTTCATTCACAACAGGCTTTGCACCTCCTAATTTGCGCAACCATACTTGTTGTGCTGTGCTTAAAACATTGTTTGTAAACCTAGTACAAAAGAAGATAATCAATTTGGGGTGCTGTTTATTCTTTCTTTTGGATGGAGAAAAAGAGAGGATAGCTGATAACATGACATTATTTGCTTGAGAAACATGGTATCCTTTGTCCAAAACAAGAACTGAAGTTCTCATACATATTTCTTTCCGCATTGAACAGGCATATTGAGGGATAAAACAAAACGTGTTGAAAACAGGTAGAAATGGAGATAATGGTAAAAGAAATAAAGAGATCTATAGTTAGAAGACTACTATCCAGAAAGGGTTAAAAATGCAGGTATTTGAGGTAATAGAATCAACAAAAAGTGACCAATATCGAAAACATAGTTCTGAAACACTAACCAGTAAATTGATAGCCCTGAAGGGACGGACAACGAGAAGTAACCAATCATGAGTGGAAGAAACTTGAAAATAAGAAGTGTATTTTTTTGAGCCGGATCATCAGTCTGTTAAAATAAGCCATTGAGGACTTAGGACTCTCATGTAAAAGGATTTGAACAAAAGGAAAAGTCGTAGGTTACCTGGGGGGGTTTCATTATTTCCATAGAAACATATTGAGAAACAACAAGAAGGACAGGTAAAACAAGATATGCTGCCGTGTCTTGCCAGCCCAACGGTGGATGACCATCCTACAGGGCAGTTTGTTTGTTAAGACACTATATATCAGGGACAGCACTAGACAGAGAATAGGGCATTTATTCCCACTCAATAGACGACCGGAACAAGTGGAAAAATGAAATACAGATCAATCTCATCATCATCAACAACAACAACAAGCCTGATGCAGTAACAGAAAAGTTGATCTCCCAAATTCTGCATGCTAGTAAATTTTTCGATACAGGTTGCTGCGGGATGTTAAAGGAAAAAACTGAATAAACACTAAAATCCACCCCCTCCCCTAGAAAGAAAAGTAATAAAAACTTCCATCTAGTGTAGAGAAAAGAAGATGAAGAAAAAGATTCAATTAGCCAAAAAGGAGAGGAAATACTAAAATCAACAGGAATATGATGTTTAATTCAACAGTTGTCAAAACTTTACCACACATTGTACCAGAGTTTACAACCCTTTGCCAAAGAATTTTATTAACTTCTACAAATTGGTAAGCAACTTGTTAAGGTCTTAATCATCACAGCGAGCAAAACAGCTGGCTATATTATAATGTTTAATCAGAATCGTTTTCATATCCAAGAGGAGGGGAAGGATGAACAAAACTTCCTAGATGAAATAACCATGTTAAATGTTTACTAAAGCTCAAGGAGAGTGACTGCCAATAGATAGCAAATGTTTGGAAGAAGCCTCAGAACAGACCAATTATATGCAAAACTCTTTGCAAACTATCAATAAAAATGTCTATTCACCAAATTTGCAGGATGCCATATCCAATTTGAAGTCATATGATCTTACAAGCCACATTAAAAAAAATCAATTTTACCAAAGCAGTAAGAAAGGGTAAAAGATGTAATGTGAGAAAACCATAACTTCCTTCTTTCTCTGTTTTTTCTCCATCAAACAAAATTCATAACAAGAACTATGCAAGCAAAAAGTACCAAGGATAAATTACTGTTTCGCAAATGAAGGGAAAGATATTCCTCTTACCACAAATGGAAAAAGCCAAGAAATTCCAGATCCACTTTGTCTAGCGGCAATGGTAGTAGGACCACCCAAAGAGGGGATCCAAAAAAATCCTTCTGTCAAAAGTCCCTTCAAGAAAAAGGTTTTCCAGAATCAGAAACAATCAGATCTAATATCTGAGGATAATTTATCCATAAAAAATCTCCACTTAATTGATAAAGATTTTATAGTATCAATTACTTCATTCGCCACATTTGATAAAGCTTGGTAGAGACCTATCCAGACAGGAATGGTAGCCAAAGTCGGTAAACAACCTATACATGCAAACAAACATAAGATAACTGAGGAAGTACATATAAAAAACATAAAACTGCAGAGAATACACCAGTTCTAACTGAAATAAAGAAGTAATGTTAGAGAAAGATCCCAGGGGGACAATATGGGTGAAAGAAAAAAGAGTGGGGTTGATAACAATTGCTACTCGCAGACCATCTTAGATGTTATTAACAAATGCCCGCAAACCAATTTCTGATTCTCTGAGTGATCCTCATATGACGCAATTTTTTATTGAAACAGGGGGCAAGAAGAAGAATAAGAAGAGCAGGAAGAAGAGCAAGAGAAAACCATACCAGCCAATGGATTGACACCAGCTTGCCTGTATAGCCTTGATGTCTCGAGTTGTATTCTTTCCTTAAAAGAAGACAACCCAACGACTTGTTTAGAAAGAACTATGCTACAGTTTCAATAAATAAAACAATATTTACTAGAGTCAGATAAACGACTTATTCAGACCACACAACCACAAACATCACTCACCTGATTGCCAGCGTATCTTTCTTGGATGGCCTTAATTTTTGGTTGAAGATTTTGCATAGCAAGTGTTGATTCAACCTACATATTTACCACACTCAGCACATAAACATAATGTTCTCAAGCAAATCATATAATTCCCATGTGATTTCAGTTCCACTGCATGTGTGATTTATTCAAGGTGGTTTGGATAAGAAGTATCTCAGGCTTATGAGGAAAAATCCAGTTAGTTCTGCAGGGAAAAATATAGTATCTAACTATTTGGAGTGAATAATTCCGTGAAAATGCAAAATTTTGCACCTTAAAACTGGCTCTTTGGAGCTGCTGAATTTGCACTAACCTGTTGCTTCGTCAAGGGAAGTGTAGCAACTTTAACAATAACAGTGAGCAATATTATAGCAAATCCATATGCGTAAGGCACATGCACGGCACTCAGGCCATCTTTTAATACCTGAGAAAAAAAAAACATTTATGATTTCATATGTAAAGGACAATTATACGGGAGAAATACATTTCCATTTATTGGTTTGCATAAAACATAAATGCCATGATTGACATGGACTAAAATTTTCGTATACATCCAGTGTCAAATGGGGAAAGTGATGATTGCCAAGTTTTTCATATATCTAGTAAACCTCGTATGCATGATGTTTTCTATATACATCCAGTAAACCCAGCACAAAATCTAACGTTTCTCTTCTTTCAGAATCAGTGACCTCCCAGCATAATTTAGTTTAAGGCATCGTTTTCAGTCATACGCTGATTGCATAACCTGGATAACAAATTTCGTTATTTTTTACCGCTCAACATTTAGTGCAGTCACGTAACTAGGTCAATTAGTCGCCTACTCAGTACGAAAATTGCATAGTTAGCACTATATATATAATTCTGATTCCTATTTCCCAACAATTATGCATCTTCGTCTGGTATATATGTTGCTGCAGAATAGCTTAGAGCTTCGCATAATCCAAAACGATTACCTTGAGAACAAATTCCATGGCTTCAGAAATAAAACCGAACCACCCTCCGTTCTTCTGTGCGGCAACATCTGTGGTGGTCGATGCCGCAGCACCAGCACCTGAATCGGCGGAAACCGCGGCATCAGCAAGCGTATAAAGAAGCGCTTCAGCTCTAGTAACGATTTGACTGAAGTCAAAGGAATCATTGAGGGAGTGAATAGGGGGAATTTCGTGGAAGCTGAATTTAACTCTGGTGCTGAGCAGCCTACGATGAGGGAGAGGGAAGGGGTGTAGACCACGGCGAGAGATAGAAGGAAGAGGAGTGCCGATGAAGGCAGGACAGGAAATTAATATCTTCGCCATGGAAGAGAAGCTTACGGAGGATGAGACAAATACAGTTCAGCTTCTCATTGACAGGAGGAAGTGGGAGGAAGTGAGATGAGGAAGCTTTGGCAGTGGAAGATGATGAAAATAGATATTCTCCATTTATCCGTAAATTTTGCGAGCCAGATGAACGCGGATGCCAATTTTTCTCAGCCAATCTCGCCGTGACGCGTCATATAAGCGGGGTCTATCGTATTAAAATAATATTTCATGTCCTCCCAGTTTCATTAATTGTTAGTATTAATCATTATTAATTAGTACCAGTAATCCGTTATCATGGTTTATTAACGATAAAAAAGTGAATTCCATGATTAGACAAATAAACTGTCAGCTTGATGCCCCTGGATTATATTTGTATTACAGTCAAGTGCCTCTCATATTAGCCTATTAGGTACCTGGTAGGACAAAAAAAATATTAGGTACATGGCAAACGAAAAAATAAAGTGAATCGTGTTATGGGAAAAAAAAAACTAACTTAAAAAGCAACGCGGAAGAGACAATGGAGACGAAATAAATAATTTCTTATACCTCTGGGATATCTAATTACAGATAGCATGCTTTATGTATAGATAAAGTTGACAAACAAAATCCTTATTTAAGATTTTTATTAGTTAGAATATATAATTTTTTTCTAACTAATAAAATTCTCACTAGTTTCTTTTATTTACAAGCATGGCTTTATATGTCAAATGCCTTATCCATATCAAATGATAAATAGTGGTGGTAACGGTCATGATGTGATTGAGGAGATTGTTAGTGAGCAGGATATTATTATTTTTTTAGTATAAAAAATTTAAATAAATTCGGCATCAATTTTCTATTAAGATTAAGACACAATTTTAAAATTTAAATATCGCTTATAAAGAACTTACGATATCATTTACTAAATAAATTCTCATAATAACAATAAAAATCAAACTCTTATTAACAGCAGGATAATATTCTTGATTATATTTGTATCGGCTGTAAATATAGGATTGTGGGACAAATCCTTGGGCCTATACTCATTAATTGTGCAGATAACTCTTTTCCAAAGGAATGAAATGTTCAGTTTTCACTTATAGTCTTTAGATTCAATTGATAAAAGAATAAGATATATGATTATTTAAAATGTATTTTATCTATAAGAAGTATCACTTTATTATAATTACTGTCGCGATATTTGAGGAGATATCTTAACTCCTAGGTGTCTAAGTTTACGTCTGAGGGTAATAGACTATTCGCCCTGCCTAACATTAGTATCGCCTAGGAGGAAGGAGACTTCGCACTGCCCTTTGATCGTGGGTGAACCCAACCCCTCTCTAAAAAATGTTTAGTTCTCAGTTTTGCCATGAATTACAAGAATGGTGGAGTAGCCGCGGATTACTTACTTCATGCTAACGAGAATTGATAGATGTGGTAAGGAATAAGCTTATACTTTATAAGGGCATGAGTTCAATTTTTACTGCTGTTGGGTGATTTAAATGGAAAAAAACTGTTGGGGTTATATGTGATCAGAAAGTAGCAGCTAAGGTAAAATGAAAGTTTTATCGCACTGCTATAAGACTAGCAATACTTTATGGAAGTGAATGTTGGGTTTTAAAATGACAGCAAGAGCATAAAGTTAGGGTAGTTGAGATGGGGATGTTGAGACGGATGTGTGGGCATACAAGAAAATACAATATTCGTAATGAACAAATACGAGGAAGAGTTGGAGTGGCACCTATTGAGGAGAAAATGATAGATAATCGTCTTAGGTGGTTTGAACACGTATAAAAAATGCTAAAGAATGTGCCGGTGAGGAGGGTGGATCAAATAGTATAGAGCCCGGTTAAAAGGAGTAGAGGAATGCCAAAGAGAACGCTCAATGAAGTCATTGAGCGGGATCTCCTAATTAATAATCTATCAAAGGATTTAGTTTTTTATAGAGCACGATGACATCGTATGATTTATGTAGCTGACCCTATTTAACGGGATAAGGCTTATTGTTATTATTTTCAAGACTCCTTAATAGACGATCTCATAAATTTTTTATAAATACTCTCTAAACTTTATAGCTATAATATAATTTTAGTAGTATATCAATATTAAATCTATTTAAACTTATTATCTGAGGACAGATGGACTGCCACACTTCTCTATTCATGACTATTTTCTTTGGGTGCCTGAGGTGTATGCGTGTGTGCAAGCGCACCTCATCATAAAACTTTAATTATAAACCAGTATGTGTGGGATATAAACAGAGGACATTATTTATCAACATGCTTTTCAATATTGCCTCATTAAAAAAAAAAAAAAAAACTTACAGTGAAGAGCTAATAGGACATAACTTTGGTTACGAAAACATATTTATTCATCATAATAACAATATCACTCTTTAAAATGTTGTTCTTCAAGACTAGATACTAATTTCTTAAAGGTGATAGTTATCGACCTCTTCTCCACTTCCACTTACTTGTATGCGTAACAATAACAAAAGTTATTATAAAGATAGCCATGATATATCCTACATCATATCTATCTCATATAACACTCTCTTAGAACACCGTATCTCTATTTTAATATATACCAGTTCACCAACAACTTAATGCGGTTAACAAAATCATAACAAACGCAATGTTAGCAAAACATAAATATTCATGGATGCGCATCTAATTTTTTTTAATTAATTTAATTATATTAAAAAATTTAGTTAAATTAATTAAATGACATATTTTTTTTAAATATTATAACTATATTTTTTAACTTCTCACTTTTTTTAATTATTATTGAAGAAGTGTCAATAAAATAATTTAAATAAAATTAATAAATATAAAAAATAAATTTTAGAATTAAAATAAATTCTTTAATAGAGTTTTATATTAATAGTAGGAATAATATATGGTATTCCAAGACTAATTAATCAAATATATTCTCATGGAAAAATTGTCCTAGCATAAACAGAACAATCTTAAAACATTCGAATCTTTCAAAATGTTTATGAAATGTTGATGAAGACATAGTGATTTTTACATTTATTTTATTCCACATCTCACTGGGCATTACAAATTACTTCAGATGATCAAATCGTATTTTAAAGGTCATAAAGGAGCCTGAAAGGTTTAAATGAAAAAGCGCGAAACTTTATGCTTTTTACCGGTATTACGAAATCCAATCGGTTGGATTTTCGGTTCAGAAAATACGTGCATTTTCAATAGAGGTATTTATGCAAAGAGTTGAGTCTAGGGTAATATCCTCCTATATTCCGTCCCAATATAATACACCAGATATATTTTGTATCTTAGGTTTTGTCTTATCTCGAGAATATCTTATCCTAAATAAGATTGGGGACACAAAAATTTGAATTCTATATTTAAAAAAATTAAATTATTAAATATTTTACGTATAATTTATCTATCAATAATAATATATAATTAGAGTATAAAAAATAAAAAAAAATTAAAACAGATTAAAATAAAAAATAACATATAATCAAATTATATTCCTATCATAATCAGTTGAAGTTTATAATTAAGCATATATATTCTGATCAAATTATAATTAAGTATGCTGAAATTTATAATCAATTTTAAAAGAAATATAAGAGATTAAATAGTATAATTATCAACTTAAAACAATAAATATTATTAATTATATTATAAATATTATTATTTCTTTAATTTTTTTACTTTACTAACTAAAATTACTGCTTTATCTATAAAAATAAAGACATGTGAGTAAGAGAAAAATAAATTTATTTAATAAATAAAATAAATAATATAATATAATTAATAATATTTTGTATTTTTTACAAAATATAATAAAATAAATATATTTTTTATTTTTTATAAAAAAATATTCAAAACCGAACGAGAGTCTAGAAGATTAGATTAAGTCCTGACCCATCCTCTTATCCCAATTTAATATATCTTTTATGGGATAGGACAATCCTGTCTCAGAATCCTTGGGACTAAGTCAGGATAATCGAAGACAGGTAACTTTAACCACCCCTAATTTTCAATTCCGATTAACCACATGGCAAAAGATAAAATTCCAATTAACCCCAACAACCCACGACTCATGCGTACCAATGCGCGGGAGAAACGCCAATCCTACGAAGACTCCACCTCTCACCAACGGTCACGATTTTCTCCACCACGCGCGCCATTGCCACTACGCACACGTAATCAGAAATTTCTCGAATCAACTACACAGTTCGGGCCACAAGACAACTGAATTGATTCAAAACAGTTTTAACCCTCTGCTTTTCCCATTCCTTCTCATCAAACATTTTAAATCGTTCTAATTCTAGATCCGACGGATCACATCTCACTGGCTGAACCTTCGAGAACACCAACTGTATTCCTTTATAATACCCGCCTTCTCTCCCAGCTACACAATTCAACTTGACAAACTGCTTAGCTTATAATCCTTTCGTCAAAAACTTGAAATATTCGTTTGTTTGTGGAGTTTTGAGAGACTATGGCTGGGAAAGGAGAGGGTCCGGCGATCGGAATTGATCTGGGGACGACATATTCTTGTGTTGGTGTTTGGCAGCATGATCGTGTCGAAATTATAGCCAATGACCAGGGTAACAGGACGACGCCATCTTATGTGGCCTTCACCGACTCCGAAAGGTTGATCGGTGATGCCGCTAAGAACCAGGTCGCGATGAATCCCACCAACACTGTTTTCGGTACGTACCTCTGATCATGTTATTCATTTTTTTAATTGGGCAGTTGATGTGGGAATTGTTTCCTGTTTTAATTTTCCCCCGCCATTTTGCTGTACTTTGTTGGTGTCAGAGTTGCCAAGAAATTGCTTTACTGAGATATTTTTTGTGGTGACTACTGACCACTTTCTACTGGGATTTTGCATGTATTAACTTGTGATTATGCCTGAATTATTGCGATTTGCCACGGTTCATTAAGTGGCGGCATTTTAGTCTCCGGGGATTTTTTTTTTTTTAAAACAGAGGAGCTTGGCTAATCTGGAACTTCAGATATTTTTCTGGTCTAGTATGTTGTATTGTGCTCTTGTAGTCAATAATTCTCTAGATTGCCCAGCATGGTTCATAATTTCCCAATACTCAGTTCCTATCCCGTCATTTCTAATAGTTTTTTATACTCTGAACTTTCTGGTTCTGGTATATCTTGTTAATAACTCCCTAGAGACAAAAGATTTTGGTGAATAAAAACGGAGGATTTGTGTTTTTTTTTTTGGTTTCTCAGTTATGCAATGTTAAAGCCAGAATGTGGCTTTTTTTTTTTGTTAAGTAGTTCAGTTTAGAAAAGGCAGTCACGCACCCTGTAGTTATGAAAGATGGCGAACGAGACTTTGCTCCATTTTTTGACATCGGGATGTTAATTCTTAGTCCCTCCTTAATAATTATAAGAAGCAATTAATTTTTTTTATAAATTAAAAAAATTAAATTAATTAATTATAATTAATTTATTTTTTTAATATAAATTTATATTATATATTTTTTAATAATTATTTTTTATATTAATTATAATTAATTTATTTAAAAAAATTAATTAATTTTTATAATTAGGAGTGGAGGTAATATTTCTGATTTTAAGCGTTATTTGATGTCATTGTTGCAGACGCCAAGCGTTTGATTGGTAGGCGTTTCAGTGATTCTTCGGTGCAGAGTGACCTCAAATTATGGCCGTTTAAGGTGATTGCTGGTCCGGGGGACAAACCTATGGTTGTAGTTAATTACAAGGGTGAGGAGAAGCAATTTTCGGCCGAAGAAATTTCTTCAATGGTTCTCATGAAAATGAAGGATATCGCCGAGGCCTATCTTGGTTCTACTGTGAAGAACGCTGTTGTTACAGTGCCCGCATATTTCAATGATTCCCAACGTCAAGCTACAAAGGATGCTGGTGTCATCTCTGGGCTAAATGTGATGCGTATTATTAATGAACCTACTGCTGCTGCCATCGCTTATGGGCTTGACAAAAAAGCTAGCAGCAATGGCGAGAAGAACGTTCTTATTTTCGATCTGGGTGGTGGAACTTTTGATGTTTCCCTTCTCACCATTGAAGAAGGTATTTTTGAAGTGAAGGCTACTGCCGGTGATACTCACTTGGGTGGTGAGGATTTCGATAACAGAATGGTGAACCATTTTGTTCAGGAGTTCAAGAGGAAGAATAAGAAAGATATTAGTGGGAACCCCAGAGCTTTGAGGAGGTTAAGAACAGCATGTGAGAGAGCGAAAAGGACTCTCTCATCTACCGCTCAAACAACCATCGAGATTGACTCATTATACGAAGGCATTGACTTTTACACAACTATTACTCGTGCCCGGTTTGAAGAGCTCAACATGGATCTCTTCAGAAAGTGCATGGAGCCTGTGGAGAAGTGTTTGAGGGATGCAAAGATGGATAAAAGCAGCGTCCACGATGTCGTTCTTGTTGGTGGATCAACTAGAATTCCAAAGGTTCAACAACTGTTGCAAGACTTTTTCAATGGAAAGGAGCTTTGCAAGAGCATTAACCCGGACGAGGCTGTCGCATATGGTGCTGCCGTTCAGGCTGCGATTCTCAGTGGAGAAGGCAATGAGAAAGTACAGGACCTTCTGTTGTTGGACGTCACTCCTTTATCCCTCGGTTTGGAAACCGCTGGAGGTGTCATGACTGTGTTGATTCCCAGGAACACCACAATTCCCACCAAGAAGGAGCAAGTGTTTTCAACCTACTCTGATAATCAACCCGGTGTGTTGATTCAGGTCTATGAGGGCGAACGTACTAGGACCCGTGACAACAACTTGCTTGGTAAATTTGAGTTGTCTGGCATTCCTCCTGCTCCAAGGGGAGTCCCACAAATAAATGTTTGCTTCGATATCGATGCGAATGGGATATTGAATGTATCTGCGGAGGATAAGACTACAGGGCAGAAGAATAAGATTACAATTACCAACGACAAAGGAAGGCTTTCAAAGGAGGAGATCGAGAAGATGGTACAGGAGGCTGAGAAGTACAAGGCTGAGGACGAGGAGCATAAGAAGAAAGTGGAGGCTAAGAATGCACTGGAGAACTACGCATATAACATGAGGAACACTGTGAAGGATGACAAGATCGCTTCCAAGCTTCCTGCTGCTGATAAGAAAAAGATTGAAGATGCGATTGAGGAGGCTATCAGCTGGCTTGATGGGAACCAGCTTGCTGAGGCAGACGAATTTGAGGACAAGATGAAGGAGCTGGAGAGCATTTGCAACCCCATAATTGCCAAGATGTACCAGGGCGCCGGTAGCGATGCTGGCGGAGCCAGGGATGAGGATGCTCCTTCTGCTGGCGGATCTGGCGCCGGGCCCAAGATCGAGGAAGTGGACTAAGCCTACAGTTGTGTCGCGTCTGGCGTTTCCCTTTTTGATGTGTTGTTTTGTGTGATTCGATGTGCATTGGCTGTTGGAGTAATTCGTAAGCTTCAAATGTTAAGTTCTGGTGTTCAAGTATGTTTTCGGATTTGAGTCTCGCGTTTTCAACCAAAATGTATATCCATATGATAGAGAGTTATTGAGGTGCAAATGTCAGCCGATCCTGGTTCGAATCAATTGATTGCGGCTACAAAAACTAACGATCAATATACTCGCTATTTAGCGGAAGCCCATTAATATATGCGTATGCGGGGTCTCCTTTACTCCAGTGATCATGTTGAAGTTTTGTGTTTGGGGGCTTAGTCCGTTTTCCACTATAAAACACATAATCCTTAAAATTGAGTACCACCCCCAAAAAAAGAAGTGACATCGGATGTAGGTTATTGACCCAATTGTCCCTCGCGAAGGATCTGTCCCTATCTTTGGCAAAGACATCCGGAGATACTCTTCAAGGTAATCTATCCAAATAGGATTAGATTCATGTGATTCAATGCTTTATTTTCTTAGATTAACTGTCGCTGCTAAAAATGCAACAAAATGCATTTCAATAACAAAATCATATAATTATCTTCTAAGTATACAATGAGTTCATGTTACATCTGCACACACACACACACACATATATATATATATATATATATATATATGACATAATATGATTTTAGCATCTCCAAAGCACAAAAATTTGGTTATGACAATATCGATTTACTTGGTTCCACCACTGCGTACAATCAAGCTTTCTATGTTTTTCTTAGAAAAAATGAGCCATTTGTTGTCCACATCGATTACTCGTCTACGGGATACAAATAAAAAAGAAAGAATTGCACTGTGACTTGCTGACACTGGATTTTGTTTTCCAAATCGTCTCCTATCTTTTTAAAAAACAAAAACAAAAAAAAATCTTTGTCACACGCTATCGGTTTTTGTGTAACTTTATTTTTCTTTTTAAGAAAGAGTTCATGTATTTTAATAAACTTCAAATGTTTAAAACATAGTATACTTTTCTGAGAACCTTAATTTTATTCATTTAATATTTCTCTATATATTTCAATGAGATTTCAACGTTAGAAATATGATCATAATTTAATATATGCGTGTGTCTAGCCATGGTAAAAAAAGTTGCACATAACACGGTCGATCAAGGACACAAGTTTGAAACATCAATGGCAATATGTCAATTTTATTCTCCTATTATATTTGTATCCAGCCTTGAATTGACAGTAGCCAAGGATTCATGGTCCAGTTGATCAAGGTGTAACTTAAATACTGTTGTTTCCTTAATCATTTTTTTAATTTATTTTCCCTACAGAGACACCTCAGGACTCTCTCCTGCTCGTCTTTTTCTCTCACGCTGCATGATGCAAGGCTGGAGAGGATCTATATGTCACACTAAGACACGAATGTTATACCAACATAACAATACCTATGATCAAACCTTTCCACAGCTACTACTTCCAGACAATGTATAAGATAATTAAACTTTTTTTTCACAGCACGAAGAGGATAAATTATACAGAATACTGTCCCAACAAGGTATTGAATTGAATTGTAGAGATTTTGTGGCTAAACAAGGAGGATTGATCCAGGAAAAGCTGTCCAAGTAACGCATTGTCGTATTGGAAGGAGCATGGAGAAAAAGTAAAATCCAAGTTGGAGGGCTCATCGAGATATACTACAGATCAGCATGCATGGGATATTCTGTCGTATATCTGGTCTCTCTCTCTCTCTGTGGGACTTTGGTTGAAATTGAAAGCAGAGAGAGAGAGAGAGCATGCGTGGTGGTTTCACCAATCTGCGTCGAATTCTGTGAGGAGAAAAGCAGCAGAAGAGGGCGAAGGGATTGGTGCATCCTTTTTCACTGCTTGGCTTCACGAGGTTGGCGCTCAGAATCATAAGTGGCGGCACCTCAATCGTCCTTTTTTGTGCAATTCCGCAACACGACGACGACGTAGCTCTGCAATATATCAACCACGCCATTTATTCATATATTACTTGGAGACTAGAGCCATAGGCACCACTCATTCTGATCAGCTCAAAAGTACCATTATCTCGCATGAATATCACACAATCTTAGTTTCTCTATTTCTGTCACTTTCTCTGGCACGCACATACGTCGTGTAATAGCCCATTTATGGCGCCTAACTCCAACTCCCACTGGCACGCATCTTTCTACATCACATGCTTCTTCTTTGAGTCTTGACCCATGTATCTTTGCATGCTCTGAAGCGTAAAGCTTCAAGCTGAGCTTAGCCTGGGTATTTCTTGGTCTCTCCTACTTTTTTGTGCTTTGGATTGATTTGCTCTATCTTTAGCTACTGTGAGCCTTCTGCTGCACCCCTTGTTGTCCGTTTTGCTTTCCTTCTTTTAAGGATGCCTTAGCTTTTGTTTTTTTGTTCTTTTTTATTTAGATGGGCAATACTAACAGCTCAAAACAAGTGGAATTGACAACCTCCAATTTACAAAGATTTTTCATGCTGTTAGGCCACAAGAACTGACAACTTCTGGATTTGTCTATCTTACTAAGAAAAGAACTATATATCAGCCAAATATGTAAAATCAAATCTCACGCAAGTAATGTTCGGCTGTCAATAAACATATCATGAAGGCTAAAGAGGATATGTGATGTGGAGACGATACAACAACGATATGAAAAAAAAGAACCCTCACTTCAACCAATTCATAATGATGTGAAGCTCTGATTAATTTATCCTCGACAAACACTGTAAGGTCTCAAGTTACATCAGCTCCCTTAATATAATTTTTTTAATAAACAAAATTCAATACATTTTTCCAAAAGATATTGTATCACTTCACCTCTACATTCAAAATTTACCATCATTTATTTGTAAGAAAAAAAATTATAGATGCCTGCTATAAGAGTTATATGCATGTTATTTAATTTATACTTTGTCCAATATATATTCCAAATACCATTAATTAATACTTGCTCTTTTTAATGTATGAACGATTCTCTCGTTTTATGAAAACATGTTATCTTGCAATATTGTTTTTACGTATTTAGATTTGGGTTAAAGTACAACTGTCTAAAAATTTTCACATAAAAGTAGTATGTGTCTGAAAATTTGTTTGGGATTCAACGTCGTGATAAAAGTATTAAAATAGGAGTAATGTTACTCTACTCTAACTGTAGCCAAATAGAGGTTTGCCATGTAGACTTTATACCACGTAAGATTTCACATGGGTATGATTGTATTTTCATTTTTTTTTGGTCACTTTTATCTTAAAAATTTACGGCGCGAGAGGGCAATATGGCTTTGGAAGATTTAAAAATAGAGTAGGGCGTACGAAAAGCTGGCGAAAATGCAAAAATTTTCTATACTGACAGCTCCTACGTAAAATTCTTTAGGGTAAAATTGAACCATTAGATTTTTAATTAATTTTATGAGATAAAGCATCCATAACATGTTGCATTTTGTGGTTTTTGTTTACGTGGGCCAATTATGATGAAACTCTGTGGAGTGAAAAGTCAAAAGCAGAATCGAATGTGGAGAGAAAACGCTTGTTGGGTGGAATGAGCCAGCCTAGCTATTACGCTTCAAAACGATTCTCTCTCTCCCTGAGCCTATCTGCCATCACTTCAATTCCCAAAAGCCTAGCCGTAACCCTACACCTTACTACCCAACCGTCTTCCTTTT
Organism: Leucaena leucocephala; assembly: GCA_037074615.1. NCBI lineage: Eukaryota > Viridiplantae > Streptophyta > Magnoliopsida > Fabales > Fabaceae > Leucaena > Leucaena leucocephala. The sequence continues at coordinate 15,184,588 of CM073544.1, forward strand.
ACTCTTTTGCCCTTTCTTTCCTTCAATGGCGCAAATAACTTACGTTCCTCTCTCTCTCTCTGTGGCCATGTCATTCCCGAGACACAGCACATTATGAGCTTAGAAACAAGAGAGTTGCACTGCCTTATTCACCATCGTTAACTCTACGGAGGAGTTACTGGCCATCTCAGCAATTATTGTCTTCTCGTAAATATTCTTCCAACAAAGACGACGAAACCTATGCTTACTCTCTCTCTCTCTATTCATATCTCTTCAGCCGCTAACCGCCATGTTTTCAGAGATGTTGTGCACCAAAAACAATACGCATGTTAATCCTCCCTCCCTCCCTCTCCCTCTCCCTCTCTCTCTCTAGCAATCTCATTTGACTCCTTCTCTCCTTTTCATCTTACTTTTTCACTCTATAAAATAGCACTCTCCCTTCATTCCAAAACCCAAGAGGCATACGTGATTAGGGTAAAGCCATGGATCAGGGTGGTGAGAATAATAATGGATCGAGTGGGAGCAATGGAGGAGGGGGTTCGAGATGGAACCCTACGAAAGAGCAAATAACTATGTTGGAGAATCTGTATAAGCAAGGGATAAGGACGCCCAGTGCTGAGCAGATTCAGCAAATAACTGCGAGGCTCAGGGCCTTTGGTCATATCGAAGGCAAGAATGTCTTCTATTGGTTTCAGAATCACAAGGCCAGGCAGCGACAGAAGCAGAAGCAAGAAACCTTTGCTTACTTCAATCGCTTTCTTCATCATCCCTCCCCTCATCACCACCACCCGCCTCTCTTCTCTTCCCCACTTTACCCTAATAATGGTTCGCTCTCACTGTTCTTAATTATTTACTTCTCTCATTCTTTCTTCACCATTATTTTCTGCTTCACGCACCCACGTATTCCTCTCTCTCTCTCCCCTTTTCTCCATGCAAATGCACTCCGTGTGTGTGTGTTTATTACTTCAGAGTTAAACGTAAAATTAGATATCGTTATTGGAAAACGAAAAAGTATAAAGTTATTAAAAAACTGCAGAACCTTTCTCTTTTGCCTGGCCAATTCATGACAAACATACTTAGAGACTGCGTTATATATATAGATACTGTCAAGAGCATAAAAATTGTGGTCATTAGAAATACTTTTCAAAGGAATTATATGCGTGATAATGTGTTTCTTTGCTTTAAGTTCCAAGTCAAAGGTTTTCTTTTCATTTGTTAATTTCAGCATATTATCTGCCACACAGTGAAATGGGGTTCGTTGCTCATCAACATCCGAAAGTACTTCTGGCAGGAGCAGGAATTAGGAGGACGATGCCCAGAAACTGTGAGGTATACCAACAAATGCAGGACAATGCAATAATGTCGGATGATGGGTACTTGAGGAAAAAAGAAACGCTCGCGCTTTTCCCTGTGCAACCAACTGGCTTTCTCGAAGACAAAACTTCTTTTTCTGTTGATGCTACTAATCCAGCTTCTGTTTCTCAGGCTCATCATCACAATGATGAAGAAGATGGCCCACCAGGAAACCGGCATTTCTTTGATTTTCTTTCTTCTTCAGGCCAAGAGTTTCTGCATAGAAAGTAATCGAGGGTCAGTGTCGAAAACGTGGTTACAAAATGCAACTGTTTTTGAAGTGGGTTTTCATTATTTCATATTCTGAGAGTTAAGTTAATCACAGTGGTAATATGCAGAATTTGGCAGTGTTTTTGTTAGATATAATTTAGTTGGTGTGTTCGATCATGTCATTTTGCGGGATGCCACTGCCACTGTCGCTCCGTTGCCATGAATATGATAATGATGCATATATTCATTTTAAAATATTATTCCTTTTGCACCCCTTCAAAACGGAAGCAATATTTGATCATAACATTTCGCGCGAACTCTCTTGCCTTGTTGGAAAAGAACAGCGAGAGAATTAACAAATTAAAGCACATTATATATAATAATAGTATATAATATGTACCCCATATTTTTAGCTAATTAAGTTATTGCGAGGTCAATTTAATTGGATGGGTGTGTTTTGATATACGCTGTATCACTATCTACTCGTATTATTTTCATTAATTATCTATTTATTTCTGCTGAATGATTGATTTGATGGTTATTGGAATGACGTGTCTCTTAATTTAATTACCTAATTAATATGAATTAATGAGAAAGGAAGTAGTGGGTTGAGGATTTTTTTATATCTTCATATAGTTTGTTTATGCATAATCACAATAAAATGGTAAGTCTGGCACGGATAAACACTATATTCATTCGTTGTGATGAAACGAGGATTTCGTTAATGAATAAATTGTAAGTATTGATTACTTGCCCTTGCATTATTAATATGTGCATAAACATCTTAAATTTTACTCTCTTTATTCCTTAAAATGCATGTAAATCGCAGTCTCACGCTTCCAGGAAAAAAAGAGAGTAACATTTAAACTACGTTGGCAAGCCAGTAAAAGGATGATAAACAGGAAAGGTTGGCATTTCTTTGGCTAAAGCTCTCCTTCACCTCTGCTGGACTGTTTTCGAATATTAAAGCCGAAAAGAAGAATTAAAAGATAATCTCTAGACACAGCTTAGACCATTAAATTTACATATAGGCATGGATTAATCTTCTGGTTAATTTATAACTCGAGGTTGATATTCATTCGTCTCTGAGACCCCAACCATTTTAATTTTGACCACCAAGAATCTGGAGTTTATAAATTCAAGAGATGAAGATGTCTTTTAACAAATAATTTTACCTGCTAAATGTTTTTTTTTTGGCTTATGATGGATATTTTGCTATATAATCTTTGGGGTGGGGTTTTTTTTGTTTGGTACAATAATTTTTGAAAAGGGGTTGAACTAACCCACCGTCTAAGAGCAGAGCGAAATCTTTCTTCTTCCTAAGTAATACTAATATCGGCCAGGGCGAGCCGTCTATTACCCTTAGGCATAAATCTAAACAATTAAGAGTTAGGATGTCTCTCCAAGCGCAGTGACTAAAATCACAACAAAATAGTACTCTTTAGAAATCGAGCACGTTTGAAATAATTATATGTTTCACTTATTTACCAATTGAAGTAACGTACTATGGGTTTTAGGGCGGGGTTATATATAATCATGTCGTATCATATCATGCCACACTCGCATGTCAACATGTCGTAACGGCTTGGTGCCGTGAAGTGGGCCCAATTCGTCTAGCATATGGGCCACTTATTCTTGGGAGCCCACAGTGATTCTCGGATGACAGGCTTTTCTTAACAAATCTAAAAGTCTGTTTCCTTCATGAGTGTTTCCTGTTGGATCATTCCACTTTTTATCGTCACATATTTTAGGCGTTTATCTTTAAAAAAAAAACATTAAATAAGGATCAATAGTGTTAAGCAACAATGGGGCAAACACGTGGACTATGTTGACAACTTCGATCTTACTAAAAATTTAATACTTAAAACTACTCCAATCATTTGGCAGCCATAAAATTAATTTGATTGAAATCTAGTGGAACTGTGGAGCCCATTTATTCCTTCTTAAATAGTCATTGTCTCTTAAAATATCCGACAATCCCCACATATTTCAGAAAGAAAAAAAATCCCTGGACCCCGTGAGTGATCATCAAGATGACGAGTGTCCAAAGCTCATCAAACTGTTCAGATCTATTTTCTTTTAACTAACATTTTTTTAAAATAGAAAACTCTTTTTTAAAAAAATAGTAGTTAATATGTTATCTCTCTTTTACATTATATACCCATTAAAATAATTTATTTTAAAAATAGAAAAAAAATACATTTAAACAGTTTAAGGGCCTGTTTAGGAAACCTCCAAACTATAGTTTTAAAAAGGCTCATGGCCTAAATTTTAGTTTAGAAAAAAATTAAAATAAATAGCCATATTTATTCATAAGTACTTCTAGGTCAAATTATGGTTTTGTATAAGCTACTAGGAGTAACTTTTGGAATAATAAAAGAGTTTATGAAATATCCAATTACTATTTTACCCTTATTTTTTTTCATATTTTCTCTCTATTCTCTCCTTTCTCTCTCTCTCTCCCCCTCTTCCATATCTACCGTCGCCTCGTTGTCGCCTACTGCTCATCTCGCTGTCGCCTTCAGCTCGCCTCGTCAACACCTTCTAGCTCGCCTCGCTGTCACCTTCGCCTTCAACTTGTTGACACCTTCCAGCTCGTTGTTGCCTGTGCTTACTTTCGACGAGATGCAGAGATGTGTGAACAATAGAAGAGAGAAAGAGAAAGAAAAAGGAAAAAATAATTTTTTTAATATAAAAACATACTTTTTATGATAATTTTTCAATCATACAAGTTCTTCTAGTAATAACAATCCAAACACTCATTTATCTAGAACTATATTTTTTTTAATTTTTTTTTAAATTATCTAAAAACTCATTTTTTTTACATGAACCTTCTTTTAAAATTCTATCTAAACAACTCGAGCAATCTGAACAATACAAGTATGGTTGTTTTTACAATAGATGATTAGTTTTAAAAAATATGACTATATTGATGAGGACTGTCAAACCCTGACCCCAGTTATAGATCAATTAGTTCAGCCAGTGTCCCTATTCTAGGCAGGTCACACGAGAGCACGCGCGTGTTTTACAAATAAATTTAGTGATGTTAAGCTGGATTATAAAAGTATATTATATATATAAAGAAATAGGTCAAATAACTAATATCCATGCTTGAAAGGGTCACCCACCTGGCGGGGGTGTTAGTTTATGGAAACCTCATCTACGGTTACCCCACCTCGTCGTTGTCAATTATATAATAATCAACAATTAACAGATACTGCTTTCCAACCGAAAATGAATGGGAAAAAACGACTTGAGTGCACAAAAAAAAAAGGTATTATACGAATCGATTAATCGAAGAATATGTCATTTTCGAACAGAAACTTTTATACATTGATAATGATAATTATTACGGCACAGGGCATAAAGCGCAGCCAAATCTTCATGGCTGTCTCACGGCTGTGGTTTGTTTTGATTCTGTTCTCCAGCCGCGTTATTATTACCTGTAATCGCCTCCGCGTGTCCGTTGCAATTATCTTAACCATTATCACCCTCTTTTATCATTCCCATCACTATTATCTCAACAATTTTTCTCTACTGCTCCTTACGTACGTTCTTGGGGGAAAAATAATTGAACCTAATTTTTAATTCTTCTAAATAATTATTTTTCTCTTATTTTTCTGTCCAAATTCTTGCTCTGATTTTTAATATGTTAAATATTCTTATTTAATCTCTGTGTAATAAGCTCAATTAAATATTTTCATTAGTACCATATTTACTAAGCAGTGGGACCAAGGGAAAATGAAAATCAGAGGAAGAAGGCGACCCATGTGAGGAAGATGCTGTTGATCCATACAAATAGACTTGTTAGCCGCATTGCTCCAAGACTTGCTTGCCCCACGCTGTGTCCCCACACCCAAAGGCTCTAACCCTTATCACACTCGATCTTCTCTCCACGCCCCAAGCCCTATCTTTTAAGCTCCAATTCACAGGCGCTCTCTACAAAAAGAAACATCGGACTCTGTTTCCCTTCCGTAATGGCATCCTTTTTAAGCCAAGCTTTGGCTCTCCTTGACTCTCCACAATCTCTCTGCTTCTGGGTTTCCGCGTTGTTCGTATCTTTAGCGTACAAGGTATGTGATTGTGTCGCCTTTTTCCTCTTTCCTTTCTTCCCCGAGGAATTCCCCTTCCCACTATTACCCCACTCTTAGTCGTGTGTTTCTGGCAACATATTTCTGTCTTTACGACGTGACTTTCATAAATGATAAATCTTTGCCGTTAATGGAAGGTGGTTGCTCCTTCCTCTCTTGACTTCACTGTCTCACCACCCCACTTTCCTTGAATCCGCAGAAATTTTGATATTCTCTCGCAAATTCTGTGACTTCTCTTCGCTGCAAATCTGGGATAACATAGTTTTCGTCTGAATTAGGTTGTCTGGTTGGTTGTTCATTTGAAGACGTGAATTATCTGGTGACAACCAAAGACGATGTCGTTCAGTGGGATAGGTATTGGTCTGAGTGTGGTGTTTGGCTTCCTTCTTATGGCTCTTATTGCTCAGCTTTACTATTTGTTGTGGCGGAAAAGGAGAAGAACCCACGAAGAGATTGGAAATGATGAGAGCAATTATACGAAGCGAATGCTCGACGGAGCGTGCTGGAGGACACTGTCTTCACTGCAAACTACCACCAGAGTTCCGGAAACGAAGATTCTAGAAACTGACGTTGAGTCTGGTCTTGCTACTATTAACAAGGATGTAGTGTTCAAGAGCTTAGGAGAAGATAGTGTAGAATCAGAGCTTATGAGGCTGCACAATCTCGCTGGTCCCCCCAGATTTCTCTTCACAATCAAGGAGGAGACTATGGAGGATTTGGAATCTGAGGATGGGAAATCCAGAAAGGGGTCGAGAACTAGGAGCTTGAGTGATCTTGTGGTGGCGATTGATACTCCATTTCTCACGCCTCTGCCTTCATCACCGTTGAAATCCCCTTTGAACCCTCTTGATTCTTACAAGCACCAGGGATTCAACCCTCTCTTTGAATCATTGTCGGAACCAGAGATTAACAGATTTAGATCTTCTTCTCCTCCTCCGAAGTTTAAGTTCCTGAGAGATGCAGAGGAGAAATTATACCGAAGAATGATTGAAGAAGCTCACAAGCGAGCACAGAGCAATCAAGTTCAAGGGTCCGTTTCAGAATCTGGGGTTAAAGATTCTCCAAACCCAACAACGGTGGTGATAGATGAGAGAGATGGGTCATTTCTCAGACTCATCAAGAACAGAGAGAGGGATCAGAGAGAGATTCAACAACATCAGGTTCTTCCGTTGGCATCGTCTCCTACAACATTCAGACCACTAGAGAAGGAATCGATGGTTCGCTAGATTTTCCCTGAGTAAAAATATCACGCCTCTGTTCATTTTTTTTTACCTCCATATGCAGAAGATTAATTTGTCTAAATGACTTGTGTACTAATTTCATGTTTTATAATTTACATAGCCTTATGGTGAATTTTTCTAGTCTGTTTTGTTGTGTGCGCCTTGGAATGATCATGATGGCTGCTGATTAGCGCATATTTTGCGAACCGAGTAAAAGAACTTGGTGGGGGCATTACGTTGTTGGTCTAATCCCCCATGTTTGCTGTGGCCTTAACCGGTTAATCATTCATGTGAATGATGGCTGTTTGGTACCGAATTTCTTTCTTTCTTTTTTAATAAACTCAATTATTCACTTTTTTTTTCAAAAGAAATAAATATCCAAAAACCATTTCATTATCCTAGTATGCATAGGCTGGCCTCATGTGCCTGCCTTTGTTTTTGTTGCTTTTCTTAGACGAAACGTGCAATCCTCACTTGTGTATTTTCAAATGAACTCTGAGAAATGCTGACGCGATGGTAAATAAATTCAAAAAGAGAGAAGCTCGTAATTCTACCAAAATTTGATGTGGCGGAAGTGTAACGTTGAATCTGCAATGAAAACGCCGGGAACAGAGTGGTTTCCAGGTAAGGATTGCTGGGAGAGGGTGTTGAAAAATTTAACCCAGACTTCCTGAAAAGAATTGCACCTTTCTTTAATATTAAAAAAATTCTTTACCATCTTCTTCGTCACGATGAAGCTTTTGTCTTTATCGATCCATTTCCAAGTACTTTATTGCAGTAAAGTGGCCTTTCAAGATAAAAGTTCAAAATGTATTTAGTAGGTTGTGTTGGGAGAGGAGAAGAGAAGCGACCTCCAATAGGCAGTGAATTAGGACCTAATCTAAACCAAAACACGTCATTAAATGGGAGGCTCCTCCAGAGCATGAAAACGACAACGTTGAAAACGGTGCGTCGAACTCAATCGAAAATGGAGACTATGAACTATTACCTAAACAACGAGAAATGTCATTGTAGTTATCACGCGATTCGGCCGAAAGTTTCCCCCAACCCAACCCACAAAGTGTAGGCTCTCTTCTCTTGCTTTTGAAATTTAAACTTTTAAGTGAAAAATACCAAACCCAACAATCTACTAGTGAGGCCGAGGGTTCTTATTTTATGGCATATGTTCAAAATTTGAATGATTAGAAACAAGATGACGTTGAATTCTTGGATAAGAATGGTTGCGCAATATCTGGAAAATTGGGGATTGAGCAGGTTTTTTTTTTTTTTGCATGTGAAATAATCGGGCAGGCTCAGAAAAATGGTCCTGATATTACGAGTCTATTTGTCGGTCCCACTCGGCTCTAACTTGTCCAGAATTCAAATTGTTCGCTTGGTTTGAATCAGAAACCAGAAGGCATCAAAATTTAAGAAACGCTAGGCATTTATTGTTCTTGTTTGTATAAAGACATTTCGCCATCTCTTCTTCTCCACTTGCAAGTTGGAAGACGTGGATTTAACATGTAGACGACGATGCCAGAAAGATCTCCCACTGAATTAACAGAATATTTTATTGACGGTAGTATTTCTTGATCATTGGCTGCAACTCCTAATATTATTATTATACCTGTGTTTCTTATTGGTGAAGTCAGGGTTTATTTCTTTTAATCAGGAAGGATAGATGCTTCTTTTGGCTAATATCAGGAGCGTTGTTTAATGGGTTCTCGTGTCATCAAACGTATAATCGAGCAATACTTGAGATTTGATTTGAATAATTGAAGGGGAAGTGAGAATATGCTATCGAACTTGACAAAGGCTCGCCAGCTCACTCTCTCTGTCTCACTAGTCCCTTTCTCTGGCTTGATTTGAGATGAAGCGACACTTAACATTAGATTAGGTTATCTTCATTTCAAGGACGTTTGATTTAAAATTGAGCACTGCTAAAACGTACCAAGATAAGTAGGGAATTTCCCTTGATTGAGAATTTCTTTGTCCCCGGCTTTGATTTTAATTTCTCATTTGTTCTGATCTTATCTTCATAAACACATGGGTCCCACCATAGTTCAAAGAAAATCACCGAAAAAACTGGTACCGTTGTCAAGACACTTAATGCGGTAAACAAGAAAGCAATTAATTGTGGGAATTTTTTTATGAAATACCCAACCTTAGTAAAAACACGTTAAATAATATTTACAGTTAAAATTTCTCTAATTATTTAAAATATATTTTTATTGAGTTTGAATGTTAGAGAAAAATTTTCCTAGTCAATTCTTATTTAAAAAAAATTCCTAGTCAAATACTCATACCTTTTTTCTTTTTTTTTTTCTTTGGTATAAAATTTTTTAGAAAGGGGTTTGACTCACCTATATTCTAATGGTAGGATGAAGTCACTCTTTTTCTTAGGCGATACCAATATTAAATAGGGTGAATTGTCTATTATCCTCAAGCGTAAACCTAGACATTCAGGAATTAAGATGTCTCCCTAAGAGCCGTAATTGGAATAACAATAAAATAGTACTCCCCAAAAATTGAACACGCTCTAAATAGTTGCATATATATTTTTTTATTAGTTGCCTACTCGGTTCACTAGAACTTTGCCCTGACTACATCTGGATCCGACTCGCGTCGTGCACCTGGCTATGGTAGGTGAATCTCTCAACGGAGATTTTTTACATACGCCAAGGCTCAAACTCAAGACTCGCTTAAGTGATACCGAGCTGCTTACTACTCGGACCAACGTTTCACCTGTCTGTTTCTGCTTTATTTATGAAAGGCCATACCAGTACAAGGCTTTTATTTGGGCGGCCCCTAAAAGCCCACGAGTCCTTTCAGGCAAAAGGATCTTATGTGTTGGGCCCAGATTATGGGAACCTTTATCATGATGGGCCTAGTCCATACTGATTAGGCCCAGCGAGTTACGGAGCTTCTTCTTATTCGCCCTTCGGGACTTCAATCCGACGACAGAGCCGGGGACAGATTTTTGTTCTCCGTCCACCTAAAACAGGAAATATAGTCACACTTGATGCATGGGGCACCTTAATATTTTTGTATATAAAAACTGTGACAAATAAAAGATTATTTTTTTTAAAACAAAATCATTCATAATTTTCATATTGTTTAATGCATGCTAAGGATAAGTTTTAGGTTGTTGGGAAAAAAAGGATTTTTAACGTGTGTTTGAAAATTTGTTAGTCTTGGCCAACACCATCAAAGCAATGTGAGAATAATTTTGTAAAGAAAATTCGTTTCCAACATGTTTCCAGGTATAATTTAAACGCTTTATGAATAAATATCAGTGTTGCACGAATGAGAAGGGCAGTAATGGGTGAGGAAGGTGATATGAAACTGGGGAAAAGTGGGGTGCGGAGAATGGTGCCCACATCTATGTGGACCAACGAGGTATCTGATCTGTGCTATATATATATGTATGTATGAATAAAAGATTTGGAAGGCAAGTTGGTGGTGCTTTTTGATCTTTTCATGGATTATTAGATATAGTAATATGTGTGTGTGTGTGTGTGTGTGTTGGGGGTAGAGAAAATTACGTGATTAGTGAAACTTTTGGACGGAATATGCTTTGTGCTTTATTTGGCTGAAGCTGCAGCGAAAGAGATCAGGAAGGAGCGAGGCAACCAGCAGCAGTGACAATATATATATATATATATATATATATATATATATCATATATGAATGACCACGTCATCAGATGCATGCATGTGCAGTACTGTGCCACAAGTTTCCCTGGAACCGCAGTTACCAACACACAAATGATGAACAGGGACAATCGCTTTATATAAAATGAAGAGAAGTGGAATGGTTTTGTTTTGGATTGGAGTGAAGGATAAATGATTAGATGGGAATTGAAATGCCAGGCTCTCTTAATTGCTTTATTAGCATATGGCGCTGGTTTGGCGTGTGTTGGGAATCAATAAGTCTCATGCTTTATGGTGGGCCCCACGCATCTCATGCACGTGCATGGCCTCCTTTCTCTCTCGCTTCTCGCTCTCTCCCCACCAGTGAGTGAAACGCAGAGAAGGCTGCCATATTGGATGCCTTCTTTCCCCGAAACTAAAACAATAATAATAAGAATTGAAGAAAGAGGGAAATATAAATGAATGAAGTGATGGGTTAGCTTTATTCTTGATGGAAAAAGTATGATACTGCTGCTAGCTGTCACAAACAGTTATCTCTGTAATAGCCAAAGGGAATCAGATTCCAACACCACCATCAACCTTTGGTCCCTTTAACAGTTCCAAAAAGTTGGAATCATCCCCCACTCTTCTATATATATATATATATATATATATATCCATTACATTGTTCTTCTTCCTTACCACCTAACATAAATGCCCGTATACTCATCAAACTACAAGTTTCTCGTACCCAATTACTATATTTGTCTGTAACTCGATCTCTATGATTATTTTCTCTTCGCATATCATTATACAAGTTCTACTTAACTGAAATCATCGGATATGAAATGCATCGTACCTACAAAGTCTAGAACTACTAGTTATCTCTTTCTTTTGTATTTTATATATCCGCGCATCGTTTCTTGCTAGTAATAATATAAAGCGGCGAATCCTATATGGAGTGTCAAGAATATTAATTACTGGCCTCTTGGTTTTGCTTTTGAAACTGTGGTAACTGGGATGGCGACAAATCTTCATTTAAATTCCTCACATGGACGGTCAACGTAACGTATCCTTATCGCTGTTTTTAATAATGGGAATGACATTGCTTTCACTTGAAAGCGATTTCGAGCCCATCTTTACTAAAGACACTTGTACAATGCTTTACGTCTGCTTGACATTTCATTATTTCCACTTCTTTAAAGATTTCTATTGATTCGAGTTGGATTGCGCGAGTTTATAATATATTCCTTGTGCGTAATTAATTAATTTAGTCCTATACATTTTTTAATGAAAAACAAAACTGTCACAAGATCTAGATATTTTGCAATGTAGATTATCGTTGGGTACGAAATATATTTAGATGCATGGTTAATTATAATTAATTAAGTATTTTCGAAATTCAATATTTAAAGCTATAGAAATATTAATTAAGCTGACTTTTTTTAACAGTCCAAAAAAATAAAAAACCAGCACTACTACTAGAAAAAAAAATACTTTTTATGATAAGTAAAAGTAGTATTTAACGGCGGTTTTATAAACAATGTGAATATTATCACCGTTATAAGTTGAAAGATTTTACGGCGGTTTTGTAACCGGCGTGAAAATTGACTTTTGACGACTGTTATACTATTAACCGCTGTGAAAAGTCACTAGGTCAACTATCCATAGTCAGCCATTACAGTCACGCTCGTCAAAAGTATCAAACCAGATCTGGAGAAGAAGTAAAAAATCTGGTGGAGAAATTGAAAATTTAGAAACTTCTACTATTAAAACTCTTTGAAATTCTTTTGCTAAGATTTGTACGTCACTACCCAGCCACCACCAGCCACCATGGCCAACCTCGTCGAGAATATCAGCTAGATCTGGAGAAAAAGTTAAAAATCTGGTGGAGAAGTTCAAAATTTAGAAGCTTTTTCTGTTGAATCTCTTCGAGCTTCTCCTAACAAGATGGTGAAGAGCTTTCAAGAAGTATAGAGTTAAATGAGTGAAGAGAAAAGAAAACTTACAAATGACAACGGCTAGCATGACAACGATAGAGAGCGGTGACACCGCAAACTTGAGAAAATTACCGATCTTTAATTGTCGTTAAAATCTGGAGTAGGTAGGGTTGATCGACTATGAAAATATAAAACTGTTTATCATGATAAAGCTATAAAATTTCAAAATCTTTTTACGGCGATTTTTTGAAAAACCGCCTTTAAAAATAAACTTTTAATATTTTAATTACAAAAATACTACTACTTCTGTTCATGGTATTTTTTCGGAAAAGTTAGTAGTGCAAATTAAATGAGTATCTGCTTGCTGCAAAATGATAGCTAGGAGAGTTCATAATTAAGAACTAGAGAAGATTGGGAAGATGCATATGAATATGATATAATAATAAAGACAGCTGACATAAAGCTGAAGCAACGGAAATATATATATGTTTGAGGAAAGTTGATAGAAGCGGCCGGGAAGATGGGGAAAAAGATGGCGTGGAAGAAATTAAAGGATCGCCCATCACAGCATAGGAAACAAAAATGATAATTGCGACTTTTATTTTTGGCTAGCTAATTAACAGATAGATTGCTCTATGATTATATATTATGGAACATCACACGGAAATCTTTGATCCCACACCATTCCTTGATCTTCCTCTCTTTCTACGTACGTCTCTTTATAACCTCCACACGTATACTTATACGCCCCTCAATTTTACTTTTCTTTAATTTTGGCTTCCATCTTAATCTCATATATATTGAAAGTACTTTAATTTGCATGGAAAGAATGGGAGATGAAAGTGGTCGTTATGAAAGGGAAATGAGAGAGATCGATCGCTACGTGAGTCGGAGAATTCACTTCAAAAGAAGTGAATAGTTGGATCATGTGGTCATGGTCCTCTATCAAAGTTTCAATGGATCGAGTGAACGGCAATTCATGGACAAGGAAATTAAACATATTGCACTGCCTAAAGGAATGGATTGGATGCAAGGCTCAGCGTTCAACATCTTGCTTTCAAGAAAGAGATACCGAATCAAAAGACTCGTATGTCTACTTAGCTCATCATCAGGCTTAATTAAGCAGATTAACGCATGAATTGATTTATTGGGTTCTTTGGTTAAATTCAAATAAGGTAAATAATATTTTTCCGCAGTGAATGGCGTGGCAAGCTATATATGTGAAACGAATAAAAAACTTAAACGCAAGTTTTTTTGTTTTGTTTTTGACAGATTAAACTCAAGCTGATGACCAGTGAAGATAGGGTTGGATAGCGCCTCTAATATCTTACTCTTTAATACCTCTTATAATGTCAACCTTCAATTATTATTTTTCATTTGATTCTACATAAAATCAGAGATATTTTAACATCTCAGACGATGCATGCTTATCACACTAATATAAGTTGATAATTAAATTGTTTTTATACATATATGGCATACTTGTTACAACATGAGCAATAATATTTATTGAACCCTATTGTGCATGGCTAATTGTCTACCAGACGCTGAAGGTGATGATGATTTGTTTACCGAATTGTAATTTAACATTAATTAAAATATCAACACACGACGTCGCGGGGCTAGCAACTTTTTATTCAATCAATTTGACCAAAAGCCTTTCCAGATGAAAGTAAACATTTTTAACAAGCAAGTGCAGCAAAACACTTGCATGTCTTGCCAAAAGAGCAAGAAGAATTAATAAAACTTACGAGGCATGAAAATTTCTTATGGCCGAACGAAGAAAGGACGTGAATGGAGGATGATAAGTTTCTGCTTAACTTTCCTTTGTTTTTCCTTACTCATGCACACCCAATAAGGGTCCGAATCTGAGTGTGACTCTCGCCACTCCCAAAAAGAATGTTATTTTTTCTCCACCAAATCGGGGGACTCTGCACCGGAAAGAAAGGGGGGATTAACAGAAAAAAGCAAAGCCAAAATAGACAAAAGACACAAGCTAATGAATTGAACGTCCTCAATTTGAAGTATTATAATAATAATTGAAGCAATATAATCCTAAAGTGAAAGGGCGACTACAAGGATAGAGTGTCTATAGAGAATCTTAAAGAAAAAAGATATAACATTGGGATAAACTTCACATTTTCCTTTCCAAGCATTTATTTGATGTCATTATTGTTGGCGCTGTGCTCCCTACAACTTTAAGCACTGAATTTACCCGTGTTAGGCGTGTATACAAAAAGTAAAGCCATTATTCTAGTGAAGACAATCCCTAATTACTTGAATATATATATATACGGCTTTAATCATGTTGCAAACTTTTCCCCCTTCTATATATTCATGTTTTCTTTAATTTATGAATTAGACTGTCCTCGACTTTTCATTAATTATTCCACTCGCAGCTTCACTTGCGCGTCATTGTATTGTTAAGTGTGAGTCTTAGGGATAAACAAAATATCACACTTGTATGTGTTTTAATTATGGGTGCGCTTGATAATTAAGTTTATGTTAGAAGCTTTTGTGGCTCTTTTTCAAAGGATAATTAATTCAGTAATGAAAAAGCTGTTTGAAAGACTAAACATTACTGACTGCATCAGTTGGAGCTAAATTCCGTTGTGCTTACCTGCATTATTATATAGCAGCTTTGTGTTTTTTTTTCAACCCACGTATAATTAAAGACACTTATTACTTTTTCCTAGGTAGCTCCAGGTAATATATCATGTACGTATATTTCCATCTCGAAACGCTTTACAGAGGGTTTTGAGCTTAACAGATTTATTTGTTCCTTTCTTTCATTTTCTGCCCCCATTTTGCACGTTTAATTAATTAATCAATATAGAATGAAAGTCGCTATATATATATATATATGAAGCATGTCGTGCATGTCTCAGGGCCATGGATAAGCTAAAATTGTTTGATTACGTGAGGTGATCCCACCATTACTAGTATAGAATAGACAGTGATAATTAACTTTTCTCTGTATACGGTGTCGTCATGGTCCTTTCTCTCCATGAAGCATGGGAGCCACTATTCTCTTTGATGAACGCATATATATTTACTGTTACTAATGACCAATCAATCAATAAAGAAGGCTTATAGGTTAAGAAACTTCCCCCACTTAAAACCCTAAAAAAATATAATAGAACAAAAAGAGATAGAGAATATAAGAGAGAATAATAATATAAGAGCAAATTAAAGTAAACAAAAGCAAAGCACTCTCTCTCCTCCCCCTCCCCTTTGCTTTAATTCTTAGCTCTCTCCCTCCCTCTCCTCCCTCTCTTTAATTCTCCTTTTCTCTTTCCTTCTTTCTTTGCTCTGGTATTCCCTCAGTTTGATTCTCCACCATCTCTCTAAAGACCCATCAAACTTTAGAAAAAGAAAAACCATAAAAAGATCATCACACCACACCACCATGGTTTTCTCTTCTATTCCAGTCTATTTAGATCCTCCCAATTGGCAGCCGGTAAGGTTTTCCAATCTCCCTCTAATTTCAGCCACATCCTCCGAACCCTAAAAAGCTAATTTATTTCCCAAAGATTATTATTCCTATTCCTTGTAATATCTTCTTGAATATACCAGATTTTGTGTTTTCATATCATACTACTTCATCGTGAATCTTTTCTTTTCTTGTTTTCCCTGGGTTTTGAGGTTTTCTCTGTTTTGCAGCAACAAAATCATCAGCAATCAAATGGAACTGAAAGCACTCAGCTGCTTCCTCATGCTGGTGGTTGTGGTGCAGGTTCCGTCCGGCCTGGTTCGATGGCTGACCAGGCCCGGCTAGCGAAGCTACCACCTCCCGAGGCAGCCCTAAAGTGTCCCCGTTGCGAATCCACCAACACAAAATTTTGCTACTTCAACAATTACAACCTGTCTCAACCTCGTCACTTCTGCAAGACATGTCGGCGATACTGGACAAGAGGCGGCGCTCTAAGGAACGTTCCCGTCGGAGGCGGATGCAGAAGAAACAAGAAGAGCAAAAGGAGCCGCTCCAAGTCTCCGTCAGCCGCACCCCCCACCGCTGACAACAAGCAGACCCTTCTCCCCAACGCCGCCGCCAGTGCAATCCCCTCCGGCGCGGCCACAACCGAGTTGATCGGTCAGTTGCAGCAACCTTCCAACTTGCCATTCATGGCTTCTTTACAAAACCTGGGCGGCCGTTACGGCTTAGGGAACATGGGCCTGAGCTTGCGCGACATTTTAGCCCATACTGAGCCCATGGGCTTTCAAATCGGAGGAGTAGACAACCAGTGGCGCGCACAGCAGCAATTCCCTAATTTCATGAATGGGTTCGAGTCAAATGATTCAGTTGATTCTTCTTACCAGTTTCAAAGCGAGAGCATGGCCGTATTACAGAATGGAGTGATCGGAGAGTCAAGTTCCAGGGTTGCAACTCAGCTGCCACCTGTTAAATTGGAAGAGAGCGGAGCCCTAAATTTGTCAAGACCGCCGATAGGGAATAATAATAGTAATAATCAGTACTATTCATGGACTGATTTATCGGGTCTTGCTTCTTCTTCCACTAGCCACATCTTGTAAGTTAACATCTTGATGACCATTACATTATGGTCAGAAACATTGAAGGCACTCGATCCCAGTTCAAAATTAGTATTTCAGAAATGTTAACGCAGACAATGGTAGAATTTGGATCTTCTTCTTGGTGGTGTTCTTGTTTAAGTTTTATGTTGCTGCTTGTAACTGGTATTTCTTTAGGTTTTGCATGGGAGTTCGTCTCTTTTGTACTATATGGGTTGGTTTGTATAACTGAGTTCGTGCATTAATTAATGGTGTATCTCTATGGGATTTTTCTATGATTAGATCTTGTGTTTTCTCTATATATGGCAGTTTTCTGCAAGCTAGGTCACCCTATAGAGCACCAGTTTTCGCCCACATATGAGAACGATAAAGCACAAAGAAGAAAAGTGAAACAGTACTCAACAATGTGCCACTCCACGTTAGCTTTTGCTGAGGCTGTGTTTTCTTTAGTTAGAATTTCAAATTGAACACTTTTTTCCTCTTTCGCTGCCTCTTGACAAGCTTATTGCATCTTGGGAAAAAAGCTCTTAATCCAAAGCCAACATTGGCTTGGTTGGGATATGGATATTCTTTGTCATGACGATGGAGCATATATAGTTTTCTGGGATTAAACAAAGTGCCGCCGAGTAGTCTTCCCTATCTGAAATCTTTAATAAATGTGAGAGATTTGAAAAACATTAAAAGAAAAATGTTTAATGTTATTCTTTTCACGTTTTTATGATCAGAGGCATCAGAAAAGTTAGCTTCTATATATAGGTATGGTAATTATAAGGCAAACGACTTTATTACACCTACTTCAGACGTAGTCGCTTTTACATATTATATCTCTTGTTGCTCGATCATGCAAACTATTTAGCTCTCTGAATTTATGGTATGGGTAGTTCAGTCAGGCTTTGGCAGAAGCTGTTTATAATAATAGTATAAGTAGCAATTTCTGCAGAGTGATTGAGGAGTACTCATCCATGCATGGTAGTGAAATTCTGGGAAACATGAGTGGCAAATTTTGAACTCCCAGGAAATCGGTGGCCTCGTACTTTTTTATCGGTCAAGAGTCAAGTCGTTATGATGTAATAATCAGTGATAGATTCAATGAAATAATATGACGTCGTACGCGGTTGTTGGATTTACTCGAGGCTGAGGAGAAGACGCCAAAATCCCACTCAAAACCATGCAATTCCATATTCTACCAAACTGAAGTGAGGAGTATTCTAGAACTCTTTCACCACAATGATGAAATATTCTAACACTATATATTAATCATGAAATTCCTTTTGGGTTTATATATATATGGATTTCAAATTCCAAAAGCACGTAAAAGAAAAAGGGGCTACGGTCAAAAATAAGTGAGACTGAGCTTTCCAAGGAAAGTACTGTAGGATGATAGAGATAACAATATATATATATATGGGATTCAAATTAAGAGGTGTTGTAGAGTAATAATGAGAAGCTTTATTGCAATCTCAGCGGAAATTAATGAAAGGAGGAGGGGGAAAAAGCGAAGGATCAATTAAAATTGGGGGATAACTTTCGAGAGGGCCAATGGAGGGAGTGAAGAAGGAATAAAGTGGAAAAAACGCAGACAGACAAAAGCTACACATCTCTGGGGGTGTCTGTGAAATGGGACGAAGGCAATAAATGGGAAACCCTGATTGCGAAAATGTCGGTGAAGGAAGAAAACTCTGCAGCTAGACAGAGTGGTGTGGGCTAAACTTGCAGGGTTTCTGCAATTATGGGGTACGATCCTCAGAAGGGTTCGGAAACTCATGCACGCTTCATCTCCTCAAAGTCGCTCTTTCTCTTTCATTCTGCTTAATTTCTCTCTCCTCTCCCATTCTAAAATCAGGAGATACCCCTTTCCTTTTTAAATCCTGCGCCAAAGGGCCCCATGCAATACTTTTTTGTCTTCGTTAATAGATATATTGGCACGGTGCTTGGAACCGTCCAAATAGTTCTTACTTACAGAATAAAGAAAGGGTAATTATAAAATAACTCACGATTCCGAGTCTCATGTTAGCATCCATAAACAGGATTAAATGGACACATGAAATACCAAGATTAATTGCATATACGATGCATGAAAGAAAATAAGAAATCTATTTGCCCAAACAATTCCACAGCAGAATAAAGTTCCTAAAATTTTACATTTGTCCTTTCCTTCTTTTCATAATCATGTCTTTCTATTTGGTTTTCTTCTACGTCTAACTCTGTCTTACTTTTTGTTTTTTGGGTTCCTTTCCAGTTATCAGTGGTGGAGGCTAATATGGCGACACTCTGTGTAACCAAATATTGTATTTTGCACGTAGAATATAATGCTCACATAATAAAACGGATGCTTGCATTATTGGAATCCTATCCAGTAGGTTGTCTATGTGAAGGAAAGGATAAGAGCGCTATCTTTTCTCTTATTAATTCTCGCTGGAACAAGTATTCTTATTTAGTATTCGCTCCTCTAATAGAAGATATCTGCGCACAGATAAAGAAAACAATACCCTAAACTGTAGAAGATAAGAACTAGATATCTAAATTTTTTAATTTATTAGCAAATTTTAAATCTGCAAAACCAATTCAGATCTATAATGAACACAATGCAAAAAAAAAAAAAGGAATGAAATCTACAGAATCAACACAATCGCATATCCAAGTAGACAGGCACAGATCATCGTGGATGACAAAGGAGAAGGAAGAAATAGATGGAGAAGAAAACACAGATTGTGTTGCAAAATGTGTTCCCATGCATGCTGTCGGCGGTGAGAGCAAGCCGTTGCCGAGGTTTGCTATCACCTTAAAACATTGCCAGTGATGAGAGCTTGAAGACGGTGGTTGCTAGAGAACGACAATATCTATATTTGTGTGTTCAAGTGAGAAAGAAGCTAACAACGTTAAAGCATCTTATATGTCAGATTATAAGTTTATATAGCATAAAAATCTCGTGTGTTAAGAGGGCAGTATTAAAAGTGAACTTTTTAACAGCGTCTATTTGGAGGTATCAGTGTTATCTTATTATGCCTCAATCCACTCTTCATTCTAGCAGTTCTTTTCCTTAGAGAAAAATAGAAAAGAAATGTTATCTTATGGGTTTTATTTGAAACTATTTGTCCTAGGTGATTTCGAATTTCTTGGAGAAGTTACAATTGAAGTGAACATAGTAATTATCCTCAATTGCCGATTTGATTTATATATATTACTACCAATTTTGAATTGGAAAAGTAATTTCATAAATGATAGTGTGATGGACGAAGATCTACAAATTTTAGCATCTAGTTAACTGAAAGAAAGACTACTAGAAATTCAAAATTCAAGTTTACATGTTTACTCGCGAGTCTAACAATTGATTACCACTTTTTATTGATATTATCGAGTATGAATTTCGACATTATTATTCGATTTCCTTTTATATTTAAAATTAAAAAATTTAAAGAATTCAAATTCTCTCTTATTGATTTTGGTTGAAAACCAGAGACGCCGGGCAGACTCGACACATCCACGACAGAGAAATATTTTTTCTTTTTTAAAAAAAGACGGCAGTTGAGTAATATGTTTATACTAAAAACTTTCAAAATATAAAACTAAGAAGAATCTCATATCATGGACTACTTTCTAATCCGTGGAACATGTGGAGTAGACCACTTTAAAACGGAGCAATGGAAAGTTGTTGACCATACTATTTTTTTTTTTACAATAAAGGGCATGTGCGCTCTAGATAAATAAAACTAATCTACAAGGAGATTAAATCCTAAAATCTTGTTGATAACCATATCCCTTAAATATGAAGTGTAGGAGTGATACATTGTTGTAAATCTTAAACCTTTTTTTGCTAGAGTATCTACAATTAGATTGTGAACTTTATATATATGTTGTAACTGTACTTCCCACAATGACTTTAGAAGATAATTTATTTGTGAAAGTAACAAGCTGCATCTATTATTTCTCAATTTCGACAACATCTCTACCATATTCTTGGCATCAGACTCTAAAATTACTTTCTTAAACTCCATTTCCCAAGCAAGTTTTAATCTTTTATACACCGCCAACTGCTATGCTTCAAATGCGTTACACGATGCCAACATATTTATAAATCCTACCACCCATCTTCCAGTATGATCCCTAATAATACCCCTACATCTTGCTCTATTGTGTGTTGCTGTGAAAGCTCTATCCACATTAACTTTAATCTATTCTGGAGGGGGAGGTCGCCAATGAGATGAACGTGGAGATATTAATTCCTTATCTAATTGCTCAACAACATATACCTTATCTAATTGGCCAATGAGTTGACCATACTATTTAAATTGGGAGTATGTATGGTAATCACAAGTTGCAAGTAGTTTTTTTTTTTTGTCCACCCGGTTTACCGGAGTTTTACCTCGACTACATTCGGATCCGACCCGCGTCGCCCACCTGGCTATGGTGGGTGAGTCTCCCAACGGGGATTTTCTACGTACGCCAAGGTTCGAACTCGAGACCTTGCTTAAGCGATACCGAACCGCTTATTACTCGGACTAACCCCCGTTGATAGTTGCAAGTAGTTAAACAGAGAAAGCAAAGGCCCAATGAAACTTCAACAGATAAAAAGTAGGTGGGCATGAGCCCTTAGAATGGATCGAGCAATTGAGGCCGCTGAACCTGTCAAACCTCCTTTCATTCTTTTTTCCCAAGTTGGCGACCACAAATTCAACATGAAACCACCAATTAAGTTCAAATACAATTTCAGTTGGCAACTCTACCGTTCAATCCACTCGACTCGCTTTGTGTGTGTGTGTGTGTGTTTTGGCCATCGCTTGGCTGGCTATTTTTAGTAAAGAATTGAAATGCACTTTTTGTTAACTATTTTCTATTAAATTCTTCCTTTTTTTTTGCTACCAAAAAAAATTCTTCCATTCAATTATTATGTGTAAACTGTAAAAACTTTTTTTTAGTTGCCCACCGATTCACCGGAGCTTTGCCCCGACTACATCTGGATCCGACCCGCATCGCATCCGAATGTAGTTGGGGCAAAGCTCCGGTGAACCGGATGGACAAAAAACAAAAAATGTTTAATAATCAGTACTGATATGTAGCCAGGTAGCTATAATAAACAGTACTATACATTTTGTCCCTTTTCCTCATTGCAGCTAATAATCTGTGTTTCCGTCTCCAAGTATAAAAAAATAAATAACTAAATTTTTTATACAAAGAAAAATTAGTTTTGTTGATAAAATGTTTTAACTATGCCAAATTTTGTTTTTTCTTCTCAAACATACACTTAATAAAGTCATTAAAATTAAACAAAGGTTAAAATGAAAAATGTGCATTAGTTACACCACTGACTTCCTCCAGTTCTCTTACATTTTGGAACAAAAACAGAGTCTAACAATCCTCTTATAAATGGAGATGAGAGAGTATATCCTATGTTTCTGTCCAAGTACATGAAACATCTCTTCATTAAATTTGAGGATGATTGGGGTAAAACACGTTACAATTATACATTTCCACGTAAGATGCATCCCACCTTTTCCTTTGATTTCTCTCCCCCATTTTAATGTCTTTGTATTCTATCCCTGTATCCCACACAAACAAATGAATGACTTAATGGAGTGGACAGGTGATCTTCCACCCTACCCTCCAAAGAAGACCTCGCTCTCTCAATACTTAAAATAGAAGAAAAGAAACAACAACAGCAACAGGACAAAAACCTCAGCTATCAACAAGGTTAGTAATAGAAGGGGGCTGTATATCCTGATTCTGAACTTGCACTTCAGTCTCTGTTTGAACTTCCTGCTGCTGCTGCTCAAGGAATCTGCTCATTCGCTCGAGCAACTGTGCAGCCTTTCTTTTGCCTCTGTCTGTACCATTTTGAGCCAGATCCAACAATGGACCCATCACACCAAGATCTTGAGCTTGCGCTAGATATTGCTGATCTCCGGAACAAAGGTGTACTAAAACAGCAGCTGCATTCTCTTTGTTTCTTGGGGATCCATTCCCAATGACCCCTACCAAAACCGGAACAGCCTCCGCAGCACCAATTGCAACCTTCCCTTCTGGATGACTAGCCAATATTGCCAATATGGCCAGTGCTTCATCAACCATTCCACCACCGGGTTCTGTTAGCAGTCGCATTAGTGTAGGAACAACACCAGCCCTCACTGCTTTTCCCTTGTTACCCTGGTATATGCACAAATTGAAGAGTGCCGTTGCAGCATCTTTTTTACCCCTTTGCGTACCTTCGCTTAGCAGTGTCACTAGTGGTGGGATGGCCCCTGAGGATCCGATAGTAACCTTATTTTCATCTATGACTGAGAGGCTGAAAAGTGTCGCTGCTGCATTTTCCCGAGCTTCCATGCTGCCCTTCCTGAGCACATGAACTACGCCAGGAACTGCCCCAGAAGATATGATACTTCCTTTGTTATTCTCACAAATGGAAAGATTTAAAAGAGCTGTCACAGCGTGCTCTTGAGTTCGGCAGTCAGGTATAGAGAGGAGGCCAACAAGGAGTGGTATTGCACCAGCTTCAGCAATGGCCACACGGTTATCTGCATTGCGTTTTGCTAAAAGACGGATCTCACCTGCTGCTGATCTCTGGTCTTCAGGATTAGCAGATGTAAGCTTACGGAGAAGATTTTCGATCTTACTACGCTCAGCTGGTGAGCAGGCAGATGCTGACTTACTAAGCCGGGAACTGCTGGGTCGTTTTGGAGGTTCCATGCCATTGGCTTCACACCATTGTGCTATGAGGCTTCGTAAGACATAATTGGGTGTGAGAACAGTGCTAGTAAGCGTCTGCTGTGTTTTTGGACAGGTGCCACGCCCTGATTCCAACCACTTCTCAATACAAGAACGCTCATAAGTCTGCAGTCAAGAGAACACAATACATTAGTGGCAACTTGACACACAAGCATGCTGATTCTTCAGTGGGCTTAAGAATCAGAAGTATGAACTGGAACATTTAACAGCAGTTGTATACTTATATATCAGGATCACATCAGTGAAAGCCTTCAATATTTCAAATTCTTTGAAAGCCACACTGAGACTTGTCAATATAAAAAGCAACTGCACGTATCAAAACTTCTCCTAAATTAAGCTATTCTAGAAATAAATTAGATTCTTAAAATTTTTGCTTAACATTATGAATTCATTTTGCTGCAACTTTACATTCAAGTGGATTAAGTAAACTTCTGATTGGAAGCGACAAAAAGGAGGGTGGCTAAGTACACACCATATGAACTTTTCTGTTTGAGAGCATCTCAGATTGCACATACCTGTCCTGTGGAAACAATAACAGGATCTTTCATCAATTCCAGGGAAATTGGACATCGAAAATCATTGGGGATAATCGGGGCAGGATGACCCTTTTCACTCATCCCATGGCTGCTACTGCACGAAGAAAGGCCTTTTCCACCTTCAGTATCATTCATGACTAGATTCTCTGTTTGTGCGTAATCCTTTATTTTTTTCAGTAACATTGACATCTTCTCGATACTTGCTCCCGGATCCCCCCCACTTGCTGCTACCATCTCATGCAAAGCTAGTGACTCTTGTGTAAGATCAGATATTCCCATCAATTGCAATTTTTCAGCTAATCTCCTTAGAACAGCTGGATCTGTTGCTGCATCACAGCTCTTATCATAAATTGACAAGATATCCTCATACAACTCATCATCAGGTGCATCAGCCCTTCCTTTGGCTCTTCTGAATTGTGTCAGAACAAGCTCAACCTAGAAACACAGTTTTTTTCCTAAGTGAATGCAACAGTTTTAAAAGAACTCATCAAATGCATAAAACGGGGAACATTACCTGCTCTTTAACTTCATCTGATATGTCAAGTTTGTCATATGAAATTCCACTCAAGGCTTGTTCTAATTGAGCCGTCACCTCGTGGTATTGTTTCATAATCTGCTCCCTCTCTAAGACCTGTAATAAAAATAATTAATGTTTAAAGACAAAGAAGAAGATGATGAAGACATAATCCAGAGTCATTTTGTTTTTATGACACAAGGTACTAGCTAGGAGTTTTAGCAAGCAATGCAAAATCTAAGACACCTAAAGTCCCGCAACAGAAAGCATTTTTTTTCAAAATTGTCTTCAACCATGCTATGCACATTACCACAACAGCAACAACAAAACTTATCCCACTTTTTAGTGAGTAGGCTACATGGATTGAATGATGCCACTAAGCTCTATAAGCAACCAACTCTTAAAATATACCATCTATAAACAGATTCCAATTGATGAATTCCTTGAGTATCGTTCTTAGTCTCCCTCTGTCTCTCTTCATAGGGCTAAAAACCATCTACTCAACTTTTCTCACATTTGCCTCTATCGACCTGCTTTATACATGTTCAAACAATCTTAAACAGTCCTCTAACATTTTCCCCCCAATAAATGTCACGCAGACTTTTCCTCCTACGCAATTACTATGAACCTTGTATTTTCTTGTATGACCATTTATCTATCTCAACATTCTCATCCCTGTTATCCCAACTTCCTGCTCCTATTGTCCACTCCAACCAACATTCACTACCTTCAACGCCCAACATGCACGTTACTAATATCTAGAAATCAGGAATTTAGAAATGAACCAATAACACAAATTTATGTTCCTCCTAAAATCTGTGAGTAACCCGATGTTCCAATATAGATATTAAAATAATACATATCAATTAAATGACATTATTTGCATTTCAAATAGTACACATACAAATTAACCTGCTTGATTCATCTGGGACCTAATATAGTTTGATTATTACAAGTCGAAAAGCTATGACGATTAAAATTCTTAAGAAGTTCATGTATATCTTTTTCCCTCAAGTCTTAGCCAGAATACATCTGAGGAATGGAACAAGATTCGGTTTATTGTGCAAAACTGGGAATAGAATATGCTCCTGATTCCAAAGTAAAGGTTAAGAACCAGTTCTGGGCTGGATTAATATTCAGGAAAAGTCAAAGCTTACGAAAGCTAATAGCCACATATAATATTTCATTACACCCCTGACGTTATAAAAATGAATTACTCTTAACCTCTCATCTTGAACTTTCCCATGCCGCTAGAAGCATTGATCGAGAGAATATAGGTCTGGAATCTTATAAATATTTGGGACAACGTGAAAGATAGATACGTTTCTTCTTTTCTAAGTTTTCCCCTTCTTTCCAGTTAAACGGAAGACTCCATAAACTATTTAACTGCACAGGTTATATGAGAACCCAGAACCAGTGGAGACGAAATAAATCGCAAGGATGGATAGAAATGTCCTAAACAAACTGCAATTGGAAGAGGCCTCCTCAACAAATAAAAACGAATATATTCTTATTTTATGGATTTTTTTCCCCGAAAAATTGATTTGCATTCTTATACTCATAATCAACAATAGTTAACTGTCCATCCCTGAACAATATTATGGTTAAAAAACACTGCTTATGAAGATCAAAACACTTCTAATCCAGCAGTTTTCAACCATATACTATCAGAAGAGATACGATAGAAAGCAAATTAATATTCGGCTTCTGTGTTAGCATTACGGATCGCAACACAGGAACAACCACACAAGAACATCGCTCCTCCCTCACATATATGAATGAGCAATAAACTACTTTTTGCTCAATTGAATGCGTTTCGAAATTTTACTGAAAAGCCTAAAACAAAATCAATTCAGAGTAGCGTAAAAATTAATACGGCAAGTGAGCTCGCAGTTGCTTTCCCAATAGCTCTTAAAAATATCACCACCGAAAGATCAATATATCCAAAAATCAAACCACTTATAATGAAATCGCATGGAAGAACAAAATACCAAGTAAGGAATGAAAAGGAGGAAGAAAAAAATGCAAAGACCATTAAGACGAATCGAATAATACTCACACACCATATAAATCTTGCTGCCATCGCTCCCGAATCTGAGAAGTTGTTTGGCCGATTCTAAAGCTCCCTCGAAGGAAATCAAAGCTTTCAAGGTCTCTTCAGGCGACGCCTCTTTGCTGTCCCTAATCTCTTCGAACATTGGAATCAACAACTTCAACCTCCTTGCCAAATTGCAGTACTGCTTCTTGACTGTGCTCCTGTAGTCCGATATCGCAGCTATCTCATTTATCGTGTCAATCGAACTCTTCACTATAGCCGCTTTGTCTTCCTCCATGGCAGCTTCCAGCATCAGATCTCACTATAGGGAGCGTTTCAGCTTCACGAAACCAACTAACCAGCGGCAATAAACAGATAACGCTGCTCTGAATCTCTTAACTACCTGCTAAAATTCGCGGAAATCGGGATGGTTGGTCATACCCGTCGTCAATGAGAGGGGATTTTCAGGAAGAGCGTTTTAGAGCTGAGACGGGGGAAAGAGATTATTGCAAAAGAGGGAATGTGAGAAACACGCGCAAAGACTTGCCTTTGCCCTGCTGCGGCGCGGCTGACGCTGAGTGAGCTAACCAAGGTTGGGTTAGGGAGTAAACCGGAGTTAGTAAAAGATCAAGATCATACGAGAGCATAGGCCTGTTTAGATAGGATTTTGAAAAAGGGCTTATGAAAAAAAAAAAACTTATGAATAACTTATGGAAAAGGATTTTTGGAGAAGTGTTTATGGGAAAAAAGTGATTTTGAATAAATAGGTGTTTGGATAGTTATTTTTAGAATAACTTTTTATGATGGTAAATTACCAAAAAGGGTATGATTTGATTTAAAGTAATAGAGAGGAGGGAGGTAGAGAAAAGAGAAGAGAGAGGAGAGAGGGAAGAGAGGAGAAAGGAGAGAGAGTGTAAGAAAAAGTAGAAGAGAGGAGAGAGGGTGTAAGAAAAAGTAGAAGAGAGGAGAGAGGGTGTAAGAAAAAGTAGGGGTAAGATAGTAATTGGATAGTCTATAAGTGCTTTTACTGTTGAAAAAGCTATTTTAAATAGCTTATTCAAAACCATGGTTTTAAACCATGGTTTTGTCCAAAAGCACTTATGGACAAATAAGCCTGTTTGTTTTAAAATTTTCTCAAACCGAGGGTTGGGCTAAAAGCCTTTTAAAACCGCGGTTTAGAGCGTTGCCAAACAGGCCCTATACTATCGCTGTGCCTGTGCTGAGCCGAATGCTGACTTGTGTAATTGCACTGAAGGCGCTTCGGCTTCGGCTAATGCGGCGGCGGAGGTAAGAATCGGTTAATTCGGTTAAAAACGTTCGCAAAATAACGGGAATTAATGCGGCTCAACACTGAGCGACCGACCAAGCGGCATCCCCTGCGCGACTGTCCATTCCTTTTATCTTTTTTTGACCACTGAACTGAGTCTCTGTGCTTCCATCAAAATCATCGATTACTAGGCCCTACCTGGGGATGCATGGATGTCTTGTTCTTGAAAGAAACATAAATAACGAAATAATTCTTTAACGTATAATTTACTCGGCAAGTATTTTAGCGCTTCTTCCGCGTTTCACCGTATTGTTTATTCCCCCCCCCCCCTTGTGTAATTAAGGCTTCCGTTGATACTAGTAGTGTGGGGAAAGTATTGAGCCTGCGATATTAATTAATTTCAAATTTAGGTTCTCGATCAGAATCCGAACACGTTACATGACTGTGATTGATAACGTGGATATTTTTCATTGTGATTAACATCAATTATTTGAAAGCCATATGTGATGGCAATATTATGTTATGGTGACATCATATTATTATTCATAAAATTAATGATATAAAGTAATTGAGTATCATTAAAAAAAATGGGGAAAAGACATGAGAAGGGAACGAGTGTGGGATATATGCATCGAAGGGAGGAGTAGTTAAAGTAAGGATGAAGATGTTGATGGTAATTGGTAGTTAACTTGACTTAGTTATTAGATGTCGAGAACGTAACTAAGAGAAGGAAAAGGGTATTTATTGGATGGCGTTTGAGATGGGATAACACGGAATTAACAAAAGGGGGTTGCAATATAGTAGGATAAAACATAATTAAGGAGGGGGCTCATGGTATGCATGCATGCAGGAGTCACACTTCAGGTAAATGACAAGGGGAAAGGGAGGACTTGGCAAAAAGAAAGAGAAAGGTCAAAAGCGATATAATGGGGGGATATGACCCATGCGGTGCAACAAGAATGTGGGTAAGAACAAGTGGGAACACCTGTTTTATCAGTGATAAGGGCCATTGCTTGCTTCTCATTATTCAAAAGAAGCCGATACGCCTAGTATTAATAATATAACACCAAGCAATTAGCAATTGCAGTACTCACCCTCGTGATCTGCAAGTTTTCTCGTGCCATTTGGGTTCTTTTCGAAATAGATTTTTGTGGGTGGGGACAATTTCTCATCTTCTAGCTCCCCATTGCTTGGCACATTTTATCGTTTAGCATGCACATGAACCCGTTTGGTACATCCATATCATATGTTGGTCTCTTGCACATTCAGCGGATTGTTTAATTTTACGCCCGGAAGGAGAACAGCCTGAGGGGATGGATAATTGTGCAAACGTGTATGTGTTCGTATACTATTCTTTTTTTGCCATGTTTAATAGGCTTTTGTGTATATTATTTATATATATGTAAGTTGATCATCATTTTAATATCTCGTTTTACCAAATGATAGTCTAGGTCTTCACATTGAAGGTAGATAAAATACCCCAAATGTATGTAGAGGCCCCTTATTCACTCAAAGGATCAAAGTGGAACACGTGTTTTATTAATCTCGGGAGGAGTTTTTATCCTTTTAAATAGTTTATTGATTTGTTGGATATTTTATTGTTTGATCAAGTAACGAGATATAACGCGTAGGTCTGGTGTTGTCACTTGACTGGGATAAAGACGAGGGCCCTTAATTGACCGACATTTTTATTTATTTAATGAAATCAATTATCGACGATGATGAATAGGTAATATTGATCTTGACAACGTAACTAACGTATTGCTCCCTAGAATTTCCTAACCAGCGACAAATTCTTCCTGAGTCACCATCAATATTATACTAAGCCTCCTCATTAGTCAGAAGATGCTTTTCATGTTTTACTTCCTTCTAATCTCTAATTTTTCGTAACATTCCTGCGTCGAATATATCAAAATCACTGTAGCGACTCACACGACACCCTCACTTAATAATTCAGTCTTGAAACTTGCATATATCGCAACAGAATGGGCTCTGATCCATGGTAATCGGATAGAGATTTACATAACACGTATCCCCTCTATATTGTTAATGCTAATTACTAATTCATGCTTATTAAATACTCGTAGTAAATAATAAATTAAAAACAAACTGTAGAGATAAATTGTTTCCATTAAAAAAAGAAAAGGTGTGAGCAAAACCGCACGCCAAAAGAAGCTCAAGGAAGAGTCCAGAGCGATTCGATTATGGGGGGCCAGAAAATTCTTCCACGTGTCAATCGATGGTTGGGCTCAGACACGTAATGGCAGAACTGGCCAATGTGTGTGGGGCCATTCTCAGAGCATCCCCCGTGTCCTGAAAACTAAAAAGTCAAACGGAATGGCGAGACCATTTCAAGATTTTGTGGAATCCTCACCGCACGTAATCAAGTTACGCGTTTTCCCCACCGTCAGATAGAAACCAGCCTGCTTAATCGCTTGCGGATCTGATACGGGGGGCCCACCTGCCTGGAGGAGGGTAAGCGATAGCCAGAAGTGGTCTGCGCCACTTAGCCGATTCTCTTCGGCTCACTTCCTTCCAGTAATCGGCTTCACGGCTCGAAGCAAGTACAGTACGTTCAGAGTTGCCAGGATATAACTTATAAAATATTCTCGGATATAAAGATGCCTTTTTTCTTTAGCCCTTAATTCCTGTTCGAGTGACTTCCTTTGCAATGGGTATTTTTATCGCGCTGATTTCTTTCATTCTTAATTCCTGTATTTTTTTTCTAAAAAAAAATCTTCAATGTTAGATTTACGTCACTACTGGGACATATGTGATCACTGGACAAACTTGTTTCCCAAATCACATCAGTAGGGTGATCTGTGATCGTCTTGTTAAATATTCTTTTTATATCTGGTAAAATTATAATTAACTGCTGAATTTTGTATTTTTAAAATTTGAAAATTATATCTAATTCTTTCTTGTCGACATTCAAATCATGAGATGTTGAGTGGATTTTTTTTTTGGGTGTTCCCTTCTGGTAGGTATTCGAATTAGGTCGAGTTGATTCATGTAGGTGCTGACCTTTTGTTTTTTTCGACAACTTTATCTACGCATGAGCTAGCCTTTGATTCGTTAGCTTACACAAAAAGAAGCGTCGA
Source organism: Leucaena leucocephala (assembly GCA_037074615.1). Lineage (NCBI taxonomy): Eukaryota > Viridiplantae > Streptophyta > Magnoliopsida > Fabales > Fabaceae > Leucaena > Leucaena leucocephala. Next base: position 15,215,695 of record CM073544.1, read on the forward strand.
TTTTTTTGTTATGTATAAGAATTTAAAAAAAAAATTAAACTCATCTACCATATAAAACTACCAAATAAAAGTAAAGTAATTTTTTTTTTTAAATACTACTAATATCAGGTAGGACGAGCTATCTATTATTTTTAAGTATAAACTTAGATACTCAAGAGTTATGATGTCTCCCTAAACGCCGTAATTGAAGCAATAATAATGTGGTACTCTCGAATACGCTCAAAATAATTATATGTCTCATCCTTTCGCCAGTTGAATTCATAGACGATAGATAAAAAAGCATAATTAGATGCATTGAAATAACTTGCTAAGTTAAATGAGCCAAATACAATATTATATAGACTAGTTCATAGTACAAAGTACCTATAAATTAGCACATATAATAAAAAAATAATTCGTATTTTATAAAAATGTGAGTTTAATTCTTACTGTTATTATTAAGACTCTTTTGATAGACGATTTAATAAATCTCCTGTAAATACTTTATAAGTTTTAGGGATGTAGCCTTAATAAGGGTATTAGTATTAAACCTACCAAATTTTATTGTACCAAAAAATTAAAATTCAAGAAGTTTGAAAAGTTCAATTTCAATACGATTAATTATTCTTAAATAGGAATTTTGATAAATTTGACCACAATTTTCAAGACAATATAACACTGTATATTATAACGCCATTTAAATAAGGCTGAAAATTTTATTTAAAAAAGTACTTATATTTAATATTTTACTGTAATATTTAAATAAGATTTATTATCTCAAATAAAAGATACTCTTGCGCAACTAAATAGATAAGATGAATTTTAAGTAACCCTTAAAAAGTTTTAAAACATTGTTACTAAAGATGATGAATAGATCGGAGTTGGGGAAAAAATAAGAACTTATGTATAAGTAGAGCTTTGAAGTTCACAATTCAAACTTGTATATCTATAACGCGAGATTCTCATTTTACATTAATTCATCTCCTTACAAAGGTGTTTTATTACCATCCTCCCAAAAGTTATCAATAAAGATGCCTCGTATCAATAGTAAGTCTCAAACGTACATTCTTACAAAATATAGGACACACGCCTATGGAACATGAACCGACTTTCTCTAGGATGTAAGGGATAGATGAGTTGGAGGAACAGGAATTAATTTTAATGCCCCGATTGACCCGTTTTGTTTTTGAATGACTTGTCCCTAATAATTCATTAGAAGAAGGAGGACACGCGCTAGTACAAAAGGTTTTTATCGCACTGATATCTTAGGGAGTAAAAAGAAAACGTAGAACGGAGGACGATGAGAATGAGAGGCGACGAGGGGTAACGGAAAAAACGGAGAGAAGGGGCCCACATAGAAGGGGCAAACTCAGCAGCACATGGCGGAGGGTGGAGGCAATGATGGGGCCGTCCCCAGTTACAAGAGGAGCGAATCTCATGGTCGCCTCCACGTGGGGCCCCGCCATTCGAGCTCCTCAGTGAGGCGGCGCAGAAGCGTGTGATCTTCTCCTAAAAAGACAGCTCATATCCCCCTCTAACCATGGTTTCCTGCTGCCCTTCCACTAAACTATACTGAGAGTGAATTGCCTCCCTTAGCAGCTCAGTTTCCTCTTCTCATTCTTCTTTTTGGGGTAACTTAGACGGTATTATAATAAAGTTAAGACGCAAGGGAAACAACTGCTTTCCTCAAGCAAAACGGAGGGGCGTTTTATTTTCCTCAAGCAAAATGAGCTTCCTTACATTTCTTTTGGTGCTTCAATTCGTCAGCTTTATAGAAGTGAAATAATTGAAACTATCATATATACATGTATATATCAGTGTGAGGTCGATTTAGGTGTCTGGTTTACAGTAAAGTTCAATCCCCTGTGCGTCAACTCGGCTGTTGCAAGTTGACCAGTGTATATCTTGATATTTATAAAAGGCACAAAGTCGTTTTCGATGATTTTAGTTGGCATTTTTATGTCATCTAACAATTACTCTGCAAATGGAGGGAAAATATCTACAGCAAGATAAAATATCCAGTTATTTTGAATAATGAATTGAACGGGAAAATGGGTAAAAGAACTGTTGATGTTTAGTAGTCATGGTGATTTGTTTTCGTGGATTTTTGTGGAGAACAGAAGGGGGACAAAGACTGGAAAGGTCAACGTCTTTAGAATATGATGGTGATGTAGATGAGTATGAGCCACGACCCACCCTAACATTTCCCTTTCGCCTCTCCCCTCTCCCGAGTTTCCGTTATCTTGTTGTGTTTTTGACGTACAACGGGAAGTAGCATGACCTGGCCCATGGGTCAATGTAGGCCGTGAGACATAATAAGAAAATGGACTCCCATTGACCCAAATACTTGGCCCAGTGGAATTATTCAAGATTCATTTTGAGGGCCTTCTTCATGATTACAACTCTGGGCTTTGGGGTTGCTAAGTGGGCAACCTAGGCTTATTGCTTGCCTTAAACAAAAATTCTTCATCCATACAAATATCAAACATAGCTCCAACTAGTAAAGGGATGAGACATACGATTATTTAAAATATATTAGGTTTTTAGGGAGTACCAATTTATTATAGTTCTAATCGCGGCGTTTAGGGAGTCATCTTATCTCTTAGGTACCTATGTTTATGCCTGAAGATAATTGACAAATTGTTCTATCTAACATTAGTATCATTTAGGAGGAAGTGAGACTTCACCCTACTATTGAATTATGGATGAGCCCAACTCCTTTCTAAAATTTGTATAAAAAAATATGGCGTTCAATTACAATTATATTTGATCTAGCGGAAGGGGTCAGTCCCTCCTAACATAATGAACTAATATTTTAATCTGCGCAATGAGAGATGTCCATATTTAGTACTCGACAATTCTCAAATAATATTACTTCTAATAGAACTTATACTTAATACTTAATGAAAAAAATACTGCAGTTCAGTTTCTACTTATATCTACCCTGGCCTTTTGCATTTGTATTTATGGATGTACTTGGAATTCAAGGTCCTGTATCTCGGTCATTCCGCATAAGTGGAGATGAGGAATTAGGGATGATTTGGCAGTACTTCCCAGGTCTCAACGCCACAAGGGTGCATTATTGTAAGATGGGAGATTGGTAGCTGCACCAAGTAAACCTAAAATTAAAGAATCACACCAAAAAAGAATTTTGTGATGATTGTCACTTGTCATTTTGCAGGTGTGAGGTGAGATTCTTTATTTTATATCATCAAGGGCTCCTTTTTCCTTTCTCAGTTCTATCGAACAATTGTGATGGGATCAAAAAAACACAACAAAACATGAGTCTTATGCAAGTTAAAGCTATGTTCGATTATTATCATTTTGTTTTACATATTCAACGTACACGCATTTTCCAGTATCAGTCTTGAAGCTCCGCATCATTGAGAAGCATTCCTATGAGTTTTTTTTTCAACTTTAAATTTTTTTTTTTTTCAATACAAAATAAATCGACTTTGAACTGTTATATCGTTATGAAAAATGGATAGAATGGTAAATGGGAGGATTGTTATATTCCATAGTATATGTATAGACATAAATACAAATGGTGGATGTGGGTAGTATTACCAATAAAGTAATGCTGTCGTAAAGATGTGATACGGCACTATGGTACGGAACACAGAGAAATGAAGAGTATGTAGCATTATATGTAATATATTGACGACAGGGATGGGAGCATCATAGAGAGTAGTAGATGATATGGGTAGAGACAGATGGGCAATTCATAATTAACTGTGTCTATGTAATACTCCTCCTCCTCATATTAAATATATATATATATATATATGATATAATTAAAAAATTAATATTAATTATAAATATAATATATATTTATTAAATTTATTATATATATTTTTAAATTATCTCTATTGATATCTTCTTAATAAAATTTAAATAAAATAATTATAGCGAGAGTTAAAAAATATGATTATAATATTTTAAAAAATATATTATAATAATTTATTTATTTAATATAATAAAATTAATTAAATATATTTTATGTTTAGGATCCAGAAAATAAAAAAACAAAACCACATGATGCGAGTGATACTAAAAGAGGCGTGAAAACGACGGCAATGAAACAATGAACGACATATATGCCCGCCTTCTATTGATGCTTTCCGGCACTGCCTCTGCCACCAGTAACTTAAAGGCATCATGCATTTATATAAAACGACATACTTTTTTTGGGAGATCGACGTGGTGGGTGACCGGGAGGGGGGTTGGATAACTTGTCAATGTTTACTTTTTCCACAAGGGGAGGAGAATGGGGAGGAGGGAGGAACATTGTAATTTCTTCAAGCAATGGCTTTCTCTTTATAGAAGAAAACACTCAACGAATAAAGTCCCAATCTCCCATCACTTTACCGTTTTTTTTTTATTATTGTAATATATATGAACAGCACGCTGCAAACGAGTGAGATATTTCACGATTTTCTTTACGCTTCTCTACCAAATCAAGCTGTGGGATCTGAAACAAGCAAGGCATGGTGTGCTGATTTGGTAATGGAATGAGATCAACAAAAAGATACGGGTAATGCATTCTTTTATGTATATGATTTTCACGAAGACACAAGCGAAAGCAAATTTAAACAAGATATTGCTGGTATTTTGTTTCAGGCCCTACACCAACCCACCTGACCCAATCATTGTATAATTCATATACGTTCAACTTCAAACTTAAACAACTAACTGAATCATGATATACACGTTCGTTTATATAATTGGATGGCTTTGGTTTATGGACTTATCGAGCCGTAAATGTTACGAATTCATTGAGAATCCAGACATGCTCGTTCATTCTTTTGTCACGACTTGTCTTCATATTCAGTTAATTGTAAAAATTGCCGGCGGCTTAAGCTGGAGCAGGTCACTTTTAAATTCTGGGGGGACGCGTTGGGCTACTTTGAAATCCCAACTTTAGGTGGATTTGATCCCCCTTGACTTGCTTACTCTTCCACATACTACGGGTTTTCCCCCTATTCACAACACGTACCTTGTATAATAATGGGATTCCATTTCATTATTAAACTTGGACTTGTCAACTAATTAAGCGTATGACACATGATTTGGCGTGTAGATTTATCTTTCTACATGAAAGAGATAAGTGACGCAGTTTTCTCATCTCAAACATGAACTATGCATATAAAATATCTCTCCTAATTGAAAAAAATATCTTATTCAAGCGCGTTACTGCTGTTATTTCCCCCTCCTCAGATCTCGCCTCATTCCATAATTAACACACAATCACATCTTCCCATCTCATGCATGTCTGCCCATTGTAATTTAATTTGTTCTCGCAACTTCATCGTAGAGTTGATGCCATTTTGTCTCAATCTGTGATGTTATCTACGGTGTGTGTCACTGCGCGCGACCTTTTTTTTATTATTATTTATTTATTGAATAAGTAATTTATCAATATTTAATTTTTATTATTACAAGTGTCATCGTACCATGACAGATTTTGTTTATTCTTAATTGCATGTAAACATAATTAGATAACATTAATTTGTTACGTAATTTTAAAAAGTGCACTCTTCAATCAACGGGTCTCAGTTTAATTTTTACGGAACTTTCTAATTTCTAGTTAATCCCAGCATTATTGTACTGATCCTATTCAAAGACCCGGGCCCATATATAATTTTTCCTTCTTTCTTTTGGATGAAACACAATTTTTCTTAGAAAAACAAGACAATCTCAACCGTTGATAGCTAACGCGGGTAGATTGGTCCAATAACTCGACTAGGTTTTTGGGGCAGGGAATCGTAGCTTGGTGAGGAATCTGACCGCTGCCGGACGTCAGTCTAGTAGTTGCTCATCACTGACAAGGTCAGCTAGCACTCTCTCTCATTCTCGTGCAGGTCCAGGGGTCTCTCGACTTCCCATTGTCTCACATCTCCAACTTAGATGTGAACTTTATTTATACCATTGAGCGATCGAGGCCACCTTCTCTGGGGGAGGTGGCACTGGCTTGAGGTGTGGCACCTCTCTGAAGGGGAAGATATACCAAACAGAGAAAGGGATGGGCCAAGGTCTGAGCTGCGTGGGGAGCCATGAACATGGCCTCTTCACTGCGGTACAGCATGGAGATATCGCCACCGTCAGAAATCTCTTGCGGAGAGACCCAACTATTTTGCACCACACTACTGTCTACGATCGCCATTCTGCTCTTCATATAGCCGCTGCTAATGGCCGGATCGAGGTGGGTTTTCCTTCTCTTAATTGCCAACCAATTCAATTTTTGGAGGCATTTGGGGATTAAGTGGCAGGTCATTCTGGGATTTTCGTTTATAGGCCTATTACTAGTGTTAATCGTTAACATTTTCTTGGTGTTGATTTGATGGGCTTTGTGTCTTTTGGGCGAGTTGCAGATTCTGTCTATGCTGTTAGATGGATCTGTTAATCCAGATGTATTGAATCGTCAAAAGCAGGTACTCCGCACCTATTCCTCCCATATTACCTCATCTTTTGAAAATGAATGTGATTCCTTTTCTGTCAAATTTTGCTGCGCTTATCCTTGATTTCGCTTCAAATGTTCCAGACTCCGCTCATGTTGGCTGCAATGAACGGAAAGATCGCCTGTGTGAAAAAACTCCTTGAAGTTGGAGCTAATGTAGGTGAATTTGCCCAGGATTCATTCCATCCCCTGATTCATTAAGTATGATTATATGAATCAGTCACGTTCGTGTATTTTTATTCGTTAATTTCTCAGGTATTGATGTTTGATTCGCTTTACGGTAGAACCTGCCTGCACTACGCAGCTTACTATGGTCACTCTTCTTGCCTTGAAGCAATTCTTTCTGCGGCACAATCTAGTCCAGTAGCCGCTTCTTGGTTGGTTCTCTCGGTTTAAGTATCAATATGCCCCTTCATTCGTTCAGATTGTTAGTTTCTGATTGTGCCTTATATGGATCGATCGCAGGGGATTTGCTCGGTTTGTGAATATTAGGGACGGTAGAGGAGCGACGCCATTACACTTGGCTGCCCGTCAGAGACGGCCCCAATGTGTGCATATCCTATTAGACAATGGAGCTCTTGTCTGTGCTTCGACAGGCGGATATGGGTAATGATCCACAAAATTTTTATGATATTTTTTAATTTGTATTTCAATCTGATGAGTTTTGTGAATTAATGAATCACTACTTGCAGCTGTCCTGGGAGCACTCCTCTTCATTTAGCTGCCAGAGGGGGATCTCTGGCTTGCATCCGGGAACTGTTGGCATGGGGTGCAGATCGTATTCAACGGGATGCTTCAGGGTATAGTTATAGTTTCTTAATACAAATTCTCATTATTTAGAGAAGTATATCTCATTGTGCGTGAGACTTATTGGCACGTTCAAACTTCATACTCCCTTGGACTAATTTTATATGGCTCATCGGATCATTTATTGCCATGGTAATAATAACAATTGAAATGCATGCTATTTTAGGAAATTCTATTAAGGTGATTTCATTACTTATTTTGATGGGCCCTTTGAATCCTCTGGTGGTTTTAGTTCACGATTTCCCACTTATACAAGTTTAGGAGTAACTTTGATTATTTAAAGAACTACCATCCATAAGTGGAATAGATTCATAACATTCCACAAGTCATCTACTTCCCAACTTTAGTTCTTAGATCCCTGGACCTGCCGTCATGTTGTACAGTGTGTTTATGCAGGCGGATACCATATGTAGTTGCTCTGAAGCACAAGCATGGAGCATGTGCAGCATTGTTAAATCCTACATCTGCCGAACCCCTTGTGTGGCCTTCACCTTTGAAGTTCATCAGTGAACTTAATCCAGATGCCAAAGCATTATTAGAACGGGCCTTGATGGACGCAAACAGGGAAAGGGAGAAAAATATATTGAAAGGAAGCTCTTACTCTCTTCCATCTCCATCACATTCTGATAATGGGGTAGATGACAGTATCTCTGAGGTAATTTAAACTCTCTCCATTTAGACAACCTTGATATTTCTTATGTATGCTATTGAACTTGATCAAAATATGCCTCTGATCAAATTGTATTTAATGTGGCCATTAATGCTTGAACTCGTTAATTTTCTTTCTCTTTTATATTGCCTGATGTTCTGGATTGCTGGCATTCTATTAGAACTTATCTTTAACGACATGTTCATCTTCCGTAAGATTTTTACACTAATCCAATGAAAGAAGGGGCATGTCCATAGTTTAAGGTTTGAATCGCTATTCATTCATTGTGTTGATGCAGGCCAGTGAGACGGAACTGTGCTGCATCTGCTTTGAGCAGGTGTGCACAATTGAAGTCCAGAACTGTGGCCACCAGATGTGTGCACAATGCACTTTAGCCCTCTGTTGCCACAACAAGCCTAATCCTGCTACTGCTTGCCTTACTCCTCCTGTTTGTCCATTTTGCCGAAGCACCATAGCTAGACTGGTGGTTGTGAAGATCGAGAGTCACGAGGACACAGATGTAGAAGCTGGGGATGTCAGTTCTTCAAAGTTAAGCAAGTCAAAGAAAGCCCGAAACTTGAACGAAGGCAGCAGCAACAGCTTCAAGGGACTATCATTAGGAAAGATGAGCGGACGCAGCTCTGGAAGGATTGCTGCGGAAAATGAGTGGGTTGATAAAGAGTGAGCGATGCCTCCTTCTGCTCGTGGTGGTTAGTAACATCACATGGACAAGGTAAAGTAACCTGCTTAAGAGGCAAGCCTAAGAGGAAGTTGAAGGAGAATTAATGGAGAAGCAAAGCGCATCTAAAATCCATCTATTAAGTAGTTTTGGGAAATAAGCAAAGTGAGTAAAAGTTGCATCTGCATGTTAGATATTTAAGTGTGGTTGTGGGGCGTGTCATGTAATATTATTACTTGAGAATGAAGAAGCATCGTCCGCCCGGATGACTCAGGGCGTCTATAATATACGTAAATTGTGTAAAGTGAGAAATTCATTTTGAGGATGTTAGGGCAGTCTTGCTGGGGAAGAGTCAGGGTCACCAGGGTAAATAGGCCATAGTTTGATCTTCTTCGCCCACCGAATATTTTTGTATTTGCATGAAGGAGAGAATAATTACCCTTCTGATGAAATGTGTACTTAAGTTGGTTTTTTAATTTATCTGTTGTACCAGAATGAGGAATAAAATACGGTAGAGAAAGGCCTGGCTTGCTGTTGCTCGGCATGTGATCATGTCTCCCTTGGTTTGAATAGTTTTCCTGCTTTCCCATGAGATTTTTGTAACACAAAATCACAGGGATCCAGACAGAATCAGACGATCTGATGAATGTTGACACGTTGAAACATCTCAGATATCCAATGGATGAATGTGGCCTTAATGCTAAAACTCAAATCTCGTGTTTGATGTACCAAATTGTACCAACCAGGGTTGGGTGGGAGGTGTTTTTAATAGGGGAAAGGGCATGAAAGGGACAGGTAAACGAAGCAGGGGATCTGAATATATAATATTTCGAAATATTGTTAATCCGAAAGAGAAAAAGATAAAAGGAAAAGTATGAAATATTTGGATGCATGATGAGGTATATGATTCAAAATTGAGTGATAGAGTAGTGGTGAGTACAAATGAAATGTAAGGACAAAGGGAGGATGGGTCCCATACGAGCAGATGAGGCTTGTGCATTGAGGGCTACGTCTCAACCATCAATTCAATGACATTTGGAGGTCAGTGCCATTAGTTTTCCATTTTCGTTTATTCACGGGTAATCTTTTAGTCTCGTCACCTAACTCATCAATCAACAATCTTCAACTCTATTTACATTTCAGTTGTTATTCTTTCTTGAAAATTAATATATACTAATTTTTAATTAGATAATATATATCACGTCTTAATGAAAAAATTGGTAAGAAGAAATGATACATGAATATATTGGGAGGGAAGTGTCGGTGTTAGTCAAAAAAGAAACTTAATTGGGAAATGGAGTGAATTAGTATATATGTGGAATGAAGGAGCCTGCCGACAAGTAAGGAGAACGAGTCAGAGGAATTGGGGGGCTGCTTGCTGTGTATGATACGCAAAGTCGAACAGTTATAGGTATTCTTGTAACTTTCCAAGTCAAACTCCTTCCATTTCAAGACTCATTCACATCAATAATGAAAAGAATTATTGTGTAACTTGGTGTAATATCTTTTATAAGTTGCTCCGAACACAAAAAAAAATCAATGCGATGATGTTTTGGCTAAATTAGCTTCGGGTCAGTCTGTAATTCTCGGTCCTTTGATCATACCCCACCTTGCCGTGATGACTCGCATTAGACCAAGGATTATGTAACTGCTTGTATCATGAATACTGGACTTCCCTCTTAGATTCAAAACGGGAAAAAGAAAACAAACTTGGCGATATTTTTCTCCCTCTGAGACTGAGAAGTAATAAAATATGTAAATCTGGTACGTGTCACCACGCACGCCATTGCCAGTCCCAGCATATATAAAGATAAACAATGTGAGGGTGGAGCGAACATAAATTAAAGAGTGAATTTGTTTTGTGGTTTATCCGTTGATAAGGAAATGAGAAGATGACATGCATTTGAAATGGATAGAAACGGCAACACTAAAATTAGAATTAAAATTAAAATATCTATGAAATGACTGTAATAGATATTCATAATTTTAACGACCATGCAATTGACATATATATATATATCCTAATATGAAGTTCCAGCTTCGCAAGAGGACAGCATAAACTAATCCATCAGGTCAGTGTCAGATGAGGAAATATGTCAGTTTCTTTGTGGACAAAGAAAGGAATCATGCCACCTCTCATTCGGGGAACAATCACCTTAATTACATCTATCACTCCAATACATGGCATAAAGCAAAACCCACTTTTTCCTCTTTCCATTTTCTCCTTCCCGATTATGTGTCTGGAGTTTTTTTGATGATCGGACATCAATCTCGATAAAACCATGAGATCCTGAAAACTGAAAAGATCCAGCTATCTCTCTATCATTTTCCTTCAAAATATTTCCCCGCCCTCCACACTTCAAATCGATTTCTTTTTCATCATTTGCTCTCTTCTTCTTCTTCTAAATCCACATAACAAATTTGCTCTCTCTAGATTTCAAAATAGACCAAGATTCTTAGATGTGAATCTGGTGCTTGGGAGAGGGCTTAGATATTCATGATGAAGTACTGTAAAAGTCTTGAATCCTTTTTTTTTTTAAAAAAATAAAGAATATGGACTGTATTACAAAATATTAGAAGAGTACTGTTTCATAAACTTTATCGATTAAATTATTATACTGGTGCTTGGGAGAGTGTTTAGGCATTCATGATGAGAAGAGAAAAGGGAAGTGTGGTGAAAGTGATAAGTGATATGGCATGATCTGCAGTATGAAAGCTAGATTCCTAAAGGACACTCAGTTACGAATATTACATACAAAAACATGACACATGCATGTATATAGCCTCTCTGCAACTTCAAGTCCTTCTTCTATTTCTCTGATAATGTCCTGATGGAACCCTTCACAGATACTCAGTCTCACTCATACATACGCAATGGCCCATCAACAAAACAACAACCCTTTCCTTAATTAATTATTTCCTCCTTTCTGTTATGTTCAATCTAGCAGCTTTATGAATTATTTATTATTGTTTCAACTACACCAAAATGCCACGTGATTCCCCATTGCATGTTCCTTCTCTTCGTCTTCAGTCTCTTCCATAAACCACCCAGTAATTCATAATTAGAAGAACATTTTCTGATCGCTGCCCTGCCTTGGAAAATTAAATGGTATTTCTCGCTAGAAAATGAAATGATTTCTTGGAACTGATACTGATACTGATATTATTAAATGCCGAGATCTAACACATAACCATATGCATTAGGCATTAGCTACAAAAGACAACTTCCAACAGAAGAAAATGGGGGTATATTCAGTAGTGGCGTCAGAATATCACATGACCTTTCTCAGTATTTGCAAATTGCTTCACAGAGCCTACAATAACAGGCAAATTATTGCGTCCTTCGATGCAGGTACAAGAATTTTTCAGAACCAGAGGGGGGAAAGTTTTTTTTACCTCAAACGCCTGTTCAGTTGTTACTATAAATATTTACGTAATTCTCAGCCTGTATCTGACGATGATGATGTCGGAGAAGACGGTGGAGAAGCATTAGTGTGAGTGAAGTGTTGATGCTGACACTCCAATTGTTGGGGTCTTTAGCAAACCCAATCCTAGAATTCAGTGGGTGTAAACTGTAATAAAAACCAGATCGGCCAGGCTTAAGGCTATGGTCAAATCAATGGCAGAGAAAAATGGTTCAATTACTTGGGAAGGATCCAAGGTCTTCATAGAAGACAAGAGGGAAATAACAAAGATGAGATCAAATGTAGACCCATGAAGAGAGACCCACAGAGGAATAAAAATCCAAGAAATGAAGGGGTAAAGTCAAAAGAATAACTGAGGTGGGAGGGTTAGGGAGGGCAATGATGGTGGGTGCAGTGGTTGAAATGTTTTTTTTTGAGCAGAAGGCCACCTCATATGTCAGATACCACTCACTCAAGGAACGGTCATTTCTTCAACGTAAACTCTTTTGCATAGACAATTCATTCATTGGCATGGGCGGTGAATTTAGCCATCAGCGTGCCGGGAGCTTCCATCTTTTTACTGTTTTCCTCCTTTTTTTCTGAAATTTATACGAAATATATATATGTCTCAATTACTTGTTACTGTGTATGTCTGCAAAGTCTCTCATTCTCTCCATGGTGGGGACTTGCTTCTCTCTGGCTCTTCGGCGCTGAGTTAATTATTGCGTATTTATACTAAACCTCCATAAATCGCCATTGGAATGGCCTTGTTCCAGCACAAGTACTTAGAGCGTTGTTTTCAGATCTGGAAGTTAATTATGACTCCATCTTGAAGAACGACAATGCACATCAAGCTAACGTCTGGTCTGTTCAAGTGTGCTTGTTTTGGAATGGCTTTTAAAAACTAGCTTATAAAAAAATAAAAATAAAAATGATTTTAATAAATAATAGCTTTCTAAAAAGTAACAAATTGGGACTTATGGAAGACCATAGTTTTCAATCATAAGATTTTTTTTATTATTATTATCCAAACATACTTTTAAAAACTTCACATGATAAAAATTTAAATATTAATTTATTATGTTACGTAGAACTAACTTTTTTTTATTAAATCAAGTCCGTTGGTCACTTTTTTGTTTTTGAAATTGATGAAGAGGGCTTATAACCCCTAGCTAAACAAAAATTACAGAGGGCGAATGCCAGTGGAGCCCACATAAGTAAATGGTTCAGCGACCAAACCTCCAATATCAAAGGGGGCCCACCAAAGAACCCAAAAGTCATGGCAAGGCCCATGCCCATGGGCTATGACCAAGTGGGAGAATTGGGGGCCGCTTTTCTGATCACATGGACGGCATTGAACCACGATGGCCTTCATGGCAGGGAAGAAGCCAGTAAAAAACCAATTGGGAAAAGGGAAATGGGTCAACATGATGGGCCTGATGAACAAAATTATGTGATCTAACCTGATGGAATCAGTATATGGGCCTGACCCAGTGTGATTGGTCATCAAGCCCAGCTTCAATCTCAGCTACTCATGGGTCAATCTAAGCGACTCGGTATCGCTTAAGCGAGATCTTGAGTTCGAGTCTTAGCGTATGAAAAAAATCCCTATCGGGAGACTTACCCACCATAGCCAGGTGCGCGACGCGGGTCAGATCCGGATATAGTCGGGCAAAGCTCCGATCAACCTGGTGAGCAACAAAAAAAAAAAAGGTCAACTGCCGAAGTGGAACGAATCGTCTCCTCCGCTTGCCACCAAAATCGAACAAATCAGGGAAATTAAAAACAAACCCGGGGGACTAATTTGAAGCTCTCATCAATTTTTTATGTGATATAAATGGATATGGTGCAATCTCTTTTGGTAAGCAATAAGTGTCCAAGAAACGAGCTGTCAGCTCATTTGTTCATCTTTGATGTAGTTATTACACCAAATCTTATGTCGAAATAATTATTTTAACAATGGATTGAAATAAATAAATAAAAACATTACCCATGTCCTATGCTGTTGACTCTTTATTACACTGTAATAAAGCATATATAATGTTAATATAAGTAAGTTTCCGTTGTTTGACAAAAAAGTAAAACATGGATAGCATTTATTCTTCATGGAGTAAACCGTTTAAACATATGTAATCGTTGACTTATAAAATCACCTGATATCTATGTTGATGTGCATGATACTCAGCAATCTTTACAAAATCTAAAGTTATTATGATGAGTTACTATATTAATTAACATTGATATCCAAAGCTTTTATTGTATTCGCATGAACCAATGCACGTATTTAGGAATACATGATTGTATTCCATATCCAAAAGAACACTGTATCCAATTTACTTGGGAAATATTGTGTGGAACATGGACAAAATAGGAGGAGTGCAACATAATACGCATATATGGTAATGTTATTGATAATTTTGACGGGGGAATTAGAAAGAGAAGAATGAGGGTGGTAAGGACAGGTTAGAAGTGAAGAGTGACATGTATGTATATAACTATATATGGTATGTATGGGAATATCTTAAAATGACAGTGCTTGTAGGGAGTGTCCGTGATCCAAAGGGAATATATGACAGCATGGGTTTTCTCTTCTTTACAATGCGAGAGAAAACTGAAAACCAACCAAGGCATGTTTCTTCAAAGTCAAAACGCATCATATCTCTCCTCAAAGTCAATGCCATTTCTTCTACATCAGATAATCAGAATCCTATGCATCCCATTTCCTCACATCCTTGTACTCCCTTTCTCTCTTCAGAAAAAAATAAAGAACATCCATGCTAGCTCATTATGTTTCCGATCTCATCACTCCGTTCTATATATTCCCTCACATCTAGAAAATACATCAGTAAAATGGCAAAAAACATATTATAATCACATAACCATGACGAGCTTGATGCATTCCTCAGCTGGATAAATATGGCGATCTAAAAAGGGGACTTTCTACAAATCCATCTAGGGGATGAATATTACCATCTGCACCTTTGTAATATATATATAGTCTGGAAAATTCCACTACACTCATTTCTTGAATTTCTTTATCTGGCCGCCAACTTCAAGCACGACGGGTCTGGGGAACCAAGAATCGATCTCTCTGGACAGATCGAGCAGAAGCACCGGACGGGGAGCTCTTCGTTTCTTGGACGGAAGTGATTTCGGTTTTCTCGGTGCAGGTGGACACTGCAGCATCTCCGATATTCTGTGAATCGCAGAAGTCGGAGTCTTCAACCCCTCATCGTCATCATCTTTGTCCTCGTACGGTGCCGGAATTCTGATCTTCAAAGGCGGAGATGAAGGACGGCGTCGTTTATCCCTACGGTCCTCAGTGTCAGCTTGCAGGGATTCTTGTGGGGGAGAAGATCTGACCAAGATGTTGAGTCGTTCCATGTCGTTTAGATCCCTGTCGGGGAGAAAAACTTGTGAATTGGGGAGAGCCATGAGGCAGGGAGATGAGAATTGGGATGACATGAGCGATGGAAAAGAAAGCTATGTAGATTGAGGTATCAAGAGTAAATAATAGAGAGAGGGGAGAGAGAGAGACGCATGGTAGATTAAAGAAAGGAGGAGGGGTGCCATATTATAAGGGGTATTCTCAACGGTGCTTGGATTTTAGCAGTGAGGCGAACGAGCTTCTTGTGTGTGTTGTGTGGCCTCGTGACTCACGACTTACGACAGGGAGAGAGAGAGAGAGGAAAGGGCGAGGCTTTTGATTTGAAACCCGATTCGGCGAAGGATCCGATGCAACCAAATATTCCAACCTTTCTTATGTTATTGTATGACGTAGGTATTATAATTTTGAGATTTATGATTAATTTTTTTATTTTAAGTGTCTATTTTAAGAATTAAATTTAAAATTTAAAAAGAGTTAACGAAATTTTATACTACTAAAAAACTATAGTTATATATGTTAATTTAATTTTACTTGAAAAATTAAATTAATTTTATCTTTAAATTTAAAATACTATGTCGTTATAATATATGTTTGTATCTTAAATTCGGGATCGTAAATCATAAAGTCTATATATTTATTAGCTATTATTGAAATAACTTCTTCAGACTGAAGGATAACATGAATGGTGCAGATGAAGATATTACTCCCCTTATGTTTTTATTTCCCCAGCCAACATCTTAATACACAGTCAAAGCTAAATGCTGTCTTCGGCAAGGTGGCAGGAAAATAAATTGAGAGAGCAAAAATCAACTTCTCAAATGTTTTCGATACGTCTGGGTTAGGGAACACACACACACACACACACAAATAATTATTTAGAACATAAATAATAAAATGAATTAATTTTCTAATTGTGGGGAGTAAAAGGAGACCTTATTAATTTTCCCTTGACCTTTCACGTTATATTCATTCACACGGATTTCACTCGTGTCTCATCCAAATTTAAATGAATCCATGTGCGGTTACTTTAACCCTTTTTCCAACAACATAATCACAACCCTACTACAGGGATTTGATTGCGTTTTGGAGGACGCTCATTAATTATTTAATTTTTCCCTGATTGATATATTAACTCCGTATGTAAAGCCAGATCCTTTTTCAGTGATCTAACTTGTGCATGTCGAGGCATATACAGATTAAGACAGACGGAGGACTTCAGTAAGGATAATATATTGCGTTTTTTGGTCTGAAGATATATGTCCTTGCGTGTGGGATTTGGACAGACGGAAACGTCCAAGATGTGTTCAACAAGTTGACACGGATCGAGCACAGATAATATATATAAATCCACTTTACATATGTTAAAAACAGTGCGTCAAGCCTTTAATCCCTTGCTATATTTCATGCTTGTATTGTTAAATATAATAACGGAACGGAACAGTAAAGTGTCGCCAAAGTGGAATGACCCGGTGTTTCAAAGCTAAGACCCGCATGTGAACACGTGATGAGTGTTAATGACTAATTTATTATAATTTGGAGGATTGCATCTTAACGCCGGCTATTTCATTTCTAATGATGTGGTGCGAATGGATTTATACATAATTTGTGCGCGCGTGTGAAAAGAAATTAGTGAAAATGGACGAGGCTTAGAAGGTACTACCTGAGTATATTTTTTTTTTGGTTGGAACGTAACAAACTCATGGAGTTGGTTAAACTTAGGAGCTGGTCCCAGGGTTGGAATTGAACAAAATGAAGGAGAGGGGGGAGTCAAGAGATTAGGTAAGTTTGTTTGGTCCCTTGGGATCCATTTGAGTTGCAGTTTTGGAATAATAATATGGGAAAGTGACAGGTTGAACTTGAATGTGGGGAAAGCGGAAGTATTCGTGGATTGCTTGGATTTCACCACACAAAGTTAACTTTGTTTTTAGGACTACTTACGTTAATTAATTTTGTTATCAACCAAACAACTAAAAGAGAGAGGAAACAGTGAAAAGTCAAAAAAGGACACACGCACTCACTCTCATGGGACATAATTGCCCCCCACAATGCATGCTCATGCCCCATCATTCTGCTTCCTCCTCTCTCTCTTGGTCATCATCATCATGGTTCCCTTCCCTATCCATCATTTCATTTGCTTCCGATTTCTTTTTGTTATAAATTTTTTTAAAAAGGGTTGAGCTCACCTAGGATCTAAACTTAGGTTGAAATCTCTCTTCTTTCTAGGCGATATCAATATTAGGCAGGGTGAGCGGCCTATTATTTTTAAGTATAAATCTAAACGCTTAAAAATTAAAATATCTCCCTAAATATCACGATTAGATCCACTCCTTCCGATTTTGCTATTTCTAGACACATACTCCTCTCGATTATATAATCAGCTCAAGCCCAACAACATAAGCCCACACGATCCGACCTCCCAAGTTTTTGTTGGGTCCATTAATAAGTTGGATCGTGCTAATTACAACAGCCCTCGCTCAAACCAAACCATGCTCGTCCGTGTTATCTCGCATTATCCTCTTCAACCCTTTTGGAATTACTAACAGGAGTTAGCCTGAGCTATAAGTGATTTAGTATAGTTTAAACGAGGTTTTAAATTTAAACCTTAGCGTATACAAAAAATCTCTATTGGGAGACTCACTCACCATAGCCAAGTGCGCGATACGGATCGGATTCAGATGTAGTTAAGGCAAAGATCCGATGAATCAGGTAGGTAATAAAAAAAACTCTGTTGGGATTTACCAACAAGGGTTAGTCCGAGTGGTAAGCGGCTCAATATCACTTAAGCGAGGTCTCGAGTTCGAGCCTTGACGTATGCAAAAAATCTCTATTGGGAGACTCACCCACTATAGCCAGGTGTGCGACACGGGTTGGATTTGGATGTAGTAAGGGCAAAGCTCAGGTGAACTGGGTGAGGAAAAAAAACTCTGTTAGGATTTTTTTTATAAAAATCACATTTACTAGCATGAAA
Organism: Leucaena leucocephala; assembly: GCA_037074615.1. NCBI lineage: Eukaryota > Viridiplantae > Streptophyta > Magnoliopsida > Fabales > Fabaceae > Leucaena > Leucaena leucocephala. The sequence goes on from CM073544.1 coordinate 15,234,026, forward strand.
AAAAAATTTCATTAGAAGAAGTAAAATTTACTAAAATAACTTTTATGTGATAAAAATATTAGTCTTTAGTTATTGATTAAGAAATATCGCATGTACTTTACTAAAAAATCACGTTGACCTCATTTGTAAAGGCTTCATTTATTTATTAAAAAAAAAACATGTTGGAGGACCAAAAGTATTAGTCCGCCCAGGACTCGGAACCACGCCCTTATTGTCTCCTTCCGTAAATTAGGAAAACATAAACTTGAACGGTGACTCAATCAAGCTTTCGTTGTCTTTTCGAAATTTCTTCTACATTTACTATTTTAAAAGCTTGAACTAGATTAAAAAAATGTAATTTATTAATAATAGTAATGCAAAATAGAGACGCTAGTTTGGGAGGAAAGGGTGGAAGAAGGGACTTAAATAGGAGTAAATTAAAGGTGGAGTTGAAATGTTGAAGTTTGACCGCAACTTGGAAAAGAAGCACAGATCGAAACGACACGCGTGAGGAGGAACATGAATCCCGTTTCTATGGCACGATTCAACAATGTGGTGGACGGGAGAGCTCCGACTCTTTGATTTATAAACCCCAAACACGTTGAAGGCTAGCTTTCATTTGGGCATGCATGCTTTCCGTCTCATTTGCAAGTTTTTCAGCCCAGCTCACATCACACCTTAATTCCTCTCCCTCTCTACGGGATCTTCAGGTGAATTCCTCTTCTGCAACATTCATCCTTTGCATTTCCCTATTTCCAATTACGTTTTGCCCTTCTGAACCTTGAATTCCCTCCGCCACATTCAATGCCAATTCTCTGCCATTATTATTCATCACTGCATTATTACATTCCTCAAAATCATTGTTGTAGACTAATCAAAAAGCAAATGCGGCGTTCTGATATAGATTAATTAATTATAGTGTTAGTATATATATATATATATATATGCTGTTGGTTGATCTGTGCCTGTGGCGCAAGAGGTGATGTTTAATGTTCTTTAATTGTTTGTTGCATTTAATTTCTTTTTTCTCTTAAAAACTTGATGAAAGATATTGATAAAGTATATATTCTTCAAGATATATATGCATGCCCCAATGATACCTTGGTGTACGATGTCATTTTGCAAGGTTTTTGCGGTTTGTAGAGCCAAAATTGACGATTGTTTCCTTGTTTCCAAAATGTTCCCCCCTTTCCCTTGTTTAAAACTCAGAAGGACCCAGAAACAATTTTTTAAATGGCCAGGAGTGTTTGATATTGCTATACCCATTGAATAGAAAAAGGATACAAAAGTATAGGGATATATTATATTTGAGATCGGATGCCACAAGGGCGAGTAGTTTCTAACGTCAAATTTATCAAACATATGGCATAAGATCCCCGGAAATGGAGCAATTCATACTCATGAGCAGGCTAAGCCGATTTCAGCTGTCCAACCATTTCAAATCTCGTGTGTGTGTGTGTGTGTATTTCCCGATGCCAGTGGCCACAATTTTCTAATTGAAATGGCACACTTGGTTCCGCAGGATATATTAAATGGCGGACGCAGAGGATATTCAGCCACTCGTCTGTGATAACGGGACGGGAATGGTTAAGGTACAAGCTCCGAAAATCGTTAGTTACTAGCTATATCAGTGAATGATGCGATTTCGATTAAAACTAATGCACTGTTACTCTACTGCGACATAGGCTGGATTCGCTGGAGACGATGCTCCGAGGGCGGTGTTCCCCAGCATTGTCGGCCGTCCACGTCACACAGGTGTCATGGTTGGGATGGGCCAGAAAGATGCATATGTAGGAGATGAAGCTCAGTCCAAGCGTGGTATATTGACTCTGAAATATCCCATCGAGCACGGTATCGTGAGTAACTGGGACGACATGGAAAAGATCTGGCACCACACCTTCTACAATGAACTCCGTGTTGCCCCAGAGGAGCACCCCGTTTTACTCACTGAAGCACCCCTCAATCCTAAAGCTAATCGTGAGAAAATGACCCAAATCATGTTCGAGACCTTCAACACCCCCGCCATGTACGTCGCCATCCAGGCCGTTCTCTCCTTGTACGCCAGTGGCCGTACAACTGGTCAGTCATTTTTCATTCTCATTAATTTCAGTACCATGTTATCCTACGAGTAGCCTATATTTTAACAACGTTAATGAACTGTGAAGGTATTGTTCTGGACTCTGGAGATGGTGTGAGCCACACTGTGCCCATTTATGAGGGCTATGCCCTACCACATGCCATTCTGCGTCTTGACTTGGCAGGGCGTGATCTCACTGATGCTTTAATGAAGATTCTGACGGAGCGTGGTTATTCCTTCACCACCACTGCTGAGCGTGAAATTGTGAGGGATGTGAAGGAAAAGCTGGCTTATATTGCCCTTGACTATGAACAAGAGCTTGAAACTGCAAAGACCAGCTCTGCTGTTGAGAAGAGCTATGAGTTGCCCGACGGACAGGTCATCACCATCGGTGCTGAGCGTTTCCGATGCCCTGAGGTCCTGTTCCAGCCGTCCATGATCGGGATGGAAGCTGCGGGTATTCATGAGACCACGTACAATTCTATCATGAAGTGCGATGTTGATATCAGGAAGGACTTGTACGGGAACATTGTTCTCAGTGGTGGATCCACCATGTTCCCGGGGATTGCTGACAGAATGAGCAAGGAAATCACTGCTTTGGCCCCGAGCAGCATGAAGATCAAGGTGGTCGCTCCGCCAGAGAGAAAATACAGTGTCTGGATAGGTGGCTCCATCTTGGCTTCTCTCAGCACTTTCCAACAGGTGCGTCTTCTTCTAATTATGCCATTAATATTGATTATGGGATGTTAATAATGGGGAACTTATGTTTGAAATTCAGATGTGGATTGCAAAGGCAGAGTATGATGAGTCTGGGCCTTCAATTGTGCACAGGAAATGCTTTTAAATGGGGCTTGGGGGAATACGGCCTTCACATTTGGCAATTAATGCAATTGCCATCAATTTTCTTATTTGAGGACGGATTAAATTCTCTCCTTCTTTTATCTTACCATTCCAATTTATTTAACAGTTGACATTCAATACCAAGTCGATGCCATTCTTGTTTTTTTTTTTTTGGTTTTCTTGGGCCGATATGATAATGCCATTCACCTTTGATCACCTTTTGCCCATCCCATTTACTAATGCAATTTAATTCTTAGCGGCATCCCGGCCCAGGATATCAGCAGCAGTTTCAATCAATATCGATCTTAAAAAAATGTTATGCGCTTTACGCCTTCTTCTGGAATTTTTATTATGTTGAATTAGGCTAATTATATGAATGTCCAGTCCTTTTAATTTTTTCTATTTTCTATTTTTATTTAATTTCATTTAATTTTGTAAATTTTGTTCTTTAATTCCATTCCAAATTTATTTTTGTCATTTTTTATTTTAGTCAATATTTTTTGGAAATAAATTAATTTTCGAGGTGCTCAAATTGCAACAAAAGACAAATGAAATATGAACAAAAAAAATAGTTTCTGTAAATTGACATATGAGATAAAATTAAAATTAAGAGGAAAGAACAGAATTTAAAACAAATATAATTTAAAACCCAAGCAAAAGATGAAGGAAGGATAAAAACATTGTGGTCACATGGTAAACAAGTTGGTGGCTTGTTTAGCCGAAGAGTGCAGCAGCAGGAATAGAAATTAGCGAGGGGCATGAATGAATAATATGATAATAGAAGTGCGACCTCAGCGTCTCAGTCAAAATGGTTGTGCTGCGTAGCTACAATTTCCACCCACATCACGCCAACTTACCTTCCATTTTCAAACTCTGTCACCAGTTCCGCGGCATGATGCTGATTTATTTGAGTTGGGAGTAGGATCTTTTTATTAATTATATTGTTAGGTGATACGCTCATGCAATTCTTCGAAGGAACAAGACATCGATATATAATGGACTTTACCCGGGAGATAAAAGCGAAACGAACCAATGAAGTGATTTCCAATTCCGCCGCATCACAAGGCAATACTGGCACACGGCTCCCTGTTGGAGTCAGCGCAAAAGTCAAGCCTTCCAGTTTGGAAGAAAAGCAATCAACGCATCTTCCACGATGATTTCTTTTCCCTTCCTAACCTCACTTCTCCTCTCTCTCCACTGCTTCTCATGGAGCTCTTGAAACCTTCTCATCCTCCTCAGCATCAGCAGTCTGTGGCCGCCGGAGACCCCTTCCATGGCTTCTCACCACCCTTCCCTCTGACTTTGCCCTTTGCTTCCCAGGGAGCCGCCACCTCCCAGCTACCCCGGCCCATGGAAGAATGTGCTGAATCCGTGTACGTTGCTGTCGGAAAGTCGGTGGACAAAGCTGTTCGTTTGCTTCAATGGACTTTTGGCCGCTTCAGCAACTCACAAATTTGCATTCTCCATGTTTATCAACCTTCCTCTATGATCCCTACTCTTTGTAAGTCTGAGCATCCACCCTTTTGTGTGCTTTCGTCTCCGTTTCGAACTTTATCGACTTGTAACCTATAATTTGGGAACTGCCGCGTCTTATCTATAGCAACTTAGCTCATCTCTGCTCAATTCTGTGTTGGAATTCTTTGGTTTAGTTTTTCGTTCTAGCCAAATTTCAATCCTTACCCTGTAAACTAACTTCGATTTATTGAGCAGTGGGAAAATTGCCCGCAACCCAAGCAAATCCTGAAGTCGTTTCTGCTTTTAGAAGAGAGGAAAGAGAACAGACTACGAGGCTTTTGGAAAAATATCTTAGCATTTGCCGTGCAGCTAAGGTATCCATATCTTCGCCTATCTATATCCACTGATTAAGAAAGTTAATATTTTTTTTCCTCCTTGCTTTATTGCAGATGTTAGTATATCAGTTTTCTTGGTTGGTTTATTAATTTTTACCATTTTGGGTTGGAATTGTAGAGTTTTATTTTCCTTGATCATCCCTCCTTAGTACATCCGATCTATTTGGTGTAAAATAATGGGACAATCCCTGAGGCAATCTCTTTTTGTTAATGTGTACAACCGAGTGCCATCTCAGCTGTTTTCATATCGTGAAAATTCATTTATGGTTCCGTTTCTGTGCCAAAAATTTGTGTCTGTTTTTTATCTAGAAAAATTAGTTAGTAATTCTTAAATGACATTGCGAGACATTGCTGAGAGCGGCTTGGAGGGAACAAATTTGATTCCTGGGAAGAGCACTAAATGCATGCCCAACCACGCTTGAAATCTTGTTTTGTAGGGGAAAAGAGCCCAACTTTGCATTTTGCGAGACATTATTAAATCTAGTTCTTTATTAACTAGTCACTTTGTTTTAATGCCCTGTGCTTTCAAAATATGCGCAACATTACAGTTGAAGTTGTTTATATTTCCCTTTTAGAGAAAATGCAATATGTATAATAAATCTGTTATTAATGAATTTCTTTAAAAGTAACTTCTTTCAGGTTATGGCAACCAGTGTGATAGGTGAAGCTGAGCAAGTGCACAAAGGAATTGTTGATCTAATTATCAGGCATGGTGTTAGGAAGCTTGTTATAGGAGCAGTGCCCGAGAAGTAAGTCATGCTTTGATTGTATACTGATTCTTCACTGAAAATCACATTGCTAGTTTAGCAAGCAAATATCAAACAAAACTTCTGATTGTCATAAAAAAAATTGATGAATAAAATGCAGTCGCATGAAGGTGAAAAGAAATTCCAAGAAAGCAAATTATGCTGCCAAGAATGCTCCCCCATTCTGTGAGATATGGTTTATCCACAAAGGTAAACACATATGGACAAGAGAAGCTTCTGAAAATCCCTGTTCCTTGTCTTCACAATCTCAACCTGAGATTGCTGCCTCAGACAGCTTGATAACCAGATCATTTCAATATGGCGAGAGTGAATTATTCCATAGATCAAATTCTGCAAGAACTGCAATCTGTACTGGAGCTGGTAGTTGGTCTCAGGGTGAAATCTTAGAAACAGATGCAACTTCTTCATCCAAATCATCTACTTGTACCAGTCACTGTTCTCCCCAAAGTTCTACTGGTGGTTATTTAGAGGCTTCTTCTGATGTTGAAGAAGATAGACTTCGCAATCAACTTGCTGAAGCCATAATAGAAGTTGAGGCTGCGAAAGATGAGGGTTTTGCGAAGCTTTTGAAATGCAAAAGCCTTGAAGCAGAAGCTATGGAAGCCATAAAGAAGGTACGCATAAACATTAGCAAAGAAACCTATGCTCTTTCTTTTACTAAAGGGAAACTAGACAATTGATTTTTTTTTTTTTGCCAACGTACAATTGAATTGTTGCCTTACCAGGAAGCATCAAGTTTAACCTTTTTTTATATGTTTTACAGAAATTCTGACGAAGTAATTCAATGAAAAGAGAGAAGTTATCAACAGAATACTGGGTTACTTTGGGCTGTTTAGTAAACCTTTTCAGGTGGAAATAATATAACAGGCCTGGAAAACAAAGTATAATTAGTTATAAATGACAATATTAATTGTTCACCATGATTATATTCTGTGCCTCATGACTTTTGTCCCAACCTTGTGAATTCTTTCTATTAGAGATTATGATAAGAATGTTGAGTCTTCACGACAATTTAAACTTTTGAGTTGAATTTGTCTTTGACACTTTCTTTCATTCAGGTCAATATGCTTGAATCTGCTTATGCATATGAAGTAAAGCTAAGAAAAGAGGCAGAGAATGCGCTGCAAGCCACAGTACAGGAGCAACAAAAACTCTTGGATGAGAGTGAAGAAGTTGCTAGTGTGCTACAGAGGACCATGAGAAATATTGCCCTTTTGGACAGTCGTGCACAGGAAGCAAACCGCAGGCATGATGAAGCTGCAGATGAGTTATTATTAATTCAAGCATCCATATCAACCCTGTGGCATGAAAAGCAGCAGATCAGGAGACAAAAAATGGAGGCCCTCCACTGGCTTGAGCGATGGAAAAGTCGGGGACATTTTGGAGCTGCACACTGCCACGGGGTCATTGGATTTGCTGAAGAATTACCTGAGTTAGCAGAATTTTCACTTTCAGATCTTCAAAATGCTACGTGCAATTTTTCTGAGAGCTTCAAAATTGCACAGGGAGGATATGGTTGCATTTATAAGGGGGAAATGCTGGGTAGAACAGTTGCTATTAGGAAGTTCCATCCACATAACATGCAAGGACCGGCTGAGTTTCATCAAGAGGTCATTTGCCCATAACAGTTTCTCTGGTTTTGAAATTATTTAACTTGAATGCTTGAGTCCTAGAGGGGACCAAATGCAGAAACGCAAATATCTCAAGGTCTTTACTATTGTCCATAGATGGTTTACACAACAGGGACAGCTGCTACTCAGCACCTACGTAACCTTTTGAAGCTAATCAGGCTAGACGCCATGTTAGCTTGTCTTAAAATTGCTTGAATTACTGATAGATGCAATTTACAAATATATGTTATTATAGTAACTTTGGATGCTTGTAGACCTTAAAGCCTTAAATTCCTTCAGCTGGTTTTTAAATTCCTTTAAATACCCACCACAATTAACAGAACTGGTGTTGATTTTTGCTTTGTATGTCCTCCCGGCCTGTAATTGCTTTGTATGTCCTTCCAGGTTCAAGTTCTTGGTAGCCTCCAGCATCCTCATCTATTGACTTTGCTTGGTGTTTGCCCTGAAGCCTGGTCACTAGTGTATGAGTACTTACCCAATGGGAGTCTTCAAGACCTCCTATTCCGGAAAAACAGCAATTCCCCTCTGACATGGAATAGCCGAGCACGTATGATTGCTGAAATTGCTAGTGCTCTTTGCTTTTTACACACTTCCAAACCCAAAACTATTGTCCATGGTGACCTAAAGCCTGAAAAGATACTTCTTGACTCAGCACTTAGTTGCAAGATATGTGAATTTGGGTTCTGCAGGCTGTTGCCAGAGGAGTCACTCTATCGTCCTAGTTTCAGATTCAGCACTGAGCTAAAAAGTACTTCTACATATACAGATCCAGAGTTTGAGAGGACTGGAATACTAACACCGAAGTCTGATATCTATTCCTTTGGACTCATCATTTTGCAACTCCTGACTGGCAGGACTATTCCAGTTGGGTTACCAGGTGAAGTGCGCAAGGCAGTATCATGTGGAAAATTGTCTTCAATTTTGGATTCTACAGCTGGAGAATGGCCTCCAGCTGTGGCAACGCAATTGGTTGAACTGGGACTGCAATGGTGCCAGCAAAATGGCAGAGATAGACCAGAGCTAACGCCTACTTTGGTGAGGGAATTGGAGCAATTGCATGTTTCAGAAGACCGACCAGTGCCATCATTTTTCTTATGTCCTATCCTTCAGGTGATTGATGCTTTTAATAAATGTGTTCAAGGTACCAAAGTGTTTATAATTTTTCTTATAAGGTACCCAAATGTCACTCTTCCAAAAAATAATATTAAATCAAACCAAGATGTCAACTTGGGCTACTGGATCTATGGAGCTTTGTCGTTATTATGAGTTATAATTATTATGTTCTTCAATTAAACTGCAAGATGATTTGCGTTGCTTGGGTATTCCCAAGCTAGAAGCTTAATTGTAGAACCCCGTTTAATTTGTTGAATAAGATGCAGTTATTTGTAGTATTTAACATGGCTCAAATTTTTTGGATTCCTTTTTCAGGAAATAATGCGTGATCCCCAGGTTGCAGCAGACGGATTCACATACGAAGGGGAAGCCATGCGTGAATGGCTGGAAAATGGTCATGAGACTTCTCCCATGACTAATTTAAAATTGAGTCACCTGCATCTGACGCCCAATCATGCTCTTCGTCTTGCGATCCAAGACTGGCTTTGCAAATCCTGAAGTTCGTATTGATTCATTTATATACGTTGCAAATATCTGTAAATGTTAGTTTTGCATTCCTTAGCTGTATTGCGACCCAGCTTCATCATTGGAGCTCATTTGATGGTAGAGTTGGTTCTTTACTCTTTCTGTTTTACACAATGAGTCAGATACGACATATTGTACATACAGAGTTTCCATTAAAGATTCTATAGTTTGGAGAACTAATTATGGAACTGGATGAACACTTCTGCTACCTTAAGCGTATTGCTTCTTTTAATCAAGTCTCTAACGTTACTGGACATGTTTGTCGGACAAACTATTTGAAATGCCTTGAACAGGTTCAGTAATTTTCTGTCCAGTGGCCAGTGAAGTGAAGGTCGAATCTCTGTTTTAATTAAAAAGTAGATACATGGCTAATATTAATTGCTCGGTAAATGATGGCCAAGTTCAAGTACGAAGGAAGTAATTAAGCATACGTTATACCCACATACACGAATAGCATCGTAGACCTTCGGTTGGTTTTCTACTGGGAACGAGCAAAATTATAAAGCGCCTTGTAGCTCCGTGCAAATGTTTACGTTGCTTCAACAGCCCTGTAGTATTCCATCTCTGGTAGAAAGCAGAGAAACAGAGGCATGCTTCTCTGTTGAATTGAAGGGGTGATTATCTTCGTCTTTAAAGATACCAAGCCTGGAGTCTTCGTTGCTACGATCCAGAAGTGGATTTGATTCCCCTTTCAAGTTCCATAGGTGCAACTCGTCCCTGTTAGGAGCCACGTTTTCTTTTATACTTGTTTCAGACTTCTCAAGCATCTGATTTGTAGTCACATCGTTCTGGCCTCTGTTTAAGTTAGAGTTGTGGTTTTCATGGCTGCTGACATCGGAGTTAAATCTGAAAATTGATGCTGATGACCATGATGCTTGTCGTGGACTGGTTTGTGCCAATGAGCGTTGGCAGAAACTTCCAAACCCTTGAATGCCTCTGGATAGCCTGCGAGATCGATCTCTCTCTTCCTTAAGAACATGTCCTTCTTCTAGCAGTTTCAATACTCTATCTGCTTTCTTTCTGACGTTCAGACCCCAATTGAATCTACACAATATTCCAAGTGAGCTCACAACTTGGTGCCGTGGTTTCAAGAACAATACAATTCATGAGCGGGGAACTTAGAATTCAGATAGTCTCATTCCGTAGAGAGCTTTCGGTAGAATTTTTCCTTGGTATACTAAAGAAACAAACCGAAACATTACAGATACGTACCCTGTTTCATCGACATACTGAAAGCCGATCATCTGGCTGATGACATCTTTCTCATCCTGGAATTCTTGTGCAAAACTTTCGGGTCCATGAGTCAACAGGTGCTCAATCACGATCAGAGAGTTATAAGAGGCCCTCCAGTTCTTCTTTTCAAATCTAACCAGCCTGCTTCAGAATTATCCCACTCAATCATCCATGATCACTTTTCAATATAAATTATTCACATATAGATAGAGAGCAGGCCGAGGAAAAAGAAAGAAAGGGCGATAAACCTTTTGTGCAGAATCTCCACAATCCTCCAATAATCATCAACTTCAAAAGCAGCCTTTGAAATTGACCTGAGTGTTGGGGAATCTGGAGCCCACGGATTCCCATTTGTAGCCTCTTCTGTCATCCTGCGAGTGCAAAAAAACATCAAAAAGAAACAAAACCAGAGATCTGTAAGACTATAAGTAGAAGTAGAAGAAGTGATCAATAATAGAAAAGTGAATTGGAAGAAGGAGGAGAAGGAATAATCATACAGTTGAGCAGGGGTAACATCAGTAAGAGCTAATCTAGCAGTCTTGATTTTCTCCTTGAGGAAGAAAGAAGCTTGTTTCTTGAATTCATGGAATATGGGTGTGCCCATCTTGCTATTGCTGTTAATTCCTCAACAGGGGGGACATATCTAAATTTGATCCAGCAACCAAGTTTTATGAATCAGACGATGTGGGGCTTCATCCATTAAAAAAATGGAGGAAAGAAAAGAGAAAATGGGAGTTGATGATGTATGGGAGGAGAAGAAATCAAAGGAGAATTTTGTAGAACAGAAGTTTTTTTATTTTCAAATGATGTTTTGTCTAAATATGATTGGTTCTTATTTTTCTATTATTTTCAGTGTTTGAAACTGTAAATCCATGAAAACTCTTGGATGCATGAAGTCAACATAACTAACTGAAGAACGATGGGGACAAGACAAAGGGGTTTGAATTGTGAAGCGGTTTAATTGCCGTTTTCCAAAAGGAGTTTTACGTTACAAGAGGGAGACCTAACAGGCCATTGAAGAAAAAGCTCGAAGCTCTGAGAAGCGTGATTATAAGCAAAGCCCTAGGTTGATAATTTGGACAGAGCGCAGAAGCTGAGGCACAAAGCGACGTCGGATCAACTTGAATTAGATTATTAATCTCATATCTATAGGGTCATAACTCAAATAATCAATTCAATCCCACAGATTGGAAACTCCACCTGGTTGAACTATGACTTACTCAACGTCAACGATAGAATCGTGCGACACTTGGAGGCTATCATCAAATTCCCTTCCCTTTCCTCAATTTAGAAATTTGTATTTGAATTTTTTTTTTTTACAACAAAATTTAAGTGAGTTTGGCACTGATTCTCTCTAAGGTTAGGGTACAGTCCCAGAGAAAGCGCTTATAGGAGACTTATAAAATCGCCTATTAAAAGAGTCATCATAATAACAATAGGAATCAAATCCACATTTTTATAGGATACGAGCACATTATTTGATTATATGTGCCAACTTTCATTATGAATTTGTCTTTGAATTGACTTGCCTTGTTATCTTTTGAATTATTTTCTTTTGTTTTTTTTTTGTACAAAAAATTTTAGAAAGGGGTTAAGCTCACCCACGATCTAAGGGTAAGGCGAAGTCTCCCTTCCTCCTAGACGATACCAATGTCGGGAAGGGCGAACCGTCTATTATCCTCATGCGTAAACTTAGGCACGCAGGAGTTAGGATGTCTTCCCAAGCGCTGTGACTAGAACCACAATAAAATGATACTCTTTAGGGATCGAATACGCTCTAAATAGTTATAAGCCTCACTCTTTCGTCAGCTGAGTCCATAGACGATGGGATTTTGAATTATTTTCTGAATATTGGTTTTGTAGGATGAGCAAAGTGAAGTCATGGGCCTAGCCCACTATTCAAGTACCCAAACAAGATGTATGCTGGTCCTAGCAGAGTTGTTTGGGCCTACGAAGGTTTACTGGGCTAGCGATTAGCAGTTTATTGCCCTGCATTGGCCGAGACAATGATAATATATAAAGCGTTTACAGAGCAAAGAGTCCTCTCTTGGGACATAATCAGGCTTCAATCATAGAGGAAGAAGTACTTATCCGTCAATGCGGAAGAATGAATAATTGTATAATCATCATACTAATTTGATCATATTGCGTATGCAAAATTTGTGTGTGTCTGATACACATAACACACTAATAGTGAACTTGTTTTTGTTTTTTTTGTTTTTAACAAACTTGTATCTATTTTTGCACACATAAAGTGATATAATTTTGTATTAGTTTTAAATAGTTTATATTGTATGAATGCATTCTGTTTAATTTATAGTATAGTTATTCTTAAAATAAACATGAAACATCCCATATCGCATAGCCCAGCCTCATCTTTCATTTGAAATTTCAGATTGATTTGTTTATTTTCATTGTTCATTTTCACTTGTTGAATAAACATGGACAAGAGCATGTTAGGAGATCTGGACTCCCTTCCAGAGGAAGATAAGCTGAGAATGGCCACCATGATCGATCAGCTCCAAATTCGAGGCAGGTTCCTCCACTCTCGTACAAACATTTCCTGTGTTTTTACCCCTTACAATCCCGCTAATCGAGTTCGGGGCTTTGATATTCGGCGAAGATGGAATAGCCCCGAACTTCTCATGTTGGATCAAGAGAGAATATGGGGAAGGGTTGTGTTGATAAATCAAAGAGAGATCCAAATCATCATACGAGTATAGAGGGTGTGAAGATTGTTACGAATATTCTCTCTCTAGCGTCGTTGTCCTCTTTTCCCTCTTGGCATTGTCCATTTGGAGTTTCTCCCTTCTCTCTTTCTTCCTGCAATTTTGTAGTTGTCATCCCCTTTATGTCCCCTCACCTCTATGTCCCTCCCACGTCTTCCATTCATCCACTTGCTAACATGCATGGTACTCGTGCACTTATTAGTCTTTATAAATCTACATAATATATGTTATTACTTTCTTTCTCCATAAGATTCCGTTAATTTTTATAAATATATTAAAAAAATTAAAAAATTAATTATAATTAATATAAAAAATAATCTATTAATTTAAATAGATTAATAAATATATAATATAAATTCGTCTTAAGGAGTTAAATTTAGTCATAATTAACTTATTTATTTAATTTTTTTAATTCATCTAAAAAAATTAATTGGATCTTGTGTTAAAGAACAGATGAAATATAATAACTTTTTAAATAAGTGCAGCAAAATAATATTTAAAATTTTCTTATTATATAATAAGAAATATATTTATTATTTTCTCAATTAGCCGGGTGAAAATACATAATCATTTGATAATAAAATATCCAATTTAAGGTGTATATTATGATGATATCTATACATACAAGATGACAAGTCATGCGGATTTAAGAATATTTTGCTATTCGACGCATTCAAAGCTCTATCCTTGTATAAAAAACCGCAATAACTAATAGAAAAGTGCATGTGACTTTGAAGGAGTGTGCAATTGGGCATTTTGGAAGAAGATATCGCTGATCCAAAAAGAAGAAGAAGAAGAAGAAACATATCGATTTCTTCTTCTTCTTCTTCTTTTTTTCCTGATTAGTTCGGGCAAGTGGTCAACAGTAGGGTCCAAGCCCTGTCCAAGTGGCCGAAGCTTAGAAAGTCCAGTCTCGCGCGTAACAAACAAGAAATCGCGGGTAACTCAAGCCAGCCACCCATTTCCATTTGAAATCCAACGGCTCGCAGTGCTGGGAACTCAGCTGGCTAATAATCCTTCTTCCCCTCCTACGAGACCAATCATAAAGGTTTGAGCTTTGTACATTGTACGAGATGGGTGGGGCCCTTTAAATCCAACCAAAGGGGGTCCCTTTCGGAAGACGTCCCCCTGTACCCCCACACCTCACCTTCGTTGTTCGTCTCCTTCCAACGTCTGTGTCTTTACTATTCAATCCATCCAAACTTTTCTAGTGGATTGTTCAACTTGCTTTGTATTTTGAATAGTCTCGCCATAGGCCATAGCGTATTATTCGCTCCACGACAAGCATTCCTATAAACCCTTCCTTCACCTTCACCTTCTCCTCCACTCCTCGTCCTCCTCTTTCTTCTCTCCTCTATCCTTCCCATGAGTCTGACCTCTTCCTTCAAACTCACTCCAAACAGGTGCGTTACCTGAATTCATAATTCCTGTTATTTTGTTGTCTTACCTATGATCTCTCTATACTCTTCTGTCAATTCATTTACCGTGATTTCTGGAACTTGTATGGAAATGTGTTCCCAGGTTTTAGTTTATTTTTGACATGGGAAGTTGTTTGGGCACCCAAATTAAAGCTGAGAGCCAGTTTAACACAGGTATTCCTGGTTTTGCTTGCTCTTTGGTACAACCCTAATGCAGGTGTCCTTGCTATTGAATTCTCGATTCTTGCCCCTTTATGTATGTTGATCGGTTCATTTTGTGATCGACTTCTCAGATTCATATCATTCTCTTCCTCTCTCTTTCTCTTTGCCTGGCTTTACTCTTTCTTTTTTCCTCTTCTATATGCTTATATAACGCCTATAATCGGTAAACCCATCTCTGTTTCTGCTCATGAGATGAAATTGAGCTCCATGAGTAGCTCTGACATCTCAACTTTTCATCTTCAAGCAGTCATTTCGTCCACAGATATGGGGAAAATAAATGAAATTTTGCGTTATGGGTGTGTTTGATTGTGCTAATGTTGTTGACTTCTACAGGGTTGAATTCAAAACACGTGAGCACAGATGGAAGGGATCTGAGCAGCACGGGTAGTGAGGTCTCAAAGGCCTCGGCAACTCGTTTTTGCTGGAGTGTGGGTGAGATCTTGCAGTCATCCAATTTGAAGAGCTTTACTTATGCAGAACTGAAGTCGGCCACACGAAATTTCCGACCAGATAGCGTTTTAGGAGAAGGTGGTTTTGGGTCAGTCTTCAGAGGGTGGGTTGATGAGCAGTCCCTAACTGCTACCAAGCCCGGCACTGGCATTATTATTGCTGTTAAAAGACTTAAGAAAGACAGTATGCAAGGTTACAATGAGTGGTTGGTAAGTGCACTAGTTCCATCATATGCGTGTATGCGTGTTAGTGTTGATTTTACTTTACAGACAAGACATAACTAATAATTCAACAATCATGTCCCCTTAACTAAAAGGATTTGGTTTGCCCTGTTTTTCCTTTTCTCTGTTAGGCTGAGGTGAATTTTCTAGGGCAATTTTCTCATCCCCATCTCGTAAAGTTGATAGGGTATTGCCTTGAAGATGAACACCGCCTTCTGGTGTATGAATTTATGCCTCGAGGCAGCCTGGAGAATCATTTATTCCGGAGTGAGTTCGTCATGCCTTACCAACTTTTCATTTGGTTTAAATGGAGAATCGTGTTTAACATTCATAACACTGTCGTAACAGGGGGCTCTTATTTCCAACCTCTCTCATGGAGCCTCCGTTTGAAGGTCGCTCTTGGTGCTGCCAGAGGGCTCGCATTTCTTCACAGTGCTGAAACAAAAGTGATATATAGGGGCTTCAGGACCTCAAATATCTTGCTTGATTCGGTATGTGGCATTGGGATCCCCCTTTGTCTCTCTTAAAGAACAATATTAATGGCATATCTGAAAACAAAACGTGTGTTAATTTGGTGACAGAATTACAATCCAAAACTTTCAGATTTTGGGTTGGCCAAAGATGGAGCAGCAGAGGACAAAAGTCGTGTGTCCACCAGAGTATTAGGAACCCATGGATATGCATCCACCGGTATTGTCCAGTCATGTTAGTGATCAGGTTATGTTAAGTTTTGTTTGTGCCATTTGGTAATTAATGGGTTATTCTTATGGCAGGTCACCTGACTACAAAGAGTGATGTTTATAGTTTTGGAGTAGTACTGGTGGAAATGTTATCAGGTCGGCGAGCGATGGACAAGAGTCGACCATCGGGACAGCGCAACTTGGTGGAGTGGGCTAAGCCATACCTGGCAAACAAACGTAAGCTGTTTCGTGTGCTGGATACGCGTCTTGAAGGCCAGTATACAATAGACGACGCTTACAAGACAGCTACACTGGCATTGCGATGCATTTCAATTGAATCCAAGTTGAGGCCAAGCATGAACGAGGTTGTTTCTGCATTGGAGCGGCTTCAAGTTCCCAACGTAAATGGAGGACGCAAACAGAAGCCCTCTGTGAATAGCTCCAGTCGCAGAAAAAGCGAAGGTGACGCTAAGAATGGGAGGACCACCATAGCTTATCCTCGTCCATCTGCTTCCTCTCTGCTTGAAACTTGGTAAAGCTAAAATGTCTGGTTGTATAACGCATGACCTCGGTGACAATGTCGTGTCTGTCCATAGTTATCCAGATTGTAGATATTTAATATCTTATTTCAGATAATGTACTCCAAAAAAAAAATAAAAAAAAAATCAAAGGCATCTCTGGATTAGCTGTGAAAGCAGGATGTAATGCAAATGGTTTTGCGCGACCATAGAGCATAGTTGGCTTTTTATCACTTGTAGCCTGTATTGTAGTGGGCTGTGTACTGTAATTTGCTTTTTTTTTTCTTTTTCTAATTGAATGAATATGCAATTTTCGTGAATGAATACACAACTTTGAAAAGGGATGTGAGGGATTTTTGTATACCCCTTCTTGATGGACAGCTTGTGTGGGAAAAGAAACATAAGAGATGGGGCCTGTTTCCATCCTATTGTACCCTTGAGGACAAATATAAGAGGTGAGGACCAATATATTGTTTTTGAGAAACATGAAATCTTAATTATAAAATTCTAAAACTAAATCATTGATTATAATATAGACATCAAATAAATGATTGATGGAGCCAAAAGGAGTAACGAATTGTCCCACTTGGGATTGGACAAGTTGCCGGGAGACGCAAGTCAAGAACGGGGCGTTGTCCAATCTCAAATATTATTTCCACCCAACCGAAGCCACTAGGCTTGGCTCATTCATGACTTGTTCTTGAATCAGTTATAGTGATAAGCTTTTATAATTGTGTTTGGTTCATGCCTGAGCTTTTCCTGCTACTGCTACATAAGCAACCACTGAAGAAGACGGCTAATAACTGAAACATCTACAGTGTGATGGGCTTGCCTTATAATCATTATATGATCTTAAACACCAAAACCCTATGTGATCATTGATAATCATTATATAATTTACGTCCGCCATCGTCCTATGAAAATGTTGGCAAAATTGTTTTTATTAGGAATCACGTTGGATACCAGTGCTGTCGAAGTTAAATTGCAGAAATGAGATGTCTGAGCAAGTGGAGGATGGGGTCGAGTTTTCTTGTTTAGGTTGAAATAGCATTCTTATACAGGAATAACGGCCGAACGCAGTAGCATATCAGGACATCTGGCAATAGCTTTTCTGTGATTGATTTGATCACATTGGGTCTAACTTGTTAAAAACAAAACCAGAATTTTGTACCAAAAAAAATAACCAGAACTTTGCCAAGGCACGTGATAAGATAAAGTGAAAACAAGGGCATACCGTCCAGTAATCAAAACGGACTAAAAGGCTCTTTTTGTGTTGGGCTAAAGGTAAGGGCCATGGCCCATGGTTTATTTCATTAATCGACTACTTTTATTTTGTTTGCTTTTCTAGTGGCAGCTCCTTTCCCCAAAATGCCCCTTCCCCTCATTGTTTCTTTTGGCGGGATGTAATTATCTTTCCCTGGTGAATTGCGATCGAACAAATAAGTATACCGAGTTGTGCAAAAACATAGTATTTTTCTTAATTAAAATGTCAGGTTTCTGCTATGAATAAATCACACTATATTAGAAAAAAAATTAGTCAATTGCATGATCGAATGATTCCGAATGTTTTTGTTGTTGTTGTTTTTAATCTTTAAGCTTTAAATTAAAAAAATAAATAAATAAAGGGCATTACTGGGCAATGGGCATTACTGGGCAATGGGCATTACTGGGCAATGGGCATGAGCCATTAGCGGGGCGGCGTCAGAGGCCTGGCTACACGCATTTCGCGGCGCAACGTATCAGCACAGAGCAGATGAGACGACTCCTTTTGTACCTTCGTCTGCAAGTTTGAACCAAAGCTTTCTCTACAACGCCATTTCTATTTCGCCGTTGTGTGTTCGACTCCTTCACATTCCACTCTTTAGTCTTCCCTCTTTTTCTCTGTTTCCCGCTCCTACTCGTCGAGACGTTTCAGTTAAAGCCTTTTTGATTATGCTGAGTCTTGAGTTTTGGTTTTGATTTTTCAATGCGATTTTTTAAAGAAATTTGTTCCATTACTATACTTGCATCTTCGGCCTTGCTTCTCGCTTCATAATGTTGCTCTTTCTTTTGTCTTTCGTTACTTTATGAATACTTTCTCTGTTCGACGTCACTTATCTTGAACAGCTCCGGGAGCCTGATTACCGTCGAGGAGACTTTCCAGGTTCTCAGTTTCACACTGTCAGGTGTATTATGTTCAACTTTCCTATTTCTTCACTCAGCTTGCCTTTCCCATTCTTCAGGTTTTTCTTAGCGTACAAGCTTTGCCTGGCATTCGTCGGTTGAAGTGTGCCCTGGTGTTAGCGGTCCGTTCTTCTGCTTATCTCTTTAAGCCAAAAATCAAGGTATTGTTCTAGCTCGCATTCGTAGTAATTAATAAATTGGGATTCTATTGATCTAATATTTAAACTAAATAAAGATGTTATTCTTATTTTCCTCTTGTGCCCCTTCTTTCATTACTTTAATATGATGTGCATGGGGAGTTTTTATGTATTTCAGTTGCAAATGCCCGGCATGTCAGACCATATGAGTAAGTCTGAGTTGAAGGATTATGAGTATAAATACTATAAAGGATTGAAGGCTGGTGATTTTCGACTCAAAGTCTCCGATTCAAAATATAGGTGCCCTTTCTGCGATTCGAGTAGTAACAACGATTACCTCCTGGAGGAGCTTTTGCAACATGTGTCGAATGTTTACAAATCAAAGAGTTCGAGTTTAACAAGAAAAGCTAGGCACTCGGCTCTTGAGAAGTACATTGAAAGACACCTTAAGCCTGTTCCCAAAATTGATTGTCCAGAGCCTGTTCCCAAGATTGATTGTCCAAAGCCTGTTCCCAAGATTGATTGTCCAAAGCCTGTTCCCAAGATTGATTTTCCAAAGCCTGAAAGTGACCAACTATTTGTCTGGCCTTGGATGGGTATTGTGGCCAACATCAAAACTCAACTGAAAGATGGACGGCATGTTGCTGAAAGTGGTACCAAATTGAGGGAAGAATTTTCCAGAAAAGGATTCAATCCAGTGAGAGTTCATCCATTGTGGAATCGTTGGGGTCACTCAGGTTTTGCTCTTGTAGAGTTTAGCAAAGAATTTGATGGTTTCAATAATGCTATGGATTTTGAGAGGAGCTTTGAAGTGGATCAATGTGGTAAGACGGATTATATCAAGGTAAGAAACCGAGGGGACAGATTGTATGGATGGGTGGCTCGTGATGATGACTACCACTCGAAGAGTATAATTGGTGATCACCTTCGTAAAAATGGGGATCTAAAATCTGTTACTGATAAACAATCAGAGGACAAGAGGAAGGACTCCAAGCTTGTCCAAGGTTTGACTAAAACTTTGGAGAAGAAGACGATGCAATTGAAGGAGGTCCAAAGCAAATACCATGAGACTAATGATTCCCTGAGCAAACTGATGGGTGAAAAGGAGGAGATGATTAAATTTTTTAATAACGGTATGTTGAAACTTTGAAGCTTATTTTGCTAGTTTTTATGATTTATTCTTTGACGGTGGTTTGCCTTATATTTCACTTTGCCCATTCAGAGGTAACAAACATGCAGAAGAGGGCCCGTGACCATGCTGAGAAGATCCTTAGGGATCATGAGGAAGATAGACTGCGTTTGGAAGCTCAGAGGAAAAAATTGGAGAACCTCGAGAAGGATTTGCGACTCCGTCAAGCACAACATGAAACCGAGAGACAAAAACTACTTCACCAGAAGAAAATGGTATACTTTTCCCATTTAAATTTGTGGATAAGCTAGTTTTGTATTGATGCCGAGATACCACCAGCTGCCTTACATTAATAATTCAAGATATAATGATCTTCATTTTCCAACTCTCTTCTGCAGAATGAGAGGGCAACAACGGAGCAAAAGTTGGCTGATCAGAGAGTGATGCGTTTGGCTGACAAACAAAGGGCATGCATTCCATTTTCTTCTATCTGTCCATTCCTTTGAATGTGATTGGATTCTCTCTTTTGTTTTGTTTGTCCAATTACAGAGAAGCGCTTCTTTGTTTTTTTTTGTTTGTTTATGGTTTCCACCAAATCCATCAATTTCATATACTCAATGGTCTTACATTGCAGAAAGAAAAGGAAGAACTGCATAAAAGAATTCTTGATCTGCAAAGAAAACTTGATGACAAACAAGAGTTGGAATTAAACATCCAGCACATGAGAGGAGCTCTTGATGTTCTGCAAGAAATGAATCACATGGGTGAGGATGAGGATATTAAGGTGAAGAAAGAAATGGATAAAATTAAAGAGGATCTGAAGGATAAAGAGGAGGAGTTGGAAGCAGTAGAAGAACTGCAACAAACCCTTATAGTCAAGGAGCGTAAAACCAATGATGAATTGCAGGATGCTCGCAAGGAGTTAATAAGTGTATGTATAATTTTTCTTACACAAGGAAGTCTGAATGACCTAGCTGGTGTTATTACATCTATAGGCCTTCTACTCACTTTTAATAATCTGATACTCAACATGGAAATTGCATTTTAGCTAACTATTTGCCTAACAAACAAAAAAGGACTAAATTTGTATGGAATATATGGACAATCTCAGAACAATACACTTTTGAATTTGCAACTTGCAACTTGTTTTGATGAAATGTCTGAATGACCTAGCTGGTGTTATTACATCTATAGGCCTTCTACTCACTTTTAATAATCTGATACTCAACATGGAAATTGCGTTTTAGCTAACTATTTGCCTAACAAACAAAAAAGGACTAAATTTGTATGGAATATATGGACAATCTCAGAACAATACACTTTTGAATTTGCAACTTGCAACTTGTTTTGATGAAATCATCTAGGGTAGATTGCTAAAAAGGACTATCCTTATCTCTTTTTGTGCTTATGGTTCGGTTTCGCAGTGAGGAGGATTTTGGTCTTGTTTTGTTATTATATCTTCTCTTGAATAATTTTTGTTTTAGTCTTGAAAAAGATGCCTTGAAATTCTTTCATTAAATAATCTTTGTTGTTGTTTCCATGGCTTTTTCTTTTGTAATTTGGTTGAAGTAGTCTAACTTCCTTGCTCACAGGGGATAGAACATTTGAGTACTCGCCCGGGTAATAGTAATATTATTGTGAAAAAAATGGGAGAGCTGGATCATAGGCCATTTTTAACTGCAGCTAAGGGAAAAGGTCCAGATGATGAGGTGTTAGCACTGCAGTGGTGTTCGCAGTGGGAGGAAGATCTAAGAGATCCGAGCTGGCATCCCTACAAAAATGTAGAGGATGAACGTGGGAATCTGAAGGTACAATGATCCTAACTGTCAAAATAATGTATCTTGTGAGATGGAATTTCTTTTATGTTTTTCTTGCCATGTTCACTGAAATTTTAATTACTGAGAACATTTTTACCTAGAAATGAGAATTTAGGCCATAACCACCTCCTCCGTGTATAGACCCTCATCTAAACCATTACAAATACAAACTCCTGCAGGCCTTCTTGATCAATGCTTGCCGTCATCCCTTGGCTTCTTAGATTAATCTTTCATTCATATCATCATCTGAAGATTGTCTTTGGAGGGTTTCATTCGTAACGAGAGACCCATTCCAGCAGTTTTGGGCTTGTTTTGCTTTTACCTTTCAAATCATTTGCAATATGACTGAGGAATCTCTTCCAGATATTTCATTAAATAAATGTCTGCCCTTAGGCAATCATCATAATTGCTTTCAAGAGCATTCAGGATGATATTGCAGACAAAAAAGTAAGCTTTGTATTCTAGTGGTATAATATTTAATGTATAGAAACTAACAATGCAAGACGGTATGTATTGTTTAATCTGTGTTGGTGGAAGCTACGGGTTGCTGCATCGTTCTGAAGTTTATTTGCATGTAACATTATTTAATTCACATTGGATGTATCATGCAGGAAATTATCGACGATGAAGATGATAAACTGAAAATTATAAAGAATGAGCTTGGGGATGAGGCATTCAAAGCGGTGACTAATGCCCTGATGGAGTTGAACGAGTACAATCCTAGTGGCAGGTACACAATACGCGAGCTCTGGAATTCCAAGGAAGGGAGGAAGGCCTCGTTGAAGGAGGGCATTAAATATTTACTAACTCAATGGAAGAATAAGAAACAAAATCTTAAGCGAAAGAGGGCTAACCCCTTTATTTTGTGATTCACATTCTGCAGAACTAGAGTTGGTTCGAAATTTTACAATGCTGAACAGTAATTCTCTCATGCCAAACTTTGATATCATTTTTGGTATCCACTACATTTCATTGTCATGTACCCAGTTGCGTTGCGTCAATTTAGTCATCTTTAGAATTGTGGCACCGACTGATTACTTAGTTTTATTCAATTGGGACGTTTCCAGCTAATGACTAGTTTGAGGTTAAGGGCTTCACATTTTTTCGGCCAACAAGGTTTTTTCTGAACTTCAAATGATTTCAGATAATTTTGAATTTTTGATCCAAATTATAAGGCTAATCTTTATGCATATTATTATCCATCTCATCAACAGCCAGAGCCTTTTCGATTTCATGGTTGCCAATCTTAACTTGCGTCCCGATCCACCTTGAAATCTATTAAGCTGATTAGTTGATTCTGAACTTGAAAGCTTCTCTGCCTCCTCTATATTCTCTACACCCCTGGCTATTTGGAGGGCTGAACTAACTTTCAACAAACTCAGTTTTCAAATATGCTTGTTTGGAGGACTTGAAACTAACTTTCGTAAAATGAAATATTAACCCAAAACATACGTCATGCAAGTTGCTTTCAGGAAATTAAGTTTTGTAAACTGGTAGCACAAGTAATCTAGGCTATGGGTTTGGTTACTTGGGGGACTTGAGTGTTTATGGGTCAGTTCAAAACAAGAAACCTTGGGGGTTTAAATAGGGAAGATGGGCAGGGAAGGAATGTGCTAAATATCCTAACAAAACCCGACAAATATCGGTAGAATTTTGCGATTTTCATTCCCATTCCGCAAGGGCCAATTCGCTAGCCGAACATGATAATTATTGGTTAACTTCACTCTGTTCAACACTCCTGATTAAACCCTCATGATAAAGTTCGTATCGACAGTTTACCATTATTACGAATGATTATTCTACAGTCAAGCGATCAAGGGTACAAGCCTTTTGAATGTTTTTTGCGGTAACCACATCTTGCAAAGCGCACAGGTTTCATTTCATAAATGAACTCTATTACTTTGTTTCACTCGTTCATGAATTTCAAAGAAAACCACAACCGTAGAGTACTTCAGTGATGGTAAAATCTTGGAATTCAAATATTACAGAATTCCAAAAAAGAAAAGAAAAAAGAACCACGCTGAGCTTCTCAATTGGGATCTGAATGGATTCATATAAATCTGAAATGCTCATGAAATAAAAGAATTTGGCAGAAGGAGGAAGTGGATAATGAGCATGAAATGAAATGAGAAAAGAGGGAAGTTATCCAAAAGCATGCTTCACTTTTGCTTTAAACTTTTGTAGAGGTAGGTCATAGGTGGGTAGGTATCCTAAGTTGGATGCCCCATATGCATCCTTTGAAGCAAAGGCTGGTGGTAGCATTTAGCTTCTTGCTCCTACTGGTTGTAATGCATTACCAATAATTCCATTCTCCTTCTTCCAGTTGATGTGACTTTTATTTGCCCTCACGGGAGCACCATCATCTTACTCTGCTACAATCATATCCTCTCTCTTTCTCTGTTTACTGATTCTTTTTCATTATAAAATCTTATATTTTCTAATTACAACAACTAGTTTTTAGTGCATAATTTTGCTCAAGATTTGTACTCGTTATAACTGGTGCTTTTAAGATAATCATGGGACTCATAATAGCTTCTCTCAATGATAATAGTGCAACATAATACTTGTTGTTTTCTTTCTACTCCACAATAATGCAAATGAATGCTAGCAGATTTCACAGTTTGAGAAGTCATGTCAGCC
The DNA here is from genome assembly GCA_037074615.1 of Leucaena leucocephala. Lineage (NCBI taxonomy): Eukaryota > Viridiplantae > Streptophyta > Magnoliopsida > Fabales > Fabaceae > Leucaena > Leucaena leucocephala. Next base: position 15,258,165 of record CM073544.1, read on the forward strand.
TTGCAGTAATAATCCTGGGATTTTTTCCCCCTGGCTTGCCGAACCACTCAGGCCACAAAAGTTCAGCCTCACTCTTGTTAGTGGGTCTGTTATTAATGCCTGGAGGCCTTACTGGTCTCGAGGTTCCCTTTGAATCAAGTAACCAATTTGATGGAGATGGCAAGAATATTTTAATAAGCTCTGCATTTAATCCTCTCATTGTTCAGTTTTAAATATTCCATCTGTTTTTATGGGGCAGTAGTTGGGATCTTGATGGCAAAGGACAAGTCTGTCCCTCCAGTTACGCATATACGAGGGACATCATCAAATAGACATGATAACGGCAGACAACACGTGGGTGACAGTGAATCAAACAAACCCTATCATTTTGACCATTCCCATTGAACTGCAAGTTAACTAACCAGAGCACATGCTTACATGACACACATATATATAAAGCTTTATATATATAATCATCTTAATTAGCTGCGGCTACCACTTTGGTTAATTAGCCGCTTCAGCATTCCCTACAATTTTCCCCCTTTCATGTATAGTTACTCTCACCGTACAAAGTAGAGCCCCACGCACCTACCCGCCATAAAATAAAAAGTCAACAAGTCGTGAATCATTTTCTCACTCCTTTCTTTTCCCTTTTTTCTTTTTAAAGTCCCTCCACAGTCTCCCAAAACAGCCAGTCAAAAACCCATTCCCTATGAAAATTGGCAGTCAAACTGAAGAAATAGTAACACATAAAAAGTTGGGCTTTCCTTCAAAATAATATTTTTATGGGGTTTTTCATCAGACCCGAAAATTCTTTCCGGTGAAAGTTTGACCAAATTGCCAGTGAGGAGGAGCGATGTTCCACGAGGTAGAAGTGCGCCTGTCACTGCCGGTCACCCTAAACGACAGCGCTTGACCCACCAAGACCGCGTTTGACTGCCAATTCTGCCCCCAGTTCCTGCTCATCGGCATCCACGCCGTCCTCGTCCCCTTCACGTAAGCCCTCACTAAATCCCCTGCACCCGCAACGTTGCTGATCATCACCAAATTGAAGTATCTGAACCCATTGACCGTGAACCTTATCCCTCCTCGCTTCCTGCATGGCACCCTGCAAACGACCACGAACAAAAGTTACTCACTGTCATCTGTCGGAAGCATTTGTGCAAAAGGTTGAAACTTTAGAGGTAAAATAAAAGTAGAAAGTGTGGTTACCTGCGGTAGGCGACGGGGACAATGCCAGCGCGGTACTCGGCTATCTTGAGGAACATAGGCATGGCGAGATCGAAGTGGGGGCGGGGAGGATTGCACCAGCCACCATTGTCATTTGGAAGGGCGTAGTTTGGTGGGCAGAAGTTAGTGGCCGTGATGAAGATGGATGGGCTGCCCGAGTGGCACCACTGCCTGTCGTTTGCACACTTAATCTCAAAGCAAGAGCCGCAGCTGAAGCCACTGTTGAACAGTGCGGTGCTCAATGCCGCCGTGTTCACTCCGTACCCTTGGCTGTAGAGATTACCATACCCACAAGCTCCACCTGTTCAGCAAAAACACCTCACATTAAGTTCCTCACCGGCCATTTTACCGGAAACAGGGAAAACATAGCGCTGCGCTGCTATTCGCAGAGAAATTGCCGGGGGGTAATGAGTTTGTGAGGTACATTGTAATGATAATTATTAATTACTGTCAGTAATCCTAAAACAGCTAAGAAGAAGTTCCATTTAAGCTGCCATCTCGCTATCTGACGGGAAAAAGTGGAAGAACAGTGTTGCTCTATTTTGAATAGAGTAAATGCAGGGGAAAGGGGGTTGTTTGTTTGGATGCACAGTAACATAATTTGAAGTCACATTATGTGGAATGGAGTGAGAGAGTACAAACCCATAGTGCCAGAAGCATCAGATCCTCCGTAGAAAGTAGCATGAGCAGATTGCCAAGCGCCACCAGAGTAAACGCCAGGGATTCTGGCTTCGATTTGGCAGAGGAATGAGAAGAGGGAAGCGATGCAGAGTAGAACGGGGAGAGCCATGGTGATAAATTGAGTACCTAACGCTAGAGAAGAGGGAAGAGAGGAGAAGATGGGGAAGTTGAGTGCAGCGGGTGGGGGTACTTATGGAGGATTGAAGGGGAGGGGCAACAAGTGAAATTTTCCAAAAAAAACTTTATTTATGATTATTCAATGCGACCTTAGTTGTAAACTGTTAACACTTGATTTGTGGGAGACTGCTTGTACTATTACCTTGTACGCTCTAATGACTAATGGGCCAGCCACAGAGGCGAGAGGAGCAGAGGAAGGTGAAATAAAATAAGAAAACCAAGGGGGGCGGGGTAAAAGTGGGTACGCAGTAGCAGGGCAGGATCAGCTGCTGGGGGAGAGGGGTGGGGCCTATGGAGATTTGATGGGGTGTGAGGAGGATACAATGATACGCTTTTTTGAATCTTTGGGGTGAGATGGTGGGTCCCCCATAGTCCCCGTGATCATCGGTCCTTAGAGGCCGCTTTCAATGTGAGTGGGCCTTCATCTTCAAATGCTTCAATCACAAACCTCTCCCTTCTTCCCACTTCCCATTCGAAGGATGTTTATGGTTAGAGTTAGATAGGGTAGTCTTTTTAACAAAAAAAAAAATATAATTATATTTTGCAACCGGATACCCTTTTTAATAAAAGTCCTAATTATTTTAGACTAAATATAGGTAGGTTGGACGTAGACGAGCTGGGCATGTTTAAGTTATGATATCATACTCATGTTATAGAAAAAAATATACAATTATAAATTTTTAAAATAATACTATATTTATATGTCTTCAAGAGTTAAATAATATCTATAATCCACTAAAAATAAGGTAACAAAAAGATAATAATTAAAATCTTAAAATTCATTGCATATAAAAAAAATGTCTTGAAGCCTAAGTAGTTTGTAATACAACTTTACATCAATTTTTTAAATGTTGACAAGGATGAAGTATCTAAAAAAATAAGATAAATAATTATAATTTATAATGTAATCATATTATAATTAATAAAATTAAAAAAAAGAAAAAATTAATATAGTTATAAATATTAAAAGACACAACTTACATACTTAACTACTTATATTTCTAAAATAATCCTTTAGTCACCAGTAACTATCATATTCTCCCTTTCAAGTGTAGCATCTAGGGAGAAAAATAAAAAAAAATAAAAGAAGGGGTGCTCATAGGCATGGCATGGCAACCCCCTGTCCGGTGTCCAGCCCGAAAAAAGTATGGGCTATATTTTGCAACCCGATGTCAGCCCTGCCCTATATTTATCGGGTTGAGCATGACCTTTTTTCCGCTGACTCGAGTGGACATACCGGATTTCGGACTTTATGAACACCTATTCCCACTCCCACTCCCACACTAACCTCTCCCATGGGTAGGGGGTGTCCCCAAAATGTCCTTACCCTTCGGCCCTCCCACTCCCACACTAACCTCTCCCATGGGTAGGGGGTGTCCCCAAAATGTCCTTACCCTTCGGCCCTTACAGGCCAGTTCTCTTCTACTATTGTTATCCATCATAATAAACATTGCAAAAGTAATTGAGTTAGCCACATTGGATACCCCAAATATCTACAAGATTACGATGAATGCATTTCTCCTCTTTTTTTTTCTTTTCTTTCTTGAGTCCTTTGGGAACCTTCTCATTTAGTCAACACTACATCAAAAGGAGGGAAATTGTGAATTCTCCCCCCAGTGAAGAAAACCAAATTTGCAGTCCCAAGCAAGCAAAAGCTTCAAGTTGACATAAGTTTGAGTTGCAAACTCTCCATGCTAGGTTATATTACAGAAGCACATCACTCACTTTGACCCTTGTGAGCCCTCATACTTTGAGAAACATAGGTTCATGACACTAATTTGTATTTGAAATGGGGACCTAGTGGCTCAAGTTGTTGAAACCCAAGAACGGATGGAGGGACAACATGCCCCCGGGCATAAACCCAACTTGTGTAATTGTAATAATTAGGTTTAGTCATTTGCCAAAAATGATGATTACCAATTGAGAAGTTGTCATGTGAGCAGCCACTGTTTTTGAGTGATGTCGTGACCAGAGACCATTACCGAATCAATTGCATGGGAACCTCTTTAATTACAAATAATACTATATTGATATTGCCATATTGGAGAGATTTTGATTGTAAATTTACCAATACAATTTTGATATCGGGGTTTGTGAAGTCACATCCAATCCAAGAATCTCATTTGCCTGCGCTTCCTCTCTCCAACAAGGCAAATATAGTTCATGTTTACTAAACTTTAAAACTCCCTAGACTTTAATTTTAAAAAAATTAAAATGAATAATCATATATATTTATTTTTTTTAAAATTAAATTATTTTAGATAAATTATTATAAATAGTTTATGTGACAGTAAAAAAATTTATAAACTATTTATTTATTATTTTATCCTTATTCATTTTCTCTATCTATTCTCTCCCCTTCTCCTCCCTCCTTTATCGTTGTAAAAAATCGTAGATCTGCTTCGTCGTACTACTTGAGGGTTACCGTTATCACTGTCATTGTCCATCTTTTTCAACATCGTGGTGCTACTATGTTGTTTGTCACCATTGTTATTCTTACTCATTGTCATCGTTACTGCTCTTGCTCGTCGTCGCTATTACTAAATATTAGTAAAGAGACGCGGTGATAGAAGAAGAATGCTGTGAAGAAGAAGACTATTTTTTTATTTCATACTATTTTTAATAAATTATCAATTATAAAAATTATTTTAAAATTATCTATTTAAATATTTATTTATATAAATATTTTTTTTATATATATTTTTTAAAAATATATTTTTAAAAGCTGACAAACCCATGTGCATCCAACTCCTCCTAAGAACATACATGGTACGCGTGGCCCAATCATACCCGTCCACGTCTCCTTCTTTATCTGACATGATCAGTCCCAGCACTTGCCAGAATAGGCTCCTTCATAAGCAATATTTTTTTTTTGTTTATATTTTGAAATTACATTAAAATAATAGTTACCCCACCCATCTCTCCTTTGTCGTCAAGTCGTCAATTAACCAACGACTCCCTAACATATTCAACTCATCTTTGCTTATGCTTTGGATGGGTCAAAGCTTTTGGTGATCTTCTGCAGCTATATTTTTTAGTGGCCAAAATATTCATAACTCTCTTTAATTTTAATTTTATTGCGGATAACCTTCCTCATTTTTTTAAATTTAAAAATAAAATCCCCAACTTTTATATCTTAACAATTAAACCCCCCCCCACCGTTAAAATGTCGTAAAATTTAACGAAATGTATATCACATTTTGCATATCTAATGGAGACTATACATTAGGTTGTTACTGATGTAATTGTATCAGCCTCAAGTTATACTTTGGCGGGTTCGAACCTCACACCTGCTACTCAAGACACAGCCTACAACCACTCAACTACCAGCTCTCCTTTGTGAAATCACTACAATATAATATATATACTTATTAAAATAGTATTATATTTATATATTTTCTAGGGTCATTACAGGACATGTGTTCGGTTAGATTTCACGGACATATTAACAGTGGAGGGTTAAGTGTCAATATATGAAAGTTGAGGGTTTTATTTTTAAATTTTTAAAGATGAGGGGTTATCCGCAACAGGACTAAAATTAAAGGGGTTTATGAGTATTTTAGCCTTTTTTATATATATATATTTTGAATTTTAGATGCACAATTCAACATTTTAATTCTTTTTTTGTTGGCGTACCTTCTTAGCTATTACTGTGTATTTTTTTTTGGTGATAGCATTTGTTTTTCATTAGGATTGTTAATTTACATATTTAGACAGATGAGCGTTGATTGCTGCAAGAATTTGTTGGAAGTGGTTGGCATACTAATGCAGGGGTTAGCGTGATGTCAAATTGTCATCCCCTCCAAATCATCTCTTCACATAAAAACTTCTAATTTTCCTTTCTCGATCTCTGTTTTTTGCTCTTTGGTTTTTGGGTCTCTTTGCTCTCCCCTAAACTCATAATAATAACAATTACTGGGTCAACAAATCAACGATCCCCGTATTAAACTACGAACCTCGGAAAGTGTTTGACGTGGCTATTTCCTTGTGCTCTTGGAATGTTCCCAACTGGATGTTATGGAGTAACTGAATAATTTTGTACAGCAAGAGCTTTAAGTTTGTGTTCGGATCTACCTTAACCAATAACCATGCACACAAACCAACACATACATAAGAACAAGAGTACGTACGTCAACTAGTACATGGGGAAGCCCGAGCAAATATTGGAATTAGAACCATACATATAATTTAACAATAAAGCATTGACCCATGTGATAAACTTTATAAGATTAGTTGAGCATAATTGAAGAAGATTTAACCAAAATGGCGATCTATTATATGTTTACTTGTCTCTTCTGTTGACCATTGAAAACGTTTTGTTGATTATTAAGTTTGGTGAGTGTGTGTTTGAATGCGTTCCACCAATTCTGGCTTGATTGAAGATAGCTGCATTAATTTCACTTTATGGAACGTGTAACTCAGGTTTTAACAAGTCAAACCCTTGGCAACATGTCACATGCTTGTTGGCAAAGAGACGCAGCGCAGTAGTTATCACTGACTTTGCCTCATACACCGGTCTTTCACACCAAACTAATTTCAATAAATTTCCTCCCTTTTCTCTTCATGTTTGACAATCAATTAGAAGCCAATCAATGCCTCATACTTCTGTCTGAAGAGTAAGCAATATCATCAAGAGACCACATTATGGGGATTGTTCAAGCTTTGAGCTACAAAGAGGGCTTTGTATTCTACTCCAAACCAAGACCTGCAATTAAAAAATGAATGAATGTGGGATTAATTCATGATTACTTGCTATATTAATAGGAAAAGAAGGGTTATTGGTTGAGACTTGAGAGCTGTTTGAGCCAATCATAATGTCTAGTCACAAGCATTGTTGGGTTAGATGCATCATAAGGGCTTTTATATATGTCATACAACTGAAAGGGTCAGCTAATGATTAGAGAGGTAGGAGAGGTGTCTGTCTCTGTGCCTTTAACACTTGAACAAATATTCCAAAAGCCAATTTTTTTAACCTATAAGTAAATGTTAAATTTGCCTTCCATAATTTGAATTTTACATTGCTAAATTCAAGCTTCAAAGGCTCCAGATTCATCAACTATGATGATAGCGTGGGCTGAAGTGCTTTCATTGTGGTGCCATTTTGGTTTTAATTTCTTCTCTGAATAGCTTTGGATCCGAAATCAGCGGGATTCTGCATACCTATTGCCTACAAACTCACAAAAAATCTCTTCTTCATAGTGAAGCAAAGTTTCACCAAGAAGCATCGTGCATATCTTCAAAGCTACCTTGTCCTGATACGATAGAGTCCCATCACAGTGTCTCTGCCTTTTTCTTCATTTGCTTTACTGGCCCCAGATTCTAAAGCAAAGCATTTTCCTTCTTTAAGTTTTCCTATATACTCTAGCACATGTGTGTGTGTCCCAATAGCTGCAACAACCGAATTAACTGCCACAGTGGGGTCCCTGCATCTAGGCTTGCATGCAGCAAAATTAAGAGGGAAGGACAGGACAGAGTTGTGGAATTAGGTTCCTGAAATAGTAAAAGAACCACCATAATTCATGCCTAAGTTAGGAGCATTTAATTCAGTTCCTTAGTGGTGAACTACTAACAGATGTTATTTATGTTTCAATGAAGAGGTGAAACGGAAACTTAATTACAGCTTCTCTATTCTCATTCACCAATAAACTAGGTATCCTTCTATTCATGCATTAATTAAGCTAGTTTACCCTTCCTATATATCGAATTCCAAACCTACCATATTAACTTTGTATGGTATAAACCAGGGCAGCTACTAAATATAGGGTTGATGGCAATAATTCCAGTGAAAGGGAAAAAAAATTAGTTTGCTGAAGTTAGACATGGTTTAATACTTTTTTTTCTATAAAAAAGAAAAAGGAAAGAAATCTGCCTCACCCTTTAAGTGATGGCGTAAGTTATACTTCACTTTTTTTTTTTTTGGTATACAGTTATACTTCACTTTTGAAACCTTTACTAATTGTTGCCGGAAGTTGTTGGGCTCTTTTCCATCTAATTATTGTCCCAACTACTGTAGTTTTCCTAAGGCCCATTGGTATTTCTTTTTCTGTTATCCAGATTGCAGAATTGAGAGAGGAATGAGTTATAGAGTTGAACAGTTAACAAATGCCATGTATCCAGGACATTTCGGACATGGAACAATCACAGGGCATGGTGCCAGATTCATATCAAATCCAAATTCATACCATAAAAACAATATCCAACATGTTGAAAACTACATGGACAAACCGAGGGAAGCGCGCTGTGTTGCCAAGTACAAGAGAAGAGTAGCAAGCGCCGGAGCAGATATTCTATGAACTTCTTCATCAACTGCTAAAGCACAATTACAATCCCAAATGACCAAGGCTCTTAAGCTCATTCCTGCATCCCCTTCTGCTCCTGTAGGACCCAATAATATCATTGACCAATTAATCCAAGGGTCTGCAGCAGGTTAATGTCAATGCTTTTCTTGGTCATTGGTTTTTAACAGCTCTGCTTCCACTCCTTCAGCAGCTAGATTGCTTATATGTTCTTATTGCAAGGACAATATCACCATGCGTGATGCTTTTACTCCCAAGGGACATGTTAGCGAGGGATTGCTTCCTGTTCGTTCTTCATGAGCACGGATGACACTATCCCTCGATCATCTGAGCAACAGGCCAGTGTCAAGAGGATGCATAGTGAGGGATTGTTTCATTGTCGGCTGTTTCTTCACCTTGTAATGGAGCTGTTATTCTGCTGTGGCCTTTTGGGTTAGTCTCAAAATGACCCGGTACGAATCAGGCCACATAAATTGCCTTCTGTATCTGAAAAAAATGAATAGAACGAAGACAAGATGCTTGAAACTATATCTACTTATAATAAAAGAAAAATCCACTCTCAACTTTGCGTTTGTAGTCCAACGGTTAGGATAATTGCCTTCCAAGCAATAGACCCGGGTTCGACTCCCGGCAAACGCATTTATGAAGCTTAAACTTTTTTTTTTTTGGTTACAAACTTAAGCTGTTTTTGCGTGGTACGAAGTTCTCTTTTCGTCTTCTTTGGGCCTTTATTTTTTCGGGTATTTTTTGGGTGGTATGAAGCTTAAATTGCTTTTAGTATCACTAAAGATAAATAAAGACTTATACTTAAACGTGGGTAAGCTCAGGTTATTTTAAAAAATTTATGTATAAAAAAAAAAACTGGACGCGTAGTGCTTGGCTACTTGCCTGTCTGTGGCAAGGGAAGTGGATGTCTTGGTCCTCTAATGATCAATTTCCGTCATTGCAAACCAATCGCGTTCACAGAAATATCGGCCAACCCTCAGAAGGTGAAGAGGGGTAATCTCGTCAATTCGCTTAGCTTGCCTTTGCTTATGGTGAATTCCCTCTCTCCTCTTTCCCAAAACGCAACCTCTGGACCCGCATGTCATATCATGCCTTGTATCTCAAACTATTCCCCAACCAAAGCGGTGTGCCACGGCGTTTCATGGCGGCCACGAGCCCCTCCTTCTCTCCTCACCGATCCTCTCTTTTAGAATTCCCCAGAACCAATCGCCCTCTTCCTCCCTTCTCCGTTCGTTTCTCCGCCAAGAGTCATGGAGCCTCTGTTTCCCCCACGTGCGACGACCTCGCCCAGGGACCTCACTGCATCTACGTTGGCCCCATCGAGTCCGCCAGCCAAGAAATCCTCGAAGCTCTTTATCTCCAAGTAACTCTCTTCTTCAATTTCCTATCTTACTCCTGGATTCAATTCTGGCTCAACTTAAGATTATGTGGATATAATATGGGAAAGAACAGGGGAAATGTGAAATTGACAATTTGAAGGAGACTTGTTACCTAAAGTTTGTACATTTATAAACTCTTTTGCGCATTTTCCCTTCTGTTTCGTGTTAATTCCCATTTTTTGTGTGGCGATGATGAGAATTTTCACATGCTGACTATTTATTTATTTTATTGGATAGGCGCGGGATGCGTATTACAGTGGAAAGCCTTTGATAGTTGACGACATGTTTGATAGGGTAGAGGTATTCGCTGTCTACCTACTTCACATAGCATTCGTCTAGATAGCTTTTGTATAAACCTTAATAATGTAAGATAAATTGTTGAAACAGTTAAAGCTGCGGTGGTATGGTTCGAAATCTGTAGTTAAATATCCTCGTTGCAGTATCAGGAGGCAATCAACATATGCTGATGCTGAGGTAATTTTCTCCTGAAATCCAGAATAACTTTTTGTGTGCACTTGAGGTAATTTGAGTGGTGTGCCGAAATTACTGATCGAGTGGGTGACACTTGACTTCCTCATCCTGCTACTGCCTGAGGAAGTTATATTTGTGTCTTGTATGATGCAATGCTATTGAACATCTGTATCCGATGCATATTAAGTGATATGTTATGTCCACTTATTTATCTGCTTAGAATGATCAAGCTTCTGGTCCCTTGAGTCTTTGTCCTCCACCTGAATGTTGAATGGTGTGGTTGTAGGGCAGGCAGATCTGTCTATGATTTTTGCATTAGCCAGCACGTGGATCGTCTTCCTTGCATTTGGCAGCACAATATGCGCCGGGCCTGTATTGTACACTGTCAGCATGGCTTATCATACTGCATTCAATTCCGGATTATCCTCTGTCAACCAAGCATCCGGACTAGGATTTCTGGCCACGGTGAATAGCATTGTGTTCATGACATTGGGCTGTATCATTGGCTATCCAGTTGCATCCGCTTCAGGTGAAAATTTTTAGTTGATATTCTTAATCTTGAATATTCATCTGAAGTCTTGAATTTTTAAATTCCTAGGGCTGAATCCTCAGCAAAACTTTCCGTATCGTAAGTAATAATATACTTGTTCATGACATTGTCTCCAACGCTGTGGCTGTAACTCAACTACCCATGTCTTCAGTTAAGGTGCTTCAAGGCCTGTGGCGGAATGACTTGGTGGCACTAAAAGGCGCGTGTCCAAATTGTGGAGAAGAGGTCAGTGAATTGTGCGCATAATCTATTTGCATAACTGCGATTTCTGTTCAATATCCGTCCCTCGAACTTTCTTCCAACCTATCCAGCCGGAGACTCTCAGATTTTCATTTTTCCTTTAGGTATTCGCATTTGTGAGAATGGACAGGGCTAGTGATTCTCCCCACAGAGCAGATTGTCACGTGTGCGGATGCTTATTAGAATTTCACACCCATGTCGAGGTAATTGCATTTGAATTGTTGCTTAAAGCTGAGGTGTCAATTCTACTGGTCACATGTTTTCATGAAAATGGCAATCCTATAATTAAGTCGGGTCTAATTTTGCGCCCAGACGAGCGGAAATTGAAAACAAGGCCTGACATTGTACTAAGCATTTGGCATAAAGTGATGCTTTCGTTTTGCAGGAATCGGTCTCAAGACTGGGAAGAAAATGGGTTTACGGGCGTATTTACCTCGTTTCGCTCAGAGGCAGATCCCAGCGCCAAAGACGGTTGTAAACTCGTGAAACACCCCCCCCCCCCCCCACTCTTCTCCCAAAAAAAAACAACAAAGAAGAAAAAATCCAGCATTTGTAGTCAGTAGTTACTACAGTTATGCATAGTAAGGATGGGAATACCATTAGTTTCTGTCCTATTCCCAATTGTTATGAAACAGTTTTGATTGTAGCCAACGTGTACAAATTCTTAGCTACTGTCATCTAACGGAAATGGATGGATAATTCCTTCCTTTCGTGTAATCTTTGTGGAAATTTGCTTTTGACTTTTGAGCAACCTTAATATTGTTAAAAGTCTTGCGAAAAATATATTAACATAACAATTTCATGAAAAATTACTTAATAATTAATTTCTTGTGTGAAGAATATGAGCTAGAGAAGTCTATTTTTACACACGTAGAAGTGGAGATTTGCGTACTCGTCTTGCAAACTAGCTATATCGAAAGATTTATTACATTTCATCTTTATTATGATCACCTTTGCTAAATAGGTAAGGAAGTCCAAGATACAACAGAACCAGTAAATCACGTGAGAAGTTCCAAATTGAGTGAAGCTTAGCTTACGTTGCAAGACAAAACTTCCTTGATATTTCATTCCAGCAATCACCCTTCTCAAACATAATTTAATAATAAAAAAGGTGTAAAACCAAGCGAAAAGGAGGTATTTGTACAGGTAGTAAATATCAAAGCAGTGTAAGAGGAAATGTGAAAGCCGTCAACAAGGTCCATCAGAATTATGCCTGCAAGCAAACTTTATTTCAGTGATCAACTAAAACAGAATGTTGATTGCCATGATTTCTGTAGTCCATAATTTGAACACGTGGTGTCATTAGGAATGTATGGGTAATACAGTATTTACCACGGAAACCAGAAGCTGATTTGTTCATGCTCTGCAAAAATCAAAACGTTTTCCATCAAGGAACTAAAACAAATAGTTTCGATTCGAATGATCCTTCTCACTGTTTCCAAGGCAATTCTCATAAAATCGAGTAACATCTGGTGAATGCCACTGACAGTTGGAGATCTTTACAAAACCTCCAATGCCCTGCCAATCAGAAGTGTGCTAAACTGTAAATTAGAATCCACGAAAGCTGCACATATATTAAAACAAAAAAAGCAGTCAGATTTTCGGGGAAAACATGAGACCCTTTCTAATCTGTGCACAAGAGCCTCTCTAGGAGAGAGGGAAGAGAATAAGGACCACATCACAGCAACAAATTACCAGGAAGAGAGTTATAGAAGCAAAAAGACCCTCTTGAAGGAGTGCACCATGACCGCCAAACTCTTCCTCGTCAACCTTTAATATTACTGAATAATAACCATATATGATCCCAGAGGATATCGCCAAAAAACTGCAACAAAGACCAAAAGTAAATTACAAAATGATAAAATAATAAATTCATAAGAAAATAATGTCGTGTATGTCATGTCAAAGCTGCAGGTTTTTACACTAGATAAGAGCATCTAGAAATTATGTAATAAAGGCAAAGTTACAAAGGCAAGCATGCCCCGTGAGATGGGTAATTCAAGCCTGAAAATGTTATACCAATAGTGATACATAACTGAATTCACCGAATCTTATACGGTAAACAGTGGTACCAAAATGATCTGATTTCTGCACCACAATGTCAACAGATCTCTCAAGTATGTACCTTACACTTCAAACTCTAAGACTTATCAGAGTTTTTCTTAAAGTAGACATACAAAAATTTGAATTTTTCACAAGAATGCATTAAAGTAGACATACAAAAATTTGAATTTTTCACAAGAATGCATTGGATTGATGGGGGAACCAAAAAAAAATGTAACAAGGACTTCAAAATATGGGCTAGTGCCTAATAGGCCACCTCAAATATTTGTGGAACATTTACGTATGATACAAAAAAGACATGGGTGAGCATATAGGTAATCTTCTAAATATCAAGTCAAGAGTACCAGAAAACGAGGGAGAAAATATAAAAAATGCTTCTGAAACTTCGCTTTTTTCAATAGCTCATGTAACACATTTATAGACCACCGGATGCTTAGAGCTCACGCGACTATCTTAACAACTTTGACCATTTGACTAACTCATACTTAATAACTTAACTGACCAAGCATATTCCATAATATTCCATTTGCAACTTTTGTTCTGTGTTTTACCATTTTAGTTAATTCATGTCCGATCTCAAGGCTAGACGTCTAGAATATTATTAAAAATAGATGAGAGAAATCATCAGCCGTATAATTTGCATTTCTTATTCTCAAGGAGAAATTGAGATGCCCCTACATTCAGTTCATACTTCATATACTTGCATTTCACTATCACCACTTCTTTCCAATCTTGTCTTGTCACAATCATTGGTAAAACAGCCATCTTCCAGACTCCCCATAAACATACAGCATGAGTCTGGATCCAATTGACAGGAATGAAAAAGGTAGGGGAACGAGATGATTCTAGTCTATATATAGCATCACAAATTAGAGACGCAAGGCAGTCAAAATCAGCGGATGAGTAAATTTAGGCAAATGCTGAGTATTTGCCAATGTCATCTGTCATCATAATAAAACAACTTCGACATAAACATGTTCAATTTACAAAGCAAACATACTTACAGGATAAACCATATTCCCCCAACCAAAGGTACGGCACCCCACAATAATCCAAACGCAAGGCCAAGGGCTTGTCGAATCCAATGTAAAACATCTCCCAATTGATCCTATGTTAGGGGGCAAAGGGGCAAAGACATAAATGGTTGTTAGCATCAATGCAATTACATAGAACAGAATAGTAATACCAGTAACTACAAGGAGATATGTAATAGCTAAATTGCAGATATATAATATATGTTTCTAAACCTACACTTCGGAGGAATCTAAGGATATATTAATACGATACTTCATTTATTTTTATTGACCAAAATTGAAGATTTGAATAAAGGCTGGTACTTTAGATTCAGCATTCTTAATTACTAAATACAATGATTTTGGTTATCCAGTATCCTGCAAACTGCCCGGCAAAACTAAGCGAACACGGATTAGATCGAAAAAGGCAGGCACAGATGGAAAACACCCTCGATGAATATATGAGATGCGAACCTTATCCCACGAAGCTTCAGGATCAAGCAATTTAGCGAATTTGGAAGGCGAGAGGTGACCATTCTGGTGATGTTGCTGATGATTGACTTTAATCGATTTTCCTTCTTTCATTGTGAGAAACCAATAATTCGGCAAACAGGAGAAGGGGGAAAACAAAATTACAAAAAGCTCCGATTTTTTATTGGCAATTGAGAATAAAAAAGAGAAGGTGGTCAATTGACGAAGCAGGAGGAGTACTGGAGAGGAAAAGCAGGTTAGGGTTTAGAGAAAGTGTTTGGATTGAGAATAGAGATTAAACAAATACGCAAGAGACAGTGAGGAATATAAAATTGTAGAGATCTGGAATCAGATCTGAATCGTTGGCGGGGTTCAATCAGGTCGCCGGGCTGCTTTCTACCTCTCTCCCACGCTCCAGAGCAGCAACTCTACTGGACTCGCCCGCAAACGAACAAGAATGGATGATAACTCCTTGTTTCCGGGAAATAATAATAATATTAGAAAAAACAAAATGGCGCGGATTGCGGAACGCAAGGGATAATATTCAGGGAAAATTTAGCATATGTAGAAATCGGGTTTTTTTGGGCCAAAAGCGAAATCGAGTTTTTTACTTAGCATACCAAATCATGCATACATAAAATATATATAGTATTTGTAGAAATCGGGCTTGTTATATACAAATATATACATGTTTTCTTCAGATTCCACCGGTTATCTTTATAATTTAGTACTACATTATTAATGTTTACTAAAAAATTAGTTATGCGGATTTTTCTTTGCAATTGATATTTGATAGAGATTTGAAAGATTCCAAAACTTAATAACACCAACATGATATTTTTTGCCAATCAGCTTCTTCTGCCTGACTTTTAGTCCTTATAGTGACAAATCGATTGAGCCAAATGCTATAAACGAAAAATATATTTTAAAATAATGTACATTCCGGGAAAAAAAATGTATCAGATAACGTCCGCGCAAAATTAAAGGACGCCAGCGCCGAGGTTGAATCTGACATTTTATTGAATTCAATGTTGATAAACTTGTTCATTGCATGGTTGGGGGAAAACGTAATCATTGTATGTAATATATATGTAGATATATTATATAATTGATTAAAAATATGAGCATATGTGGGTGAGGTGGGAGCTTTCTCAGAAAAAATGAAGAGATAATGTCTATTGAATTCTGCTCCAATCAGAGAATCAGATGCTAGAAGGTGATTTGGTGTAAGCGTCGCCGAATTTTGCTAAATTCTTTTGGTTGGTACAAAGCTAGCTAAGCCCTCACGGAACTTGGGGTTTGGTGGTCGAATGAGTGACGCACATATCCTCAAAGCCTGCTAAATCCTTTTTTTATCAAAAAAAAACAAAGCCTGCTAAATCCTTTTGAACATATAGCATCTTTCTATATGTATTCCTCTCTAATTATAACATTTATTTAATTAATTAAATTAAATTAAAAAATTTAATTAATATGATATATTTTTATTAAAATATTTTTATCATCTTCTCTAACTCATTCCCTCATCTTTTATTTAATTATTATTTATAAAGTATTAATACGTTGATAAATATAAAAAATATATTTTATATTTAGAACTAATATTAATTTTTCAATTAGATCATATATTAAAGATTAAAGGAGTATAATATATATTTAACTAATTTGATTATATTAAGAAAGTTGGTTAAATTAGTTAATATAATATATTTTTTTAAAAGACCTTAATTGTCTTCTTTAATTTTTTCCTTCATTTTTTATTTAATTATTGTTAAAAGAGTTATAGGATAATTTAAAAAAATTGATAAATATAAAAATATTTTTATATTTAAGATAAAAAAAATTTAATTAAATTTTATATAAAAGATAAGGGTTGTATGTATTATTAGCTCAATTTGATCCTTATATTTTATTCAAAATTGTTAAGTCAATGCTAATCATATTTTTTACTCATCCCACTGCTCATATATAAATACAATTATTATATGCCACAGGGTATGGCTCCGTCTGAAGGTTTGTTTTTTTTTTTAAAAAAAAAGGGTCAAATCTCCACATTTGACTTTTCTTTTTCAACCCTTGGATACAAGACGTATTTTTTTTTATAGTAGAAACACGAGGCATATTTACATTTACATTAAATTAATTAATAATTTGCTAATTGCATGATTGAGATGAGTACAATTCTTATCTCTGTTTTAAAACTCTCACGTCCGTTGTACTCTACAAAAAATTTAAACTCAACCACGGCTGATGTCAATTGAACTACAAGACCCGATTACAAATTTTAACTCCTCGGTATACATAACAAGATGTACTCTTTCTAAATATATTTGTTATGAGTCAAACTGAACCATTCCATTACTTTCAGGAAAAAAAAACGATTACAGCAAAACAACTAGACAAAATACTGCTGCTGTACTCTGCATTAAAGCTCTCATTAGCCTACTCATGTCCTTCTTCCCACATCCATTTCAGCTACTTGCAAGTCTTCATTCAAGAACCTCAGCAGAGAGGATGGTGGCTGAGATGGCCATTTAAAGCCTCCACCATAGCCAAACATTCTTCCATGACGAAAGCAGACTCAGCCTTCACTCTCCTACCAATTGCACCCACAAAAGAACCCACAATTCATTCCTTCATACAACCCCCCACAGCAGGCCTTCCATTTTCATAACTGAAAGAGGCATCTATGTTTAACTTGATAACTCCATTTTCTGGTTTCTCCCATCTTTGCCCCCTCTCCACTGACTCCACCAAGCTAACAGACTTTTCCCTCTTTGCATCAGCATCCCAGAAATCCCTCACTAATCACATTGCCGATGCCACACATGCCCAAGCATCTATATCAACAAGCTCAAAAATGAATCTGCATCTAGCCTTCCATATACAACAGCAGATACAAGCAAAGGGAGCTAAACCATACTCATCTGGTCCTTTTCCATCCCAATCTCGTTAAATTTTAACGCCAGTGGAGATCCAAACCAGCATTGCTTTGCCCACGGACACAAAAACAACATAACATATGCTCCATTGTCTCTACGTGTGCTGTACGTAAAACACAAGCTGGGCTAACTGCACATTTTTTCTTATACAAAGCTTCCTTAGTAGCCACCGCACCACTCGCTACCCTCCGCACAGAGTCTACTACCTTAGGAGGCACTCTAATTCTCCAAATGTTATCCCACAGCTTCTTAGACACACAATAAGAGCTACCGACCTCCTTCACCCCAATCCCACCTACCTTACTCATTCCCACCCTGTAACCCATCTTCACTGTATACTTGCCATCTTTACTAATAAGCCAGATCCTCCAGTCATCTGATATCACAGATGGTATTCGAACCCTTTTAATCGTTTCATCTCCTCACATTCAACTCCAGTTCAACCAATTGAAAATCCCATTCCCCATCATTAATTACTGTCAATAATACTTATAAGCTAAATTTTATGAATGAAAATAAAACATTGAACATTGACTATCTTTGAATCTAAAGTAATATTGCTTGTGCGTGATTGATGAATTAAATCGACAAGTGGGTGGAACAGTAAAAGTCAAGGGTTCAAACATTTATGATATATAAAAAGAGATTGAAAAGAGATATTAAGATAACTTTGGTATTCATTATGAAAATAATCTAAATGAGAAATGCGACGTAGATTTTGCATTTCCAATTACTTCATTCCTATTCGGCTCCTCTCACTACAGATCTCGCTCGATTTAATTTTTGGGAGCGAATCAGAGAGAGGGAGAGGAGGGAGGATGATTTATTTATTTTAGCTTCTAGAATTAATGCAATAATAATCCTTAACTTTTGTAATTTGAATCTCACTGAGGACAAAAAATAATTCACATGCTCCTTAAATTACCGTGTTCACGCCTGAGCTTCGTCTTGCTTCATCTCCGGGGTCCTTCCTCATCCTTTCTTCTCTCTCTGTTTCTTTCTGGATTTTCACCCAACACATAAGTACTCCTGCTGAAGTTCACCGTGACACACCACCACCATCAGTCTTTTCTGGTTCGTCCCATCTTTTCCTGTCTCTTTAATTTGGATTCATCTTCTTCGTTTCCCCCCTATGATCTGTCTTTCGTCTAATTCTGATGCGTACCTTCTTTCTCAATTTTTCTTCATATTTTAATTCCTCTATTCTTAAGATTTAGATATACCATATCTGGTATTAGTGCTTCTGGGTCTAGCTTTTCTGCTGGCCCTTGAACATGGATCTTCACTTTGATGGAAGCCCAGGTTTTATAAACGGTTATAAACTCGATGATGGCGCCGCCTTCTTCGATTCAAACTATTTCCCATATCCAGCGAACGAGTGGGAATTTGACGAGAACTATCGGAAACCTCTTAACTTCACAACCGATCCATTGTATCAACCTTATGCGAGTCCAGTCAGTTTTGCTCCGCAGAGTAGCGGGAAATATGAAGGATCAGAGCGGTTAGCTTCGTCCTCGACTATAGACCCTGTAGGAGGCGTGTCAGATGCGGCGGCTGCGTCTACGACTTCGCCGCCAGATCCTTCAATGGAAGACGCTGACTTCTCAGAAACTATGAGGTACATAAGCCAAATACTTATGGAAGAGAACTTTGAACAGAAGCCAAGCATGTTTTATGATCCTTTGAGTCTACAAGTCACGGAGAAATCATTCTATGATGCTCTCAGAAAGGATCATCCTCTTTCCCCCAATCAGCATCCCCTAGACGTTCATCAGAATCTTGACAGCACAGATGATAACTGTTGTGGTAGTAGTATTGATGGTGTCAATAACAGGATCAGCATCAACAACTCTCAGGACGCTAATAAGCCCTCTTCCTCCGCTGCTTCATTTTCTGGTGATTATGCGTCCCATTTAAATTTTCAACCCATCTCTGAGAAACCCTCTCAACCTCCGAGTGCTTATACTAATATCAGCGACGGATTGTCAGATGTGGATTCCTCTTTTACTAGGATCATGGCTCAAAATATCTTTACTGATGCAGAATCTGTTTCACAATTTAAAAGGGGGTTGGAAGAAGCCAGCAAGTTTCTTCCTAAAGGACTTCAACTCGTCACTGGTCTGGATAGCAACAATGGGCTTCCAGAGTCAATGGGAGCGGCTAAAAAGGCAGTAGGGAATATTCGGGAGAATTCATATGGACTGAAGGGTAGGAAGAATCATGAACGTGAAGCTAGTGATACAGAAGAAGGGAGAAGTAACAAGCATTCGGCAGTGTATGTGGACGAGAGTGATATATCAGAAATGTTCGATAAGGTGTTGCTTAGTGTTGAGAATGTTCCATTATGTGAGGAACACCACATATGGATGCAGAATGGAACACACAAGGCCAAAGAGCCAATTGAACATCCAAATTCATCTAATGGGGTGAAGACCCGCGGTAGGAGACAGGGCAGGAAGAAGGAAACCGTGGATTTGAGGACTCTTATGGCTCTGTGCGCGCAAGCTGTGTCTGCAAATGACTGCAGAACTGCCAACGAACTGCTAAAGAAGATTAGGCAGCATTCTTCACAACTCGGTGATGCGTCACAGAGGCTGGCTCATTACTTTGCCAATGGCCTTGAGGCACGCTTGTCTGGCTTTGGTACTAGAACCCAAATATTCTATGCCTCTCTAAGCTCCAAGAGGATATCTTCTGCTAATATCTTGAGAGCTTACTCAGTTCTAATATCTGTCTGCCCCTTCAGGAAGTTTGCATATTTTTTTGCAAATAAGACGATTATGGAAGCAGCTGAAAAGGCAGAAACCCTTCATATTATCGATTTTGGCATTCAATATGGTTTCCAGTGGCCAATACTTATCAAGTTCCTTTCAAAAAGAGCTGGTGGGCCTCCGAAGCTACGCATCACAGGGATAGAATTGCCCCAAGCTGGGTTTCGTCCGGCAGAATTAATTGAGGAGACCGGTAGACGTCTATCTAATTATTGCAAACGTTTTAATGTTCCGTTTGAATACACTGCCATAGCATCACAAAACTGGGAAACCATCCCGTTAAAGGACTTTAAGATTGAGAGGAACGAACTGCTCGCTGTGAACTGTATGCTGAGACTTAAAAATTTGCTGGACGAGACGATTGAAGTAAAAAGTCCTAGAGATGCAGTTTTGAATTTGATCAGAAAGATGAATCCTAATATTTTTGTTCAATCCATTGTCAATGGATCCTACAATGCCCCTTTCTTCGCCTCACGGTTCAAAGAGGCACTGTTCCATTATTCTGCAATGTATGACATGTTTGACACGGTCATACCTCGTGAAAATGAGTGGAGGTTGATGCTTGAGAGAGAGTTTTTGGGTCGGGAGATCATGAACGTGGTAGCGTGTGAAGGGATCGAGAGGGTCGAGAGGCCTGAGACATACAAACATTGGCAAGTTAGGAATACAAGGGCCGGTTTCAGGCAGCTGCCACTGTCAGATGAGATAATGGTAAAATTCAACGAAAAGTTTAAGGCGTGGTATCACAGGGATTTCGTCATTGATGAAGACCACAACTGGATGCTTCAGGGCTGGAAGGGCCGCATCATTTATGCTTCCACATGTTGGGTGCCATCATAATGATGAGATGTTGACGAAGTCCTGACTTTTTCTGATAACTCATTCTGGATGTTTAGGTATGTTTTTTCAAGGATCATTTTATAAATCTTTGCCTTCCCCAGTACTTATAAATAGCTGCTTATTTTCCTCTGTTGATAATCATACCTGTGCTTGGCTGCTATTTCACTTAATCCAGCATGGATGATGTAATGGGAGACTTATTTGGAACTGTTCACGATTTCAGGCCATGATAACTCAGGTGTTCCCGATTTACTTATCCTCCCAGTTCCCAGCTTCTGACCAAGACCAACTTGGCTACTTCATCTGCTAGATATCCTGGAGTTTCGCCAACTTTTTTATTTTTTGTACACAATTTATAAAACCCGCCTTTTGGTGGCAGGGTAGCTTTTTCTGGAGGTGTAGAAGGCCTCTGCCCTCTGACCGCCATGTACTATTTGATCATCAATGAAAGTAGGAGCAATGTTTGTGATGTGTATGTATTGCAGTTAGGTCTGAAAAAAGTGTAGCGTTTGGGGAGGAGGACTACTTGGAAAATGAGGAAGTTAAATTGATTAATATTACTACTATAATGAGGCGCTAGTGGAGAAGCTAAAGAGTAAAGTGAAGAGGGTAAAGCAAAAGCATAATTGGTGGGGTGGGTGGGTGGGTGGTGGTTGGCAAATGGCAATGGCGAGCGCCCCGCATGGGCATCACCAACTTTCCCGACCTCTATTTTACTATATTCAATGTTGTCGCTTTCCTCCAATATCTAGTACAGATTCATTCATCCCTTACAACTATTCTTGATCATCACACTATAAATCACCTGACACCCCACAATTATGGTATAATAATTCATTTGCCTCTAAATCATTCTCTGTTGCAACTAACACAAAAAAAACACACACTCATTCTCTTCTAGACATGGTTGAAATATAAGAGGACTCAAATAGGGGAGGGTCAAAAGAGGCAGGTATATGGATATATATCCATATACTCTGGTGCGGTCCCAGTTGCGTTTATGGGGTACCAACCATATGATGTGTTTGCATCAGACTTATTAGTAATCAGTAGGAATCTCCTTCGCATCTTTCGGCTGTGGGTCCCTCCCCAACCCTCAAGCCGCCATCTCCCTTGTCATTTACCTCATCCTTCACTTCCTTCTTTTATTAGAAGACCACTTTTTGAATGTCTAATATACATGCTTTGGGGGCACAGTGTTCTCTACAGCATTTTGTAATCTTGATAGATGTAACTATGTACCCTTTGATCCTCGGCAATTATGGTTGGAATGGGAAACAAATCACTCCACAATTGATGAACGTATTTTCTGGAGGCAGATGTAACCCTTCGTAAGAGCCAAGTTGACATGTTCCGCTTCGTCCTCGCCAATCCAGAGAAAGTGATCCATTTTGTTTTTTATCTGTTTCAATGGCCAGCTCCACACACCTGTCTGTTTATTCATCCTGCATGTTATGTTCTGCTGTCTGAAAATATTCCTTTTCACATTGAACAATCCATGAAAAATCTGGAGGGACTGCAACATTACCAGTTGGAATCAATCATTCTACTGATAAAAAAAAAGGAGACCAAATCCCATTCACGATTCATACAGTTCTGTCTTTATTTCGTTGCTATATCTTTATTTCTTCTTTTTTGGACGTGGTTGGTTAACTTTTTGCGCCAATTGCTCCCACATTTTTAATATTATTCGGCTGTGGCCCAGCATAGATCATTCCATATTATTTTAAGCCATAGCCTTGGAGGTCCATCCTATCATAAAATTATTATTTTTAATTAAAACATATTAAACTTTATATGATAATAAATTGGAAAAATTATTATATCAGTCTTACAAAGTTTTTAAGATTTAGTAAAAAAAAAACATTTGAATGGATTTATTTCTATTAGTAACAATATAAAAAAGCCAGAACAAAATAAAGGGATACTCTAATTGGAAACATGAAATTATGTCAAAATATATTCTTCTCCAGAGACATATACTTTACATATAGAAATTATTAACAACAACAATGCACGAGTTAGTAGCACCTGGGGAATGGATTTTTTCAAAGTTCAAACTTTCATGGGATTGAGTATTTTTAATATTTTCATATATATATATATATATATATATATATATATATATTATCACCCTTCTTTTATTGATTCATAACTTACAATTATACTTTTATTTTTTAAAGTATTATAACTCTAATTATATCTTTCTTTTTTTAGAGTTGTGCCCTAGCGCATCTTGTTTTGGTCCCTCCTTTTGTTTCGTTCCAATAAACGCGTTAATAATTTTGAAATATACACACACATATTCGGCCTGATATATATATATATATTATTTTAATCTTAATAAATATGGGTATATAAACGAGTTAGTAATTTTGAAGTAAATTACATAATAAAATAAAAGTGCAGTCCCAGTTTCCTGCACGGAAGAGACCAGCCGCTCAAATCGCAGCACGACAGCGGTTTTGTATTATTGATGGCAATGAAGACAAAATTGGATGAATGCGAGAATTGAGTAAATGCTTATAATTTTCAGAATCTAAAACCTTAAGGAACTCAGTGCAAAAAGAAAAAGAAAAAAAAAACTTAAGGAACAATTGAGATAATAACGATGTTCCATGTTTAACTCAGATTTTGAATTCATCGAATTCTGATTTCAGAAAAAGAAGAAAAATAGGAACATGAATAAATACTGAATCATTATTATTCACTTTATGATTATGGTGCTTTCACACTAAGATGAGGATTGAATGAATGCCTTGATGGCCAAGTTTTCATTCCCTCTTAGATTCTTGACATGTGTACTCTTTGACTCTTGTACCTCCTCCGTGACCGCCGCCTCCACTCATTCCTAAATTCTATCCATCCCCTATGTTTTCTTAACTATTTTATATTTCATCTGATTTTTTAATGTAATATAATTCATCTCATCTTTTACAAGAGTTTTATAGTCTACAATTGGAGTCAATTTACAAGAGTTTCTAACATATTAATTTTATTCCAAAAATATCTAACGTTAAAACAAAAAAAAATATTGAACTTTTTTTATTAAGAAATAAGAAGTTTGTAAAAGTTAGTTAAAGTTCTTCAACTTCTCAAAAATAATAACAATTTTTTTTTAAATTTACTCCACCAAATTGTAACCCCATCTTAATGTAGTATATCTTTTTTTTAGTTCCTCTCTCCACTGCCTTAACTGCAAAAATATAAATTTACCAAAACGAATATACTGTTTAAGTTTTATAAATTTGCCATGTATAAATTTCCAAAAAAATTACAATTTTTTTGCAACTAAACATATTTTTTAATTAACTTTTTTGTAAGAGGGGACGGGGACGGGGACAGGGACAATTACCAGTTATGCCCGTGATCCGTGCTCATTGGACAGGATGATCATGATTAGTGCTCCGCTCGTGCCCTCGCCGTTCTATGGAGTGTTTATAAGCCAATAATCACGTACAAAATTACTAATTAATGACCAGTAATTATTAATTATTTAGCAAAATTCGTTTACTGTATGATAATATGGCGGCTGTCTTTATCTTTTCTTTGGCCAAGCCCCCTTCCTAGAAAGTTCTTTGCTACAAAGATGGCTCTTTTCTAAGAATCACCATCTCCGCCTCCAAGATTATCTGCCGGCTACTCCTCACTCTCCCACCTCATCTTGTAGGTACTGATTCCATTTTTCTCTATTTTATTATCCCTCGCTTGTTCAGTTTCTCTTCCTGATTCTTCTTCTTCCTTCGTTTCGTTTTGATCTATCTCATCTAACTGATTAGTCTCGGAATTTAGTTTTCTCACCTGCAAGTTCCTTGTATATTTTGTTCGTTCATCCGCTCTGTCTCGGTGAATCTCTAGTTCCCTTGGCTGATTAAGTTTTAAGTTTCAAATTTAATATTCATTCTTCTTCATATACAATTTTCAGTCTGGATTGTTTAAAAGTCAAACTAATTGGTTCGGTTCTCCTTCGACTGGCATCTATGGATACTCTCCTGGAAAACTTTCCTGGTGGCCTAAATGGATTTAGATTTGAAAATGGTCATATTTCTGAATTTCCAAACCAGAACCCCATAAACGGGTTTACACATGATGATAAATCCGACGTTTCGTCCTTCTTTCCACCCACTTCAGGAATTCATAGCGAGTCGGGTCATTCTTCTAGCACGAGGACGAACGAAGAATCGGCAGACTGTAACAAATATTCCAATCCGGCTCTCAGATTCATAAGTGAAATCCTCTTGGATGAAGAAGATGACCTGGAGCGCAAGCCTTGCATGTTGCAAGATTGCTTAAAACTCCGGGCTGCTGAAAAATCTTTCTACGATGCCCTCGGTCGTAGTTACCCCTCTTCTCCTCGTCAAATCTCTGATTGCTTCCATGGTGAGAACCCCGATAGCCCAGATGATCAAAACTCGTTTCCTACCCATAATTTCGAGAGCAGCAGCAGCTATACCACTGATAATACATCTGACTCCGAATGGGTGAACAGTGTTGTTAATTCCCCAGAAAACATCCTTGATATCTCAGATCTGCCTCCCGATCTACATGGAGGGACCCTTGATCGGAGCAATCTGCAGCTAAATCTAGGGGATTCGGTGCGCAATTCAGGATCCAGAGGAACTGGGGAAAAGAGAACCCATCGAATGGGTGATTCTACGAACGAAGAAGAGGGCAGAGGAAGCAAACTTTCTGCTGTCAGTTCAAATGATTCAGAGGCAACGGAAATGTTTGATGAAGTACTTCTCTGTAAACCCAAAACTAGTCCATCCTCGTCATGTGGCTCTGGGCCATCTCAAAATGGCACATTCCATCTGAATATTGACTCTGGGGGATCAAACGGGAAGGCAGCGCGTTCAAAGAAAGGGTCTAACAAAGGGACAGCAGTAGATTTGTGGACTCTACTAACCCAATGTGCCCAAGCTGTTGCAAGCTTTGACCAAAGGAATGCCAATGAGCTTCTCAAGCAGATTAGGCTGCATAGTTCACTTTTTGGCGATGGGCTCGAACGTTTAGCTCATTACTTTGCCAATGGCCTTGAGACGCGTTTGGCTGCTGGGACACCATCATATAACCTCCTTAAGGACAATGGAGCAACTGCTGCTGAGATGTTAAAAGCTTACAAACTGTACATCACAGCGTCTCCTTTCCTCAGGATCTCAAATTTCTTGGCTAACAGAACAATTCTGAAGCTGGTAGAAGGTGAAAATAGCCTTCACATTATTGATTTTGGCATTTGCTATGGTTTTCAATGGCCCTGCCTTATCCAGCGTCTTTCAGAAAGACAAGGTGGTCCTCCCAAGCTTCGTATCACAGGAATTGAGTTTCCTCAATCAGGTTTTCGGCCTGCAGAGAGGATTGAGGAGACAGGACGAAGGTTAGCAAACTACTGCAGGAGGTTCAACGTCCCTTTCGAGTACAATTGCTTGGCACAGAATTGGGAAACCATCCGACTGGAGGATCTCAAGATGGACAGAACTGAAATAACTGTGGTTAACTGTTTGTACAGATTGAAGAACCTGCCTGATGAAACTGTGTCTGTGAACAGTCCAAGGGATGCTGTTTTGAAGCTGATAAGGAAGATCGACCCGAGTATGTTCATACATGGCGTTGTCAACGGCACCTACAATGCCCCATTTTTCGTCACTCGGTTCAGGGAGGCACTGTTCCACTACTCATCTTTGTTTGACATGTTTGAGGCCAATGTGCCCCGGGAAGATACAGAGAGGTTGTGGTTTGAGAAGGGGATCTTTGGAAGGGACGCTATGAATGTTATAGCGTGCGAGGGGGCAGAAAGGGTGGAGAGGCCAGAGACTTACAAGCAGTGGCAGATTAGGAATCGTAGAGCCGGGTTCAAGCAACTCCGCTTTGACGCACAAATCTTTAATAAAGCTCAAGAAATGGTGAAGACCGAATATCACAAGGATTTTGCGGTGGATAAGGATAGCAGGTGGGTTTTGCAGGGATGGAAAGGGCGTATCCTTCATGCTCTTTCTATCTGGAAGCCTGCTTAAAGCAAGTAGCAAAAGAGCATCGTAGTACGCCCTTGACCTGTTTTTGTTCCTTGCCCATTGGAGCTCGTACTAGATACTAGATAGTGCTTTACTGGTTCCTATCTAGTGTGACATGGCATTCTCTTTTTATGCAACGATTTCTCGGGAAGCTTAACGGACATACATCTGTCAACTTCCCTGATGCAAGACTTCTAATGTAAAGAGCAATATTATTGAAACGCTGTGTCATCACAAGACGAACTATGTACAAAAGTAGCCTTGTTTGTGCCTAACGGTGTAGTATTGTGTTATGTAGCTCTTCATTTCTACCGTCTTGAGCATCTCTGCTATTTAGTACAATAGTGAACAGAACAATTTATCACAATAGAATCATAAAAAGAATAACAAACACCGCCATACAATCAAGAAGTATCTTATCTATGCTTAGTCCTGAATAACAAACCCAATACATGGTGTAAAAGGCAGCAATTGCAACTATGAACTCATCTTATTTTGGTTTTAACACTTGGGTGGTCTAAGAACATTCCAGTCTAATTTATCTCCCTTCGGTTTTTTGAGTGGCGCCGTATGATAATCGCCTTTGTCATTCCTGGGCGATTTATTTGGATATTGTGCTTCAGACGTTCCTTCAGTCTGTTTTCTTTTGAGGTCAGCATTAACCTCATTACTTGTCGGGTTTGCAGAACCTGGACCATCAACTGCAGCTCCATTTTCTCTGAATCAAATGTGAAAGAATTTTTGTCAGTTAACCTGAGTCAATCTAGAGATGGAACGTTTATCTGGATTGCAGAATTAAATTAAAACCACATATGGAGAACCATTTTATCCTAATTTCCCCCAGGGATGGGGTAAAGCACGCCAACGCAAGTTATATACGATAAAAGATCATAAATCCACCCAGAATTATCGGAAAAGAGAACCCACCTATTTCTATTTACACTTCTATCCCTAGAAACAGATGTTTCAGCTGCTGGCTGACGGAGCCTTGCTTCTTCTTCATTCAATTTCTTTATAAGCAATAATTCGCTATTAGAAAATGAAATGAACGAACGAGACATAAAAAATTAAATAGGGAAGCTTCAGACTCGTTTATCTCCCTACTCACATCAATACGTGGATTAAAACTCAGAAACGACATTCGACCTTTAATTGCTCCTGGATGGGGATCCCCTTCCATTATGACGAAACTGCATAATATTTTTAGAGAGAAATGGCCAGTTAAGAAACTAAAACAATAAATCAGAATATGAGAATATGCAGGAGTTAAGTTGCAAAAATGAACTCGGTATACAAAATGCTTATGTTGTTGTGCTCTTTAAAACGAGGTGTAGGCAAAATGGCATCAGGTGGCATATTTCACTAATGATGACTCAACAGGATCTCAAATTTCAGAAAGATTTTTTTCAAGTCACTCATTAGCCAAACATGATAAGATACAAGGTAAAACAGATGTCTCAAAGTTGATAACAGAAAAACAGGAAAAAATAGCCAGTTGCAGACAGCAATAGATAAGACTTGGACGACTTAGTGTGTGTTTGGGAAACCTTAAACGACAGTTTTAAAAGGGTTTTTGACTCAAACCTTAGTTTAAGAAAATTTTAAAACAAACAGTCATATTTGTCCAAAAAGACTTTTGGACCAAACCATGGTTTAAAACCAAAATTTTGAATAAGTTATTCAGACTAGCTTCTGGAACAGTAAAAAAAATTATGAACTACCCAATTACTATTTTATCCTTATTTTTTCTTATACTCTCTCCTCTCTCCTCTCTCTTTTCTATCATCTCTCCTCTCTCATCTCTCCTACTTTTAATAAAATCATACATTTTTTAGTAATTTATCAATCACAAAAACCTTTCTACTAATATTTATTCAAACACTCATTTTTTCAGAACTACTTTTTTTCCATAAACTCTTCTCCATAAGCTTTTTTCTAAAAACTGTCCAAAAGTCTTTTTTTTTTTATAACCCCTTTTCTAAACTCTTATACAAACGAGCCCCTTAGCAACAAGAGACTAGAATCGGTTCAGCAGCTTGTAAAACCTATTATATTCACTCTGTCAACCGTTGATCCGTTTGGATTATTTTGGGTCATATGATCAGAAGTAGCAGTTGTATCTCTCGACAAGACTGATATTTATTGTTAAAAAAGAAGAGCAGATTTAAGGCATATGAAAGCATAACAAGAACTGAAGAACCCTAATTTGATGTATATATAACAAACTCAAGCTGACCATCAATCCAGTAGTCATTACGCTAATTAAACAGGTGAAAGTTGATACAGAAAATTTCTTTACCATGTCAGCACACTCACACGCCTTTTGCAATACTGAAGTTCAAATTAGCATTTGGAAGGATGGAAGAAACTGAAAATTACCATTTTCTACTTATTGGGGCAGTTCCAAAAATATTGCCAGTAGGTTTTACTTCATCCTCTTTCTTGAATTTCTCCTCTCTCAGAGCTGCCCTTTGCATGAACTGTCGAAACAGAAATGTTATGCCCGTATTGAGTCATAAAAAGAATACAAATATGAAATCTTGAACCGAAAAATAATCCGGAGAAACCGAAGAAACATTTAAAATTCATCAAAATCTAATTTGAAACCATTATATATGAAAAAACAAAAGGAGCGCGGTCAATTCCTAGTTTCTGACCTTCAAGTTCTTGAGCGTGCTGGAAAGCTCTCGTTTTGCCATTATGATTTCCGAACTTCCACCAGAAAGGCCAATATCCAAGCTTGACCTCGAAATTATATCTTTTCAGCGGGACCGAACATTACTTTGTCCTGGAGCAGAAATTAGGGTTTCTTGATCCTTTTTTTTTTTTTTCTTATAAGAGCTGCCCGTGACTCCATTTTTTCAAATTTCCTTAAATGACTCTTTTGTCCTCATGTAGGATTTGGGTCGGGTATTTGCCCTAGTAAAGTTTATAAGCCCATAGCGGTGGCAGTTAAACACTACGAAAAAAAAATGTCCCTTGAGTTTCATTGTAACTTTCCATTTCGCAACGCTTCATAATATATTCTTGATCATTCAGACGTGAATATCATATTCCAAAACAATCCTGATAATCCATTTTCTGCGTAGTTATAAACGAAACATTCTAACACATCTTTAAGATTGGAGATATCCAAGAGTGAGGTTGCAGATTCACATATTTTCCCTTGGAAAAGCTGATACGTTTCTCACTCACAAGGTCTCCTTGAAGGTGCATATTTTCCAACGTCTGATAAAGAACAATAGGGCAAATCCATCATTTAGAACTTGAGAAAATAGCAAGAATATCAGACAGAAAGGAACTTGTGCTCCTAGTCTATGAACTCTGTGTGCAAACTGCAAAGATGCTGGAAATAACTTATAAACCTTGATTCATACGTGTACAAATAAATCAAGCCCTTCTCCAGATGTAACTGTAGATAAGAGAAGTTAAAATTAGTTTGCGCAAAAAACCAACTCAAGGAGATGCCAGCCTCAATTTGTGTGTGTGTGCAGACACAAAACAGACCGTGAGTTGATTTTGCTCAACCTTTAGATTACACAGAACCTGAGAAACAAGCATCATCTGCTCTGTTTGACAAGGAACGGAAGCCAGAAGGTTGTCAACCTATTTTTTGAACATGCTTGTAAAAATTTCCCCAAATTAGTATATTCTCATGCAAAGTTCTCTTAGAAGTTATCCATATATTCTTTGTCTTTCAGTTGAAGCACAAAACCTGAAGCAATGGATCATTGACATGATTTCTGGGACATATTTATCTGTCTGTTTGTAAGTCCATCTTACCTAATCGGATTTAAATTCCCATGACTCAATGTAAGGAGAAAATATGCATTTTAAATATGGGATTTAGTCAGAAAATGATTATTGGGGTAAAGAAGCGAGCTTGTGTGAAAGGCATGGATCTTTCATTGATTATCATGAATGTTGGCATGAGACACAGCATTCCATCTCATCAGAAAACATAATTGGACAATGATCTGTGACCATAAAATATGTTTGTGGGGAATTGATTTTAGTTGAGAAATATTGACTTTTCCCGCCTTCGATTGACAATTTCAGGTTTTGTCTTTTATCTTTTAAGGGTGACAAAAGATGTTAAGTTTTTGTCTGGGACCTCAGCTCGCAACAAATCCAATGCAACATGGTCAGTTAGCCACGTAGGCTTCATTTGGGTGCTGAAACACTGCCCACGTGGAGATCTATCATCCACAATCCACTCATGCCACGTGCAATGCAACAGCTTTCCCGGTTGTCAACATTATGGGGCTATATCCAGCTCTCATTCCTACTTCATCCAATCAATCTATAAGAAACTATGGATTGAGTTCAATGTGACACAAGATATATATATATATATATATATATATATATATATATGATAAACTATGTACAACATATTATTCCTTTATTATACGACTTGATCTCCAGTTCATTTATGTTAAAGAAGGAAAAATCTTC
Organism: Leucaena leucocephala; assembly: GCA_037074615.1. Lineage (NCBI taxonomy): Eukaryota > Viridiplantae > Streptophyta > Magnoliopsida > Fabales > Fabaceae > Leucaena > Leucaena leucocephala. The sequence goes on from CM073544.1 coordinate 15,289,741, forward strand.
CAGCGATGCCTTGTCTCAGAAAGAACGTTTCACACACAAGTGAGGCGGTCGAACGATATTAAAATCACGCTTTCATTCCATATTCACACATAAGCATATTTCCATTTGGTAATTTTTTTAAAAAAATTATATATATTTTTCTGCAGAAACAGAGTTTACAATTTTACACAGATGGGTATGCACTGTAAATCAGTGCTAAATCCATCCCAAGAGGCTTCCATGTTGAGAGGACAAGAGAAAAGTGAAAAAAAAAAAGAGGAGGAGGAGGAAGAAGATAGATCTTGATTGGGGTGGGATACATTGGTTAGGGCCCACTGGTTTGGACGTGTTTGTTGAGTGATGAAGCCTGAAATGAAATCTGCAACATCTCAGGTAAGTGTCTTGTTCCTCGGGATTATCCTTACTGGTAATCCATGTTTGGGCACCGGAAAAGGACCATACTGTATACCATCTTCATTTCCCACAACTTGCCACCTAAAGCACCCATCAAAACATCATATGTCAGTACAAAAATTGACCAAATCTGTCTTAGATAAAAAACTTGACATTTTTGGCAAATCAAAACATCCAAGCTCCTTGTTTTTTCCTTATATAACTTGATTATCAGGATACCAAAAATGCATGTTCGTCTCGTCAATTTAGGGGTATACTTATTAAGGTAACGATGCGGGATCCTTTGAAGTAAATCAAAAGGGGAAAACAGAGCGAGTGGGGCCGGGTTTCAGAATGAATATCCGAGACAGACGAGACAGTGTGAAAAAATGATGTGGTGCGTAATTGTGCAGAGGTACGTGTGGTACCAAGTAAAACTCGGTTGTTTCAATTTGACTGCTAACAGCATGGGACTTTGTCTTGGTTTTCACAGCTGGCTCTCAACACGTGTTTCTGTCATTTGATCAAGACCTGGCAGCTGGCAATTTGCGAGGACTCATTTTACTGTTATCTCTGCTCCATTCGAAATTTGTTTCAAGTGATTCAGATACTTGCCCCAAAAATTTTCGTAAATTTTTTAAGGACATGAATATTTTGATTCATCAGGATAGTAATACAGGTATCGTTAAACGCCACACGTTGATCATGTGGCATACACAGTGACATGTCTCGTTCTCTTTTAAGCCTCTTGCTAAGGCTGCATGATGTAGATGTATATTAAGTTAATGATTGACCGGCCTACTTACAATACTACTTTTTATTATAGAGATGGTAACTTGCCCAATTATACAGAATTTGTAAATATTCCAAGTTTAGTTACAATATCCTGCATGTTAGCCACGTATACGCATTGAATACGGAAACATTAAAGTCTTTATTAACAACCTTTCGCCGGTGAGATGATACTGCAGCGCAAACCCTATATTGTTTATGACACTTTATTTAACTCTCAGGACCACTTCCACAGCCTAAGGAACACCATTGCAAGGACCACCGTTAACAATCACATTGACATGGTCAATTAATTAAGATCCAGGGCAGTAGACAAACTACTTTTGTAAAGGTTGGTAAAAGATCTATTCTCTCTAACAATGGACTTTGGACCCATCTAAATTTGAAACTGATGTTATCGCTAGCTAGGGTTACGGTCATCATCATTGACGCTAAGCAGAGGGATCGGGGATATGTGTACTTGCTGGTTTCACAAGGCATCATCGTGTTTGGCTTGTGAAATCAATGTATCATGTGGGTTCAGAAAAATACCTGTAAGTAATGGTGAGGTGGTGGAGGAGGACGAGAATCTCGAGCTTAGCGAGGTCGCTGCCTGGACAAGAGTGGACTCCGTTCCCGAATGGCATGTACGTGTTTGGTCTCGGTGGCACCTTCATCATCACATAAAGGTCAAAACCATTTCTCTTAATTTCTTACTACTCTACCAGCTAGCTACTCATGTGTGTATAAATTAATTCAACAGAAAAGCCATTGCTGAAATTATTTGTACTACCCTACAAAACTGGATCACGTGCTCTCTGAAGCCCGAAAGATTTCATTACCCAAATAGGGGAGAAGATTCAGAGGGCATGAAAAGGACCTCACCACAGGATAATCTAACCGCTGATAACCTTATGTTTCTGACATAACCAGATAACACGTAACACTCCCCTGATCATCCCCCAGCTTTAGCACTCCCGCCCAAGGATTTGGGGTTATATTTGGAAATTATCATTATCATCCCTCTTATTGTGATGCATGTAACGTTCGTATTAATTACCTCAAATCTGGAAGGGTCGAATTTGTCGGGTTGAGGGAAGAAATCTGCAGAGTGATGAATGCTTCTGAAGAGGGGAAGCACCTTCCAGCCCTTAGGAATTGAATACCCTTCCAGCTCAACGTCTCTTACAGCTTCTCTGAATGTGAATGACAGTATGCTTGCACTTCTCAGCGTTTCTTGAATTACCTGAGAATTCCATTCTTACTTCAGCCAACCACATCTTAACATTGTTCATATGTTTCAATTAATTAATGAAATTACCCGGCTGGTGAATGGCATGCGCCTGGTATCATCCCACGTAAGCCCCCGATTTTCTTCAACAAGTCTGCTTCTAATCTCTTCCTGTTCTTTCTAGAACATTTGAAAGTACGCCAACAAATGAATACGAGGAGAAGAATTGGTAAAATTAGTGTCGATCGAGGAGATTTAAGATGATTTATACCGTGACAGATTCTAGAAGATTGGCATTATCGTACAGATACTTGAGAACCCATGTTATAGCACTAGCAGTGGTATCGTGGGCTGCAAATATGACTCCTATGAGATTATCAGCAATCTGAGAATCAGTGAGCCGATACATCTTTTGATTCCTCGCTCGCAACAGAACTTCCAACAACCCTCGTTCATGCTTCTCACTTTCCTTTCTCCTACGTATTAGCCTCCTTATAGTCTCATTCAGAAGGTTCCTCGCCTTCATATAATATAAAGGGGTATTATCAGACGAATGTGCATGGCAAGAGGGGGAAGAAACAGGGCGCAAGTCCAAAACTTGATATTACCTTCATTGCTTTTCTGTAGGAAGTTCCAGGAAGATCCAGAGGCAAGGAATTGTAACCTTTCTCCAAACACCGATACAAGTCTTTGATTTCTTCCATTTCGAGTTCCTTGGTTTCTCCGAAGGCCGAAATAACCGCCACCTCGAAAGCATACTAAAACAAACCACAAGAACAACAGAATCCGCTGAGACTCCTGAAGCACATGTTGCCAGTAACCGACATATATAAACTAACCGAAACGTGAAAGTGGACGTACCTTCTTCATTTCTTGGAGGGTGTTGATGGTGGCGTGGTTCCAAGAGGGGAGCAATTTGAGAACAATTTGCTCAATCTCAGAGACAGAGTTCTTAAGAGCAGAGGGTAGAAAAGAGGCCTGAACCAGCTTCTTAAGCATGGAGTGATACGCACCCTGCTGAAAGAAGACGGCTTCGGGGCCAATCAATTTCTCTTTGCTGGGAGGGAAGGTGGGCTTAAACAGATGCGCATGAGTGACGAGCACAGTCCTAGCCGCTTCGGGGCTTGATATCATCACACATGGACATCCCAATATATGTGTCTTGAATATGTCACCGTACCTGATAAATTTTTAAGTACAATATATATATCAAATCAAGTCCCAGCCGGGGAAAGGAAGGAGGAAATTAATATAATAGACAGACAGACAGATAGATAGATAGATAGATAGAATGGATACCGTTTTTGGCGGTTGGAGAAGAAGTAATTTGGGTTCTCAGTGTAGAGCTTGTGGGTCTCGCCTATGTATGGCAAACCAACGGAACCGGGGGGCAAGCGTTTGTGTTTGGAGCGACGCCATTGGAGGAAGAGTGGAAGAAGGAAGAAGGAGAAGAAGAGGAGGAGGAGGAAGAGTTGCATGGTGGAGGTATAATACCTAGTAGAGAAAGAAACGGTGAAAGGAAGAGGGTGTGAGAAGGGAGGGTAGGGGTTCTTATTATATAGAGCTTGAGTGCCCTCCAGGCTCCAGGCTCCAGGCTCGACTCCGACGCATATAGCTGTGTGGTTCAATCCTGGGACAGCCGTCACCACCACGGTTATGTAAACGTTCGTTTGCCTACAATTCACCTATTTCCGGTATTGCCCTTCCTATGTCGGAATGTGTAATCAATCTATACGCCCCAAAAATGTTTCCATTCATGCCTCTCAACTCCAAATATGAGAAAATATTGAAAACTTGCATAAAGAGACCGAGGCCCGTGAGGTCAAAAGCCGGGTTCAAAATAACATGATTATTTGAGTCAGCTAATTGTTTAGGTGCGAGCTTGTTGTTAAGGGCCGGCCCGTTTATCCACCCTTACATTCACCTTCGTCTCTTCATCCTTGTTTTCTTTTCTTCTCATGAGTACAAAGAGGTAATAAGGTTAAATAACTTGAAAACTAGCGGGATTCAATGTGCGACCTTGCGAGACCTTTGACGACTGCTGGAACTTGGTGCCACTACTCTGAAGTTTACTTAATCCATAATTTGTTCCCCTGATAGTTAGCCGTTAAATTAATTATCCATTTCAAATAAAATGAATACATACACAGCAATTAGACTAACGAAGGGCCATGTTTAACTGCAAAAACCAGAATTGAAGCATTGTGGGGGTAACCATGTCTATGAAACAAGGGAATGAAGAGAGTATTTGTGAGAGTTGATAGAATATAATAATGGAGGGAAACAACATAAAAACGGCGAGTGATGAGGATGAAGTAGGGGAATAGAAATAAGTAATATGATTATGATAATGAATTGGGGGAGCGCGGGGGGGTGGAGGGTACCGGAGGAGGTGGCGGCAGGGAGGTGACACGTGTGAGTAGGGTAGGAGGCCACGGAGGAGGGGGAGGGTCATTCTCGTAAATGAGTCCGTGCTGGGTCAACAGGGCACCGCCAGTGATGGCGCGGGCATCCATTTATAAATATTAATGCGAACGGTACGTGAAGGGATGGGAATGGAGGGAAAGCCGGAGTGCCACTGAAGAGAAGCCTTGTGAGATTTTATCGTCTTTGGTTGCCTTCTCAATCTCCGTCGTCACTCTCTCTCACACACACTATGGTGCTTCTATGTTGTATATATACCTACAACTACAATCTGCATTGCCTCTATTGAGTTTGACCCTTCATTCAACTCACGGATTACTTACGTTATCGGAATTGCAATCTACACCACTGTGTGTGTGTGTGTGTGTGTGTGTATGCCTTGTATGCTTCCATATCTCTGTCTGTAGGACACGTGTTACTCGGAAGATCGCCCCACGTGATAATTGTTCTGTTCTGGCCCAGTAAGAACGCAAAAGAACTCAACCTCCCTCATAAATAGGATAAACATGTTACATATGGCACCGTTAAAATTAGCCTTGACAATGGAATGAAAGAAGCATCAGTCTATGTGGAAGCAAAAGGAGAAGAGGCTTTGTAGCAAAAAAAAAAAAAAAAAAAAGGAGAAGAGGCTTCACTTGTCTGCCCATCATCGCTTCTAGCCTTGGGACTTGCAACTCCATGTCTTCATTCACCGACATGTACCACATTTTAAACACACATATCTTTGAGTGGAAGCACCTCATAACTTCAGAAAGAGCTATAGATTAGGATTCAACCTTAAGAGTTTGCTCATACAAACATTTCAATTCAATGCTCATATCTGTCTTCGGCGTCTCTTACTTTAAAATTGGCATAACTCCCTCATAATAATTTCTCTATTCTAGTTTCAATTTGCTCATATATTCAAGTGTATTGTAATCCTATGCGGTAATGTTTTTTTTGTTGCCTACCCGGTTCACCGGAGCTTTGTCCCGACTATATCCGGATCCGACCCGCGTCGCGCACCTGACTATGGTGGGTGAGTCTCCCAATGGGGATTTTCTGCGTACGCCAAGGCTTGAACTCGAGATTTCACTTAAGCGATACCGAGTCGCTTACCACTCGGATTAACCTCCCATTGGTCCTATGCGGTAATGTTGTTTAATACCTTTGGATGGTGAAAAGAACACAAATGGGCCAACTGTTAGGCTTCCGTCTTTCCCATTAACGCCTCCACTTCTCAACATGGGCAAATGGCCCGCACTTTTTTATTGGACGGGTCCACCGTGAATTGCTCTATACCCAATCATTCATAAAAATCACAATAGAGGGCAGTCTATATTATATCTATAGAGTATGATTTTTTTATTATTCCTTAAAACTATGAATATAGGAAACATTTATCATCTATAAATTCCCCTTTTCCTTGTTCATTTTATTTTCACTTTATTATATTTCGTTTTATCAAATAAGATTGAATAAACAATTGGTTTACATGGGCTTTGAAGATCCAAAACACGCCATAAATCTCAAGTCTGACATGGGTTTAAAACAGTACCTAATCTTTACGAGATTATGGATGATAGTATTATCGGTTGGATTCCTTTTGATCGAGAGAACAGTTGCCAAAAGCTAAAAAGCAATTAGCCATAACACTTTCAGATGTTTCTGCCACTTTACACGTCGGCCCGCGTGCTGTAATCATCCTATTGCAACTTGTGTGCCACTAACTCCAACTTTGCTTACATACTCTAACAACAATAATAAACCACTAACTACATATGACTATTATAGTACCTATCAATTTTAAGGCCAAGTTGGCGCAAAGAAAATAAATAAAAATAAAAAGAACACAATGCCCTATAATCTTTAACGGTGATTGGGTTTCGATGTTTCAGATAAACACAATGGACTTGTCCCTTTTAGAGTCAGCTCATCATAGCCCAGCATCTGTAATCTAAACGAATGTCTCTCAGAAAGAAAAGGAACAATTAAATTAATGTATCATTGAATATGCTTGTTGGTGCGGTGATATAAAGACCTGTCCATCATTTCACACACACACATATTTCAATTATATGTCAAATGCTATCATTTTTTTAAAACGCAAGTTCTTTTTGAATTATAAACATGAATCATAGTACTGATCAGTAAGTTTTATATTATAAATCATTATTAAAAAGTAACGAAATCTTTGTTGGTTCCTACTCTCATAAACTTTCGTTAATTAAGTATCCAATTAACCCTCTTTTATTTCCTGTACATGTAGGGTGTTTATAGTTCAATTATATTAGTTAAACTCTTTGATGTCATGAAGGGACATATAGCTAACTTATGTTATGAGACCAACGTTGGGGATCACCCAAGTAAAGTGTGGTTTATAAATTTAAGGAGCTCTCTCTTGTAATAAACTAATTTTTAGATGACAGTATTTGATAATTTTGGAAGAGGCTACTCATAGCCAATTGATTCGGATAAATTTCGATGTACCCATATATTCTAGGGAGCAAATTTTTAACAAAAGAAAATTTATCCAAGATTCCTCCACCAATTATTTTCTGCTAATTATTCAGTTATGTTTAATAGAAGGAAATATTAACTGGCATATACCATCATAAACCTTGCTAGCTAGCATGGAACAACCTAACACATTCTATTCTTTTCCTTAATGACATGTATTTCCACCAAACACTTACTAAGGGATTTGATAAGGGTTGCATCCATGTAAAGATGTTAAAGAGCGAACTTGAGATCGCTGGTATATAAGGGTGCATCCATCATCTATCAGAAGTCTACCAGCAAGCTAAGCCAAGGGCTACGGTTGAATAAGGCAGGATCGGTTCTAATGAGCAGCTTTTTATATGGCTCTGTGTTTCCCTGAAGTCAGGTATATACTTGATTATTTGGGCTTCTCATGTCGTGTTTTCTTATTCTGGGGATTGCTAAGAATACGATTGCTCATACGCACGCACACTCACACACCAGAATTAAGAACTCTTTCTGACTTGCTTCTAGCTGCTATTTCTCTCATACAAAACCCTTTTTCTTCATCTGATTCTCACCCCGCAAATCCAATCTCATATTTTCAGAAATCTTAGGCTTTACTTAATCAACTTTCGGTGCCGGTAATTAATTAAGAAAAGCCTTGACACCCGGTATAGGAGATCTTTCATCTTTGTATTCATATCTTTCAGTCTGGGTTCATTAATTACCTTTATTTCTTATATTTATCAATTAATTATGTTATACCTTTCTCTATTTTCCTTCACTTATAATCTGTAATCTACACACACAGATATATATATATATATATATATATATATATATATATATATATATATATATAAAGCTTGGCATCATCAATTGATCAAGATGGGGAAGATGACTCACAAGACCACAGTCTGATCTGCGGGTGCGGCATCATTAAGATTCACACTGCTCCATATTATATCGCAGTTCTTATGGTAGCTGGGAATCTTGATGATGCTGCACCGGCAAATCTATGACTATTTGCTTCCCGCTCAATTTTGGATCCAATCAATCTTAATCGGAATTCTTAATTTCATGAAATCAAGGTAAGCTTTGGTGTATGTATATAATCACAGGCACTCGTACTTGTCATGCATGCTTCTCTATCATCTTTTTGTTTGTTAACTTGATGGAGGCCTGAAAATTAAAAATGTCGACAAGGTATATATAGGATCAGATACATGAAGAACGCAAGGTTTATAGTATGCATCAAACCCTCATCACATTAATAAGAGATTTCAGAGATTTAAAAAGCAATGTCTCTAATGTTTATTGATGCCTTCTCTTTTAAAATATATTGTATTTTCATCAAGATCTACTCCCGTCCAAGTGCATCACATGTCTGTGATTGCAAACCATAGTTTGTAAGGTATATTTTCTCATGAGATCACTGACCTCTTTGTTGTGGGATTCTAACGAAAGTACATGTTTTATAAAAGAAATGTTCATCTTGCTGGATAATATATAATATTAAGTTACAAGATTCTCCATGTGTATATATATATACACATATGTAATATGTCTGAATTGAAAATCTCTTACATAATGGAACCAAAAAGCTTTTTGGTTCACTTATATAATCTAAAGTCAGCATAGCATTATCTTAAAGATGATAGATACTGCACACACACCCACATTCACAAACCATTGGGAAACACTTCAATTTGGTAGCACCATATCCCTTGTTAATTAGTTCATCAAAAAAGGAGGAACTATGAAGAGCATTTGGAAAGTTGCGGGTCGTAGAACATACAAAAAAAAAAGCTGGTTTTTGTGTCCAGGATATGGATGATGGTTATTTTATAATTTGAGTATTGATGGATAGAACCATGTTTGACGAACCTTTTTTATTGGAATTAAAATTGAAGCACGATATGTTAAGTTAGTAGAGATATTGCGTATATGTTAAGAGTTAATTACCTAGTATCTATTTTATTTATATGTATATATGATGCTAGCTGAAGCTTTAGTTGATTGTAAAAGATCCATATATATGGTGACGGAGGTGCTGGACTACTGATTGTGGATTTCAAATTGGTACATGCATCCTCTTCAGAAAGACACAGGTCAAAGAATAAGAATTAAATACTTGTACCCAATTGAACTCCTTTGGACGATTTCGATACGATTCGAAAAATGCCCATGATCCGTTTCGCTTTTTATATTAGCTCTTCTCTCTTCCCCTCTCTATCACTTATCATTCATTCACCTCCTTAGAATCAGATTCATAAACTGACTATTAGTGATATAAAAACTGATTTATAGTTACGGGATTAGTAGATAGGAATTTGTTATTTAGTTTTACAGCTGTATTGTGTAAGTTATGAGGTGTATCTGACTGTATAAATAGCCCTGTACTTCTGTGTAAAGATTAAGATCATCATCAATGAAATAAGAGGCAGATTTTATATCCCGACACTGACCGCAGAAAGATTTTCCCACTCAAAATATGTTTTATTATTGTCTCTGAATCTTTAGGAATATAGAGAGAGATGATCTAGTCATTGAGAGATTATTCATGAAGAATAGCAAACCAAAATCTATTCGGCTCCATATGCTTCAAATGAAGTATGAGGTAATTTACATTATATTGTGATATATTTTTCAAGAAAAAAAATCTTCATAAAGTTTAGGCTTTACTGCATAGCTATGGGCCATTTAGAATATTTTAGATTAAGAATGAAACATAAGGAACAATAATTTACTGTATTTGAATATTTTAATTAATTAATTTCTAAAACATGGGAGGTAGCATGGAAATTCCTATCCGATCCTAAATGGTCCTCCGAGATCTGGTCAAGCCGAATCATTGACAGATATCCATGTTGAAGATTTGTGGACGGCTTTGCTTACACATGATGGAGAGAAACTTTAAAACCCTAGATTTTTTTTTATTATTAGCAAAAGCATTACTGCTTTTATATATATAGATTGAAAGTTTGACCCCTTATGACCTACTTTCACATGCATGAATTGTATATAGGAATCAATGAATCAGTGTGAAGACTAAAGAGTCAATCCATGTATTGTGATTCTTTATGCATGGTAACTTGAAAGTGCAGTAAAAATAATATTTGAAAACTTTGGTCCGCAGACAATAATGGTGGATCGAATGCAGAAAGATTAACTGATTAGCATTTAATCTTAATTCAAGGGTATAATTTATTCTAAAAGAATAGTTGGGATTGAGTCTTGATCACAGCCTCAGGATCATTTGTATATATAATGCATCCAAGAAATTAAATAAAGCAGATACGTGGAGTCCATACTTCAGCAATCCATAATGTGAATGAGAGGATCTATCTGCTTTAAATAAGTCATGGAGGAGAGAATTTTTAATTTCTTTTTCAATCTATGTCTTTCAAGTGGAGAAACATTAGCATGAATAAAGTTGTCAGCAAAATAAATTAAAATGTCAAGAGCATAACTTGAAATCTAATTTGAAGTGACACACACATATCCATCCTGTTTATGAATTCATATCAAGTGCAGACAAAAATTTTCTTTTATCATTGTTATTATTATTGTGTACTTTACAAATATTATGCAATTTTGTCCTCTATTAATATGCTCAATAACAAGGATTATCCTAACAACACACGTTGTTAAGATTCAAGTGGGTGTGAAAGACTCAGATTAAGACTCCGAAGAAGAATTATAAAGTTTTTTTGAGTGAAAATTAGTATGAAAAGTAGAGATATGAATTATTCATTGCTAAAATTCAACAACGAAATGAAAGAGGATGCATGTTTCTGTTTGATTTATCTCTCGTGATGGATGGCTGTCTTTATGATGTGAGAACGCAGCACAAATTAATAGCTTGCCTTCTGTGTTTATAAGCAAATGGTAGGGTTTCTTGTTTTTCTGTAGCAATTTTGTTTGGGTTGTTTTGTTTTGTGTGCTGCGGACATAAAAGATATCTTTGATTTATGAAATTATGAGTATTCTATTTTCTGGCAAAAAAGAAAAAAAAAAAGCTGGGGACCAATATACGTAATGGCCTACGTTATATACAACCTGAGCAGCAGAATCTGTCCCTTGTCAGATTTTAAAAAGCGTATGTATAGTAACCCTTCCAATAATATCACAGTCAAAATGCAAAGTTAATAATAAATCATAAGATTTCAAAAGAAGCTCTCTCATCATAATCCATCACAGTTAAAGTGCCGAGTGAGAGTAAAAGTAAAACGCAAACAGATTTGATGCGATATGCCTTAAATTTGGAGAGTTCAAGGGTCGTCTTCTATTTACCATTCCTGACCATCCCACGTGCACCTCACATGTGTCCACGTGCCACTCTTTCCCTGGCGCCAAACAAAAAATTCTGAAAAATGTGGAGCATTTTGCCCCAACTGCAACGTAGCACGTGACTTCTTTTGACCATTCCTCATTCTTGCTTTCTATTGACTGTTTCTCATCTTACCTTCACTTTCGTCTTTCTGGTTGTTGGCGCCTCTGAATTTTACGACCTTCGTGAATTTGTGCCGTTCTCATTGGAACACCCTCCTCACAAGAAGGCATCATCCTCGGCGACATCTTTGACCGGTCAAATCATAATCTTCCCTACCCAGTCTCCTCTCAATACACATATCCACCATATATATACATATATAAGTCTAAAAAGAAAAATAACTTTAGATCAAATCCTTCACATGCCAAGTTCAGCAGCAGCCAGAAGTATACTTAGCTGAGAATATTTAAATCAAAATCATCACTGTGGAAGCCTTCTAATTACTGCTCTACTCACATAAGTGCCATGTGCATGTGAATGTGAATCCAAGCCTCACTAGAATAATCAATAAGCAAACAGAAGTAATAGTAATACATACATATATATATATACCGTAGCTGATAATTTTATAATAAGCAGAGGAATGGAGTGTAGTTTTATAGGTGAAGCAAATGTAGATACAGAACCCAACAAACAGCACCGACTCCATGCATATGAAGATGGAATATTGTTGGAGTGATCAGGAGATTGACCATATCTACCACTTCTCTGTTTCAGCCCCTGAATAATGCTTTACCATGATTATTAAACCCAACACATGCCATATTTTATTTGATTCTTAAGCCTGCTTATTTTAAATTGGGAATCGAGAAACAAGAGTCATGTTCCTAGGAGTACGAGAGGGAGTCATCAACATAATTAAATCATTAATTATGTTAATTGAAGCGCTCTTTTTGACTATCAAGGACGCAGAGTGATGTCAGGGGCTCATTCATCCATGTGCACATTTTCTGCTATAGCAAGAGGCATCTTGACCCCAACACAGCTTCAAGCAAGCATCATCATCGCTTTGCTTCTTTAAATTCACCAAAAACAGTACAAGTTTCCCTTTTTTCCCCTTAAAAAAGAAAGAGAGAGAATAAATAGGGCCACAGGAACTTAAGGGCGAGGCACAGAGTAGGTGATGGACGACAAGTGGAAGGTGTCAAAGAAGGAAAGAGGTTCGAGTTCAAGCAGCCAAGCGTGGAGCTCTAATGATAGCAAGTCTTTATTCGCGAGGAGTGCCTCCACAAGAAGCTCTTCTACTTCTAACTCTCCTCTGCTCAGAAGTTTCTCTCACAAGGCCCCTTCCTCTGCTTCGTCCTCCAACTCCAAGTCTGATCTTCCCAGAAGCTTCTCCCAAAAGAACTCCTCCTCTATAGGTAAAAAGTGCACGAATTTAGCCAAGGAACACAAAGCCAGGTTTTACATCATGAGGCGCTGTGTTGCCATGCTAGTTTGCTGGCACAAGCACAGAGATAATTCTTGAAGCAAGTATATATAGCAGAACACAACACCCTAGCTAGGCCTACTTTGCATTCTGTGGCTTTAACTCATATAGATCCACCCTTTCACTTTTCTCATTTTTCAATATAGATTCCATTGTAATGACGCGACTAAGTTGAGTTGAAGGTTTTACTTACACTACACATTGATTTATCTCATCATCTGACAAAATCCCGTATTCGTCTCTAAGATTCTGTATTTTGCTTGCGCATTCTCTCAGTCTCTCTCTGTGTGTGTATGTTTTGGTTTGAAGGGAAGGTTTTTCTTTTTGGTGGAGGAGAGAGAGATTCTCTACACAGCTTCTTGAAGATTTTGGAGACACCAAATATAAAAAAATAGTATTTGGATCTGCCTAGGAAATGCAAGCCACATTCCTTCTTCTTTTTCCCACATATCCGAACGACGTGTTCGGTCCAAAATGTTACGACATCGACTTACATGACTTCGTTTATACTTTTGTTCTTTCCCCTGACTTCAATGACACCCTCAAGGGGCATTTTGCAATTTGAAGCCACAGACATCACCTCGCAGCCATTCATTTTTGAAGTTGGTGGGAATATGGTCATCGCTTTGAAATCTTGATTTCCCTTTCTTCTCTCACTAACCACTGCATCCTTTTCTAGTAAAAATGTAAGTCCACTGATTAAGTTGAACTTTTGGTTCCATAGAAGCTCCATGACCAAGAAAGGAAGAATAAAGAGAAAGCGAATGGTAAGACTTGACCCGAAACATCGACTTCGCTTTAGATTTCAAGACTAAGGTTTATAATATCTGTTTTGCCAGAAGCTTATTTCTATTTATTATTTACATTACATTTTCTTCCATAATAATAGGTCTTTACGCTAACATTTGTGAAGCAGCTGTGCCTTCATCTCTCACAAGTCACAATTGAGTGGGGAGGGTCAGTGAGATAATAACATATCAAGAGTAAGTATTTGGATTGAAGCGTCAAGGAAAAGCAACCTACTGAACGTAAACCTCGTGGCTCGAATATTATTATTTGTTAGAATCAGAATTAGATTAAGAATTGTCAAAAGTCAAAACGTTAAGTAGTTGATTTATAGTGAGGGGGGTCTGCGAGAGTACTGCAAAGTATATTTGATTTTACATATCCTATCTCGCAAAACTACTGATATGTTCACGTGAAACTTGCAGGGGAAAGCCGAAAAGGTGAGAGAATGGGAGAGAACAATGAAAAGAAGAAGAATTATCATATTCAATTAATCTCATATTATTCATCAGTTGTTTTGGTAAAAAATAATAGACTTACATCATGGATACACAATACAACACGTACCCGAAATTTCCTTCAGAAGTTAGGTTCAAGGATAAAGTCTTAGAACATGAAACTGTCACCACGCAAAAACACAAGTCGAACAACAATTCTTTCTTTCCTTCACTCTTATTGAACAGGCCGGGAAGGGAAAAGAAAAAAGAAGTCATGGCAAAATCCCATAACTTAAACTAAAATGGGCAAGAAGAGAAGAGCAAGAGATGAAGAAACAATAGAAATCAGCACTTGGGGAGATCAGGCGGCGGAGGAGGCAGCTTCTGATCAGGGAGCTTCCCATCTTCCACAATCCAAGCCATCCTCAATCCCCAACTCAGGTGTACATCGAAGTGGCAGTGCATCAGCCACACCCCTGTTTCATTCATTCCCCGCATATCAAATAAAATAACTTGGAATTAACTAAATTTCATTCACGGTGAACAGAGATAGAATAATACTCACCTGGGTTGTCTGCCAAGAAGCGTATTGCAGCCCATCCCCCAGAAGGCACCCCCACAGTGTTCCTCTCAACAGGGTCCACAAGATTAAACTTTTGTGGGTCTGTCGTAGGATTAAAGTTCCCAAAACCTTGACCCACAACGTAAAAATTGTACCCATGAAGATGTAAGGGATGGCTCTCGGTTCCCAAAATGCTCGTGTCCTGTAATACTACCTCCACGCTGGTATTAAAGGGTATGACCAAAGCCTTTGTTCCGTTGCTCACTCCAGTGTTATTGAGAGGAGTACCCGTATAGTTAAATGGTGAGAGTGGGAAAGACGGGAAATCAGGGGTGTAAATTTTAGCCTGCCCGAAGAAATGCTGTTGCAGGATGGCCACGGAAGGCAGAGCAAAGGATATGTTATTCATGGAAGCCTGAAATTTGGACGAATTAGTGGGCCCTTGACAGGTTTGGTTTTTTGGGCATGGGCTGCTCCCAAGGCCCACAGTGAAGAAAAAGTGCCTGTCCACTTTCTGGGGCACGTTGGCTGCGTACTTGGGACTATTCAAACTACGAAATTTGCCGCTGAAGTTGGCGACAAAAGAAGTTTCATTGATAGCAGGAAGGGCAGGTTTCAAGAGGGGGAGACGATTCAAACCAACATGGTTAATGTTGGAGGGGTTTTGATATTCAAGGATGCCAGCAACAGTGGAATTGTCGAAAGTGCCCATTCCAGTGAAGTAGGGTCGGGCTAGAATGAATAAAGTGGCGTTGGGGTAAAATGGTTTTGTTCGGAGAAGGACGTTTGTTGTTTGTCCGGGTGCGACGAGGATGGTGTCGGAAGTGAAGGGCTTGACGTAAGATGCATCGGCTTCGACTACAGTGAGGCTGTGGTTAGCTATTCGGAAGAAGATCTCGTCGTTGAGTGCAGCGTTGATCAGTCGGAGCATGTACGTCTTTCCTGCTTTCACTTTTATCCTCAACGTGTCTGCCCATCATCATCATCATAACCATCAAATGCTTAATAATTCAGAGAAAAAAAATTTAAAACTTTGTTGTGGTTGAAGCTGAAGGGATAAGGGAAGTGAGTACCATGAGCAGAGCAATTGTAGAGGGGCCCAGGGAGTCCATTAAAGGTGTAGGCATCGGAGACATTGGCCCGCACCTGTCTGAAGAGCTTGTGAAATGACAGCCTCAGGGTCCGCATTCCACCACTCTCCGAAGAGGATGGTATGTTCCTTGTAGGGTTTGGGAAAAGGATAAGATTCGTTGCGCCTGGGCAGAATAATGAGGGGACCATAGAGGGTTGCCCTTAACCAGGAGATGTGCGCATGCCAGAACAAGGTTCCTCTTTGGCCAACAATGGTGAAGTTATACACATAGCTCCCACCCGTTTGAATCGGACATTGAGTTATGTACGATGGCCCATCCGACCATCCGCTCCTCACTTGTCTCACTCCGTGCCTGCACTAATTGTATTATTAACTGCTTCCACATTCATTCGTTCATTCATTCTACTAATTTTTCTTGTCTACTTACGTTACATGAATTAAGAATATTGAAGCTCGTGTCCAATATTACATTACCAGTGGATGCTGATATTATTTGGAACATGATTGACCACCCTCACCAATAACCTGTCCCCTTCTCTGGCAACAACACGAGGTCCTGGAAACTTCCCGTTCACCGTCACCATGCTCTTTGTGTGGCATAGCCTTGTAACATTTATCAACTTTACCTGTACAAAACATAAAATCGAATCAAATTCAATAGCCATCCATTCATATATATATATATAAGAGAATTAATTAAAGTTAGTTCTGCTAGCCAGTATATGGGGAGTGATTCGTACATCGAACTTGTAGTGCCTTGTGATGCCTGCATGGCTTGAAGCAGAGAGAGCAACCTCAGAGAAGGTCCAAAGAAAGAAGGTGGTCGAGAGCAAAAGACTTAATACTGAATATTGAAGTGAGGTAGGGATCATTTTGTGGAACATCGTGAAGTGTTTCAGCAGCCTCTACCGCAAGCGGTAATGATAGTTATTGTATATTTAATAGTTGCATGGAAATGATGAGACACTTGGGTTATATATAGCAAAATTACCTAGCGTTTGGTCGGTTAGGTATCTCGTAAATTTCCAGGTTTAAGGACGAAGCATTCCAAAAGATCGGGACTCTCCTCTCTCCAGGTCTCTAAGAAAAGATTTTTACCTACTACTCTGCATGGTCCCATGTATCTTCTAGTTTTGGAGTGTCGTTAACGTTATTTTTTCAGTTCTTTTTTTTGTCCTTCATTCTCGTCACCGTTTTCAATTCCCTTTGTATCTTACTTCTCTAGAATATTTTAATGTCAAAACTGAAACTGAAGCCATTGACACGTGTTTAAGATAGCAGTTATACCATCCACATCAGAACCATTGAAATTCAAAACTATGCAACTAATAATGCTTACATTATTAAATTTTTGTTGCGAAAGACTATTTATCGTTTTCGGCCAAGCATCAAAGCGCAGCTCTTTTTCCTTTTATCTTTTTTTTTTGGGTGGGGGGGGGGCATACTGTATAAAATCTGATTGTATATACAGTAGATTTCTCTTATATTGAATGTTTGGCGTATATGCTGACCACCTCTAGAGTCCATAGATCAAACTCAAGCCCACAATATAAATCAATATAACGACATGATCGAGAGGGAGGTGTTTGAAAGTAGCTAACATAAGAAAATTTATAAAGGATGTGGTTCAAACTATAATTAATGGATCGATACAAGCTAGAAGCTTAGATATTACCAGCTATATATGGCTAAAACTGCTAACTGCATAAAAGGTTTCTTCCATGCAGGATGCTTCTGTGAAACACCCAACAAGTATATATCTGCTTTTGGAGGATTTTTGAAGGAGTTGCTTGAAGAGTTGAAGGTTAAAGTAGTTTGATGATCAGTAACTGGTTTACACTAATTAATTATGCTCGATCGTTTTTTGTGGTTTTTAACGTGTCTTCTGTGTCTGGGGTTCATGGCTATATTTGATGAAATTTTATAGTTAATTATCATATCTTCACCGTTTTGAATGGTGATCTTGTTTTGGGGAAAAGAGTAAAAGAAAAGAATTGGATCAAAAGTTTATGGAACTTCACGTGCAATGTTATTTTCTAGCAAGACTTTGTAAGTACTAAGCAATATAAATCAAATTAAAGTATATATCTACACTTGATTTTGTTTAGAAAAAGAAGGAAACAAATTAAAAATTAATATAACTCATTCAGTTTAAGGATAATGCATGATTATATATGCAATACAATGAATATATATATATGTATTGCTATCTTTTACTGGTCAATAATATTTTTTGTCAAAATAAATACTTTTCTCATCTTTTACCATTCAACACCAACTACATAATCGTATAAAGCTAAGGAAAATTAAAGAATCCCAATAGGAAACTAGAGAATGTAGAAGGAGAGGTGTTTGGGTAATTTTGAAGGGATAGCTAGTGTACAGAATCCGTCACCTGCGTGTATATATCTACACTTAAGCGAGAGATCATTTGAGGCCCAGATAATTAATCATTGTCGTTGTCAAGAAGGACTGAGACTGGCTGGTGATGGCACCGTTCTCAACCTAATAGTACCTTGAGCAAGTGATTCATTTTCATTCAGACTTGAGAGGTGAATGAATGGAGAATGACACTTTACCCACCTTTTCTTCAGCCGACAAAAGCTTCTTCAAGTCTTTGCCATTCCCCTAATCTCACCAACATCAACTAATTAAACTACCACAGGCTATGTAATTTGAAGTTGCGAGTGCTCTGATTCTCTCAATAGTGAGGGCTGTTAATTCAACTTCAAGTATGATATATAGAATCTCTCTATCTGACGAGTCAATGGAATTCGATCGTCCAACTGCATTTATTTCTTCGAAACTAAACTCCTTCCTTACTTGGCATGTATACGGCTACCTTACAGCATTAGTTATGACAAAAAGGAAGCCCCCCTCTGAGCAGCAATTAATGCTCTCATTCATTGTCCAAATTAAATCCTATATCTATTGCTGATTTATGTGTCTCTTGAATAAAAAGGTGAGGCCCACTGTCAGTCTCAGCGGATCCTATGTGGCCATCTTCATCATATTATTCATATGGACAGAATCGTAATTCAAGCCAATTACTCTAGAATAAGTACTTTTTACACTGTAAAAACAAACTAAAATGAGCTATATTAGAGAATTCTGTATGATTCTTGTGTTGTGACTAGTATTGAATCTCTCTTGAGAAATTTCTTATGAAAATATAGATATATGAAATATAATACGCATTCTTCTAAAAAATACATTGTATTTTAATTTACTTTTCATCTATGTATAAATTGTATTTTTTATTTAAATTTTATTTTTTAGAAAGTTGATAAAATGGCAGGAAAAGCAAAAATACAAATAGATAACATATTTGTGGTGTTTGTAGGATGACACCAATTGACATACGAAATATATATAGTTTTACCTAAGAAAATTAAACTATATTCTGTTATATTTTACCAACATACTAGTTAAATCTCTTTAGATTTTAAATTTAAGTCTTAAAAGAAATACCTGTGTTATGTTGAAAGAGACATCACAAACTCTAAAACTAAATATTTAATAATATGATGTAGAAAATAGTATAAAAAAATAATACCAGAATATGTATAAGTGAACTTAAAATTACCCTAATTAGACCCCACACTAGCGAAGAAATTTTGCTTAAAGCACTCGTAATTTAGACCGTAACAACAAACTATGAGCTAAAAATCTGGAAAAAGTGTAGCGAACTTGGACCCTTGATCAAAGTTTATTCGCACCCACATGATCAAGCATATCTGATGAGTAGGGCAAATTAACAAGGAAGCATTATTATTTATCGCATGCATATACAGTAATACATACAGAACATCCACCCACAGAGAACGGAGTTATATATTGAGTTGGGCAAATATATATATATATATATATATATATATCAGTCCCATTTCATGACAAGGGCGATAACAGCGACCCCAGAGAGAACAGCAAGAAACTTGAACCAAGGAGAGTCTGAAACGGGTCTTTGTGGCGAGTTTGAAGCCTTTGGATATCAGGTGATCGATAGCAACATAGATGAAAACCCCACAGGCAACACCCATGGAGATTGAGTATACCCAATGTGCAGTACGTCCCTGTGTTGTGGCGACGATGGCGATTCCTATTCCCACACCTATTGGGCTTGAGATTGCAAACGCAAAGGAATACGCCACCGTTGCCAGAAACGGTCTCTTTGGCAGCATCCTCAGCAGAGCGATCCCCATCCCTATCGCTGCAAATATCTTGTGCAGCGATATCGTCCATAAGTTCCTCCATGCTTCCCCCTTGCTCCCTATTTCATTCATATTTACATACAAACATTATGAATATGACTCTAGGCTACGTAGTTAGTGGCATATTCCTCTTTTCAACATTACTGTTTTCATCTTTAGCCCTAAAGTTACGTTTCAGTTGTGGCGGTAGCTATAGCTAACTTAATTAACTGTTGAAGCTTACACTGCTTACACTGCTAGCTTGACCAGGAGTTCATGCGCCACTATCTGAAAGGCCTAATGCTAAATCGAAGCCAGAAAACTTGTATTCTCAAGATTCTCTCATTCAGTAAATTGAAAATTGCCATTGTGAAAGCAGTATGATACTAGGTTTCCATAATTTGTTTTGTTAAAATCATGCATGTTGAACAGACCCCATCAGCATTATATGTTTCCTGGAGGAAATTAAACCAACAAGGAAATTTCCATAAATTAAGAAACATATATGTGTGTGTCTATATATATATAGATAGATAGATTATTGAAATGCCTGAAACTCCGAAGGCGATACCCTCAAAAATGGAATGAAAACGCAAGGCAAGGATGAGAAGGATGGTGTCTCCCACATTAGAAGTCTTCACAAAAATGGGGTTAACTTCCAATTCAACCTCTCGAGCTTGCTCTTGGGATGTTCTTCCTCCTTCAAGTTCCAACACTTTGGCTTCCCTCTCCTTATGGCCAGTCATATAAATCACTACACGATCACCAAGCATGGCGAGCAGATAGGCCCCACAAGCCAGCTAATCAAGTTCAAGCACAAGACTAGTAATACAATCAATCAAATACTTCAAGTCAGTGATAATCATATAATAATAAATATAATAAAAATAATATTTATAAACACAGTTAAGACAGAAGAACATGATAGAAGATAGTACAATCAGGATATATCTATTTTACTTATCTCACCTTTTATTGGGGTTCTTTCCCTCAAACATTCATATACTAGCCCCTACTATACGCTTATAATAGTTCTAAGTCTCTATCGTATGTTACATGGGCATTATTTAATCAAGAGGATTTTATAATATTGTAATATTGAAATAAGTCACGTGGAATAGAATATAAAGTAGTATATCATATAATAATGAATAGATAGCATGAACTCATGTCATAAGAGATATAGGGGTCGTAATTGTGCTAATAAGAGCTGACAATAATATATTCTTCCTTTCTTTCTTTATTTTATGTTTTTTGTATTTCTCTTGCACTATCTTTCTTTTCTTTTTCTTCCCCTTTTTTTTTTTTGCAATATACTTTTTCTCTTGTTTTTTTTTTTATTTGGCACCTTGTTATAAAAGATGTAACACAACATCATAATAATAATAATTTTTTTGGACATAAATAAAAAATTTATTTCAAAAAAATGTTCATATATATATAACTTTCTATAAAAAATGATAGAAAAATAAAAGTGATAGACTCAAAAGAAGTGACTATAGATATTACGTGTAATGAGCTTGTGTTTGGGATAAAAGAGTTTAAAATATTATGGTCTCAATTATTTTAAAGAGTTGCACATAAGTTAGACAGCAAATAAAAGAAATGAGACAAGTTCTAAAGAAAAATTAGTGTGAGAATTACTCACTTAATTTAGAAATTTAAGGCCGATAATCCTTTCAATAGGGTTATCAATCTTTATTCTTGTTCATAGAGTCTCACTAAAGATTTTAACTGTTTTCAAAGCATTATATATATTACCTGTTTCTAAAATAACTCTTATATATTGACTAACTAAACTATCATAATCAACAATGGACTTGAAACACTAAGTATAATCAAAATGATATTTTAATTTAAAATAGGAGTCTTCAGAAGCATAAGTGTAATTTTTTTAAAAAAATAAGTATTTTTAAGAACTCAATCAAACAATCAATTAAATTTATTTCCTCCCCACATTTAAATCATATGTTGTCATCAATGCGGCACTAAAACATATAACATATAGAGAAGGGAAGAAAGTTAAAGAGTTACATGGTAAAAAGAGATTTATAACGTTACCATGATGTTGAAATTCAAAATCAACGACTTAACTGTTGCACTCCAATCAATATATATTAATAAAATTAAAATGGGGTTAACTTCCAATTCAACCTCTCGAGCTTGCTCTTGGGATGTTCTTCCTCCTTCAAGTTCCAACACTTTGGCTTCCCTCTCCTTATGGCCAGTCATATAAATCACTACACGATCACCAAGCATGGCGAGCAGATAGGCCCCACAAGCCAGCTAATCAAGTTCAAGCACAAGACTAGTAATACAATCAATCAAATACTTCAAGTCAGTGATAATCATATAATAATAAATATAATAAAAATAATATTTATAAACACAGTTAAGACAGAAGAACATGATAGAAGATAGTACAATCAGGATATATCTATTTTACTTATCTCACCTTTTATTGGGGTTCTTTCCCTCAAACATTCATATACTAGCCCCTACTATACGCTTATAATAGTTCTAAGTCTCTATCGTATGTTACATGGGCATTATTTAATCAAGAGGATTTTATAATATTGTAATATTGAAATAAGTCACGTGGAATAGAATATAAAGTAGTATATCATATAATAATGAATAGATAGCATGAACTCATGTCATAAGAGATATAGGGGTCGTAATTGTGCTAATAAGAGCTGACAATAATATATTCTTCCTTTCTTTCTTTATTTTATGTTTTTTGTATTTCTCTTGCACTATCTTTCTTTTCTTTTTCTTCCCCTTTTTTTTTTTTTGCAATATACTTTTTCTCTTGTTTTTTTTTTATTTGGCACCTTGTTATAAAAGATGTAACACAACATCATAATAATAATAATTTTTTTGGACATAAATAAAAAATTTATTTCAAAAAAATGTTCATATATATATAACTTTCTATAAAAAATGATAGAAAAATAAAAGTGATAGACTCAAAAGAAGTGACTATAGATATTACGTGTAATGAGCTTGTGTTTGGGATAAAAGAGTTTAAAATATTATGGTCTCAATTATTTTAAAGAGTTGCACATAAGTTAGACAGCAAATAAAAGAAATGAGACAAGTTCTAAAGAAAAATTAGTGTGAGAATTACTCACTTAATTTAGAAATTTAAGGCCGATAATCCTTTCAATAGGGTTATCAATCTTTATTCTTGTTCATAGAGTCTCACTAAAGATTTTAACTGTTTTCAAAGCATTATATATATTACCTGTTTCTAAAATAACTCTTATATATTGACTAACTAAACTATCATAATCAACAATGGACTTGAAACACTAAGTATAATCAAAATGATATTTTAATTTAAAATAGGAGTCTTCAGAAGCATAAGTGTAATTTTTTTAAAAAAATAAGTATTTTTAAGAACTCAATCAAACAATCAATTAAATTTATTTCCTCCCCACATTTAAATCATATGTTGTCATCAATGCGGCACTAAAACATATAACATATAGAGAAGGGAAGAAAGTTAAAGAGTTACATGGTAAAAAGAGATTTATAACGTTACCATGATGTTGAAATTCAAAATCAACGACTTAACTGTTGCACTCCAATCAATATATATTAATAAAATTAAAATTAGTGAAACTATAATTTTACTATTATACTTCAAAATTTATGTTGATTTAAAAAGCAAACTGCATTACCCTTACATCACCCACCGACACTGCCACCGCCCATCGTTTAAGTTTTCAAGATCATACAATAAAGAAATTTTTATAAAAATAAAATAATGATTTTTTCTCCTTTTTTTTTACAAAAATATTTAGATTAGTTCGATACTAATCACTCACCAAAGTTAAGGTATAACTCTAAGATTCAGAGAACGTTTACAGGAGATTTATAATATCGCCTAGTAAAGGAACCCTCACAACGGCAGTAAAAATTAAACTTACATCCTAATAGAATATCCCCCCTATTTGCCTGCCATCCAGACCCCATCCTAAATTTACACACTGGGCATTTTGCTTGCTGTCTCAGCCATGGATCGATGCAGTTCATATGAAACTGTGCCAAGCCACACATACAAACCAATATGAATAATAAATAACTTCAATGCAAATCACACACACATATCTATGCAATCACCATTTGAAATTAAAGGGCGCTGAGATCCTCTTTCAAATCAAACCAGTCATACAGTAGCAAGGGAACGAACCTGATGCAAACATGGCAAGCTACGAACTAGCTCCCCTCTCTTCACTTGTTCCAAACATATAGTACACGTTAGGTCATCTTCAGTACCCTTCACAATTCCCTCTGTCCCTCCATTCTCTTGCTTAACCTGCGCTTTAACATCATTTAAACAAGAGCTTAAACATCCTGCCAATATATATTTGTAAAGATCCAAAACAAAACAGAAAATATGATATTAAGACTAGCTATATTATAGTTTTAAGACTTGAAAAATACTTGAAAAATGTCATAGGTCCAGTTTTAAGACTTCCACAGAAAGTTCAACCGTTTTTCTTGTCTTACCGACAAGTCTGTCAAGCAATAACATCTCCATAGAGTGAACGATGCTTGCAACCAGGAGTAAAAGTGAGTAATTACATCATCATTGTGGATAATAACCACCTTTGTAGCACCGAAAATATTGTAAGAACCAACAAATTAACAAAAACAAAGACAGGTGATAGATGTATTCACCTTGGTTGCTCGTGAAGAGGATGCCGACCCAGCTGAGCCATCCCTATTGGCAGAAAAACAAAGTTTGGGCTAAATCACTTTCATGAGTCAACACTTCTTTATTTGTACAAACATGACATAGAAGATGGGGAAAAATTGTACTTCCTATGAGAATCTGAACATATTTAGAACCTTCTATTTATAGTACTCTTTTTGTGACTGATCCTCAAGTAACCGATCAGCTAGTACTTCAAGACCAACTTATCTCCTACCATTTCTGTTTCTTTTGCATACTGTTTAAACTACAACAGGGATTAACACCAGATCTCGTTTTTCTAGCAACATCAGTGACAACTGGGGACATCAGTTCAAAACCGCAGGCAAAGCCAAATTCTGCAACTTCACTAAGGCATGTCTGTTTTGCCTGAAGAATAATTAATTGTCCACCACTTCCTTGTACCAATAACCTTCTCCAGGAGAAGGGAAACTTAGGCTTTTATTTTAGACCTACCCCTTGATTTGAATCTAAATTGAAGCCAGTGTTCTGAATACAAACATATCCTAAAAGAGTACTCAATTTGGATAGGTTGACAGTCACCAACCTGTACATACAGAACCAAAAAAACCTACACAAAAACAAGCAAGAAGGGAGGCTTCCTCTGCGGAATTCACGATTATTTTCTTGAAAAGACCATCAGAACTTACTTTGTTGGGACATGAACTTTATATGTGTGAACAGGTAAAGCATTTATCTCTTCATCAGCCATTGAAGTGGTACTAGAAGCAGTATCAGATTCCAGAGCCCTCAACGTTTCATTATCTGCCTCAGTGGGAAGGAAAAAACAAATAGAATTACATGAACCTTCATCCACTAGTATGCGACCTCTAGAAGCACCTTGATCTTAAAAAGAACGCTCAATCAAGCTTAAGTTAAAGGAAAAATCTGAGGCCTGATACCTAGCTCATCAAATTCACGGTCAAGAAGTGCAAGCTGAAGTCTGAGTCCTTGCAAGCGTCCTCTAGTTGCAATTGCTATCGATGGTGGCACGTGAAGTTGTAATTCAGCTGCGGCAGCATGAGCCCTTGCTTGAGCTTGAAGCTGTTGCCAAGTTACATACATCCTCAGGCTTGTGGCCATCACAAACACAACCAGCATAAGCCACATCTACAATCAATTGAATCCATGGTCATCGCATTGTAAATGATATATACTACTCAAAAGTCAAAGCGTAAAATGCTTAGTGATTTCTTACCAAAAAATGTGACATTTGGGGAGAGTTCAATATCATAAACAGCAAGATAACTGCAGAATAATCACGTCATATATGAACTAACGATATGTTCTTAAGGAGTAGAAAAGCATCATATATAGAGGTTACCAAATTACCTGTAATGAGAAAAGCTAGAGTATTGCTATTTACTGGCCGAGTTGGATGGACACGCTGATGCGAAGAAGGAGAAGACCAGAAGAGGTATGGTCAAATAATCTATTAATAAAATCTGAGCTTGTTGGAAGAAAACTAGCACGAAGACCAATGTTCAAAGGAACAGTATATACCATCGTGGCTCTTTCGGGAACATATTCTGAAAATCCACTTTCCATATCTCCTCTACTCCCTCGGAAGACGAAACTCATGATTACTACTCTTTCAACCAACAAGCCACAAAGACACTATACCTGCTGGTATATATTACAAGAGAGAGTTAATTTTATCCATGCACTTACTTTTTGTTATCCACATGGCAAATAATGCCAATCCCATGTCGTTGAACTGACTGTGAAGAACTACTAAGTGATGCAAAACACAGAGACGAGGAAAGAGATCGGGGAGGGAAGATCAGAAGAGAAGAACAGAGAAAGCCGAGAGGGAAATAATTGTCTTCAAATTCAATATCAAGTCTGATCACTGCCAATCCTAACATTACTTATATGAGTCGTTAATAATAATACGAATAAAATACTAATCCTAATAAGAATCTTAAAATAATAACAATAAAATAAAGATAAATCCAAATAACTTAGAAAAACATAAAATATAATCATAATAAGATAATGCTTCATCAATTTGCCTTTATCCCATATCTCATCACTATGTTACAATTAATTATGCAATCAAGCATCAGCTAGAGCACATAAACAGAGATCAAAGCGAGAGACGTAATTAACAATCACGTACTTGTATGATGGACTCACCACATACTTGTATAGTTATAATTAATCCTCTATTCACATCGCGTAGGACTATCATACATCTAAAAGGCTAGAATCGTAACAATCACATTGGTATTCATTATTTTCATGATTTAATGTAGCTTTATCTCCCCCTTCTAAAATTCAACACATGAGTTTTAATTCATACCCAGTAATTTATGCTTGATATGGGAAAACCAGGCGAATGTGGCGAAAATAATATTCACTGAAATTGAGTGAAATAAAACTATGGCATAACAGGTCAGAAATGCGATCCCCGGAAAACCAAAAATACCCCTCCTCTCTTTTTCGAGAAAACTAATAGGACTGGCGGAATTTAAGAATGCAAAATAGGAAAAACGACACCTGCGAGCTCTAATACGGCCCCAGTTTATTATTATTATTATTATTATTAAGGAGAGAGAGTTAAATGAGAGAGATGACTACAGGATTATCCAGAATGCTCTCTGACATTCCCCTTGCTCTTGGTTTCCTGGTGATTCTTTCTCAGCAAACAACGAGATTTGAATGCAGAAAATAATTTTCAAAAACAAATTAAAGCTTACAGTGGATGATAGTGGTCGCGAGGAGTCTGGTTCGAGGTGAATGAAGTGACTAGATCTTCAACCGTGAGGCTGCTCTGTTCCTTTCAGTGCAGCTGGCGGGGATGTGCTTCGCTTCCCAACTACTATTACTCACTTATAGATGCAATTACTTATTCACCTATTTACTTTTTTCAGAAGAAACATTGGCGAGAATTTATTTTGGAAAATAAATAGAGGAGAAACCTAGAATCCTGGAGCGGACACATGGATGTGGTCTATATCGAACCGCTGAAACGCCCTCTTGGCATGCAACAAGATTGAGCCTACGTCGTTGGATTGAAGCTCCCCATATGATGCCTCACATTGCGCCCAAAAGCTACATACGGTCATACACTTCCATATTGGCCATTGCATTAGACGGTGGATGACGTCGTTTTCCCATTTTTAGCCATCCGATGATGTCGTTTCCCTGTTTTAGCTGCCTAACACTGCGGTATCCCTCACTTCCTGTTTAGGCAACATTATGTACTATGAAAACTACGCTTTTCCACGGAACTGAACTTAGACAATTAGATGTGCTAATACGGCCAATCTAGTCCAAATTTCTCTGACCGGCCTTGTCGTATTTTTACTCTGTTTAAAAAAATTAATGAAAAATATCGAAGTGAGACCACGGCTCTATTCTTAGAATGAATTGAATTTCATATGCACGACACCAAAGGAGAATTAAAAGAATAATTCAGCAGGTCATCTGATTCTACCCAAAAATTACATTTCATGATGAATGAAGAGGGAGGGAGACCAATTACAGGGATGATGGTTAAAAAATTAGGATGAGGAAAAAGTTGAATTGAATTATAATAATGGACGAAGGGCATGAGATCTATGTTTTTCTATTACACTTGAAACATTAACCCCGCCAAAATTACTCCATTTCGTAACACCAAGCACTTCTGTTCACACAGTGACGTTATGGATTGGATCGTACGGCAGCTTTCAGATGAGTTGCTCGTTCACTCACTGTCGGTGTTGTTGCCATTGTGCTAATACTCGAGTATGGGATTTAAATTCTTCTTGTAATGTTACCGTTAGGCGCGCGGTTTGGTATTTAACAACCATTGGTAACCGTTTTTAAAGCTAAATACTCACTCTACTTTTAAAAGTTAATTAAATTGTTAAGTATATTAAAAAAATTAAATTAATTAATTATAATTAATATAAAATCTAGTTAACTAATTTTAATATATTAATAAATATATTATATAAATTTATCTTAAGAGATTAAATAAATTTGATTATAATTAGTTAATTTATATAATTTTTTTATCTATAAAATAGATCAACTAACGAGAGGAAGTAAAATCGAGGAATCGCACGACACTATTTTTTGGTTGTGAATATAAAATATAGCTTCGAATTTAATATTTAAATTAAAATTTTAAAAAATATTTTAATCCGATATTTAACTTTTCATTGTGGTATATTTTGCAAGTTTTTAAAACTTGGTTTGATGTGATAAAATTATCACTTGGAGAAACAAAAAGAATGCGATACTTTGATATTGATGACTTGAAGCTTAACTAATAGATTATTATGTTGTTTTGCCGCATGCAATATTCAAAATGCCATGTTTAGGTGCTCAGGGAAATCAGAATGAAAGATGGGAAGAGTGTGCATAAGACATAGTTTTGGTGGGGGAAGTAAGTGGATGTGGATGTGCGTGTGGAGTGAAAGAAAAGGAATATATTAAAAACTAAAAAGACAAAGGATAGAAGGAGTGAAGAAGGCGGGCACGTAGGTAATTTACCGGAAAGAGCAAGAGGAAGGTGTGAACAAAGGGGGCAGCAGCTGGGGTTAATAAAATGACGTGTTGAACGATTCTCCCACCCAAATACCAAACCGCCCACGTATCTCCCTGTCATGAATACGAGGCCTACTCGGTCAACTCAACCCGGAAATGAAAGTACACCAGCCTGAAATATATGCATCATCTACTGCCTATGCCCAGGGTTGAACTCTGCAACTTGTTGCCACCCAACCCAATCCCATCCATTACCTAACCCCATTCAACAATTGGAGTTCAGTGGTTTTATTCTCCGCAATTCGTCACAACTATTCTACACGGCAAACTGGGTGGCACCTTATGTCACAATAAAGAAAACAGCATAATCTTGAAAGAATGATTACAATGAATATGCGACAAGATAAACTTGGTATGGGCGAATCAATAATTTAGAGCACGGGGCATCTGCATCGCTTTCGCTTCTTATCTGAATCTATGACTCTATGCTCCGTCGGTTCTCTCAGCTACCATCACTACCAGCTAGCAATTTAAAGTAGCACACGTTTTCTTAACCACAAAATTTGCAATCTACCGAATCAAATCGCCAGACCCAATTCACAATCTTTGAAAGATCCACTAATTGATGCAAAGTTAAAATTTTTATACTTGATACTTCCATGCTATATACAGAATGAATCTATCCACCGATAATGTAGGGCCAAATTAATGATTATCTTCCCAAAATTGCTATTTCCAAATTCAATCTTCCAAAACCCAAGTTCTGCTGCGCCTCCTCGAGTTCCTGCCGAATAATGAGATCGAATGGCTACGGCTCATACTCATGGACTCGCGCTCAGAATCAGCAGATGAGGATGAAGTTGACCTCGTCCGACGCCTTCCAAAGAATGACAAGAAACTGCGAAAAATTCTGCCAAAGCCACGAATTTCTCTGACTCTGGTGCTTCTCGCTGCTCGGGAAACTGTTCTCGGGACTCCGTTTGTATTGAGTCCACCGTCCATTTCCGTGTATACAACGGGGAAATGGCTCTCACCAGCTCTGCGACCCCCGGAAAACCTTCCAACCGCGAAGCCCCCACCAGGCAGCCTCCAAATCGTCAATCCTACTGTTTCGTCATCGATTTGCCCCGACATTCTATTGTCTACTGTGTTTCGATCTGACGGCAGCTCGTGGCGGCAAACAGGGCACGAATTGCGCATTGAAAGCCACGGCAGGATGCATTCTGAGTGATATATGTGCTTGCAGGGCATTTCACGCGCCTCCGTACCGAGTTCGAACGCCTCCTTGCACACCGCACAGTGGGCATCGGAACCGACATGGGTCTCCTCAATAACAACAGTAGGCATCGACTCTATGGCTGCTTTGGAAGCGGGCGCGTTCTCGGAACGCCCGAACCCATTCATTTCGATCTGGGCAAACTGCTCCAGAAGCCGCTCGAACCCCGACCCTAACAAGAACTCAGACATGGCCGGCGGTAAGGGTCGGAGACCGGAGCCGTCACCGTCATCGTAGTACAACTCGAAGCTGCTTTCCTCCTGGTCGCCACCGACACCGTTCTGGCCAGCGGTTCCATCAACGGGTCCACGGAGAACAATAACAGGGTTAAAGGGAGATCTGTTGCCAGCGTTGCGGCGTCTTCGACGGAACCCTTGTCTGCTGAAATCGTAGGAAGTGGGAGCTGAATCAGGGAAGATAGAAGGAGGAAAGGGGCTGAGGTGATGATGATCGGAGGAAGGGTGGTTGTGGATCTCTTCAACGAAGCCGCTTTGGCAGTGAGGGCAAGCGACATCTTCCCGATCTAAGAGGCGAACAAAGCGGGTGCATCTGTAGCACCAGTAGGAGGCCGGAGGGGGAGCCACATCGGAGTTCATCATCGGGGATTATCGTAGAGATCCAGAGTTGACTGGGGAGAAGGGAAGAGAGAAAATGATGAATCTGCGGGGAAGAGCGTGGTTTTAAGGGACAAAGGAACGTGAAAGACGAATTGAACAAAGAAGCGTTTGCGTGTGGCCCACGCGTTTATAATGGAAAATACTTGGAAATTTCAAGGCATCGGAAATTAGATTAGTGTAATGGGCTGGGGCTGACGGCATTCGTGAGTTGGGCTCCTCGGATTAAGTGATTAAAATAAATTAATTTCACGATTAAAAGATGGGATTAGGAGCTTGTTATACTTCATAATTCCGTATGGGGGCGCGCATGAGGTGACCAGCCTCACAGGACAAAACAATTGCCAATAAAATATATATTAATTTTTAGCACGATTATTAAGTTCCATTATACTTAATATTTTAATTATTTTTAAGCATCCTCTAAAATAAAAACATGACTGGGATTATTTTTTTCTGTTAATTTTAAAAGTTTGCAAAAATGATAATGAAATGTATAAACTATTGCACATTATAAAATATAAATAATAGAATTTTTTTTCTAAAAAAATGAAAGCTAGGAGAGAAATAAAGGATCCCCCAGCTAGTACTTGGCAGTAGTGGTTAATTTAGGGAGACCACGACTGAAAAGTTAGTGAAATTTAAAAAAACAAAAACAAAAAGGAAAGAGTGAGGAAGGAAGAAATTGACCGGGCGGATTCAAAGGAGAGACGCCGAGTTTGAAATTCAAATAGTGCCCGGAGAGAGAATATTTCTCAAACGAGGTATCCGGCCATCGCCCACCCAAATATCTATCTACGTTCCCATTCACCCCACAAGTGTCATGACACCATCCAAATAATGGCCATATTAGAGCTGTCAATAACAGGTTCAAGTAATTCGATGGGTCATGGTTGATGGTTGATGGGTAATGATATGAACATTTGAAATTAATAATCGCGGAATTTAGGAATGTTTTCCTGGCTTCATTTATAATTTTCCCCTTTAATGCCGTAATTATTAATTTAAATAAACTAAATTGTCCCAGTTATTGATTAAACAAACTTTTTTTTTGGGCATGGTGGATAAACAAACTAACTCATCTGATTCAAACCCATTTCGATGTTTTAGTGTGCCGCTTACAAAATACAATTAACATATTAATGATGTGACTATTTATTTCAGATTTAGGGTTTTTTAAATAATAGTAATAAATGATTGTCTGGTAAAAGGACACATACTATAGAGGCAAAAGCATATGAAATGGTAAGAGGGGGGATTCTGTCCATGCGGCCAGTTGTAGGCGTGTGCCCTGTCGTGTTCTGTGTTCACTGTCCAATATGCATTCGCAACCCATCTCCATGAATTAGCCCGCGCGCGGCCCTGCTCATTTCGTAATTAAACTTTTTTTTTTCTTTTTTTCTTTTTTTGTTGAGTTATTTCTTTAAAAAGAAAAAAGAAAAAAAGAGTCCAAGTCAATAATCAAATAAATCATCTGTTTTTTTTTAAAGGAGTGATTTTGTCAAGAAGCGGAACAATTGGAACCTTTTGGGAGAATGCAGACGTTTTGATGATTTCAAATCGGGGTTGTTGTAAATCGTTATCTACTATCATTAGAATAATGGGAGGTGGCGTCAAATTAAAATAGTACTAAAAGAGACAAAGAGAACAAAGAATGTGACTACTATTGTCTACCCTTCCATCCGATAAAATGTAGGACTACTCTTTTATTGTAAGACCAACACTTAGTTAGCACACATTCACACTATTTGAGTATTTGTACAGGCGGTTGTGTAAAACATGGCAGTTAATTTTGAGTTATTTGATGTATTGCTAGGCACTACATTGAATATTTAATATAATACATCTTATTTAAAATGTGTTTTTAGGCCAAATCGAATATGCATCTATTTAGTACGAGTGCACATTACATTCTTTTGCTTATTCAAGTCACATTTGTATGAATATTTTTGTTGATATAGGAAAGTATATAGAATTTTTAATTTCTAAAAGGAAAAATTATTCATATACTTTTCAATATATTATTTATCGTGTCAAAGTGAAGCTTGCTGTAGGGAAAGAAAACACACTTTCTATGGCTAGCCTTATTACTTTGGCTAAGTCAGTATTTAGTACTATCCCTCGGTATTCTATGCAAGTAGCAAAAATACCTGCTAAATTATGCTTTGAAGTGGAAAGATTGTAAAGCAATTTTATTTGGGGAAGAGTCACTTACAACATACTTTTCATCAAGTTGGTTGACAAAAAGTGATCGAGTCTAAGCAGTACAGGGGTATGGGTTTCAAGAGATTAATATTACTAAATCGTGCATATGGTGCAAAAACAGCATAGAATCTTTTAACTGGTATTCAAAGGTTACGGGATGATATTTTGTTACACAAGTATATGTTGAGAAATGAAGGCAATTTGCTAGAAGCTCGTACGGGGATTCTGTATTATGGAAATTTGTTGCACAGTAGCAAGAGGTGATTAATAAAGGAATGAAATGGACTATCAGAGATAGAGTTTTAGTGAAAAATTTAACTGACCGCTGGCTATTTCCTGATAAAAAGATTAAAGACTTTTGTTTCAAAACACTCGCAAGAAAGGAAGAGGAAAGTACATTATCTGATTGAGTCATATGTGGTTCGTGGGACTTTCAAAATTTGGCAAATTTAATACCAACAAATGTGTTTCAAAGATTATTCTCTTTTCTATTGCCAGGACCGCATGCTGGATTAAATTTTATGTCCTGAAATGATACTAATAATGGTTTATTTTCCATTAGAAGTGTATATTTCTTATTAGAAGAACATTGTACAACTCAATATAATGTTTAGTTTATAAAACTATTTGAAAATGACGAGGAGTGTAACGGATTAGAGTTTTCATATAGATGACTTATATTAAGAGGTTGCCCATAAATAGTTGGAGGAGTAAACGGTCATCTTCTTCTACAGTTTGCCCTATATGTAATTATGGTGATGAGGATATCTTGTATATTTTGAGAGATTGTGATTATGCGAAAGGTTTATGGAGGAAACTGATAGTGCCAAGGTATACTTCTTCTTCTTTTTTGCTATGACTCTCTGGGATTGGGTTGCTTTTAACCTTAAAAGGGACATAGGTAAGGTTGGCAGCAACTGGAACCTTATTTGGGGCGTTTATATTTGAAAATTGTGACTGTGGAGAAATGCAGTAATTTTTAATGTAGGTGAAGGTAGACCTTTGGAGCCTGAATATGTTATAATGCACTTATGGAAGATGTATAACCATATGGGTAAAACTAGTCATGGACATGATGGTGATTTATATAATAATGTTAAGTAGAATCCTGTTCCTGCAGGCTGGTTGAAACTTAGTATAGATGGTGTTATGTTAACATCGGCCAACAAAGCTTGGTGTAGATATGTAATAAGAGATACTAATAATAATTAGATAGCGGGCTTTTCACATTTTATTGGTACTTGTACTGCTTTTGAAGTGGAGCTCTAAGCTATGTTAAAAGGGCCTCTTTTGCATGGGTTTATAATTATAAGAAATTGATGGTTGAATCAGACTCATAAATACTTATACAAATACTATAACAGGAAAGTCATAATCAGTTTGGTGATATGCTTTTTGTCCATATTAAGGATTTTTTGAATAAACTATGGGGAGTAAAATTATAATATATTCCTCGTGAGAAAAATAATCTAGCTGATTTTTTTTGCAAAGAAGGGTCTCACTAAGTCTTCCATATTTAATGTATGCCCAACACATATGAGAAATTTAGTGACCTGAATATTTGGGATTAAATTTTTCTTTAGCTTAATTTAGTTTACTGGGTTTTGTCCCTCGTTTTTATAAAAAAAAATCATATTCTGTTCCATCAAGAAAACAAAATTACTATAATTTTACTTCTACTATCTAATTAGGAAGAAAGAAAGAATCTAGTATGGAAATGTGGCTATATCGTAATGTAATACAGGGCTTCCATTGACAAAAACTCACGATATAAATGTAGAGACAAGCGATCGGGCAATGGAGGTAAATGGGAAGGCTAAGGAGAGTAGAATTCTAGTTGATTGAAGGCTTAATCGTCGTCCACGTCATCGTCAATAATCTTTTGGCCAAATCCTTTAGGGCCAGCCCTAACTCTGAGCTTCCTTTTCTTCTTTTGCTTGCTATTATTAGCAGCTTATTCCTTCTCGAATTTATCTTTCTCCCTCTTCTACAGAAAATCGGTGACTCCCAAATAGATCACCTGCACAACAAAGGGCATCCCAGAATGAGGAGGGGGGATTCAAAGGGGAGAGGAGAATAAAGTGTTTACCCCGAGGGTGAGAATGGAGAGGCCAATGAAGGAGACGAAGAGAAGAGCGGAGATGACGGAGGAGATGCCATCTTCGAAATCGGCGGCGGAGACAATGTCTTGGGCAGTTTGAACGATGGTGGATTCGAAAGGCGCAGAGAGTAGAGGAGGAGCTTGAATTATGAGGAGTTTAATGTTGGGAAGAGAAATTGAAAGGAAGGGGTGATTGAGAATGAAGGGTGTGCGAGAGGGAAGAGTGGGAAGAGTAGCAGAAAAGGGGAAGGAAGGGAGAGAGGTGGGAATTGGGAGAGAGAAGGAAGCTAATGTGGGAGTCATGCCTTATCTGCTATGCTAGCAGCCCTTCCCCCATTCCCTTATGGTGTCCTTTTGCGCCCTTTCTTTACTGCATTATGGGTTGGGCCTTCTCCCCCTATTTTGGGCTCACTCTTATACCCACACCATCATATCTATTCTCCATTACGGGCTTATTCTTGTCCCATGTATATTCTCCTTAATTGCTCTTATGCTAAACAACTTTAGAGTAAATTGTTAATAAAAATTGATACAAATATTAAGAAATGTGTTTGTATTTCATAAGAAGGTGAGTTCAATTTTTGCTGCCATCGTGAGAATTTCTTTAGTAGGTGATCTTATAAGTCTCCTATAAACGCTCTCTAAGACTTGAGACTATGCTCTAACCTTAGTGGGAGATTGGTGCAGAACCCACCTAAACTTTCATTTATAAAAAAAAACTTTAAAGTAAATTAATTCACCCCATATTTTATTATGCATTCTTTACAACTTCTTTAATAGATTGATTTGCTTAAAACTATAAAAGGGAGCTAGGGTTGATGGTAATTGCAATTTGGGTATAATATGGGGAGTTTTAATTTGGAGATTATGGAAGTGACGAAATCAGGTTATATTTGATCAAAACTTTCTAAAACCATTGAACTCGTATATGATCGTTATGCAAATATGCAAATATGGAAAGGATTTGTGTATATTCAACAAGCTTATCTAGATGATGATTTAGTCCTATCAGTTTCAAATGAAGCCTTCTACTTAGCAACCTCCTCATCTGGGATGATCAAATTAAATATTGATAGAGTTCTTACTGCATCTCATAATAAGGTAGGATATGGTGGAATTATTTGGGATTATTCAGTTACTAGATTTACAACCCAATTAAGTACATATAGTGTGATTGAAGCAGAATAATATGTTGTTTATAAAGGACTAAGACTTGTTTGGGATATATGATATAAGAAGATTATTCTAGAATCCGACGTAAAAAATGTTATTAATATGTTATCAGATTTGACTAATGACAGATGTAGTTTATTATTATCACAGGTATAGATTCTACTAAAATTATTATAAAAATCGAAAATTTAACATATAGTTAGAAGTTAAAATAAATTAGCCGACGCGCTTGTAAAGGAAGAATTGAGTAAGACGGCAATTTTATTTTCTTATTTTTCTCATTCAAGGGATTTTGTTGCTTCTAAGAGTGTTTAGGATTTGTTACTTCTGAGAGTGTTTAGGAAATAATTCTTTTATAGGTTAATTATTTGGTTTTTATTTGGGCACTAAGCCCTCTCTTGTAACAAAAATAAAATTAAATAGATGCTCTAATTTTGAGTACATCATAACATAACATGAGAAACCGATGAAAAATAGAAAATGATGTTGCTTGGTCAAAAATCAAAATATGTGGGACTGGGAACTGGTTCCTTATATCGCCTGCCTGACCCGTGCATCTGGGGTTCGGTTAGTGTGGGGCTACTTTGCTTTCAGCTCCACAGTTGGGATGGCCCGCCTTTCTCGTCCATATTTTATTTTCTTTCCTTTTTTGCCCCCGATATTTTTCATATTTTAAAAGAAATATAGTATTAAATTAAAATTGAAATGAAATCAAGATTAAGCAAAAAAGAACACGCGAAGGAACTCTCAATCACGCTCTGGGCCCCCGATGGAGCTGGTTGGCTCTTTTGATTTGGGTGACGCGGGACCAGTTGATTGGAGGGTACAGTTGGACGGGAGCGAATCTTACGCATTGGGCGACTCAAACAAATAATAAGATGCAATGAACAGGGGGAAGGCGGAAGATGGGTGAAATAGATATTTAGAGGATCTAAAATATCTGGCTAAGCCCTCCACCTCGGCACCATTAGCATTAGGATATTCCACCTTTTCTCCGCTTCTCCTTTATAATCAAAAGTGAAAAAGTGCGAAATTTATATTACAATTCTCTCCCCTCCTTCGCTTTCCCGTTTCCCAAACAATCCCCGCCCCGTATTCTCACAAATATCTTCACTCAATTTCATTTCCTCTTCTTCTCCTGCTCCCTCCCACTACCACTTTCGATCCCATATACCAGAATTCCCCCCTTTTCCCCCATATGCTATGATTTCATCATCCTCGCCAATCCGTGTTCCCGACAGCCAATCTTGATTTACCCCCCTCGAAACTTCTCTTTCTATAAATGGGGGAGGAGGTCAAGATGACCGATTACGACGGCGCTTCTCCCGATGATGACGAGAGAATCCTCGAATGGGAGTTGGGCCTCCCTACTGCCGATGATCTCACCCCCCTCTGTCAGCCCCTGATCCCGCCGGAGCTCGCCTCTGCCTTCAGCATCTCGCCGGAGCCCAGCCGGACTCTCCTCGACGTGAATCGTGCCTCCAAGAATACTCTGACGAATCTTCGCGGCGGAAGCTCTCAGGCCTTTTCCTCAAATAATTTCAAATCGCTCAACGATGACGGCTGTCGAGACCCCATCGTGGTGGAGGCCGATCGACATGGGTCGGGGTCCGATTCTCGGGAACTCAGGAAGATCGACTGCACCGAAGAAGCTGATTCGGCTCTGCGGACTGAGAATTCGACGGATGATCCGTCCGCTCGGACCTTAAAGCGGCCTCGGCTTGTATGGACTCCGCAGTTGCACAAGCGGTTTGTGGATGTGGTGGGTCACCTGGGAATCAAGAACGCCGTGCCGAAGACGATTATGCAATTGATGAACGTCGAAGGATTGGCCCGAGAAAATGTCGCTAGCCATCTTCAGAAGTATCGGCTTTACTTGAAGAGGATGCAGGGTTTATCCAACGAGGGACCTTCATCGTCGGACCAGCTCTTCGCTTCCACCCCGGTGCCGCAGAGCTTACACGAGTCTGGTGGAAGTGGGCACTCCCATGGAAACGGGCATCTTCCGGTGCCGATTCCGATGCTATATCCCCCGCCGATGATGCCCATGCCGGTTCTTGGAATGGCCCATGGTCAGGGTTATCCTCATGCTCACGTGGGAATGCAGGTCGCCAATCATGGGTTCGACTCACATCCATATAATATGTTGCCGCAAAGGGATTGGTCCGGCAATAAATTTGCTTCGGCTGTATCAGACCCTCACGTTACTACTAATGATAAATGAGCTTTCATTCAGAAATTTGTCAACAACTCAATAACGGTGAGCATCGTTGAATGTTCTTTATCATTTCTCATCAATCTTGTCGGTCATGTGGTGTGCGACAGTACAAATGGAACAGATCAGGAATTTCATAACTATTATCTAATTCACTTGGAATAATAATGCAGTTGCTAATATTCAATTCAAATCCAATAATATGTTCGGCATATCTTTCCTTAAACGACATATTAGTTGAACATAATTTACATGTGATTAATTGAAGTGGCTTGTAGAAAACCTGGCTTCCACAACAAATATTCGGAACTGAGAACCACATAGAGATAAAGGTCATTGGTCATATAGCCTAATGTAATGCCCCTTTCAGGTACACTACTGTTACAACGACCCGTTCGCATCTTAAACTTAATAAACGACTGTGAGAGGCTCTGTATGTGATATAGCGGAGCAGAGCGTATAACATACCCTGTTTCTCATTTCTGTACTCTGCAATGCGCAGGTTATATTATATTGTTGTTCATTACAATCTGATGAGAGAGTGCACGATTAAGTGATGAACTTAAGGGAATTATTAGTGGGTCACTTTGTGTCTTTTTTCACAGCTTCGTTTCTTTCTACTTAAATCAACTAATCGACCTCTCTGGAGTGATGAATGATGAACTAATTTGATGTTGTCATCAGTTCCAAGACTTCCTTTTTGTGATTGACTATTTCTATGATGTACGATGGGATCTTTTGCTGTCCACTGTATAGAACATATGATTTTATGGAGCTTCATGTGACACATTTATTTATTTATCGTTACAGATATAGGTACGGATGTCTTCTTCTGAATTTACGCCAAACACTTCCCTGATTTTGCAAAATTTTCTGTGTTTCCAGTTAATAGATCGAGTATGCCGTCAGACTTCCCGATCTTGTGGCTACAGAGAAATGATGCATTCTTATGCTTATTATTTTGTAGATTCAAAAGTTTAACCAATGGCCATCACTTTGGAGTATGGGATGCAGCTCTGTTGGTGGCCTTGCATTTCATTTACATGCATTCTTAAAGAAGTAATTGGAGACTCGGGAGCCAAATGGAGTCTGAGATATTATGTAGGACCTTTTCTTGACAAACATGTGACGTAATCTGGCATGATGCTTCTGGTCTACCTAGATTACTGCAGCTTCTGAAGTACATTCTTAAATCTTAACTGGTTTTCCCATTCATTAGCATTGCTATGTGTTTGTGTTTCCTGAATTTGTTAACTCTCTTTTTCAGCACCAATGCAAAATTGAATAAGAGAAGGACTGAGCAAAAGTTAGCAACCTTAACTTGTAGCTCCCCATTATTATTCCATTCGAAATCTGTGCTACATTTGCTCTTGGGATAATTGAGTTCGGTGGTATGGATTAATCTTATATTCGTACTGCACTTTGTTGTCTGTGGGTGCGTATATGGGGGGTATAACTGTAGGCCGTTATATATGCTACAGGATTATACTCATCTACCTCTTCAAATTCTATTACTTGTGTGTTTAGATAAACTTTTGGAAAATGACTTATAGAAAAAAAAAGTTTTTAGACAGCTTATGGAAAAGGATTTTTAAAAAAGAGTGTATGAAAAAAAAGTGATTCTAAATAAATAAGTGTTTGGATAGTTATTTTTAAAATAATTTCTTATATTGGTAAATTACTAAAAAGTGTATAATTTTATTAAAAAGAGAAGAGAGGAGAGGAGACAGAATGGAGAAAAGATAGGGGAAAGGATGGAGGGGGGAGAGGGGAGAGAAGAGAGATGAGAAATGAGAGAGGCTGTAAGAAAAGGTAAGGGTAAAATAGTAATTGGATAGTCTATAAGTTCTTTTACTGTTCTAAAAGTTAGTTTCAGTAGTTTATTCAAAATCATAGTTTTAAATTATGGTTTAGCCTAAAAGTACTTATGGATAAATATAATTGTTTGTTTTAAAATTTTTTTAAACTAATATTTTGCCCAAAAGAGTTTTTAAAATCACGGTTTGGATACAATCCAAACAGCCCATATGTGTAAGTCATAACGTTAGCGGTGTTGATGGGAATTAGCAGAAAGATTCAAAGCATGAGAGGGCGAAG
Organism: Leucaena leucocephala; assembly: GCA_037074615.1. Classification (NCBI taxonomy): domain Eukaryota; kingdom Viridiplantae; phylum Streptophyta; class Magnoliopsida; order Fabales; family Fabaceae; genus Leucaena; species Leucaena leucocephala. The sequence continues at coordinate 15,330,721 of CM073544.1, forward strand.
CTGGGTGGTTGGAGGGAAATCAAAGGAGATTGAGGAACGGATTGGGAAAAATAAAATAAAATAAAAAGCACTAAATGGCAGGGTTCCATTTTAAAGAATGATGGAGGGTTTGGGGATAAGGTGGAAGCAAATGGCTAGTATTATTATAAGCAGGGGATTAGGTTTGTGGGTTAAAATATGGGAAGAAGCTTCTAGGTTCGGCAATAAATTATTGAATATAGTGACCGGACCATTAGTCCTTTTCTTTCCTAGAGATTTAGAAAAAAGTTGAGTTAAAAACGAAGGAACATGAGATCGGAATAAAAGTCGGTCATCTTGATAAGAAAAGATAGGCCCCCAAATGACAGTGTATTAAAAATGGACAATCGGTGGTTTTGTCTTGAGGGAAATATAGGCAGTCAAACAACCCATCTTTAGAGGATGCTGATTACTTAATGGCAAACTGGGTAATTTTAAATATGCAAGTGGGAAATAAAGCGTCAGATGAGATGTGTAAAAATCTAATTAATATGAATTATTTATATTCCATACGAAGTATGAACAGTAAAAAATTTATTATTATTTTTTAAGAAAAGATTAGGTTGCTCATGTGTTTTTTGTGGGGTGACAATTGAGGTTCAAAAATAGATCCCACAAAGTAAAATGAAAAGCAAATAAGTGAAGTGATAAGTGTGGTAGCATCTCCAAGCATTAGACTTAGATTTGGCATTCACGTATGATGCAGCTATGCATGGTGGCGTTATGAAGCAATTGTGCAGTTGTGTGGCGTGCAATATTTCTGGGTTGTTCTCTTGCCGTCAGTTTGTATCTTCACTTTGCCAAATCCCATTTCCCAACATATTCCTACGTTGTGCCCCATTCATTGCTCCTCCTTTAATTTCAACTTCTTATCACAAATCTATACTCTCTTTATATAATGGCATCCTTCTTATCACAACTTCTTATAATGCATCCACATCCACTTCTGAGTTCTGCCATCATCCTCATCACTTCTTACTAAAACATGTTCACTTTCAGAGCCCTTCCACACAAGCAACACATCCACCCCTCAGGCTATCATCCCAATTTCACTCAACAGAAAATATCCTTACCTCATCATTTATTTAAAAAATTATAACTAAACCACAAAAACAATGTTGATCCTCTTAATACATTGGTCTTCACATATACAGAGGGTTAAAAAAATTGGAAATCCTTAATGAACATGCGTTATTACCGATCAATTTCATAGAAGAAATTGAATCAGGTTATATAAATGAAATTTTGCCAGTTTCACAATAGACCAAAAATATATAGTCATCTTGAAGTCCACTGCCCATTTTAGCATTTCAACTTTAAAAAATGGGATTCTTCACAAATAGTAACTGAAGATAAATAACTTGTTAGCGCGAGGGAAGACCAGGTCAAATTACTATTTCATGAAACCCGTAATCGTGAGGTTTAGCTGGGAGCAAACAAAACGGCTAGCCAACGAGTTTATCTCATCATCATTCACCACGGCATTAACCCCGGATCCTCCATCTCTTGAATTTCAACAATTTCATTACCCATCACCAAAGCTTCTCATCTTTTCTGATTCTCATCGCAAAAATGGCTCAACTCCACAGACATGCTCCTGATACTCCCAAATCCTCTGCTCCTACCGTCGAACAACTCCTCCGAGGTATTATTCTATCATGTTCAACAATGTTCAATTATTTACAACCATTACTCACGACGGCTTTATGTGATGTTATATAGCAGCAGAAGCCTCTAAGGTGTCACCGTCCTCCTCATCCTCCGACAGGTCCAAGCACTGGGACGCCCTGGAAGATCACGGCCACCATCACAAGAAATCAGTTCTCACTAAAGTCAAAGAGAAGGCCAAGAAATTGCGCCACAGTCTCAGCAAGAAGAAGCACGACGATAACTCCATTCCCTCCCTCCTCGAAGATGAGGATGATGTAGATACCGAGTACCTCGGAGCTCCCAGTAATGTCATTCAATCACTCTTTTTTTTCGCCCATATTCTTTCTTTATTTCCTATATATCCATATCTACACTATGCATCAATGCCATGTTTCTTTACCGCGAGATTTAACGTGGATTTCCCAACCCTTTCCAGTGTATGAATCGGAGCTGGCTCCTGAACAATACAAGGAGAAAGCAAGACAGCATCCAAGAGCAAATGCAATCTCTGAGAAGCATGCACTACAAAGTTCTGTCAAATCCAGGGTTGAAACAGATAAAGAAACGACTCTTAGTCCCTCCAAGCCCCAGAGAATAGCAGCTCATACTCCTGGTCCAAGCAAGACTACGCCTGAACATACAGTAACCCCTTCCTTCCCCTCCAAGTTTCTGGGCCTTTCGATCGAACCCCCGGAGCAACCAACTTCATCGGCCCCGACAACGTCTCGGAAAGTTTCTTCGGCTAGGTCTTCTACCGGAGCCAAGACTGCCTCTAAAACTTTTTATGACGCAACACTGCCTCCGCACGCTTCATCTGCTCCGGCGACTCCACAAGGTTCTGCGCGTAATGGCTACAGTGACCAAATACGGGATAAGGGTGCTTTGGTCAAAGAGTATTTGATGAGTAAGTTTGAGCCCGGGGAAGATGACAGAGCTCTGTCTCAGGTGATATCTGAAGCAATAAGTCCCAAAAGAGCTCCTGAAGATAAAGGCGTGATGGAGAAGTTCAGAGATGCCGTCAGTTCTTTGCTCGGAAATGATGAACCCTCACAATCTGCAGTCCAAACGCCTGTTAGACAAACTTCATCTGAAATCCCAGTATCCACCAACGCTTATGAAGAAGGTATTGGACTTGTTCCTTTGATTCTCTCCACTTCTTTAATTGCTATCTTTAGAATCCTTCGACATATATAGAATGCTTTCTTACAATATCATCATATTTATTTCATCGCATCATTGCAGTTGGTCAGGAGGAGAGCCATGGCAGAATTCTTCAAGCCAACTGAAGGTTCCCATAAGATTTCTTTTCTGCATTCTTGTGTATGTATTCAGTATTCTTTATTGACACTTTTGAGGATGTATCAAATACTTAGATTCTAAAAATCATTCATTAATGTATCTATTTTTACATACAGTAGTTAGTGTGGAATATTATCATCTGTGCATTTCACCACTACGGATGATCCAGTATATGTAATCTAAACCTAAAACTAGATGCTTTGGGAATGGGCCCAGTATACTAATAAACAGAAATAGCACACTTCGCATCAATAAGTCGGCGAAATCATCCGGTGCTAGTTTAAGCTGTCACTTCAAGATTTTGGATTCTATGTCTTCTAGGCTCAAACCTTTTGTCTCAGGGACAGAAGATACAACGAACAGGAGTGATAATAGAGCAATGGCGCCAAAAAGGAGAAAAAGGTTCTCTGCTCCTAGAATCTCCTGCATAATTAACACAAGGCAATACAAGATAATGATGAACTAAATCCCAATAGTGGCCAGGGCAATATTAAAAATGATTCAAAGATCAGTAAATACGAATTACGAAAAAAATACCAAATAATTTTTTTTAGAAAAAAAAAACCTTTAATGGAGAGAATGCAAAGGTCACAATAGCATTTGAAGCAAAGTTGGCCAGAACTGCAAGACTAATCCCCCTTCCTCTTGTTCGAAGAGGGAAAATTTCTGAAACCATAAGCCAGCTTATTGGCCCAAACGATATCTGCAAAATGCGCGCGAGCGCAAAATTATCAATGAGAAGATTCTTTCTCTATTTGTTTTGTTTTATACGATGATAGCAGCAGGGCTAACGGCCAGAAGGCTACCTGGTAGCAACCCACATAGAGAAGTAAAGCAGTTACAGCAATAACTGGGAATCCCCCAAGAAAGTTGTAATATGCTGAAAGAAGAACCAAACAAAGGGCCTACAAAACCAAGGAAAAGTTGAACAAAAATTGCACTGGACGAGTTTCTGTCAAAAATACTGCAAGATTTTTTTTTTTTTTTTTAATTCTGAGAATCTGTTATCTTAAACGTGAAAATATGATGCTTACAATGCCACTGACACCTCCAATCAGGAGAGGTCTTCTCCCCAAATCATCGACTTTCAAGACAGCAATCCAAGTCATCAGAAACTACAGGTGTTGATAAATAAGAAACAATGATCAGTGTCACATAGCCAGCACTATTTCCAATTTTAATTTTAAATGAAAACAAATGGTATACCTTGAATAAGCCAATAACAACTGAAACTTTTGTGGCATCAGATGCAGCCGAAAATCCAGCATTCTGTATATTAATAACAGAAGATAATTTAAAGTGAACTAGATGGAAATGAACAAATTTAATTTCAGAAGACCAGGGAAATGAAGTTAGAGATAAAAGTACCTGAAGAATTGGACCTGCATAATATAGAACACTTGGTTGGCCTGTTATCTGTTTTAATAATCTAATCAGACAAAACACAAAAAAGATTTCTCCAGTTTCCCTTAACTATCTCATGACTAAAATGGAGAGGTTACAGACAATCAAAATATTGATGTAATATACTCATGTGCACCTAGTGGAACTACCTGTTGGAATAAGACTAGACCTCCACCAATTGTGAAGGCTTTAAGACTGGGCCCCTGAAACACCTCCAAGAAACTTGCCTCCTCCGAGTTCACTTCATAGGCAGACTTCAATGAGACAAGGGTCTCCTCCACTTGCCTCTCAGAAACTTTGTCACCTGGCGGCCGGCCTCTTAATCTGCTGAGGGAAAATATTGCTTTTTCCTTCAACTCTTCAAATGAACCTTTCCCTTGAACTGCCCTGAGAAGCAACCACCGTGGAGATGAGGGAAGAAGCCACATTCCAAGCCCCATAAGCACAGCAACCGGAGCACTTACTCCATACATGAACCGCCATCCCCCAACTGTGTTAATCTGAAAACTTCCCACAAAGTAACCCAGCTGCAGAGAAGTTCAGTCTCCCACTAAGTCAAGTATGTAGTGGATAAAATCAAGATAAGATAATTATGTGATACCAGAATCCCCAGGACAATGAAGAGCTCTTTTAATGATACTAGAGTTCCACGGATTTGTGATGGGCAAGTTTCTGCAATATATAAAGGAGCGCCATGCATGGCCTGTAATGCAATGTGTTTGTAAGATTACAAAGTTATCAGCTATATTACAGAAAACACAAACAGGTGAGAGGAGCTCACCAAACCTATGCCTAGGCCATAAAGTAGCCTTCCTACTAAAAGGACACCAAGTTCTGGTGCATAGGCAGTGATCGAACCACCAAGCACATATAAAAAGGCTGCAACCAAGAGTTCTCGCTTCCTACCTAATGTCAGCCAATTTAACAGAATGAATAAGAAATATAACCCTAAAAATAACTTCAATTTCAGTATAAAATGAATAAGCAAAGGAATTTACCAAGAAAATCAGCAACAGCGAATGCAAGAAGGGAGCCTAGAAGAGCTCCGTACAGGGAACCACTGACCTATGATGGATGCTAGAGGTAAGATTGTAATCAGTACGAAAAACAATAAGTTTTTCAGGACTATACAAGAAGTTTTCCAACCATAACACTAAATTATACCACAAGTCCAAGCTGAATAGCAGAGAGGTTGAACCATGTTATGCCGCTAAGTTCAGGTGACTGTGAATTCAAGCAACAAGGTAACAAGAATAGATTACTTGCTTTATGCAAAAAGATACAACCAATTGCAACAGAAATAAAGCCACTGACAAATTCACCTGCAGTGAAATCGTAGCACCAGAGGTGGCTCCAATATCATACCCAAATAATAAGCCACCCAATGCAGGGAACAAAAACCTAAAATTTGGAAATGGGGCACTAATTAATTGAAATAAAAATGATAAGAGGGCTTATACGTCACCAAATTTGAAACGTTTGATCACTTTGAACTAGGATTGACGTTTTTAAACTTTCAATTACAAAGGAAGCACAGAACTTTGGATTTGGGAATTGAAAAAGGAAAGGGGAAGGATTGAACCTAGTTGATTACATTAGGACGCCTGACACTAATTTTGTTTACAGTTGCCACTTTGAACTGGGATTGACGTTTTTTGGCTGAAAATAGTTGATATTGTCCAAATAATAGAGTCATAATTTCGTACAAATCATTACGTCTTGCTTTATAAGCAATGTTTTAGTTCTAAAGTAGCAATGCGCGAGTGAAATCAGCTTTTCCAGTGAAGTAGCAGTCAAAAAGACTTCAAACGTGGCCAAGCTTCCTAATTGTCAGAGTTTAACATGAGAGTGACACACTCGGAATGAAGGAGGAGTGACAGAAACGTACGGAAAGATTACAGAAGACCAAGAAAACTCTTCTCGGGATGTTGCATTAGATGCAAGCGACTCGGGTGGTTCCCCCGAAGAAAAATCCCTCTGCGCGCCAACCTGCCCAGAAGACAAAAATGCATAATTATAACAAAGAAAGCATGAGACTTTGATAAGATTCTCAGCTATGGGGTTCTCACATAGAATCTGAGTCTTCGACCAGAGTAGGAGGGAGGAATCGGGTACGGGGTGCAGCGGGGCGCGAAATGATCGTTATATGATGAAGTCAGACGGGAATTAGTATGAGTGTAGGAAAATGGAGCTTTCGATCGCTTTCTTGTCAGGTGATGGAGAGAGAAGTTCATCAAATTGAGGGGGGGAGGAGTGGAGGCAGAGCAGGCCATGCGATCCCCAAAGAAGGCAAGAATCAGTGAGGGGAATCCGTTGCTTGATAGCTATGGTTTCATTATCTCTGTCTACGCTGTTTGGTGTCACTGGCTATGTTAGTCAATTTATTTCCTTTTTTTTAAAAAAAAAATTAGTATATATAAGTAAGTTGAAGTTGGAATGTAATAAATAATAAATTTTTTTGGGCATAGGATGTGATAGATAAATTATGTATCTTTCTTTCTTCCCCGCCCAATAGTTAGAAGATTTTTTTTTTATTGAAGCTTAAAACAAACCTACATGGCATCTATCATTTCTTCTTATCAACTCAAAGGATCAATCAGTTAGTTAAAACAGGCCCATAATGTTGTTGCTTGCTCCTATCATGGCGGAGAGGAGTGGATGCAAAATTGCAAATAAAAGACAATAATATTATTGGCATATTCCGAGTTGCAGTAAACAACTAAACAAGGCATTAACTCCTACAAACCCTATTAACCAAACAAAAGTATGATCCTTTCAGTAATTGATCGCCACGCATAACTCCTACCCCCCCTTTTCCGCAACACCCTTTAGATACGATACGATCCATACCAAGGCAGAGCAACATTAAACATTGAGGGTTCATATAAGGTTCCGGCAGAATCCCAGGATTCGATTTGATTGAGGAAATGGAGGAAAGCAAAGGCATAACAAAAGCAGGGGGAAAGGCCACCAGGTTACAGAAGCGTGCTCCCGCGTCACTTGAGCTTGATAACATCGGCAGGGGCTTCGCTTTTGGAGCTTCTAATGAATCTTCCAATGCAATCCCATTACTGTCCCCACTCATCGTATCTCCACAGCCATCATTATTGATGGAGACTCCAGACAATGGAGATGACAGCCAGCGGTGTTGCTGTGTACAAGGTGGTCTGGTTTTATCGTCCGGGTGGCAGCATCCAGCTATGGCTCCATTTCAGGAGCCTTCGTCTCTGTTTAGTTTTTTCCAGAAACAATGTGCGATTGTTAGCCAAGCTCAGTAAAGTGAGAATCAACCCTTGCTTTTGATGCCTCTCTATGTCTCCACCTTGCAGATTCCAGTTAGGAGAAATCTAGTATTTTTCTTACATGTTGTAACTGGTTGGATTGGAGGGATAGCCCCTTTCCCCATCCTTCTGTTTCCTTTTCCTTCCCCTTTTTTTTTCTGTGTGAGATTATGTCTATCTTGTTTAGGATAAGCTTACGCATCAATTGAAATCCTTTCAATTTCAATGGCAACGCAGACACAAATTGTGTTCAAGGTTTCGGGAAACCAAACCTAGACGCAGAGCAATTTCCTGCCTCTCCTAAATAGAGTTCTATATTAATACTACTTTCAAAATTTGAAACTAAGGATATTAACAGAACATTAGAGCTTTTATAGATTATGAGGGCCAATAATTGATATCTGAGAAATAGATATCAAATGTAGTTCGACCTCGGATATGTACGAGTGGATTTTCTTTTTCTTTATTTTCCTTCTTCTGGGATCATGTTACCATATTATTGCCGTTGTTTATATCAGACATTAGTAGCAAAACAAACATGCAAGGTAAGGGGGGGACAAGGGTTTTATATCTCATGGTTTGTTTTTTATAATTGATCCTGAATTGAGAAAGGTCGTGAACCAGACATCGTATCATGGATGAAAACGACAAGTCAAGACGGTAGTTTTATCCCCACCCCCTCGTTTTTTTTGAGGGAGGAAGGGAGGGGGGGGGGGTGTTTAACGATAAAGGGCACAATTTTTACCAACGAAAACGTACGAGAGTAGGACATAAGCAACAACAAAACACTATGGCTATAAAAGGTAACCAAGACCAGAAATTCATATATGCTTTGAACCACCAACAAGAAGATTTTTGGAGGATGGTGGAAAATTCCGTGTCCTCAAAGTTGGAGGCCGCATCTGTTACACAGAATGGTATGCTCATACGTGGAGGAGACAATTTGTTAGCAGCTTTAGTTTGACCTTCTATGCGGATGGTTGTGGTAATTGTATTCGAGGTTTTTATGTTTGTATTGTGAACGAGTGTGATGGTATCTTATATATGACCGACTATTTTTATGTACCCACCTTTCTTTTCATATAATATAATTGACTATTTTATCAAAAAGAATTTGTGGAGGAGCAATCTGGGATGCAAAGGGGGCGACTATAGGAGGGTATAAATGGTCCCACAGTACATAGTGGAACTGAAAGCTATAGCTTTGGGTCTGGAATACTGTTGGGAAAAGGAATTGCAAAGTGTTAACATGAGTAATGCTCAAAATTACCATACTTTAGTTAGAGAACTAACTGATTTTCAGAGCCATCAAGATATTGTTGAAGTCGGATCGTTTTTTTATCAAGGATTGGCCTTGCCTGTTGCGTCTGGTATTCATTTCTAACATTGATAACAAAAGGAAATATGTATGAATAGTATTGATGATTTTGGGCATTTGATTAACCACTACCTCTTAGTCGAAAGGTACTGAATGAGTTAAAGAGAATTGATACAAATAGTAAAGAATAAATTTGTATCTTATAAAGACGTAAGTGCGATTCTCTCTCCTGTTGTGAAAACTCTTTTGATAAACGATCGCATAAATCTCTAGTAAGTGCTTTATAAACCTTAAGACGAAAACCATACCAAACCTACCTACTAAACTTTTGTCATACTAAAAAAAAAGTAGCGGATGATGAGGGATTCAATTCTTGTATTCTCTTTTTTTTCTGTTACCTACCTGGTTCACTAGAGCTTTACCCCGACTATATCCGGATCCGACCGCATCGCGCACCTGGTTATGGTAGGTGAGTCTCCCAATAGAAATTTTCTACATACAACAAGGCTCGAACTCGAGACCTCGCTTAAACAATATTAAACCGCTTACCACTCAGACTAACTCCCCTCAGTAATTCTTGTATTCTCTTTAGTAATAGATATATCTTCAATTTCATACAAGAAACGTACGACAGAAGCCCAGCCCAAAAAGGAAAGATTACTCTCGTACAAAGTGATACCCAAGGTTTAGAATCGAACTACTCATAATGGCTCACATGAGCCTAAAAAGAAAAAAGCTGGCTCCAAAGGGTATAACCACATGATGCCCATTCGTGAATTTTCAATTCATGGACTCCTTTCCTGCTTCTTTATTCAATGCTCAAATTCAACGACTAATTGACATTATTACGCAGAACTACATGAAAGATGACCGACATGACATAAATAATATCGTTATCATACAAAGCGATTCTCAATTAGCCAAAATGTCCAAGTATACAGCGCTAATGGTACTAAATACATTGCACTTAACAGATGGTAAACTTCAGGAAATGCCTCAGGATACCACCTATTCATGGAAAGCCCCAACATCAATAGCAGTCTCGAAAGGTGAAAGGATATCTCTCTTCCTTAAGCTTTCATTTAATATTTTATAATCAAAGAAAAGATTTGAAACACTCCATGACACCCCTGCCTTATGCTTCACATACATCCCACCAAATCGCGATAAATGCAAAAATCAGAAGTCAAATTCTCCTGTCGCCTGTAAAAAATGTGCATAATAACCATCAAATCAAATAAATGTGACAAACTGATAACTGAAATAATGAGGCAAGATCAGTCTTCTCAATTGTGAGCAACACACCTTATTGAAGAGAATGTCCTTATTGTTTATGCGCATGATCCCATCCTTTAATGTGCATTTCCACCTGCTCTTGGTACGTGTCACCTACATTCGTAGCAAGACGACCATTAGCTCTCAAAAAGTAGATATTCAGAATGCAACCATATACCATGTCGCACTGCAGTGCACTCAACATCCATGTCAGTGGAAAGTTCACGCTGTTACCTTGTCAAACTGGGCCAGAACAAGATGCTGGGTATTTTGATCCTCTCCTTGATCCACGTCATCCAACTCATCATCGTCATTTTCATTCAATGGGGGTTCATCATCATCATCATCATCTACAGCCTCATTTTGAGCAACAAGAGCAGGGGTACTTGCTGGTACTTCTAAAAATTGAGAAAAGAAATTATGCATCATTAACATCAGATATAGATGGGCATATGATAAAAGTAAATATCACCAAAATATAGTAACATCATGCCCATTACTTACCAGGAGGAGCTGGTGTGTTTGCAATGTTGTAGTCTTCATTGAACACTCCTCCGTAATTGTATATCTGAAAAAAATAAAACCAGGAAGAAGACATGAGAAGGCTGTTGTCTTAACGTAATTTTTTTTTTCCTTTGGGAGGGTGGATCAGTCAGAAATATCATACTTATAAGGCACTATTCCAGTTAAATTTCTTACAGAAAGAAGGTACGGATGGAGCTAAGAGAGTAAATTGAAAATTTTACAATCTAGCCTTATTATGAAATTTATGTTTAGAATATAAGCAAATAAGTCATTGCTTAAAGCATTATTATCTTCCATCCCGTTGTCTTTCTCTGTATTCTAATTACTTCCCTTCTTTTTCCCTCCCAACTGCTAAACCCTCGATGATTAGCAAGAATAAAATAATTGAGCACGGGATAATGGGCAAATCAAGATATATCAAACCTACCATTATTAAATATACTAGTTCAGGTACCGAATCATATAAAAAGTGAAAACACAGTCTTGACATGAACCAACATGGAATTAAACAAATAACTATGCCCAAGTGAGCACGTAAATCTAAGAATTTACTAACCAGTTGCCAAAACGATCTACACACAAGAAGAAATGATTCAAATTACAAATGAAATGCCAACAATCACAGAGCTAATATTATGAAAAATTCGATGAAAAAATCTGCACAACATATCATAAGCCCCTACAAACATGAGATAGCTGATAGAAAAAAGATACGGAAGGCAAACAAAAAATTTACAAGTAATTAGAATACACAAATAATGCAAGATGAATGAATATTCTACGCAGGGGGAAATAGCAAATATAAAGGTATTCATCACATGTTCTAGAAAGAGAAAGGAAAAAAAAGTATCGGTACCACTACTCACATTTGGAGTAGAAAGTACATCATCATCATAAGGAATTGGTCCATCAAGTTGAGGAATCCTTGAAGCTGGCCTCTCCAAACATGCTGCTGATTTTCCTTTAGAAGTACTGTGACATGCACCAACAGAGATGCTCCCTCCATATACCTAAAACATAATGTTAAACAGTTTCACCGCTAAATAAACCTTTCTGTCAATTCAAGCAAGTCAGTGGACCAACGGACAGAAATGCACGTACCATATGCACTGTAAAAACCTAGAGAGAAACTCAATTGAGATCAGTCTTCCATGTGTTCGATGCACAATCAGATTGATCAATTTTAGAATAAACCATTCTTACAACAGTTAAATAAATATGCAGTAGGGGCATATGATTAATTTGGATCATACTCTCACAACAAAAAGAGAACCATAAGATAAATGTCATAAATCATCCATATGTCCCAGAATAACTGTATCCAACCAACTATAGATCAAAAGATGGTGTGTTCTGCAGCTCAAATTTTAATCAATGATCAGCATCAACTCAAGCATGACAAGCAACTTTACAGCAATGATGACATAAATGATAACAATAACGACAATGAACATTTAATGTGATACAACGCCCAAGTTGCAAATTCATATGTGAGAACCAAACTATTTGATATCCATTTGATACTGGTTGATTGGATCAAAAATCATACCTCAATTTGACAATCTCCAGATGTAGCATCTCCAGCCCCATCTTGCTGAGGTATATATCCACCAGAGTTATATTGTGAAGGAAAATCATCACGTTTTCGCTTTCCTGAAGATACCGTGAAGAAGTCCTGGATGTTCCTCATAGGTACAAGTAAAATTCTAAGTGTGGTGGCAGTCCTATGTTACTCGTTTTGTTGGATGGGAGTGAATGTTCCAGGAAAAAGCATCAATAAAATGTTTGTTGCAACAAGAAAGGAAATCTGTTTGACGACTTAATAAAAAGCAATGCTAATTGAACCAAACTAGACCAGCCAGTTCAACTGGGAAACCAACCTCTTGTCTGGTCCAGAAGAGGCTGTAAATTAGTGTGTCAGAGAACCTATCAAACTTGATTAAAAAACTGTGCAGTTTTTATAAACCTGTGCTGGTTCAAGCACTGGGGTAGTCCCCACTAAAACTTTTCCTATGAGCTTCAAAAATGGGTAATGTACAATTCAAGCTTGAGGCCTCCAACATATATGTCCAGCGCCTCACCAAAACAACTAGAACGTGTTCTTTTTCATTTGTAGACATAATTATACTTATAAACTTATGGTAACAACCTTACATTGCCTATCCTGCAGTGTGCATCTATCAAGTATTATTGACTTAAAGACCCAATAAATTTTCTTATCCATTAAATGGTCTTTTTATAGAAATTAAATTATTGGTTCTCATATAACCTTAGCACTCTCTTACTTTGATAAAAGAATACGCATTGTTTATAATTACAGGTGGATAATTTTTTTAAATTTCGAAATCAGATATTATGTCTTTGTTTTAATACTTAGTCAGTTGTAACATATTTAATTTAAACATTAATTAATATTTGCTCGCCATAGTTGTATTAAAATTTTAACATATAAAATATATGTTTAATTGATTATCAATGGTTGGTTATAAAATTATTCATAACAGGAACATCATGAGACACTTTCAACTAATGCAGCAGACATTCTTCTAAAATGCCTCACAGAGTTGCTTACCTGTGTCAAAGGTTGATTAGAAGTTCCTCTATCTACTTCATCCCGCCCTTCAACATAAGCTACAGCAATATATACTATTATTAATATCAATTTAAAGTCATTTTTACTAAACACGGTTTCAAAACAAACAGGGACTCACCAACATTGACATCAAGTGGAGGCCTCGGGTTCATCCAAGGAGAAGAAGGTTGCTACAAGAAGATTGCATGAATTAGATCGTTGGTCACATTCAAAGGAAAATGTCCCAGCAACCGTGATTTCAAGAGAAGATGGTAAACACGTATGTTTGATGCATAGGGAGAATAAAATATGAACCAGCGATCTTATAGTAGCACAATTCAGTGATGAATCATCATCAAGTTGGCCAACAAAATGAGCTTACCATATATGGGCCAGGTCTTCCACCCTTCACCTCAGTATTTCCGCCAGAATCATTTCCAGGAGTGGAGTAGTCACTCGGTCCAGTAGGAATGTTATACATGGAGTTATCAACAGTTCCTGGTAAAGGTGTCTGAATTGGAGTTTGCAAAGGCGTCTGTACAAACAAAATCCCGTATCAACAAACAATATCATAAATTGGGAGTAAAAACATAATAAATGCATTAAAGAGAATCATTAAACGCAAATTTTCAACTATGGGATAAATCTCACAGGAGGGAAAAGTATTTCAGCGGTAGGAGTTTCATATTCCTCGGTCCCCTCATATGGGACGTTTAGATCGTGAAACGGAGTTATCGGACCACCGGGCGTAGGCTTAGCTCCAGCGGACCTTTCTATTGGCCCGAGAACAACACCAGCCTGGATCATTTTTGTTTCCCACGTCTAAATTATCAACAAAGGAAAAACGAAAGAGCGTAAGCATAAAACCATGGAGCTTTGGTAAGAATATAAACCCAATAAATGGCCAGATCAGATCCAAGCCCTAAGTCAATCGGCATAAGGACAATATATTCCCAAACAAATCCAAGCAGATTTCATGGTATATCTATTAACAAAATACTACCAATCAATCAATACATGAAGAATAGCAAGAGGAAGTGAATAAATTTGGGGCGCGAAGAGAAATTGAGAAGTATTACAGCTTGAAGCTCCTTCAGAACTTCCTCGCCAGGACCACCGTTGTTGATGAACTCATCGCGTACCTTGTTCATGACATCTTCGATTACCTGAATGTAGACCTGGCTGGTGGTGGAAGCGGCCATCGCCGACAATTCCGAAGAGCTTCGTATCTCCAAAAATCCTCCTCGAACACCGACTCAAAAGGTTTCAGAAGGAAAAGAAAAGAGATACTTCAGTAAGCGAGATCCAGGAGGAGCATGGGAAATTGTGAGGTTGCGGAGACGGCGTCTAGGGTTTGCGAGGGTGTGCAGTGAGAGCTGAGGAAAACGGCGGGGGTAGTGAGACAGAATGAGAGAAGAGGGTAAGAGGCGGACCAGAAACACAGAATAAAGAGTGGAATATAAATAGGTTTGCATCCGATTATAAGCATGGGTCCACGTGTCGAAATCTGCTGTACCTGATCTTTCTGATTTGGCTGGACCACAACGCCGATGATCTCCCGCTCTAAACATGTTTTGGACAGAGACTACTAATGGATGCCATTGCTATGCCACCGGGTCACCGCCTCTACTTTTTTTTTTTTTTTTTTTATACAACCGCCTCTACTTTTGTTTTTTTTGGTATACATCACCGCCTATACTTGGATCCGCTCTCCGCCTCTGTCTCTGCAGTCCGTTACCAGGCAATGGATCGGATGGGCCTAGTCCCACCGCACCTTCATTTTTTTTATACAAAAATTTTGTTTCTAGCGTTCTCTCTCTCAGACCAGGTGGAGGTTGCCCTTCAATGCCCATGTAGTAGATCCCTTTAGTATGTGAACATTTTAAAATGTCAATTAACTATTAACTATTAACTATTAACTATTAAAGCTATTTATTAACATTTTAAAAAAGTTAATTAATAAAAGGCCCGGTTTATAAGTTGAAAATCCTAAAACCTTCAGTTGAAAATTCTCAAAATTAAATTGGAAATTTTGTAGGTTTTAGTTTTAATCATTTTTATTGACCATTTTTCTCATATTCATTTTTTAATTTAAAAAAATTAGGAACTAAGTTAGAAAAAAATTATATATATACAAGTTGAAAAACTTAAGATGTATTTTAAAAACTTTAGGAATATATTTAAGATGAAATCATTCACATTTAGATGATTCCACACTTTGATTATTTAATAGAATAATGAAATCGTTCATTTTTTTAATAATCTCACTTTTACTTTTTTTTTTAATTTTTAATAAAAAAGGTGAGATCACCTTGTCCATGACAATTACACATTTTATCTTTTTTATTTTATTTTTTCCCTTGCCTTAAAATTCATATGCATCCCATTTTGTTCATGCAGTGGGTATACTTTTAAGAGGGAAATGCATGCGATAACTGTATATCCTCATAGCTTTCCTTAATTTCCAAATAAACTCACGTACTTAAAAACCTCTAAACCAAGGCTCATACCACTTTCTTGTTATATCATCAAATCCTCCATCTATGTTCAACACCCGCTAACTCCACCATAAAGCCTCTCATGTCATCATGACAAAAATCATCTAATATTAAAATAAGTACAAATTTTAAACATTATACCGTAGTTGCAAAAAAGATTAAATTAAACAATAATGATATCAATTAATATAAAATTTTAAAACTGTAATGGCTTGCTATCTAAATATCATGAATACTACGATTTGTTCAGTGGATTTCATACGATGGATGCATGAGATTCGTACACACACTTTTCTCGTATTGTTTGGTCAAAAAACAGTTTCACACGGCTTTTTATGGTTTTTTATACATTATTGATAGAACAAAACACACACACACATGTCTACACATGATATAAAAATTATAACAATGCGTATTTTGAATGAATCATATCTAGTTTTACTCAACATATGGCATCTATAATAGTTATTATTATTTATTTATACGAAACTACATAAAATAATAAAATAGTCACACTATTCATTATTTGCCAAGAGCGGGGTTTATGAGATATTTTATATTTTTTCCCGATCTGATACGTCGATATTGATATCGACGATGATCACAAATTTTGATACCCAACTGACCACTGGGAAGCAAAGCCAACACAAAAGAGTACAATTTGCTTCCGAGGGCAAAAGTGGAACTTAAATCTGCCAAGGATGAATCTGCTGAATTAGGGCATTCCTCGCTAGGTCGATTAGGGCAGAACGGCGGAACCCGAAGACAGAACCTAGCTACGGCTCCGCGTGGAAGCACTTCCTTGCTCCCGCCCTACCGGAGTTGGTTTCAGCGTCCTTTCACCGTCTGTTTCTTCTAAATTTATCTCTGCATGTCCACCTGTTCATGCGCATGGCGTAGAACCAGAGTGCTGCTTCGGATTTCCACTTTACTCGCATATTGATTTGTATACACAATCTCAGCTGCTCATTTTTCTCTCGCCTCAGAAGCTCTAGATATCAGAAAATGTCGGGCGGGTTCTTTAGAGTGAGTTTATATCCGATGTTTGAACCTCTAATTATTTAGATTTGGGATTGGGATAATTTGCGTAAAGGGCACCCTGATTTTCGCCGTTGAAAACATTAACTTTAAGACTTCTCTTGAATTTACTATGCAAGGGAATGTGTTATTGGTGCTGATCACTTTGTTTACGAATTACATCTGCTGAATTCCGTATTCAGGGTACGTCTGCGGATCAAGACACTCGGTTTTCTAACAAGCAGGCGAAACTGCTGAAATCTCAGAAGTTCGCGCCTGAACTGGACCACCTGGTGCGTTCCTGTGACTAAGCTGTTTGTATTTATAGGTCGAAGATTTGCAATTGTAAACTGCCTCTGAAATTCTTAAGAAAATGAATTGGGATATGCAAGATCTTGAAAAATTATAATACACGTTGTGGTCTTTCCTACTTTATCTATGTTGAATTTTGCTTGAAAAATTTGGTTTAAGGTCGATATGACTAAGGTGAATATGGACGTAATAAAGCCGTGGATCACTATAAGAGTGACTGAACTTCTTGGGTTCGAGGATGAGGTGCTCATCAACTTCATTCATGGTCTTCTGGATGCGAAGGTATAATGCTTTACTAATTAGATTTGCATCAGATTACTATTGGCCTCTAATTAAAACTGGCCAGCATCAATGTGCATTCATCTGTTGCCCTTTCCCTTTACTGTGCATAATCGATGATGTTGGTAAATATGTAAGGTTACTAATGTTTTTGTCATGTTTATTGTTGTGATGTAGGACGTAAACGGGAAGGAGGTCCAAATACAAATTACTGGATTTATGGAGAAGAACACTGGAAAGTTTATGAAAGAGCTTTGGTCACTTCTTCTCAGTGCGCAGAAAAATGCCAGTGGTGTTCCACAGCAGTTCTTGGATGCCAAAGAAGAAGAACTTAGGAAGAAGAAGGTGCATTTCAGTCTTGCTAAGCAATTAGATCTCTTGTACATTTGTTTTCCACAATTTTTATTTGCTCTGACGAAGCTGCTTCCCATGAATGGTTTAGGTGGAAAATGATAAAATAACAAGTGAACTTCAGAAGAAAAGAGATAAAGAAGGTAGAGAGTTCTTGCAAGAGAGGATGAAGAAGATGGTAATGCTACTTTATTCATGCTGAAGTTGCACTTCATAGAGCTGCAGTTTTGGTTTTAACTTTTGTTTATGTTTTCATGGTATTCAGCTTGCTTCTGCTATTATTTGGGTTCATGTCCTTTACCTCAAACTACTGTAGGACGGTGGATTTGATGCCAAGGATACTGATACTGCATCAGACCAAGTTTTGAAGCCCAGGGATTCAGTAGATTACGTCCAAGATGTAAAAGAAACTGACAAAAGGAACGGTGTGAGATCAAGGAACAGGTAAATCAGATGATGGCTTCTTTATAAGCACTATTATGATGATAGTCAGTCAAACTTCAAAGTATGGACTGGGATGGGGTTTTGATCTTACTCATAGATAGAATTGTGCCAGTATTAAGTTGTGATGTGACGTTATTTCTCGTTTGCTGGGCATATTCGCTGGAGTTTCTTGATTGAAACCATATGCATTGATATCTGAATTTGTCGCGCTTAAATTTAAGATGAATATTAGGATTGGCTTTAACTGAAAAATGGGTGTCTTGGTGGGGAGAATCCTGGTGAATTCGACTCAGTTTCTCAAAGCTTCTTATTGAGTTATGGATTACTAATTAGCTGTCACCCTGTAATAGGTATTCTAGATCTCCTCATTCACCAGCATTTTCCGCTTCACCTAACCGGTAATGCTTTTACTAATTTACATATTTTAATATATTTCTGTGTTCTATCTTTGAAGCTCATAAATTAATGTTACATGTTACCAGAGACTCACCTAGGTCAAGGAGTAGATCATTTTCAAATTCCCGAAGTTATTCAGGGTATGCCTTTAAATTTGCTTGCTTAGACTTTGTATATGTCACTTTTAGCAGTTAGAAGTTCTATTATGATATACAACTTGACCAGCTGGTGGGTGTTTGCTCCATTCCCGGCGTACTCCTTTCATGCAGACAGTCCTCAATCACATTTACAAGTGCATTCTTTTGGTTCCAAAAACAGGAGTGTCTTTTTGTATTCCTTTTTGTGGGTTTAAATTGTGTTAATAAGTTTGTTATTCAGTGACAGACAAAGGTCAAGAAGTACATCCAGGTTGCCTGAAGCACGTGGGCGCTCCATTTCTTCTGAAAGGATTCGTCATTCACCACGAAGACAATCTATTTCTCCTCCTCGGAGGCATTCACCGTGGCAATCTCCTTGGAGAAGGTCATTTTATTCTAGGCGAAGATCCGGGTCTCGCTCACGTTACAGATCACCATCTTTGCGTCGAAGAGTGCGTACTCCATCTCATCATAGGTCACCCTCTCCTGCAAGAAGACGCAGATCACCTGCTCCTGCAAGAAGACGCAGATCACGCTCTCCTGCAAGAAGACGTAGATCACCCTCTCCTTTGAGATCACCTTCTCCTGTGAGAAGGCGCAGATCACCCTCTCCCGTGAGAAGATGCAGATCGCCCTCTCCATTGCGTCATCGCAGATCATCATCACCCATACAACGACGAAGGTCACCTTCTCCTATACGCAAAATGTCACCAAGACCTGTACGTCGAAGATCTCCCTCTCCCATGCCATCCCCTTCTCCTGTACGAAGAAGGTATAGAAGTAGAACCCCACAACGAAGGTCTCCATCTCCTGTGATGCGCAGATCTCCTGTTTCTGATCGTAAATGGTCTCCAAGTCCTTCCCCAAGGAGGTCTCCTTCTTCAGGTGAATGGAGTTCCAAATCTCCTACACGACGTGTATCTCCATCACCTGTTAGGAGAAATGCTCCAAGACGAGCAAGAAGTCCTGAGCAGTTTTCTGAAGGAAGAGTCAGGTATAATGACGCCTAGCAGGATACTTGGATAATTTTGTTTTGTCTAGGATATGCATTTTCTTAGTTAATGAGTACAACTGTTAAGTTGAATATCATATAATTATTTATACTTTAACAAGTATACTTGACCAAGAATATATCTGTCTTACAGAACACAAGACAGATTGTCACATGCCGCTCATCAATCCTCTAGTCCTGTTAGGAATGTTCAGAGAGATAAGGATCACAACTCATTGCGTTATAAATCACAAGGTTCATTATCCACACCTGAGAAGTCTCCAACCAGGTCAGCATCTCCGCAAGCAAGGAATAAGACTGTTAGTGAAGACAGTAGGTAATTTCTTGTCTCCTCAACCAATGCTCTAAACAACTCAACCATTTGTAAAATTGATGTTTATGTGTACTTTGTTATGGTCAATTAGTCCACATGAGAACCCTCGGAAGCAAAGAGGGGAGATTTTGACCCAAGAGGGAAGTTTGAGCCCTCCTCAGAAATCAAGAATCCAGAAGCCTAGGCATGATAGCCCAGAAAGAAGTGAAGGAGCAGAAGAAACATACTATTCTAGGTATGTATTAATTGGATATCCTCTGCATTGTCTTGTTTGTCTGTAGTATTTGCATTCCTTTGTTCAATTGCCTTCTTACTGTTTTTACTTCATTCTTTTCTCTGCTT
This sequence comes from Leucaena leucocephala, assembly GCA_037074615.1. NCBI lineage: Eukaryota > Viridiplantae > Streptophyta > Magnoliopsida > Fabales > Fabaceae > Leucaena > Leucaena leucocephala. Next base: position 15,351,164 of record CM073544.1, read on the forward strand.
TTGGTAGAGAGAGCAGGGATCACAAATCAAGGTCTTCACAAAGGAAAATGAAATATTTGCCCCCTGACGGTAAGCGGAAAGATTCACCTGCAAAGACTCGTACTGAGGATATATTCTCTCCTGAAAGGGCAGCTGGGCGTCTGGGTCCCGAATCTCGGGGACGTAATGATAATATTGATTTGAGCAAGAAAGGCCGGGAAATGAAGAGGTAGTTTGGTTGGCATACTGCAATTACTCTTACTAACCTGTTACCTTGCACAAATCTTATAGTGTAAACTTTTTGGCAGTGATAAATCTTCTGGAAGGGATGCTGAAACTCCTACTCAACTTAAGTCACCAATGTATACGGAATCTTTTTCTGGTGAGAAGCTTATTGAATCATATGATGTGGATAGCAAGAAGTCTGGTGAGAAGTACCACTCACATTCAAGTTTTGCCAAGGGTAGTGATAAGCATGGCAAATCAGAAGTTGCTCAGGTTAAACAGAATGGTTCATGTGATTCTGATTCTGAGGAAAGCGGTAGGCATAGAAGAGAAGGAAAGGATAAGAGAAAGCACAAAAGATCTGAGAGAAAGGTTGCCTCAGATGAAGAATCCAGCTATGGTTCTGAGTTAGAGAACAGGAAAGAGGCTAAGAGAAGGAAAAAGGAGGAGAGGAAACTGCGGAAGGAGGAGAAGCGTCGAAGACGTGAGGAGAGACGACGTAGAAAGGAAGAGCGGCGTTCAGGGAAGCTGAAAATGAAAAGTAAAACAGATGACTATACTTCAGATGAGGAGGAAGCTGAAAGAAATGATTTTCATCAAAATGATAATGAAGAGACACCATCTGACCCAAAGAAGCTTGAGATTGAATTACGAAATAGGGCTCTTGAATCACTTAAAGCAAAGAAGGGCTTGAATCATTAAATATGTTGCTTTTGATTTTGAAGTGGTTATATCCTTTAAGACCTAGTTGCGAATGTTCTGTTTACCTTCTTTAGGACACTTGTGGCTTTTCAAATGTATCTGTTCTCTTATTAATTGGTAACTGTTTGATGTAGTCTATCTTTACTGCTGGCAGCGGAAATGGATAAATGAGGATTTCTGAGCAAATCTGTTGAGTGCAATATTGCCCGATTTTTACTGGTAATGTTTTCCCATAGTTGGGAATTTTATGCATTGTTTTCTCGGCTAGTCTATATAATGGTCTCTGGTTGCTTCCTGCTGATTCTTGTTTTGTATTTTATAGTTATAATGTGTTAGTAGTGTTGATTGATTTTGTTATTGAGACAATATATTCTAAGGTCTTGTGAATATTATTAAGAAGATTGGGACTGAATTGGATTTCTGGTCAATTGGTAGATGAATTTAATATCAACTCTAGATGATTTGGTGAGCAGATCATTTGCGGATTTACATTTTGAACTTCCATTCAGGTGAAGTGCTTCGTTCTTTTACAACTTTTACAGGCTGTTGTAAATGGAATTAGCCTTTAGATCGGTAATCTGTTCTATTTATATAGGCAGTCCTTTCTCCCTGTATTTGGAATTCTACATGGTGCCATACTGGGGTTGATATATTTGTAAGATTTACCTAAGATGTGTTATCATGCATCTACTTAATTTGGTTTATGTAAATAGGTTTACATCATTGTAGAATTTTGGCGGTTCTTTTTTTGCTTCATATTAAGTACCTGTTTTGACTTGCCTGCCTTGTTCCATGCTTCCCATGGTGTGAACTTCCTTTCCGTTCCATCCTCTTGAAGGAAATGTTAATTCGTGGTTTAGTTGGAAAATTTTGATGACGAGTAGTACATATAATATAAAACGGCAACAGTGGCCTCAGCGTTTCACATTTTGTAATGTGAATTTTGGGGTGGCGTGATAGCACTAATTCATCTAAGGATTTCACGTGGCAATTCTTATCTGGGAATAAGCGCGGGAAACTCATTCTGATCAAATGGTAATAAGTGGTGGAATGAGTTGCTGATACGCCCCACAAAAAACACATATTCTCATTGATATAGGGATTAAGTCCGACCCCGAGGTCATCAAAAGACCTTTAAAATAATCAAGGATTTACTTAATTTGTCAATAAGAGTAGGTATATATAGTAAAAAATAGGTTCATATTTTATAAGGACGTGAGCTCGATTTTTATTATTTTTGTGAGGATTTTTTTGGTAGATGATCTCATAAGTTTTCTGTAAGTGTTATCTGAGTTGAGGTTGTGTTTTGGTCTTAATGGTGGATTGTTGTCGCAGCTACTTAATTTTTTTTTGAACAAAAAAAAAAAGGATTTACTCAATTCCAAATGGACTAAGAATCCAAGTAAGGCGAGCACAGTGCTCACGAGTCACGAGTGTTGTTGTAAAGGTGGGACTTGTTTGAAAATAATCAAAGACGTATGAATTTTGGTCTCCTCTGAACTCTGGTATTTGCCAGGGTCACCGACCATCTCGTTGATTGAATAGGGTATGTTCCATGTTGAGTAAAACTAAAGATAGAAATATATTTTATTTTTTATAAAAGGGGAAAAAACAAAACTAGTAAGCAAAAAACCGAAAACAGAAAGGAAGCTCAAATAATTTAGACAACTAAAGTTGTCTTCTCCATTGATAGCATCGCATTTCACGATGCAGAATCAAGGCTTTAAACTTGCAAGTTCTTGCAGAAATTGATCGTCACAGCCCTCAGCTATGGCTTATTGTTTTCTTTTCCTTCTATATATGTTTCTGTGTCACTAACTGAAATGAAATTGCTTGAAGCAAAAATTTTCCTGATGATGGCAGAAGAGAAGCCTACGTGCACAAGTACTGCGGAATAGTGGCGGAACCGCATGGGGCAACCGTCCCCTCTTATTAGTCAGAATTCACATATACCCTTTTATGGATAAAATTGATAGTTTATTTATTCATTTGATAGAAAAAAAATTATAATATTACCATTTAAAGAAAAATTTATATATTTTAGGAGTATTACATCATCTTAACTCTATTCAATCAAAATATAACAGCTCATATCATTTTAATCTTAGTTGTCTGATAATTTATATGAAATAATTCACATTTTTTTTACTTTTAAGAAAAATAAACATTAATTTGGTTAAAAGGAATTTTTTATTTTTCTAAATTAAAAGATTTATTTTTTTAAAAAAATATAAAATGAGTCATGTAAAATTATTATATTTTAATCGACAGAGTTTATATGATGTGGCACTCATGAAATATGTAAGTATTTCCCTATAATTTATTAGTTATCTTATAGGAAAAAGAATTGTCAAAAGTTCGCCATTTTTATCCCAAATGTTTGGTTTCGCTACTGCTCCGGAAGGCTAAAACAGGAAAAAAAAATCAAATTTAATGTATAAAACTGCCGCATAGCTATAAATATGCAATCTTCATAATTTATTTTTTTTAAAAAATTCTTGACTCATTTTCTTGTGCTTTGTGTGATGTTTTTTAAAAGAGATTTGAGATATTTTCATATTATTACTACTTCCACAAATACATGGCTTGCTTAATTTGTCCGTAGTCCTCTTTCGTAAAACATACATTTCATGCTTGTGTGTAATACATTGAAGTGGACCTATAAGTCACCTTTGGTACGTAGCATTGAGAGTACGTAGCATTGAGAGGGTTGAGATTGACATTAGTATTAGGATTAAATATTTTAGTATGTTTGGTATGATAGACTAAACAATACTTAGGATTGCCCAATACCATTTAGATGGAATTGCCCAATACCATTTAGATGGAATTGCCCAATACCACCTTCCCCCTTAGTATTGGAAATCTAATTCATTGATTGAACATTTTGTTAACCAAATTATCTTTATAATATTTTTTAAATTTTAATTTTACTCTATCCCTAATTATATTTTATTTTTTCACACTATCCCTAATTATAAACTAAAATTAATGAAATATTTTTCTCTAAATATTACTCTGTACTAAACATATTTTTAAAGTCTCAATCCCACTCCCACTCCTACTCTCAATCCTAATCTCATTCCCAATCCATCAAAATGGAGGTCAACATGCCAAACATGACCATAAGGTGGGAGTTCCTTCTCCCTCTGTTTCTTGCCGAACCTAACGAAGAACCTCCAATTTTCGCTGTACAGTGCACACCACCAAGGGGTGTAGGGACATGGTTCTTTTTTCCTTTTTTAAACGAAACTCCACTTAGCATTTTGTCAACCTGCCATTCAACCCGCATCGCCTAACATGGGGTTGTGACAGGCCAACCTGCAACCCGCATTCTATCCACCAATTTCATAATCAAACCTTGCATATTTGTAAATCTCTTGGGTGCGACTTGTAAAGTTGTACGAGTTTAATAGATAAAGATTTTGATGCAATCATTAATTAAAACAATATATAATGAAAAAGGAAAGAATATTTCCCCCCGTACGTATCTTCTGGCCTCTTGTCATGTCGACATCTCTGCAAATTCGGTTGAAGCTTCTGTATGTAATTCCTTAGTGTTTGACGACATGCTGCATATATATCAGGCCCAGCTAACAATTAGATTACAAGTTGTAATCGAATTAAATACGCAATGGCTAAGTATTAATTTGCGTGCAAAAATTCGTGTTCAGGTGTCATGAGAGAAAACATCATAGCTTTTAACGACCTCGAAACTAGTCATGCATATATGCTGCAGTTGCCGGTTTTATCGATCGATCCTCTAATTACATATGGAATTGAACGAGAATTGGATTCCTCCTCTATCATGAACATGACCTAATTCTTCTGGCTTTTGTGTTTCGCCACTTGGTGTTTCTGCCAAATAAAGGAAGCTGCTTTATGCGAAGTTCTTCGTAGGTTTCGTCTCTGGAAGACGAATCTTCCATATTCCTGCTGCTAGGCCAGTAAGCTGAGCTGGTTCTGTCTTCGACCTTATCGTGAACATCCAATAAAGATGGCTGATGACGATGAGCTTGACTTTGTCTTTCCTGTGAATGTTCAGGTGGCCTCCCAATGCTTGTGCATTAGAGAATCCCCTTTTACAGAAACTGCCCTCCCAATGCTTCTTGGCCTCCCAATACATACATACATACATACATACATATATGTGTGTATATTTGTTTTTCATTTCCGAGCCATACACACACACGTCTTTCCTTTAATGACGTAGATAGGGGAAAAAAGAAAAGAGAAAAATTGTGGAGCTATTTCTTCTTGGATGTCGTGAAGGAAAAATAAAGTAATGGCGTACGTCAAGCCGTCCTCAACAAAGAACAAGGAGTTGGGTGGGTATAAATGGTAATGTAAATAAATATTATATACACAAGAAGGAAACAAGATTACAGAGTTTATTATTATTGCGGCTGGAAAACGAAGTAGACCTTCATGTGCCAACCTGACACACACACATAGCAACAACAATAATCCACGTGGAAGTCTCTGGTACAGAAGGAGTAATAGTGAAGTCTCAAGATTATTACAAGAAATTTGAAATCATATATGATATGATGGTCCTATATATCCAACGTGCACGCATGGAAAATCTTGTCATATGAAACAAGTCAAACAACATCGTCAGGCACGAACCCCTTTTCATGCTCGAATAAATCTTGTCTTCTTAGGCTAGCCTAGGTGGAGAAAACACAAGTTCCTTTGGTTCACAGAATAGATCGTAATGTAATGTAATACAGAGTACCTAAAAATGAAATGTAAATTATTTGTGGCTTTGTGCAGATCAGACATATATCATTTGTAGACTCTAGCTATTATAGCTTTCACAAAATTTGGTTTTTTTGACTTTTTGTGTTTGTATAGAGAGGTGATAGTGTTTAAGATTTTGTCCACTCAATTTCAAGGTCTTTCTAGGAAAATGGTATGATAGTAATTAAATTTGTGAGTTATTTTGACTACTGTGGGGAAAACAGCGAGGAAGATATGTTTTATCAATTCTACGTACTAATCATTCTGTTTTATAATTTCATAAAAAAGTTGACTTGCAGAGAAAAAAAAGTACTGCATATTAGATATCGGATGTATAAAGATCGAACAAAATAATTAAACACTAACAAAACAAGATATTTATATATTAGTATTCATTTTGACTATATGTTCCTAAAAAATACCTACATTAACAAAACATGAATCACATTATTTAATATTCCTATAGTTCTTAATATAGGATCTAATTGTTAAATTGATCTTGATCATAAATATAATTTTTTTTTGTTTATCGATTTTTTTTAAAATTATCCATATTAATACTTCCTTGACAATAATTAAGTAAGAAATGGAGTGGAAGTTAAGAAAAATAGTTATAGTATTTTAAAAAAATATATCTTATTAATTAATTTTTTTAATTTAATTAAATTTAATTAAATAAGTTCTCTCCTAAGAACGGAGGAGTATTTTTGTATGATTTTATTTCTTCGTAAATCTTTAGAGAGTAGAAATGTTGGCATATGCGACAAGCTGAAATTGGAGCGATGGCAAGATTTCAAAATTCATATATGGCTGAATGGAGAGGACCAATTAATGAGTGGTTGAAATATTATTTAGCATCTCTAACACTAATGGCTAACGGATAAGATCTTTAAAATATCGCAGATAAGGTTTTTAAAATAACGGATAAGGTTTGAGCCCCCTACTGAAACGAACGGATAAGATCTTTCTGTGAACATGAAGCTCATTTTGGTCCTCGGGATCGATGCAGTTTCCACCCTTTCTAATATCCGAGTTCCTCAGAGATGATTATATTATATATAAGCTAGCTAATTAAGGAGGCTGAGGTATCGCAGATAGGATGAGTGAAAGTAGAGAGAAAGAAAAGCAGAAAATGGAGGAGGCAAACACTGGCCGCAACAGGTGGTCTCTTCAGGGCATGACGGCTCTTGTTACCGGTGGAACCAAAGGAATTGGGTCTCTCTCTCTCTCTCTCTCACACACACACACACACACGTCGTTGTTCTTGATTTCTTCAACAATCACATAGCTAGGCTAGTTAAGCCATTATGATCCATAAGCAAGCCAACTTTGGGGGAGGGTTTTCCATGTATCAATCGATCTTTTTAAGTTTTCACTTATAGTGAATCAGTTGTGAATATGCTATTATTAATTAGGTATGCTATTGTGGAGGAGTTGGCACAGTTAGGAGCTGTCGTACACACTTGCTCTAGGAATGAATCTGAGCTTAATGAATGCTTACAACTATGGAATGCTAAGGGATTTCAGGTTTCTGGTTCTGTTTGCGATATGGCGTCTTCTGCACAAAGACAAGAACTTATAACTAAAGTCTGCTGTGTGTTTCAGGGCAAACTCAACATCCTTGTCTGTAACTAACTCATACTAAAATTTAGACTTCCATGGTAGATTAAGTTGGAAATATTTTGGATCCTGATGTTATCCTATTTTATGGTAAACTAATGTGTGGTATTGATCATGGTTTGAATTAGGTGAACAATGTGGGAACAAACATAGTAAAACCAACCCTAGAGTATACAGCAGAAGATTTCTCATTTCTGATTAGTACAAATTTGGAATCAGCATACCATATAAGCCAAATTGCGCACCCTCTTCTAAAAGCTTCAAACGCTGCAAGCATTGTTTTCGTATCCTCCGTTGCTGGGGTGTCAGCGATAAACCGAACATCAATATATGGTGCAACGAAAGGTAATTAATCTCTTTACTTGATTTATGGTTAAAAAGAGGGAAATTTCGTTGGGAGAATGTGAAATGCAGGAGCAATGAACCAGCTAACCAGGAACCTGGCATGTGAGTGGGCAAAAGACAATATAAGGACCAATTGCATTGCACCAGGCCCCATTAAGACGCCCCTCTCTGGAGAAGTAATAATTCTATTCTTATTTTGTCCTTGTGAAATTTCTATTAGGGGGCTTATTAAGAATCATTTCATGGATATTCCTATTATTGTAGTTTTTGAAAGATGAAAAGGTATATGAGAATTTCATTAAAAGGATACCTTTGCAACGGATTGGGGAGCCAAACGAGGTGTCTTCCATGGTGGCATTCCTCTGCTTACCAACAGCCTCATACATAACGGGACAGATCATTTGCATCGACGGAGGATTTACGGTGTTTGGCTTGTGAGCTCTGGGCAGTCTTGGAAACAAATAAATCCAAAGTCCTTTCTTATGTTGCATATCCTAGTGATCACTTAATAATTATTGTTTTAAATTATATAGCATCTGTAGTTTGAATAAATTTCATGACTATAAAAACTATCGTCTTTTGTAGTTATATATCGATTGCCCAGTTTTTTTGGCAGCAATGCACGTAACTCTACAATTATATGGAAGGCAAGTTGAAATTTGCTTTGGCAACAAGCATATTTCATCACTTGGGAACGAAGAAACACTGCCATTATGCAGAGAGAGAAGGAAGGAAAAGAAGAAAGAAAAACTACTATTAGAAATGATTGATTAATATTCAGGTAAACAATTCTTCCCAAACATTTGAAGATGCTCCGGCCATATTCAAATTGAATAATTTCCAAAACATCAGCTGCCAATTTCTTATCACATCGCAGCTAGTAGTCAGAAGAATCATCCATTTGTTTGATGGAACCGCCTTACAATAATTTGTCAAAACAAGAAAAGCTGCACTGATGAATATTATTTGCATCCACATTATGAGCTTAAGTATTAGCAAGGGTTTTCAAGGTAAAAAGTATTGGACTTAGCTATTAGTTCTAAAAGAAAGTAAATTATGCATGAGAACAACCCTTCAACCCTTTCTAGCTTCTACCGGAGATGCCCAATATCTATCTATATATATATCACTCACTAGATATTTTTTTTTCAGATATTATAATATACAAGGTTTAAGATGAACATTGTTCATAATTAATAATTAATAAAAAAATGACTTATTATATATTATATATTAATATTTATATTAATCATATATGTATTGTCACCTAGGTTCCATGCACACACAAAGAAAGAATTGGTACATTACCAATGGTAGTTGAGCCGGGAAGAAAAACCCTAATACCCCTTAAACAAGATAGTGTGCTTGAAGTCGAAAACCATGTGGATTAAAAATAATTACATTAAAAGAGTACTTTAGTTTTATCCCGATACTGCTGAATACTAAATAGAGATAGATGAGATAGACAGATAGGTGGGCGTGTGTGTGTGTGTGTGAGAGAGAGAGAGAGAGAGAGAGAGTGAGAGTTGGTGTATTAGATGAGAAGCGGTTGAAATCATCCTAGTAAAACACTTATACTTGTCCGAATAACAGGGCATAGTTGTCCAAATAAAGCCTTCTGCATGCTGTAGGACAACAACAGCTACCAAACACAGAAACACACAAGGCAATGATGGGACACATGTTTTCCGATATGCCCCTAAAATGAGAATCTATTTTCTGAACTCCCGGATATACCCCCAATCAAATTCTCCATCATTGTTTCTATTGTTGTCTTCAACGACTGCTTTCTTCAATGCCTTCAACTTTCTATAACCAACATCAGTTCCGAATATCCTAATATGATAGGCAACAAAAGAATCGCACTACTATCAGTATCAACCATTGGGAGAGAACCATGATATGGGCACATGGAATAAGCACCAAAACCATAAAGAAAAGGTTATTCTTACTCCAGGGGAAACCTACGTAATACGTGAGTTAGATCATCCTAAAATTCAACCATGAATAAAATCGTTAAAGTTGTTAGCAGAATTTGTCCAATACCTACCAGTCCATGTAAGTAAAGGTTGATGAGTAGTTTCCAGACTTGGTGTACAGCAGGCGGTGATGATAATCATGAAAATCAGCTCTGGAAGTTGGGATACAAAATTTAAGAACAAAGAAGAGCAGGATAAACCAAGTGTCTGTTGTCAAGGAGGAGGAACTCAATACTCACCCCCCGTATAACGGTAAGAAGTTTGAGGGACTCCAGGGAAAATGGTACCCGCAATGCGCCTCAACTGTTTCCACGACTCTCAGAACCATCCACAACCACAGAGTCATCAAGTGGGGCCCTGTGATGGCAGGACCAACAATGGTAGCAAATCCAAGGAAAGTATCTCAGCAGGATGAGCATATTCAGAGGTAAGTCCAAACGGTGTAGCATACCTAAAATATATAGTGAAACACATAATGGGATTTTAACTCTTAATTACTTCATAGATAATCATATTATATTGCCCTAAAACCAAAACCCAACAAAGTAATGCTTACTCATGATGAACACTGTGTACATGCTTGTACAGCCATTTTGTGTGCAACACCCTGTGACCCCAGTAGAATACAAAATCCTCCAAAATGAAGTAGAAGATTATTTGAGATAAAACTATTCTCCTGAAAAAATAAAAAAGAAATTTCATTTTTCCAAGTAAGAGTAATATGAAGAAATATTCAAGTGTTTAAAGAAAAATCTCTAATCATGGAGCTCATATGCCCAGACTAATGACAGTACACTTAAAAAACCTGAAAGTACCAGGACGGCAGAGGAAGACTAGTTCGCGTGCCCATGTATTTGAAGACAGGGTATGTAAATATCATAACTGGAAGATTGACACAGAGATGATACAGCAATAAGCGACTGATACATTTTTCCTGAGCTGAACGGCTGTTAATTTTTGCCTATAGAGAAGCATTATCAATCACAGTCAATCACACAGGCTGAGACTGGCCAAAATAGGAAAAATAGAAGCTTTCCAAGACGGAAATAAAATGGAGCTATAGAGAGAAAAATGATAAGCAGCATGTAGGTGTCATACAGTGCGAGTAAAGGATAATTTAACTACATAACTGCAGAAAAGAGGGTTAAATTTTCTCTTCCTTTAGGTAGATTATATGTTTAGAAGCGAAAATCTCGAACATCTATTAGTGCAACAGGCAGTAAGGGGGTTTCTCATCTGTATTGTCCAATTGTTTGCATACGGGGTTTGAAAATGAAGATAACCCTCTGTAAAATCATTTTTCTTTTTCCCCCTTTTTGGGGCGAACGAGTTTTTTGTGAGAAATGCTGAACTAAAAGATTGAACATCAACTACATCAGGCATTACTTGAAAGTTGTATGCTTCTAGCTATGCTTGCAGTAACTTTCGCTTCTGAATACCAGGAAAAATGGTTTTAGGGCCATGAGCGATGAGAAAGGTGAATTAGAAATCAAGACATTTGACAACCAAGGGAATATGTGTGATCAAGTTAATATGACTCATAAAAGAGCCTAGGAGGGTAAAAACAGAAAGAAAAAATAGTTTGTTTCGAGTTAGGAAAATAAAAGAAGGAAGTACAATTTTAAGAAAACAATAAAGCTAAAAAGAGGAAAACCTCAATCTTGTACTTGCTCAGCCATCCCGCCCTCTCAAGCCATATGAAAGGAAGTCCAGATAAGAAGAAGACACTCTCATGAAGAAAGAAACTTCCCAGACATGCCAGTTGAAAGTCGCTGAAATGTGTGATCAAATACTGCATCATCAAAAATATATAACAATTAAATATTGGCTTTTTCATTCTAACGAAGTATGGAACCAGGCATCAAAGGAACTCAGTTGTATTGTCATTGTAAAGGATGATTTATGGGAAACCCTCAAGAAGAAGAAGAAATTAAAAGAAATATTCAGCGACCTTGCCAAATTGTTTGACTTAGCACGTTCAGCATTAATATTCAATACATGCAATATAACCTACGCGCGGTAACCACGTTATTCACAAGTTATGTATACAGGCGCAACGTGTCTAGTTTAGTCTATGTTCAAGATTGTTTTTTATTCTTTTTTTGCTTTCTTTTTCATTGATAAGTCGTTCAATACTTTGTAATTCTAGTCGCAACAGAGTTCATACTCCAAAATATTTCGTCACTTCAAGAAGGTAGAAAACGGAAAAGTAAAGAAGCACCAGATTTGGTTCAAAATGTTTGCCAGACATGGATCCAAAGCAATGAAGCTTATAGTTAAAGCAAGTCAACTTTCAAATGGTCTATGATCCAGCATTTGCTTTCCACTCCTGTTCTCAATCTCATCAGTCCACCCGAGACAATGCATACACATCATAGCAAATACATTTTTTCTTGAAAACAAAAATCAGAGAGTTGGCTCCAGTCAAAGATAACAAAGAAGGCTAGCTATCCTCAGTTGGCAGTATTGAAATCTGCTAATTACACAATGCGAGCACGAATCGAATATTAACATCATACTAACAACACACAACCCTTCACATAGCGAGGAATTAGAAAGCTCGAGAAAATTCTCAAAGACTTGAGCAGAAAACAAAGTCGAAAGCAAATTAGAATTCGAGATTTCATTTCTTGAAGGAAAACATTATAACAGAAGTGAGAAGAAATGCGAGACAGTTCATGGAAAAGAAGTTTTACGTGGCGCAATGCCGAACGGATTATTAGAGACAAAGAAATTGGGAAGAAAGAAGCAGGAGGAGGAAGTAGGGAGAGAACCTGCCAACCAGATTCAAAGAGAGAAGCCATAGCTGGGAAGAGTCTCTGCCACAGAGCAATTTGAGAGAATGAGATATGTGAAAGAAAGTGAGACGATAAGGAGAGAGCAAAGTGATGCATAGGAAGAAAAAGCCTAGGCAAGGGCCAACCCCGAGCTGCCATCCCCAGATACAGACTGTAATGAGGGGAATCTGGGCTCTTCTTGGGCCTCCCCCGCCCTTTCTTTTCTCTCTCTGAATCAGAAACGGTGAAGTATTGCTCTTTTTTTTAGTTAACTCAACTTTTTGAAATTTACCGTACGTTTCAACTAAGAAAAAGTTGAGACATAAGATTATTTAAAACGTCTTCGATTTTTAAAAGTATTATTTTATTATAGTTCCAGTCGTGGTATTTGAAAAGTACTTTTTACGCTTGAGGGTAATAGACGGCTCGCTCTGCTCGACATTAGTATCGTTTAGGAAGAAATGAGACTTCGCCCTACTCTTAGATTGTGGGTGAGCCCAACCCTTTTCTAAACATTTTGTAAAAAAAAAACTTTTGAAATTTACTTTTCACCAAAAAAATGTATTTTTCCGGGTCTATATATATATATTATATAAGAATAGAGATAGAATAAAATATATATATATATAGTAAAAAGGATTGGTAAGAATAATTTCACGGGTGGGTTGAACGAGGAAGGGGAGATTCCAAGCATGAATCCGGGGGCTAGGGGGAGGGTGGGCTCATTGTCAAAAGAGTAGATATCTCATCACTTGTCGCTTTGCATTGGAATGAGCTTGCATGCATCACCCCAATATTATTAGCCAATGAATGTCACCATCTCATTCATTATGTATGCTAGATTGCTAGGAGCTGCCCATTTCGATTCCTTTTGCAGTTTTTTCACACTCACATATATCTATCCACGCAAAGGTCCTTCTCATTTCATTTTAATTCCCACTAAACCCCAGACCATTCATTCCATCAATCAATTATACTATTCATAAATCCTGATCAATGCATTCCATTCTCTAATATTCCTCCATCCATCCATGTCTAGTTATCTAGTCAAATCTAGTTCCTTTATATGAAAATTTAATTGCAACGCCCATAGTTTTGTGTCAATTGTGTTTGAAAATTTATCACTCTTAAATGTCATCAATTATTATACTATTAAGCTGAATATAATTCAATTTTGATATTATAGGAGTTGTGGATATATGAATAAGTTGAATAGCAGAGATGACATATCTCATTTTGTCTATAAGTTGAATAAAAATAGTAGACCCTCTTTTTCGAAAGTTATGAGCATTTATATATAGTCTTGTGTATAACTTATCTCCACCAAGAAAAGGTATGTGTGATATTTTACATGTAAACATCCTGTAGGATGTATGCAAATCTAAATGCCTATCACCGACGCTGCTTCTAGCCAGTATTCCTGGAAACAAGCTTCAAGCCCCAAGGCACACAGGATTTCCTGTAAAACTCAATTGGGGCCATGGAGTCACGTATAATATTTTCGAAAATGAATTCCCTCCACTAACTTTAACTTTCTCTTTATATATAAAAAAAAAAAAAACTTAAACTCTCTCTCCATTTATCATTTTTATCATTTATAAAAAGTTTCTTCTCTTCCGCTACTCTACTCTGTTGAAACTTGAAACTGCGTACTAGAGTATAAAACCGAAAACGGTTATTTTTTCATTTGATAAGTTAATTAGTTATGTGATTAGTTAGTGCTAGCGAGCTATTAGTTGCAAAGTTGGGTAGCTGTACAGATTAGTACCCAATGTATATAGTACCAAAAACCTCCTCATTAATCTGGCCAACAACAAAAGAAAAAGAAAGCCTCCTCATTAATGAACTAACTCCTTTTTATCGATCAATAAGAGTTGATATAGATAATAAAAAATAAATCGGTATCTCATAAAGATGAAGACTCTTTTAATAGATAATCTCATAAATCCCCTATAAACACTCTCTAAACCCTAGGGTATGCTATCACCTTAATGAGAGACTGAGAACCACTTAACTTTTTTTATAACAAAAAAAAAAACTCCCTTTTCTCATCTCTTCGTTTCTGCACTTTACTTTCGTGTTATGGTATCATCTACAAGAACATACCCGACTTCAGCACGAACATTTGAAAGCCTTCCATCACAACTTTTGGGTGACCGTGCAAGTAGTGCTTCTGAACAAACTAGTAATTAATCACGTAAATTTTGTAACTTTTATTTAAAAGTAATTATAAAATCTAAAAAATTGCAGAAAATACAATGCTGGTAGCAAAATTAGATAGACCTTTCAGACCTCAAGAGTATAGTTTTGAAACAAGGGGCGGTACCACAAAATTTAGTTCGGTCTTGGAGTGGCCCATTCAACTCTAAGGATGAGATTGTCATAACCATATCCATTCAGTTTGTTAATTGCTCTCTGGGCGTCTTCCCTGTTCACAAAGTTAACAAAGCCAAATCCTCTGCTAATGCCAGTCTTTTGATCAACAGCAACATAGACTCTGCTTACAGCACCAAAAGGACGGAATAGTTCAAGCAAGTCAGGCTCTCTTGTATCCTCAGATAGATTAGTGACCCGTACAGAATTTTCATCATTCCGTCGCCGCATATCTGATCCACCAGTTCTCTCTGCACCTGCTCTCAGACCAGGAGGAACATATGGTCCCTTGGTTGGACCAGATGCGGTGGTGGCAGCTTCTGATGCAGCAGGCTTATCAATGAATCCTTCCATTGGCTGGGCAAGATCCTTGTATGGACACCTTGAAGTCCAATGGTCTCCCTTTTTCCCACAAGTTCTACAAACCATGAGAACAGCACCTTTTTGGAATTGAGCCAACGGGTCTCCAGCAACCTTCTGTTCTTCTTGTTTGCTACCTGTTAACAACAGAAATGTTAGAGAGATGATAGATCAAAGCTCTAACAGAGCAGGATAACTATCCAACCAGTAAGCAACAACAACATAAACAGAATGAGTTCAATGAAACACCACTTGTCAAATGGATCAATTATCATGCAAAAATAATCAGCCAAAATTCAAGGCTAAAAAAGTTCACACATACAATTGTGCCCTTTTCTTTGAACCAAGAGAATATAAAAGCCCACCTCACCAGCCGTCACTCGCAGTTGCAGGTACATCAAAATTTGTAGGGTCCCTAGGGCTTTATATATCAGGTTATATGCTCACAGACACCATTTTGCATGCACTGCAAAATACTATCAATGCCAAGAGAGGCAAAAGCTAATGACTATAGGAGATCACAAGAGACCTAGGGAATTGTAAGGGATTTCCCAACTCAACTGATATTAAACTGTGAATCGAATCAAGCACACAAATATTTAAGTAGAGGGAAGTGCCCCCTGAGCGGTTCCCAAGTTATGGGATGAGCTTAAGCCGTTGATGCGCATATTTTTTTCGAAGATTTAACAACCTCCCCCAAAGCCTCCAAAACCCAACAGAAAAGCAAGAGAAAAAAATAAATGATCCAAGCAGGAGATCAGCATGCTGACCAACACACAAAGCTTAAGTACGTGTTTACCACTCAGAAGAGAAAGTATCCAACTTCAAAGAAATAAAATAATGGATGGATAGTGAAAGAATTAACACTGCCACCAGTTAATACGAAGTACACATTTTTTAGACCACAGGATAAGAGAGAATAACATTGCAAGGAGAACATATTCTGATATTCTCCAACTTTCTTCAAATTTTCCCAAAAGACACCTGAATGGGGGAAACTACTCGACTGTAAATGTATCTGTATGCTCTTCCTCTAACTCATTATTACAAATCAAAAGTAATTTAAAGGACATGGGGCGTTGGGGGCTGGGGCTTACAGCTTGAGAACAAATTGACAATACGTCTAAATCGTGGAGGGAAAAATCATCTATGTTGTTGGGTTGATCTAGACCGTTCAATTATCTAACGGACTAAGATGCGATGCGTATTCCTACGGCATGCCATCTGATGCAGCAGATGATTTACTCTTGATATTTTTGGAAAAATTGCACTTATAACCCCAAATGCGACTTTATTTCAAACCAGTATTAAAATATTAGTTATTAAAATATTTATATAAATTTTTATCAGTCGTCATCACAAATTAGATATTGTAATTTTTTATATATAAACTCGTGAAGTTTGCTATTATTAATTATTAATATGTATATACGTCCGAAAAAAAAGGAAGTTAAAATAAAATTTCACTTTATTACTGCAAGATAATTTCAAATTAGTCCTTGGAAATAAAGTCAATAGATGTAGGGGTGAAGTCGGGAGTGAAGTTCACCTATGGTAAATGGTCATCTTGAAGTCAAGACTGACGGGATTTATGGAAAGAATAATATCGAAATGTTTTTTAAGCAGCAAGCCAGCACTCGTCAAATTGGAAACTCCATGAATATCTTATTCGGTAAGATTCTCGGGGTCTGTTTTCTTTGTTCTTTTGATTTTTAATCCATAGGTTCCAAATTGGAAACTGCTCCGCTATATGGAAAACAAGGAAAGATGATCAAATAGGATTCAGTGAGAAGAGAAACGACAATAACACAGCACCACAACAGATTATGAATATAAAGTACACACACAGCTCTGTCTCCACTTAATGGAATAAAATCACAGAGGTGGAGCAACAGGAGGAAGACTATTAGAATGCAAAACTCTGTTGCTTTGTGATATTCTGCTCTTCGCTTATCAAACAAAACCATGGGATGCCGTCAAGCTTTAATAGCTTTTGAATTCCCATAAAGTCTCAATCCTGGGCAGAGTAAGGTATTCACGGAAACATTGAACAACATGCCTCCCATGATATGAACACAGTAGAATAGCAGAATAACACCAGGAAAATAATTACACGATCAGCCACCACCGTCACCACCACCGGAGTCACCCCCGCCGTGACCATGAGAACTGCCACCTTCATTCGCACTAATTGCTGACATATGTACAGCAGTCGCTACAGCAGCAGTCACTCCGGCATCAGCAGTGCCGCCGGTAGTGGTAGCTCCGGGAACGCCGCCATCACCATCATCAACCGGAGTAGCAGAGGCTTGCCCTCTACTTTTTCCCTTCTTCCGAGACTTGTGATGATGATCGGATGTTTTTTGCTCGGAAAGCTTCTCTGCCTCTCCCAGCTCGTTTTCCTTACTCTTTTGGTTTCCAATCCGGATGCAGAAACAGATGCTTTTGCTTTTCATGATTGAAAATCGAGAGCTCACTGAACTACACACATCGATGGGCTTGATTTCGCTCATATATACTACTATATCAGTGACATTAGCAAAGAGCGGGGGAAAAAAGTGGTATGGTTGATGAGGTCCTATCATGTTTTATTCTGTCCGTTTCTTTTCTACTTTTTTCCAAGGTAATAGGCACTAAGCGCATAATTGCTTTATTTGATAAGTATTCTCACCGTTAATTATGGAATTTTACCATCGTCCCCAGATGTTTCAGAACTAGAGCTTCACCGATTCTTCCCGAGGTTGGTCCAAAGTGGTAAAGTGATATTCCATAACCTGTTAGTCGGGGATAAGTTTGGTTTGAATTTTTTAAGGTTTACCCTGTAGGGGCAGCAATAAAATTTACCTCCATTAAGAGCTTCTGCCTACTGCTTTCCAACCTCTCAACAGCTAAAGCCATATCATGCAGCTGATTCTCTAGTTTCAGCCTGTCTTCCTGAAATTATAATATTCAAACAGAGAGAGATAAGGAAGAGAAAAATACAAATTTCCAATTCACTCATCATTTGATCAATATCAGAAAAAGATTAGCTGAGCAATAAACAATAATTATGAGAAGGACAAGATTTAGATGAAGTTCCTTAAGTTAACTCTATGAGATTTCCCATAAAAAATATGCCAAATCCTGGCCATACACAATCAACACCAAGGACTAAAGAAGTTCACTCACCACCGAAAATTTCTTCTCCCCAACTTTTTCTGGGACTTCTGCATCAAAACACACTAGGGTCAGCATCATCTTACGGTGTGCCAATTGAATAAGAAATATTAAGATTGAAAAAGAGGAGATTATGACAGCAGTGAATTCTTTAAGGAACTAGCAATTATGACTGGTGAAGAATTTATGGGATTTATATGAGGATAATATGAACCTACATAATTTAGAGTGGGGGAAAAGAACAAAAGAGGAGACTGAGCTTAAGAGAGTATTATAGATGGATAAGAACAAGTCAACAATCTAGCACCTCCAACCCCCCCCCTCCTTCTTTCATGAAAACTACACAGTGGCAGCACTAAAAAATTGATGAGCAAAAGAACATAGTGCTTTGATCAATCTCTTCTGTAGCTTCCGAGGAAATCAAAATGAAGCAATGGCATGAAACACCAAAGAGCAGCCACATGCTAAACAATTACATAAATGGAACAGCATCCACAGTTTTGTTGAAATCTACAACAAATACAAACTCATCATAGATTTTATGTGAAGTTTCAAGGAAAGAACCTGCGGCCTTTCTAGACATGGAGTTCAATTTCTCCTCCAGCTCCTGCTTTTCAGAGATCAGTGCTGCAATGCGGGCTTGCTCCATGGCTAGTTGATAAAAGATGAGACATAACCATTTAAAATATATTTAATTTTTTAGAAGTACTATTTTATTATAATTTTAGTCATGACATTTAAAAAATATCTTAATACCTGAGTATCTAAGTTTATACTTAAGAGTAATTAACGATTTATCCTATCTAATATTAGTATTATCTAGAAAGAAAAGAGATTTTACTTAACTTATAGATTGTGGATAAAATCTAAAGTTAAGTAATAAAAATTTAACCTTTATCTAAAAAAATTTTTATAAAAAAAGATAGGCTATTTTTCCTAGAATTTGATTCTAGGGAAAATGACAAAAAAAGATCATTTGAAATTCAAAAGGACAAAAATGGCCTATGAATTTGGAAAAAGATAGATTGGGCAAGAGGCACAATCTGTCATTTTTAAATTACTGTTCATAGTTGCAAATATCATTATGGGAGTTGCAAATATCATTGGCAGAGTTGCAAATAAAAAATGAAATCATATTTTTTACAACTCCGTCAATGATATTTGCAACTCTTGTACTGGTATTTATAACTTTTTCAATAGTATTTACAATTTTTTTAGTTATATTTGAATTTCTATAATGGTATTTACAACTCTACTAATGGTATTTACAACTCCCATAATGGTATTTATAATTATGAACAGTAATTTGAAAATGACAGATTGGGCCTCCTGCCCAATCTATTTTTTTAAAAATTCATAGGCTCTTTTTATCCTTTTAAATTTTAAATAGTTTTTTTTGTCATTCTCCCCTTATTCTATCCGGAGCATGGCTCATCTATATAATAAAACGTCACTGTATTAAGAATCTTTTTCTCGTTCTCCACCCATTTTGTTATCTCTTTACACCAATCATGAAAAGACAGTAATAAATGTGGGGATTTGATTCTGGGCTGAGGATCATCTATCTAGAATTCCGTTACAAAACAATGAAAGACAATTTATCAATTTTTTATTAGACCAGCAATACTATGTATATAGTAGTAAGTGTTGGCATTGAAGAGTCAATAAAGTAAAAAAGAACGCATAGAAGTTTCTTATTTAATGTTATATAAGCACAATAACGTGCAGATTTTATAAAAAGAGATAAGATTTTTTTTTGGATACAGAGATAAGATTTTTTGTTGCCCATAAGTGTTGGCATAAGATTTGTTATCTTATGAAGATTATAAGCTCGGTCCCCTTGGCGTTCTTTTTTTATTTTTATATATACCAAACCCAGTAGTTACACCATAATAATTGCCTTTGTCAAAGGAATTCCAGATACACCAAGATCAACAGGTGATTTCTGTTTTTTTTTTTTAGGATCCTGTCTCATTTGTGAAGGCCATCTTTTTCCCATTCATTGTTTTTTTTTTTTTAAAAATGCTGTTTTTAGCAACGATTTCTCCGCTGCCGGCCGATCCCTCCCCTCGGGCACGAGATAAATATCAGCTATTTATGTCCGCGATCATGAGGTCGTCGCCCTTTCACTCTTGCGAGATCGACCCTCGTGCTTTCTCAAACCCTAATCCCCCTTCTCCTACTCACTTCAGCTAGATTTCGCTATCCCCGTCATTCTTTCCAATTCTTTCTCTTTCTCTCATCCCCAGGTACCTTCTTCCATGCCAACTAAGTTGTTCGATTTCTTCTTTGTCCTCTGTAGTCTTCACATTACTTTCCTGACTTTATTAGGATCTCGGAACAATTTTCCTTTTTTTTTGGCTGCGCTCTGAGTATTAACCTAGAAATTTCATCCTTTTTCGGTTGGTTAGGTAAGGACAAAACTCGTGACATTTATCGGTTCTTATCTGGCGGGTCACATCAGTCTCTAATATCAGTTTCTGACCAACGAATGTTGGCCAAACGTAACCAAAACCAGACAAACATCTCATAATTTTTAATTGTGTCAATTCTATTACTGCTATTTTTCCTCGCTCAATTGATTTTAGCTGACCACCATGTTGCTTCGAACTACACCCCCGTGATTCAACGGCATCTTGTTTTGGTGTTACTGTTAGCTCCCTTCTCGCTCGTTCAATCTGGACTTGTCAACCCCGTCGGTAATTTATCCACCATAATTTAAACATTTTTACACTGCTTCGTCAGGTTGACACTGTCAAACTTGTCCACATTCCACCATCCATCATCCATCATTGATTTAATTTTGAGTAAACTCAGTCTAATCTATGAAAATTGATTCTCAATGATTTGGCTGATGATGCTGTTATATATGCGCTAGGTTCTAATGACTTTTGTTGTATTCGTTATCCTGAGTGAATGACCAGTTTGTTGAAGCAAATGGAACATGAAAAGGCTCCAGTCCTAGAAGCAAGTTCCATGCAGGAAATAGAGATGCCAGTTGCCTCCGAAAGAATTGATATTGTTCCTGCGGCAACAGAGTCATCTTGCATTTCTGTTTGCCCTTTTTCCAGACAAGAACATAGTCTTATGGCATCAGAAGAGTCATCAAAGTCGGCAAAGAAACTCTGTGGACTCATAGTTTTCTATGCAATGGTTATGCTTGTGGAAGTTGTTGGTGGTTTGAAAGCCAACAGCCTTGCTGTTATCAGTGATGCTGTGCATTTGCTTTCGGATATTGCTGGATTCTCTATCTCTCTCTTTGCAGTATGGGCATCAAGTTGGGAGGCAACTCCACATCAGTCTTTCGGATACAACCGGCTCGAGGTTCTGGGTGCTCTTATTTCTGTGCAGTTAATTTGGCTAATATCTGGCTTTTTAATATATGAAGCACTCGGCAGACTTCTTTACAGAAAGGCCAGGGTGAATGGCATGCTCATGCTTTCAATTGCAGCATTTGGGTTTGTTCTTAACTTAATTATGTTTTTATGGCTTGGTCATGATCACAGTCATCACCACCATCACCATCATCATCATCATGGCTGTGGGCACTCTAATCTTGATCATGGAAAGGAGGAGCAGCATAATAACATAACAGATGAAGAGGAGCTCAGTCTAGTTTCAAGTAGCCCTAGAAAAAGAAATGTACTGAACATAAATTTGCAGGGGGCCTATCTGCATGTCATGGCTGATCTGATTCAATCTGTCGGGGTGATGATCGCCGGCGCTGTAATATGGGTTAAACCAGATTGGTTAATGGTTGACCTGTTGTGTACTATAATATTCTGCGTTATATCTCTGGGAACTACAGTGTCAATGCTCAGTAATATTTACGGCATTCTGATGGAGAGGACGCCAAGTGATATCGATAACATGCAGCTGGAAAATGACCTCAAGGGGATCAAGGGAGTACAAGATATCCACGACTTGCACATTTGGACCATAACTGTGGGGGAAAATGTTCTGTCTTGTCATGTTGTAGCCGAGCCTGGGATCAGTTCCCCGGATTTGCTCAACAGGATTAGGCATTACTGTGAAACAGCACACAAAATTCATCATGTAACTATACAAATTGAATAAGGATGAGGCATTTCCCCTTTCTATCTTTATTACGATTGTGGTTATTTAGACTAAAGCTCAAATGTACAGAATTTTTGACATTAGCAAGTCCATGTCTATGTGGCATCTCACCCAGCTAAGAGAAACAGAGACTTTAAAAGTCGATGAATTTCCTGTCTCCACAACTTAGGGCTTGAGTTCAGCTAGCGAAAGATGAGACATACGATTATTTAAAGCGTGTTTGATCTTTAGATAGTACTATTTTATTGTGGTTCCAATCGTATCGTTTGAGTAGACATCTTAACTCATAGGTACTTAGGTTTATGCTTGAAGGTAATTGACGGTTCGCTCTGTTTAACATTGATATCGCCTAAGAAGAAAGGAGATTTCACTCTACTCTTAGATCGTCAGTTCAACCCACTTCTAAATATTTTTTGTAACAAAAAAAAATTAGGGCCCGAAAGTAAAACGCTAATAAGAAATATGACATTTTTTCCCGGCCATCAAGAAAGATGACCGTCTAGCTGCGTGTTTTATTGCACATGTGCTTACAACACTTTTTCACCTTTTTTTTCAAACTTTTTTATTGAGTACTTTCATATTATCCTATTAGTATGATCTGCATACTGATTCAATAAGGTCAGTAAAGAAGAAAAATCATGCAAGATGAACTGATATCAAGTAATTTTATGACATTTTAAGGAAGTTAGTAAGAGGTGGATTAGAAGTAATTCACATTACACCAATTTTTTTTTGTTAAAAAAAAATTAAATAAGTTCGAAACAGGTCCCTCACTAAGGTCAAAACACAGTCTTAAAATTCAGAAAGTCTTTACAGGATACTTATGAGATCACTTACTAAAAAAACTTACAACTGAAATAAGAATCGAACTCACATTTTTATGAGATACGAATTAATTTTGTACCATTTGTGTTAACTTTTATTGCCCGTCATGCCAATTTGAACTGATAGAAAAAAAAAATGAACCAGGCTGAAAGTCGAAGGTCCTTGTTTTTCTCCTTTTGATTGCAAACTTTTGTTACAACATGCGAATGAAAAAGAGAACGAGAATGGAAAACTCGCTGGAAAACAATAGAAACTCTTTTAAAAAAAAAAAATCACTTCGTCGTGTACCAAAGGTCTATTTTCCCATACTAAACACAACCTTAATTTGCTTGATACCGCTAGATTCGGGAACATT
Organism: Leucaena leucocephala; assembly: GCA_037074615.1. Classification (NCBI taxonomy): domain Eukaryota; kingdom Viridiplantae; phylum Streptophyta; class Magnoliopsida; order Fabales; family Fabaceae; genus Leucaena; species Leucaena leucocephala. The sequence continues at coordinate 15,374,680 of CM073544.1, forward strand.
GCAATGCAGATGATCATATGGTACGTCGAATAGTATCAAAGCAGAAATAGCATGACAAATAACTCGACCAAACTCAAGAAGCAAACACAATCTAACATCGTTGCTATTCCCATTCACCACACTATATCATTTATAACAACTGGTTCCCATTTCCTATGAATACATGGGAAACTAGCCTAACCTCGAAGTAAAGTAAACATCCAAAGAAACTAGCAACACTAGCGTTTAAAAGGGGAAAAAATCAGACCTCCTCAAGGCAACTCAGTATAGTAATGAATGTACTCCTCATGTTTCTCGCCTATTTAGAAGGAAAAATATGAGAAAGAAGGGTAAAAATAGAATTGAACTGAAAAAAAAAATATCTACTAGCAACTTCTTTCATTCCTTAAATGACGCATTAGGTGGAGCAGCAACTTCTTTTGGAAGTCCCCAATGCATCTGCAACATTGATTGTGGTTCCTTGTCCAGGAAGGGGGGTACTCGCTGCTGCTTCCTGAGCCGCCAGTGCTTTTTTACTCACAATATGATAGATCTCTGTCAAAATGGTCTGGAATGCCTTTTCAACGTTGGTTGCGTCCAGAGCAGATGTCTCAAGAAATGAAAGACCTTCCTTCTCTGCCAATGCTTGACCATCATCCTCTGAAACAGCTCTAAGGTTGTTCAAATCAGATTTGTTTCCAGCCATCATGATTACTATATTAGAATCTGCATGGTCCCTCAATTCACGGAGCCACCTTTGAACATTATCAAATGTTTGCCTCTTAGTTATGTCATATACGAGGAGTGCGCCAACAGCCCCCCTGTAATAAGCACTGGTGATGGCACGGTACCGCTCCTGACCTGCTGTGTCCCAGATTTGTGCCTTCACAGTCTTTCCTTCCACCTGTCGAGGAAACAGGATCGAGTAAAGTAAAGCGATAGGATCAGTAAGAAGAAGTCCCAAAATACTTTCTCATTGTGGTGTTCGAATGGATCAATGATTCAATATAACATAACAATTGATTATCAATTTCCACTAATATAAAATAACATACAAATTAGCCTAAGATATCCACTAAACTACTCAAATCTGTCGTTAATGGACTACACCTACAGCTACAGGCTTACAGATTTGTCACTTCCACCCCCGTACATTCATAATAACATACCGAGGGAAAAGTGAAGTACGTTCCAACACCCCATATCGTACCGTTCCATAATATTTAACCCATCGAAAAGGTGGTTGGGCATAGAATCCAAAATTTTTACCTGTAAAATTATTCACCAGAAACTTCACCAATTACCATACTACATGATACATAGTCCTTTTTCATTAAATCCCACTAACGAGGAAAACACAGACGCACACACTATAGAAAATTACCCAAAAAATAGTGCCGCATTGAAGCTATTTTTACTATTTTCGCAACTTGTAACAGAGATCTTCCTGTTTATTCTACATTCACAAAGTGGTAAAGGTACACAAGACCCGTGAACCTGTATTTTGCTTCCGCTTCAGTTGACGCTCGTCACCTGGTTATTAGCATTAAGACCTAGGTCGTGAGTTCATTCAAATGAAATCTCGGTCAACTACTGCAAAGCATGTGTGATTTATTTGTTCTAAAGCATACGCCACAAATAATTCATCACGAGATCCTCGTCAATAAACAGCAGCAGATATACATCTGAGTCAAAACCCATGGGTTACAGTATTAGAGACTTCAAAGTTGAAAATCGGGATAGAGGAAGCACCTGAAGAGTACGGGTGGCGAACTCAACCCCAATAGTAGATTTGGAGTCCAAGCAGAATTCATTTCGAGTAAACCTGGAAAGAATGTTGGATTTGCCCACACCAGAGTCGCCGATCAAAACGATCTTGAACAGATAGTCATACTCTTGGTCCACCCTATGCGCCATAGTCTTATTCTCGTCCCTGGGGTCTCAAACACATCAGATCGAACCAGGATCAATCTCGAACACAAATCGAGCATGAAACCAGAAAGAGCGAAACACGAATGGGACGAAACAACTTACCCGGAATCGAGAAAATAGATGGTGCGTTCGGGCGATTCGTCAGTCTTGAGGTAAGATGAAGTAGAAAAATGAGAGAAAGGTTGGGTCCCCGAACGAGCCGCACGGAGTATGAGAAGAAGAGGAAGAGATCAGGCGACTTGGGAGAAGACAGAAATACCAATGACAGAGCGGAAATGTATAATAATAATAATAAAAAGGATTCGTATTTTATAGTGATTTTTTGTTTTTTTTAAGAACACGGTCGCATTGGAGAAAGGGGCAAGACCTCTTGTCAGGCTTTGAGCTGGCTCTTACTGTTCCACACCCGCAGCCTGGTGGAGGCCGTCCATGCTTTTTAAATTTAATATATAATAAACTAAATGATGATGGCAGAATACAGTTTTAATTATATATATAAAAAAAAGAGCCGAACCCCCTTTAAAAAAATATTTGTATAAAAAAAAATTATATAACAAAAAATAATATATTTAATTACACGACCTTGGGAATAATACAGGCTCTTGTAAGCTGTCATGTTAATTTGTGAGCGTATTTTATCACACTATTCAGAGAGTCAGTGTATATATTAAAATTCTAGACAGTTAGGAAACTCTGCTAGCATTGGTGAAGAAATTATATATTAAAATTATAGACAGTTGGGAAGCTCTACGAACAGTTTAGCATTGGTGAAGAAATTATGGTTATGCAAAAATGATTTTTTATAATATTTGAAAAGTTCAAACTCAAATTGTATAGCTTTCTGTTGGCTTTGCATTGCCCAGGTCAGAACTGGGTATCACTTTATATTTATTTATTTTTATTATTTTGGGTTTGGCTGCCGTTGTTATCAGAAGATGTTCGCTCAAACTTCAAGGTGAATCCCTGAATATGCTGAATCTCCTGGACGAAGTCAGAATTGATGACGAAAGGGGAAGATACTTCAGGAAGAATAACTGCGAATTAGAATCATTGTCCCCCAAATGGGAAGTTCTTGCTTGGAATTCGGGCCATGTTTTTGTGAGGTCCATACTTTATTACTGTTTTCCTAATTAAATTGCTTCTGCTTACTGTTTACATATAATGAAAATAAGTTGTGTTGATTGACTTGCGTATTAATGGAATCATGTTGTTGAATTCCTGGGTACAATCAATCAAGGTAGGTGGATAATTGTACCCTCCTTTTTTGGTTAAAAGATTGAGGAGCACGCATGGTTGGGATATGATTGTATTCCCATATTTTGGAAGGAGAGTTTCTTTCTCAACACTCAATGCCATATTGCAATTAGGCAACCTTTTTTTATCAAAAAATAACGCTCACAATTATTAATAGCTCTCTATCATTACATATATTCACCTTCCATTTTGATAGAAAACAAAACTAGACCGAGGACTCACACACACACACACACACATATATGAGTCAATGATAGGATGTTGCCGAGAATAATTAAAAAGCCTTGGTCTGCATTGAGAGAGCCTCTTCAAGATTCAACGACCCTGAGCAGCAATAGGGAGTTGCATTGTGCCTCATGGCTTGGTGTCTCGCTTTTGTTTCTCCTTTCATTTTTCTCTTTTTCCTTTTCCCTTAGTTCGCAGAATTCGTTTGGTATTTTATACTGATATGCTATCTCAGGCATCAGTCTTTCTTTTCCCTCCCATTTCTTCATATCTACTCTCTGTAGCCAAAGCCTGGTCTACATTTTCCGACCACTGACAACAAATTCTCGCAGAAGTTTGCTTTCTAAATTGTTATGCACCTATGTCCTTATCTTGGTGAGGAAAACTTAGCAGAGAATCCCATTCCTTTACTTATACTGCTATCTTTTATACGACAATTCCTATGGCAGTCACCATCAATGAACAGGGCCAGCAGTGAGGTCATATTTGCGTAAGCAGTTCACTGAAGGTATTCATTTGCTATTCTCTCATGATGCTTGGATTTCTTGAGTGTTACAGAAACTATACTTATACTTGAGGGCTCGGATGTAATCCATTTCGGATGTTTCATGTGATGCAACGGCAACGATTGGTTCAAGCACTATGTCTACCCATACAAGTTACAAGGACTTGATTATTACAATGGCAACATCTAAACTTATGGACCAAGCATTGCATTTATGGGAACGAGTGAAAAGGAGAGTGCCTTCCCCTGATTCTCAGACTTATACCCAAGTTATCAGGTTTTCAAGACCTCTTTCCAGATAACAACATATACCTGATCAGCAGCAGAGATATATGATGTACACTAACAGGAATACGCTGCTCCTTAAAAAGATTAAATTCATTTCAATGTACGAGGTGGTTGATTGGTTGAATTCAGTTTGATTTCCTGTTTTCATCATTGACCCTAACAGCGGCACCGACTGACGAATAAGATAGAGATGAACTGGAGGTAGATAATGCAGCAGAGATATCAAAATTCAGAGTCACCATGTGTGCTTATAAATGACTGAACCTTAGAACCATCCCAAAATCCAATACGAATTTAAACCCAGTCTCTATTTTTGGACCTTATGTAATTACAAGTTGAAATTTATATACATAATCGACATGTTTCATCGGACGTCCCCTGTTAAGGAATTTCTGGAAAGCATCAGCGAGAAAAGGCGTAGAGCACGAGAACGATGTAGATGATTAGTGCCAAGGGAACGAGAAAAAGCAGGGGACCAATAGCTGCAAAAGTGTAGTGACTCCCACAAGCCAAAGTTCCCAACTTGATCTGCACAAGATTCAACAGAGCCATGACCAAGAACCCACATCCAAAAACCGATCCAATAGCCGAAACGAGAATCCCCATCCTGAGAGCCAAAATATCAACTTTCACAACGAAGCTCAAGGAGTCATTGCGCACGCCGGCAACACCCAGAGCATCGGCTTCCTCCACGCCCTTGCTGATGTTGATGGCTTGTTTGAGAGCCAAGGCGATGAGGCTGGAGAAGAGGAAGAAGCTGAAGGAGTAGACGTGGTAGGTGATGAGGCCTTCGGCAAAGGAAGGCCCGGCAGCGCAGGTGGTGCCGGCGTCGACGAGGGTGGAATAAGTATTGGTGGATGTGATGCCGAGGAAGAGCGCCAAGGTGAAGAGTGAGTTTACGTTGACGATGCCATCTAGGGCCATAATGTGGATGGTCGTCGAGGTTACTCTGCGGCGTAACACGGCGGACATTTCTTGAGAGCCGATGGAGGAAGAGGTGGAGGCAGGAGAAGGAGGAGGATCATCATTGTGCTTGTTTTGAGAAGGGGATTTTGCTTTTTGATGAGTGATTCCTTGTACTAAGTGTGATGGTGGCGTAGAAGATTGAATTTAGGATCCAATAACTTGCTTGGGTTGGCAAGGAAGCGCGCGGGAGTGGAGAAAGAAAAAACACCAAAACGCCGTTGCCAGGGATCGAATGCGGGACGCCCGCGTGACAGGCTGGAATAATAACCACTATACTAGTCTCATAAAATTGTGAAAGCGCTAATTTAAAAATACTTGAAACGGGATTGGAAGGCCTTTACGGTGTATGGGCAACCCCTTTCTTCTCGTAGAATTGAGCTGGCACTGAAATTGAAGGGGACAAAATATGAATGCAGCGAAGTATGCGTCTTCAGTCTTAAACTTTATCCACTCAGTCCACCCCATTATTGGCATCATCAAGCTCTTCCATCAACGCCAGTTTGAGTGTTTAACTTTGACTTTGGTTCTGGCATTTACCTATGAAAAGTAGTTGCATAACTACTTTCTCATCAAATTGACACATGACAAATGCAGTTAAAATAAAATGAATTAGATATATATATAGTCAGAGAGAGGGCCGTAAACTTGTAGTTGTAGCTGTAAAATAGAAAGCAGGATGTTAACAAGGGGAAGACGACATAGAAGAAGCTGAATAATTGAAGTGGAGCTTTGGTTGCTAGGGATTTGGTTGAATGTTAGTTGGGCCTTCACCGATCTTTTCTGAACTACCGCCTTTTTTTGTTTGCTTTTGTTCGCGTGAATCATTCCATCTGCTACTAAACCGTATGCTAAAGTCACGAATCTCACTTTTGAAACTGAAGTTATCAGTATTATAGTACACGATCAAATGTTAAATATGTCTTTTTATATATCATATTAATTTAAGTACGACTACCTAGTGAGTGAGTCATCTTTCGATGTAGCTTTAAGAATGACTAATTGGCGGGTGTTGTGGTCTTGGGGATAGTGGGCAAGTAGAAATTAGTTGGGAAGGGTTAACAAGATCCACGACGATGTGCAGAAAACTCATATATGCTACTATATACATGCTCCCATGTCTGCTTCTGAAGATTCAATCAATCAGAGACAGCTTTTGGGTGTTGAGCGACAATTGTTTATAATAACTAACTATTTGATGATGTTGTCTTCCGAGCTCCGTATATTAAGGTGGGAAGGCAATATGCATTCAGTGAATCACACCTAAACAACAATCAGCTGACTTTATTGACTTTAAAGGACGCACATGAACGCCAAATTTAGTAGCTAAGCCATTAAAACTAGAGACAAAACCCTCTTTCTGGACATACAAATAGTACACACACCCCATGTCTCTCTTGTAATGTCCTCTTGTTAAATGTTAATTACATTACATCCCATGAGAGACTTCTTGTAAAAGACCTAAACTTTCATATTTTTTGTTTAATCAAGACTTAATTTATATATAAAAAAAGTTAATTTAACTTAATTTAAAAGGAATAACTCTGGCTCATTAGCGTCCGCAAAAGAAGTTCTCATCCTCTTATCCCATAAAAAAAGAACTGGGAACATAAACGTCTTTCCCTTTCTTTTTTTTGTTTTTGCCCACAAACGTCTTGATTTCAACCAAGCATTATTGTCGCCCATCTACCTCATAGCATTAAATTAAATGCACCTAAATACATATTATAAATCCACAAGGACGTTTAGATGGTACTTCTATTTTCGATGACAATCAGAATAACAGGGCCTCATATTTGTATATTCGAGTTGGTTGGGTCTCTTTAAGGAAATATTATGTCTGCAGAATTGAGAGTGGTGGAGTGGTTCCCCTGGTGTGGCCTTTAGACGCAACTTCTGCTGCTAGTTCTTCAACAAATGGCAGTTGAACCCAGCCGGACAGCTGTTTGAACCGTACGGCTCAACTACTAAAGCCGATCACTGCATCTCTCGAACTCACTCATGCTCTCTCTCAGACACTACCGCTGGCCCCACCCTACCCTACCCTCCCCCTTCATCACCCACTCCTCTTCTCGTCTCCTTTAAAGTTCATTTATCTTTTCTATAATCCCCTGCCCCCTCTCGTTTTTACTTGCCACTATCCAGTTTTATTCATCTTCTCTTCGCCGTCTCTCTGGTATCAACTAATTATTGCAGCTTCTACAACAAGTGACAACCATTTTTGCCAATCATCTACCCATCTGGCTTCAACCACAACCCTGCTTCCCTTTTGATGATGGCTGTTGACCCACACACTGGTGAATCAACGCTTCCTCCTCAGTTAGTTCCTGACAAGCACAACGATGTTCTATCTGAAGACCACAACTTCTCCGACCAAAAAGCCTCTGCTTTAAATCCCCGCGAGTTTGGATCCCATATAGCTTCTCTCGTTCCTACCGCCGAGGCACAGAGCAACTGCGACAAGGACGACGATTTCATCTCTGAGCTTACTCGTGAGATGGCTAACTTCATGTTTCAGGACGACGACCAATTCCACCTGTCGGGCATTGGCTCCAGCGATGTGGACATGGTACTGCTCTTTTAATTCATCTCCTCTGCTCATGTATTCAATAGGGAAAAATTCAAATTTTTGTTGTTTCGATGTTCTTTCTTTGCTGTAATCTCTAGAACTTAATTTTTTCCCTGGTTTGTCCCGGCTTATTCTTCCTTTTCGTGAAGTCATGGGATTCAAGTGATTCGTCCCAATCCACTCTCTGGTCGCCGTTGGGTTCAAACCAAGGGAGCCCAGATGGCCCTTCTCTGGGACCGACGCCGCCAGCTACGCCATGTGACGGCAAAGACTCTTGTCGGGAGACCACATACGACGTCGTTGGGATGTTTGAGAAGATGAACATCGACGAAAGAGGGCATTCAAAATACCTCCACGGTTATGGGAATCACAGCTTCAGCCAAGCTCTCATTGACCAACAAATTCGAGCTGTTCAGGTGAGATACGCCGTAATATCCTCATCTTCTTGGGAAGTAATGAAAATTACCCAGTTTTATGATGATTACTCACTTCGTTGAATGGTTTATTTACATGAAGCAGTTATCTCGCCTAAATCAACAACAGATGATGAAGCAAAAGCTCGCTGCATATCCGGAAAGCCAAGCCCAGATTTCTCATCAAACCGGACCCAGCGAACAGGTTCAGCAAGTTCAGAAGAAAGGTAAAGGTTGCAACGTCGGGTCGGGTAATGCGCGCAGGAATCGCCCGCCGCCCCTGTTTACTTCGAGCACCCGAGCCGGTTCCCTGCCGCAGACACAAAACCAGCAGCAAGCATCCTGGTCGGGTTCTCGAACCGGGTCACGTGGGACCGACGTGTTCCTGCCTCGCGTGAGCGCCGCTCCACTTGAATCACGCAAGAAGTCAGGTAATACGAAGATACTATGAAGTCGATTCGTGAAGTTGCTTCAAGATTTGGTTGTCTATTGTTCTAGTTCAGGAGTCGTTGAAGTAGTTGGCTCTGAAATGGAATATCAACTATCTTAAACCATAATTTAAGGATTTATTGCCGAGTAAGTGTCCGAATTTGTTTTTCTTCCCCCCTTGAAAGATGCGTTTTAGCCTGGAATCCCGTCAGTGTGAGGGCGATCGAATATTCTATTAAACGCAGAACATGCAAGTTTTGATCCAAGAAAAGATTCTTATTTGATGGCAGAAACATAAGATGGGGTTTTGTATATTTGCATCTTCTAAAAAGTAGATGTTTACATGTCAGGTTGCTCCACTGTACTGATTCCGGCGAGAGTAGTGCAGGCATTACAACTCCACTTTGACCAAATGGCTGCCACGTCTGGGCCCAAAGCCAGTGGCTTCCCTCGCCTGCGAGGTACCCAATTTCTGAGAACTGATATTTATTATTATTTCAACCACATGGCATTGGCTTTGATTGAAAGTGGCGTGAGGGAAAAGCCAGCTCACAATAGAAAAATAGCAGTTGGCGAACGCCAACCATTTGAGTTGACTAACGATAGTTGTTGTCATTTGCAGAAGTTCTCGTGAGTAACAAGGACGGCATGTATTCGCTGCAGAAGCGACAATCACGGAAGGAGCAAACAGCAAATATGCAGAACGAGACGAGGTTGCCTCAAGAATGGACTTATTAATATGGAGGAACCACTTGGAGGATCGCATGATGCTGTTTTGGCAGTTTTAGAAGAAGGAGCAGGGCAGAGAGAAAAATAAAGGGCCCCGAGAGGAATCAACGGGGGAATCTTTCTAGATGGAAGTTAGGAAGAATCCGGGTGAATAGTACCAAATTGAGAATATTTTCGAGAATTGTCTGTGTTGTATTCTTTGTTTGGTGGGGTTAGACTCTCGAGTCAGACGCAGAATAAAAAAAAAATAAGAGGGGGTTGTGGAATGAATTTTTAGTTTTTACGGTTACAGGATGATGATAATAAAGCTTCAGTATAAAAGATGAAACAGAACAAGAGACCAGTGCAGGGCAGAGGTATCACTAAGCTATTAGCTCAGAGTGGGGTAAAGATAGTGACTTTACTATTAAGGATGCATTTTAATAATCCTTTGTACTATTGTATTGGAATAATGAGTAAATAAATATCGACTTGGGCCGTTCTTGTGTGTTACTGGTATTTATAATTTATATGACTTCAAGTTAAACGCAAAGCGTGAATTTGTGTGGGGTGGATATTTAGCAAAAGAGGCTACAAACTAATTTGGCATGCAGAATAAAGGCATCATTTGTTTAATCTAAGAATAAATAAAAAATTTGAAGTAGTTGGATTTCAATAAATTTATTAGAGTCAAGTTCCATGAGTTAAGGAAATTATAAAAATATTTATAGAGGTGGGAATTGGTGACCGTTGACAAAGTCCAAATGCATCTCCTTTCTTTGTATCTCTCCCTACCTGTATCCATCATTATTTTAGGACCATCCTATGCATAATATCTCAGAAATTCATTTAAAATATTCATATTCGTCTTTTAATTTTTAGAATATTCCGGTACACATAAAAAATGAATGAATATATATTGACAAGATTCTGAACAAATAGGTTCCCATAAATTAAAAAAAAATCATCATGTATAACTCTTTTAAAATGTCTACTTTTTTCCTTGCTATATCCAAAAGTGTTTAAACCCTTAACTTATATACACATCTTGAGCTAGCATCATAACTCATAAAATATACTTTATTTTTTGTATATCTACTTGCCGAAAGCAATTTTAATTAGTCCATAACCTTTAAGAATTAATCAAACGATGGATATATCATAAATTGAAATTTTAACTACCCTTACTAATAAAATAATTATAAACTTCTATACATTGTTTATTAATAAAGTATGGTTGAGAATGTGGAAAGAGTTGTACAAAATTGCAATTATTTGTTGATGTAGAATACTCTCACCTATTCTAAATACAAGCCCTAATTATCTATTAATTCACCAAGAATAAATATATTGGTTAAATTGACTATTTGTCATTATTATATAAAGATTATGTCATGTTTTAAAAAATGGCCCTCTTTTAATAAGAGTCAAGAGTATTAAACGTGAAAAACAAGGAGTGAGAAAACTAGGGATTAGTCTCTCTTTTATCAAATATGGAGCGAAATTAAAATACACTACTTGCCTCTCTTTTATCTAAAGAGATTAGTCTCTTGGTAAATGTGTATATATATATATATATGTATGTATTACAACATTTAGGGCGTCATTATATTGATTAATTATCGTTCAAAAGGTTGAGTATTGATCTCTCTTTCTTTCATTTTACGTATGAAGAGAGAGCGAGAGAGAAGGAATATAATTAATGAGTAACTCATTTGTTACGTCAACAGTCGCATTCGATGCTCAAGATCACATCGTTATGGCCATGGGCCTCACTTTATTATAAAAGAAGAACAAGAAGAATAAGCGCCAAACTAATTCTGAATATGATTGAACAATGTCAGCGTTCCATGTAAATGTTAGCTATCCTTAATTTTCTAGAAAAATTATTTATAATAATTGAATTCAAGTAAACCGCACCACTTGACAAGATGACAGGGATCCTTGCAAGCCTGATGAGTTGGAGCAGTAGTAGCTTGTGCGAGAGATTCCACCAATACTTAAAACATTTATACACACTTGATTGATGATGACGATCCTGAAAGGGATTGATTTGATTTCAGAATTGAATAAAAAATAAATTGAAGATGGATATAGCTGCCTTGCATGGGACGCATACGTGCGAGCGATCAAAATAAGTGGGTTTTTTGTGGTGTCATCGTGGACTGCGAGAAAATGAAAGGCAATTACTACAAGGTAGCAGAGCTGGATTTGTAGTTCGAGCTTGTGTTTCTGTGCTTTATTGAACTTGGCCATGTGGAATCTCAGTTATATATATATATGTGCTTTAAAAAGAGAGAATTAATATATCATATATTCGCTCTTTTGATGTATTATCATATGCTTCCTATTTGTCTCTTCCCGGAGGTCTCGTACTGTGTTCGTGGATGATTTCCTTAAAGGGAAGTACTATTCCGAATTTTCAACCAACTTCATAAACCAATAAAAAAACAAACTAATTTGGGAATAAAAGGTAAATATTTAATCTTACTTCTTCAAGAGAATATAAAATCGTTTTCCTTCAAAACAAATAGAATAAAAATATTAATATAAAACAAAACCGCTTAACTAGCCCAATTTATAATTGAATGTAACATTCATTTTTCTTAATAACCGAATATGACCTTCCACATTTGAATAAAAATGTCAAATCTCATAATACAAATGAAGAATGCATCCATTTGGATTACATGTTTACAGAATATGGAGGATTGAGAACGAATGAATTTTTCGATCCGCCCCACGAGCATTAGCTTGTTATCCAAAAAATAAAAGAATGAATGATTGAATTTGGAAAGCCCAAATACATTTGGGTCTAAACTCAACAAACATACGCAAGTTATCTGAGGAGGGTTAGATCTTTGGTTAAGGGTGTTTATATTTAAGGTGATAATATTTTGAATAAGATTACTTCTAATGGGAGAATATTTATATTTAACAAAAAAAAAAAAACACAAATGGTTACCTAAACATCTCCCGGTGATCCCAGCCTTCACCCCTTTGAGCAACTCCTCCCCATTCTGCGATAATATCTTTTATGAGAGTTTGTTGCTTTTTCCATTTTTCATCCAAGTTCGTTGTGACCATAATTGTAGGATCTTAAATTAACCTGTGCACTGCTTATGATCTTATCCATGAACCTGCCGGCAAAATAAGTAACGATTTATGCGGTTTTAGCTTTTTACGCAATGACAAAAGGCAGATGGATTTATTTTGTAAACCTAGACTTCATCTCTTATTTTAATATGATCACTCGATCACATTTTTAAAGTAATGCATGTTGTGCAAAGAAATTAAATTATTCGTTGACGGGAGAAAATTTTGATAAGATGTTTGAAATAAGAAAATATATAATTTATTTGAATAAGATGTTTTGAAGGATTTTGAAGGATGCATGTAATCCACGGGATTGCGGGGATTTTTGGTATTATTCTGGCACAAATTCTCTTCAGGTAAAAAAAAAATTCCATGCTGTAACCATTATATATTTTCTAAATAACCATGCTTTTGAAAATTAAAAGGAATCCAAATTATCTCATCACTTATATAAAAAATCTTACATGTTTAATTTTTTTCCCTTTAATTCATGAATTCAAGTTATTAAGTGCATGCATGAAACATGCACATAAATAAAATACATTAGGAATGCTATGATTCTTAATAATATCATAATGTTACTAGTGTAGATCATATACATTGAACCAATTAAGCTACTATTGAATGATTCAGATCCTATACATGGAGGTCTAACACAGGGACCTGTATACATACATGGCACATCCAACTCAAACTGAATAAAATGGAGCCGATGTATTTTCTTAAAAAAATCATATTACAGTATTTTAATAAAAATAGCAGTAGGTTCAATGTAAAGGTCAGAATTTGGAATGATGGGTTCACTTGGTTTTCCTTGCCTTTTGGTTTTCATTTGGAGCCTTCATAGTTCATATCTACACTACAAAAAAATATACATTTGGCGATGACTTTTCAGCGGCGACTTCATTGTCGCCGCTGAAAGTCTTCACTTTCTGCGGCGACAAGGAAGTCGCCGCTGAAAGTCCCACTTTCAGCGGCGACAAGTAAGTCGCCGCTGAAAGTCCTGACTTTCTGCGATGACAATAAAGTCGCCGCTGAAAGTCATACTTTCTGCAACTTTCACTTTTAATGTCATGCATGTGAAAAGAGGAGATGAAATAGGGATATATTCATGAGAAAAATATTATACATATGTTTCAATGTGAGTTCATCATCTATATGTATGTGTTAGAGATAATGTGGGGAGGAGATAGAGAGAGGGAGATGTGAGTGTGAGAGATAAGGAGAAATAATATACGTAAAATACGACCGTATATATATTTTTAGTTACTGTTACATATACTCTATATTACTATATTTTATATAACATCCTAACTTATATAAAAAGAATTTGTAAGGTATTATTGAGTTTAAGAATATTTTTCTGACAATTAAAAAGTCTCAAAAGTGAAATTTTAGAAAAATAATAAGCAAAAGAATAATCATTAAAAATATTTTTGGGTTAAGAAAAATATATAAAATAAATTTTTTGGGGGCATAGGAGTTGTGAAAGAGTTTATTTTCCTAAAACAGACCTAAATGATTTCATACCTATTTTTTGGGAATTAAAGACTTATTTTATTTCAAAATTGAAGAAAAATAGTTCGAGGTTATTATTTGCTCAGAAAAATTTATAAAAATTATATAATGAGTTGAAGAAGCTATTGGAGGAAAAATATGATTAATATTTTAAGAGGATTATTTGTAAAAATTACTAGGTTCAAGTCCTACTTTCAGTGGCGACAAATGTACGTCGCCGCTGAAAGTTTGACTTTCAGCGGCGACAAATCAAAGTCGACGCTGATGTTCAAAATTTATAATTTTAAGTGGCATTAATGTATTAGATAGTTTGTCTCCGCTAAAAGTAGTTATACAATTTTTTCCCATTTGAATTTATTTCAAATAACTATATAATAGATAAAATTAAATTATTGAATAATGTGAATTTTAAATAATAAAATAAAGAATTGCACATGTTATTATAGTAAAGAAATATTTATACAAATAATAATGTGATGCTTGTAAAAAGAAGTAAATGAGACAAGGATATATCTATGAGAGAGATATTGTAAATGTGGGTCAATGAGAGTGAGAGTGAATATGTGTGTGTTATACATAATATGGGGGAGGAGATAGAGAGAGGTAGATGTGTGTGTGAGAGATAAGGAGAAATAATATACGTAAAAAATGAGCGTATATATATTTTTAGTTACTGTTACATATTCTTATATTACTACATTTTATATAACATCCTAACTTGTATAAAAAGAATTTGTAAGGTATTATTAAGTTTAAGAATATTTTTCTGTAATTAAAAAGTCTCAAAAGTGAAATTTTAGAAAAATAATAAAGGAAAGAATAATCATTAAAAATATTTTTGAGTTAAGAAAAATATATAAAATAAGTATTTTGGGGGCATAAGAGTTATGAAAGAGTTAATTTTTCCAAAATAGACCCAAATGATTTCATACCTATTTTTAGGGAATTAAAGACTTATTTTTTAAAAAAATTTAAAAAAATAGTTAGAGGTTATTATTTACCCAAAAAAGTTTATAAAAATTCTATAATGAGTTGAAAAAGCTATTGGAGGAAAAATATGATTAATATTTTAAGAGGATTATTTGTAAAAATTATTAGGTTAAAGTTAAACTTTCAACGGCGACAAGATATAGTCGTCGCTTAAAGATATTTTAGCAACGACTTTATTTTGTCGCCGCTGATACGTTTTAATATTGTGCTAGGTTTCCTTCTCTTCTTCATTTCTCACCGAGTGTCCTGCTTCAGAGAACACGCGAAACATCGAGAGCGGGAGCGAGAGCACGAGGGAAGGACCAGAGGATTGTGACGTTGGAGGAGTGACTGGAGGTCGAAGATCCAGCTTGTGACGTCGTCGGCCATCGGAGGTGAATTCTCCGAGTTCGTCTTCAATTTGTCTCGTTTGTTTTATTTCGATTGTGGGGTGGGTCACCGATTGAAGTCAAGATTTTGAGTAGCTTTTGGTTGATTGAGTGAAAATGAGTAAGTATTTGACTTTTTTGAGTTCAAACCGAACCAAAATCGTTCGACGGTGGGGTTGGATGCAGCTTTACTGTGCCGATGCGTTTTAGGGTTTGTACATGTTTAAATTTGGGTTTTTTGGGATTAAATCTCAGATTAAGTAATCAATGAAGCTTTAATCTCCAAATTTGGTTGTTGTATGCTGTGTCACATTTCTGAATGGTGTTGCCGAAGAGGGGAGCTTTTGTTTGTTGGAATTTTGTTCTTGCGTGCCTTCTAAATTTTCTTTCATTGATCTCTCTTAAGTTGTCTTGAGAACGAAGCTATTGGACTTGTGCCTCTAAGTATTTCCTTCTGCCCTGTTTTTTTCATTCAATTCACAATCCCGTAATCCGTCTCATACATATATTGATCAACTTGTGTGTTAAGTTTTGAGTAGTTCAATACAACACTAACCCACAGTTAGCTAATGCACATCTCTAGGCCCTTAGATACTCCCATTGAATAAAATAAATGAAGCCATTTTGGGTTTTCTTCTCCAAGACAGAAAAAACTTCCTGGTTTTATTCTCTGTTTGTCTAAAATTGCCATTAATAAATTCCAATGATGTCCCTCATGCTATCCCCAATACCTTTTGCTTTATGTATTCATGGGCTAAAATGAGATGACCGAAACACTAGCTTCTTCCATCAAACCACTTTGATGAAGAAGAAGAAGAAACAAAGATTCTATGTCTGAAAAGGGAAGATGACAATTGGATTGATGATCGCATTGTAGTTAACATATTTATATGTATGAGTTTTTTACTAACATGTCTGACTTCTCATTGTATGCTTTGTTTACATTTATATAATCTTCTATAATTTTTCATCCAAATACTTTTCAATATTGTTGAATTATTGCATTTTACTATGTATGGCAGAACAACTCTTTTTAAGGATTATATCCTTATATTGCATTTTACTATGTATGACAGAACAACTCCTTAGACATGACTTTAACCAGATTTTTTCTGTCGGTATTGCCAACGCACACTTCTCACCGATGTGGGAATTAAACTCCACCTTCGGTGATGATAGAGAATAGCCACTAAACTTAGGTCCTCTTTGGCTCATTGATTACTTGATATGGTATATTTTATTGAATGAAATTACTTGATATGGTACATTTTATTAATATCTACATTGATTGATTGATATTTTTTAAATAGAATGTATATTTTTGTAGGATATGTCAGCATTAAAGAGAGGTCGAGGTGGAAAAGGTATTTCTGTTACATCTAATGACAACACAAATAGTCGAGGTACATGCTCTACACCTCAATCAAGACCTGTTATTTCACCGCTATCAATGCAACAACAGTTTGAGGAAATGCCTATCAACTCTCCTACTACTCCACATACTCAAAATAGTAGTGCAGGTAAGTTTGTTTTAAATTTATAATAATTGATTTACATCGCATATAATATTTAATTGTTGCAATTAAATTTTAATGATAGGTTCTTCTACTGCAATCAACAAGGGCAGAGGAGTTTATAAGTCTATTAACATTAATTTGAGGACTGCACAAGGAGCAAAGATTCGAGTCAAATTTTCAGATTCCATGTCAAGAGCAATCGGTGCAGAAGCAAGAGATTTTTCTAATTATTGTGGTTTAACTCTTAGAACCACAGTCTCTTTCAGGGATGGTGGAGGTAGCTGGAAGAATGTTTTTGAAAAATATGGTTCTGATATGATTTTAAAAATAAAGGTATTATTTATGTCAACTTTTATACTTTTTTTAGTTTATTTATTTCATTGTATCAAGTGTTTACGATTATTTGTTTCAAGATAAATTTGAACCTGCTGATGCAATTACTGAAGAAAAATTTCATATTGCTATATCAATTATTTTACAAAATGCATTCAGAAATTGGAAGAACAATCTACACTCTCATTACAAGAAATATGAAACTGATGAGGATAGGTTGGCTGATCCTCCTCAAACTATTAGTTTTTAAGATTGTGAGTGGTTATTAATATACTTTAAGTCTGACATGTTTAAGGTATCTTACTATCTTTCTAAATAAGTTATATTTTTTATTTCAATTATTAAATTCTTATTACTTACTATATTTTGTTGTAGAATAAAAGTGCAAGAAACACGATAAATCGAGAAAAACAAATGACTAAACATACCTGTGGTCCTCGATCATTTGCAGAGATTGAGTATGCTACAGTAAGTTCAATCTATCACTACTATAATTTAAATTTTCAATCCTTTTTTTTATTGTAAAATCTATTCTTTGCATTTTCTTATATGTTATTATTTTATAGAGAGATCCTACTATTGGACAACCTATCCCTCTTGACCAGCTGTGGGAGATAACGCATACTAGGAAGACATTAGATGGACAAGTAGTATGGGCTGACGCACACTCTGAACAGCTTCATGTACGTATTGTTGTTTAATATTTTAGTTTGATTTAGTTTTATGTTTAATTTAATAGTTTTAAATGTTTTTATTATAGAGTCGTATGCACGAGCTTTCTCAACGACAAGACCAAGATTTAGAGAGTGATGCTCGAATGACGTCAGAAGAAATATTGGCCACAGTTCTTGGTGAGAGGTCAGGGTATGTAAGAGGGAAAGGGTATGGAGCGGAGCCTTCAAGGAAGAGAAATCGCCCTCAATCTACAGATACTTCAGTTGTTGAGAGTGTGCGTGCCCAATTACAGGAAGAGTTTGATAAAAAATTTGAAGAGGAAAGAGAAAAAATGGAGGCTGAGCGTACAAAGATGGAAGGCAAAGATGAAAGAAGAGCGTGAAAAGATGCAACAAGAGCGTGTGCAATTCGAGCAAAGACTAATGGAACAAATGGAGCAAAAGATACAAGCTCAATTTGCTGTCTTGATGCAGAAGGGGCAACAACATGCGCCTACTTCTTCTAGTTATAGTATTGATCCTTCTATATAAATTTATGTTCGTAATTAAACTAATTTGATATTTTATATTTATCAATGTTATTAGATTCTGATTTATTTAGTTATTTATCATTTATTATTTGTTATTAAATTATATTTTTTTTGTCATATTAAAAAAATTAAATAAATAATATTAAGAAATAAATTAAAAATTTTAATAAAGAAATAAATAATATAAAGAAATAAATAATATAAAAATTAAATAAACTAATAAAAAAATTAGTTATTAAATAATATTTTTTCAGCGGCGACATTGTGTCGCCGTTGATTGTGGACTTTCAGCGGCGACAAAATATTGTCGCCGCTAATGGGAATAGGCGACAGTCTCATAGGCGGCGACATGGCGGCGACAAAATATCGCCGCTAAATATTTTCAGCAGCGACTTTTGCCATTTCAGCGGCGACAAAAGTCGCCGTTGAAAATTAATTTTTTTGTAGTGCTATCTGCTATGGCTGTGACAATTTATTTTCATTATCTTTATTTCTCCCCCGGCTGAGCGTACATAAGCTAAACTTGCTACACATCATTCTTAGGAACCTAACAACATTTTCATTAACAAATGATGGGAGGAAGATCAAACTGTTTCTGGCGGCCAGATTCATGGAAGGCACCGCTACCGAAGAAGAAGGAGCCAACGGTGTAGCCGGCAACCGCAACCAGCATGACAGAGATATTGAAGGACATGAGAGCCAACATAATCAAGAAAGCGAGGGCAACCCTGAGAGCATAGACAAGGGTCTGAACGAAGCCAGAGACCAAGCGGTTGGAACCGGGCTTGAGGAGGCGGCAATGGGAGAGGAATTCCACCAGAAGTGCCATGAAAAACACACAAAGAGCAAGGCGCGACGACGAACATGACAACGTTATCTCCAGGCCAGCGGGTGAAGAGAATTTCAGCGTTGTGGCCCCAATAAAAGGTCATGTGCATCATCATCTTGTGCCGCGTTCCGGCAGTGCCATTTATAGAGGCCGACGGAGAAGGTAGGGGTGTCATTGACAAGCCTTCCATTTAAACCTTTTCTTGGGAGGAAGAAGGCTCAAGAATGTGCGTTGGGAGGAGAAATATAGAGAGGCCTAGTGGGGGAATAGTACGGTGCAGGCAGAAACTAGAGCCCACGCACTCCCAAGTCCCAAGCCGCTCTATAAAATATGAAGGCACTTTTTTGTAACACATTTACACTTGCAAATCATTATAAGTTGCCGTATATTCAATGGTTGAGATTTGAGAATACGCATTTGTATGCATATGCACGACATTAGTACGTCCTTGTCATTCTCACTTTCTGCCAGTCAAAATAATTCTTAGATATTCTGTTCTAACTATTCTCTTTGTAGACTGCTCTTTTACTGCTTTAGTTTGTGAGCAACCTTTACTCAAGAAATTATGGCCGGAGGTATCTATTCTTAAAAGTCTTCCGTTGTTTAACTTGTGATATTCATATATACTTTATTGTCTTATAAATTTAGTAGGGTTAAAGAGAAATTTTGTCCTAAATTTTTTTACTCAGAAGTATTAATTATTTAGAATTTTTTTTGGAGCAATGTCGCCCTGAAAGTTCATAAAATGTACCTGACCATTACTCAAAATTATGTTTGATCGTTAGTTGACTAATATGCTGATGTTGTATGTCACGTGGCATTCACATCATATTTGATTTTCAGTTAAGATGTAAATTTACCCTAGAACTTTTTACTTATGAGCGCTGAGTATCTGAATTTTTTTTTTGTTTAATATTGCCTCAAAACTTCCTGATAAATTTGTATCTTAATCCAAAATAAAAGATTTGATATCACAGAGCATGTCACGTCAACATATCGATCAATTAAATTTTAAATTTAACTTTGGGTATCAGGACAACATTATTATTACTTTTTGTAAATTTTTGAAGCGATATTATTCTAAAAAAAATTTCTGAATAATTAACGCTCCTGAATAAAAATATTTTTAGAGAAAAATTACCTTTTAAATCAATTTAGTATATATGAATATCCATTCATATTCTTACAATAAGCTCCCATAGGCTCGCCTTTGTCCCCACGTTGAGCAAAGTGGAGTAATACTTGAGGGCGAATATTTTAGATATGAATGATGGCAGTGAGAGCGTCGATATTGATAGAGACGTTGAACAGTTGAAAGAAGGGCCATTTTTCCCCTTCTCCGCGTTGGCATGAAAGATGAGAGAGCGCCACCAGGCTTTTTTTTTTTTTTTTGGAGAGAAAGAGAGAAAGCAATAGTTGATATGATTTGTCCATGTGGACTCTCCTTAATGCCACATCATCCTATGTAAGCAAGAACTAACAGAATTTTGAATATTTATTAATGGAAGGACCCAGGCCTTTAATAGAATAAAATATAAGGATATAATAAAAAAAATTATAAAGACATGATTTTAAATCTAATGAAACTATAAGTGTTAACAGATTACTTTTTTTTTTATTTTAATTGATATATATATGATGAATGAAATTGAAATCATGAATAAAACCCAAAGTATAGTTTTAACGTCATTTAGTGTTCATCTTTCCAAGTATGTTTTTTTTACGCAAGTCCCAAAATTTATTCCTCAAGCACACTAGGCTGCACTAAAACGCCTTTAGTAGCAGCCTGCCGAGAAATTCAAATAGGGAAAGGATGAATAGTAGATTGTGTGTTACGTACGTACTATTTAACCTCAAAGTCATCAAATTTGACTTTGAAGAATTGGGAGGCAATAATGGCGCCGACCTATATGACACTCGGTGGAGCAACACGTCACGATTAGGAGACATAAAAGTTTAGAAAAAGATTTATAAAACAAAATTAAATAACTTTTAAAAAAGATTTTTGAAGAATAGATTATGAAGGAAAAAAAATTTAAATAAATAAATATTTAGATAGTTATTATCATAATACTTTTTGTAATTGAAAAATTAACAGAAATGGTATGATTTTATTAAAAATATGAAAGAGAAGATATGAGAGAAAAGAGAAGGTAGAGAAAATAAAAGAGAGGAGAGAGGGTGAAAAAGATAGAGGATGGATGAGAAATGGTGGAGAAGAGGAAAAAAAGAGAAAAGAAAGGAGATAGGAGATATGAGAAAAGGTGGAGAGAGGAGAGAAAGATAAGAGAAGAAAGAAGGTATAAGAAAAAATAAAAATAAAATAGTAATTGAGTAGTCTATAAACTCTTTTACTGTTCTAGAAAATAATCCCAATAGCTTATTCAAAATCTTAGTTTTAAACCATAATAAGATCAAAAAACTCTTTTAAACAAATATAACTGTTTATTTTAATTTTTTTTAAATTAAAATTTTAGTCAAAAACCCTTTTAAAATCTTACCTCCTCAAACAAACACTAATTCTAAAGATCTTCCGGCCGTCACCGAAAGGGAATCAAAGTACGCATTTGGCTTAGGTATATATAGCAGTTTCAAGTCATCCAAAAAACTCAATGTTTGCCACTTTGTATCAATTTATAGAAATTTATTACCTTTAAGCAACAGGAACATCACATGCCAAGGGGATCATGTTTCGAGTTTAGTAATGTTAAGTATGAAAACGCCGATTCCCTATCAGTGACGCGTTTTGTTCAAAATCTACACTACACCGCGTTCCTCACACATGTCAGATGGAGTGCGTGCCTCTTCAAAGAGTGGCATATAATTTAAAAAAAAAAAAAACTGCTTCTTTAATTTTCCCTACTAATTCGAATAATTGATTATAAATGTGATGAATAAGTAGCAAGCGTGGTCTCTCTCGATCAGGATATAAGCGATTTGGATGTTGTCAACATCAACTGAGCTGCCCTCCCATTGAATCGGTAAGCATTGGGAAGGCCTCAGTAGAAACCATAACTCAATCCCTGTTTTAGATAGCACAATATAATGCTCGGTTACTATATGTTGTAAGTGGAGCATGTGCCACCAAAAATTAACATTCTTGCCAACAATAAAAACGTTTATATAGTATTACCTCCGGTCATTAATATAAGATATAGTTTGTAATATATTTTGTACTACAGACTATATTGAAGACCAGAGAGAGTATATACATATATAGATGAGTTTCATCTTAATTTCTATATCTGCTATAGTATGTATAAATATAAAACATATTTTTTATATTTATTATTTTTTTAAATTATTTTTATTAATACTTCTTTAACAATAATTAAATAAGAGAGCGGGGGATAGAGTTAAGGAAGATGTTTATAATATTTTAGAAAAAAATATGTCATATTAAGTAATTTAACTATATTCCTTAATCTAATCAAATTAGTTAAATATATACGTCCTATATTAAAGATTAAATGAGTATTTTAATTTTATGTTGTGTAATTTATACATATGATTGAGTCATCTTAGTTGTTTTTTTATTTGTGTTTGTATTCTCCTCTTTATGAGGTGAGGCCGCTTACGACATTAACCAATAATTTATTGGTTATATCCTTATTTAATATCTTCATGGATAACTCTAAATATCTTAATTAAACTCTAATTAACTATGATCACACGTGGCATCACTTTCATAACCTCATTTAACTTGCTTCGAAATACTAATTAAGAAAGATAATATCGCACAGTAACACACTTGGCTGCACTAACACCTTTCTTAACCTGCCTGCCGAGCAAATTCAACCAACAAATTAAATTAATTAAACCACACAAGCCACGGGGGTATTGATACGTTATATAAAAGGGAATGGCTAGTATATTAGGAACCCACATCTTAAAATTTCTCTACTTTGCAGTTAAGCGAGTTGCTCTCTAGCTGTTTCACATTTTGAAATGCCCACAAGGACGTAGTTTAGGGAGTAGCAACCGTTACAAGTTACAACTCATGCTTTACATCTCACATTAATATATGTTTCTTTCTTACTATATATTAAACAGCTCTTTTTTTAAAAAAAATCACATTAATTTGTCCCAAGTTGAATTGAATCACTGTGAATAAACAACAAATTATAGGACTCTTACTATAATTATATTTCTTAAAATGAATCGTCAAATTAAGGTGTTTAACATGGACTATTACTAAGTGAAAAGGGCAGCGAAAATTTGCTGGGAGAAAACATTATTGAGGAGTTCAGGATAAGGGCGCAATAATGGTGCCGGCTTCGGTGGATCATCATCAAGATTAGATTCAAAGAATCGAAAGGGAATCAAAATACGCAGCTCCCTTTAAAAAGTGTTTTGAGTTTAATGTCGTTAAAGAATGAAAGCGTCGATTACCTATCAGTAATGCGTTTTGTTGAAAATCTACACTACACCGCGTTCCTCACACACATGACTGGGGAAGTGCACACCACTTCAAATGGTGACATAATCAACAACTGCGTATTTTCTCCCATGTTTCGAATAATTAACAAGCTCTCTCAGGAAATTAAAGCGATTTGGACGCTGTCTACATCAACCGAGTTGGCTTCTCGTTGAATTGGTAAAAGTCAGCATTTGGTAAGGCCTATCTGTAGCATGGTCACAGAGCTATTTTTTAAGCCATGTCGACCTTTCAACGACGGTGAAATCTTAATTCCATTTTCTTTTCTGCACAATGCTCATTTACTATGTTGTAAGAGGAGCATGTTCCAGAAAAAAAATTAATAGATTCTTGCCAATAATAAAAACGTTACAGCGAAGACGTTTATATAGTATATATAGAGAATGAATTTCTGATCAATTTCTACATCAGCAACACCGTTTTAAAAGAGTAGCAGATACTATAATTATCCAAAGACACTGTACATGTGCCTCCCTAAAATATTTATGTTACTTATAATCTCCTATCTATCACAGAATTAATTTTATGTGGTGCAATTTAGATACACAATATGATTGAGATGAGTCAGTTGTTTTCCGCTCGTGTTTGCACAAGAGAGTTTGGCTGTTAAGATAATTAATTACACGTACGCTCTTAGTGTGATTACAAGGAATAAACCAATAATTTAGTCTTTTAATCCGTGATATTTATGCACGTAACGTCAATTTTTGAAAATGAGTGAGGGTATTAGTTAAATATGATTCTTATAAAATGAACAAGAAAAAATGTGGAAAAAAGAAGAAGCTGATTGGTTATGATTTTGTTAGTTTTAAAATTAACTTGTGTAAGGAAGCGTAAATTGCCTTGATAAATGACTCCTAACTCCTAAGGCCTAAAATCTTGTTTTAATATGGGGACGTCATTGTCCACGCAAATATTTTCCGCCTACTGTTTTTGGAAAAAAAAAACCAGTAACTTGAAGAAAAAGAACGGGGAAAAGAATAAAATAATATTGATTAACAATGGCTTAATCAAACACTAATTGTATATACGTTATGCATAGAAAACGAGAGAGATGCATGCATTGGCAAGAGAAATAAGTTTCCTAATGGTTGACAAGAAGCCTCTTTACCACATTATAAATAAAGTCATCACGGAAAGCCCCAAGCCTTACAGTTGCAGAGCGAGCAGTGAAAGATGGAAAAACACAGACAAGGGACGAGACGGCGGTTCGTGGTGGTGCCAGCTCCTCTTCAAGGCCACTTAACCCCAATGCTTCAATTAGCTTCCATGCTTCATTCTAATGGATTCTCCATCACCATAGCTCACACCTTCTTCAATTCTCCAGACCCTTCTAATCATCCCCACTTCTCCTTTATCCCTTTCTCTGATGGTTTATCTCATGATTATGCTCTTTCCATTTCCTCCCATAATGTTTCAACTCTTTCTCCTATTCTTTCCACCAACTGCTCTTCTCCTTTTAAGGAGTTATTGCTCCGCTTGACCACAGAAAACATTACCTGCATTATCTATGATGGTTTGATGGATTTCGTTGATTCCGTGGCTCAAGAACTCAACCTCCCTACTATACTCCTTCGAACCACTGGTGTTACCAACGTACTGGCCTATCATTCTCTTCATCGCCTACTTACGGAAGCTTGCCTTCCTCTCCAAGGTATATATATTCTCATCCCTCTTTCTTCAATTCTTAGTCATATATAATTAGATATTTATTTCCAGCTCAAATTCTGAAATATGTATGCGTGCAGATGATGAAAGGTTGGTGCCAGGACTGGAGCCGTTGCGATTCAAAGATCTACCAACTTTCATTTCAATGAGTTCTGATATGTTGCAAAGTCAAATGAATAAAGTGCAACTTGGCATAAAGTCATCTTTAGGTGTTGTGTTCAACACAGCGGAGTGCCTTGAAGGGCAGAGGGTGGAGGAGCTAAGGCAAATATACCAAGTCCCTGTATTCGCCATAGGCGCGTTTCACAGCATGGCTCCAGATTCATGCTCTAGCTATCTGGAACAGGATCATAGCTGCGTGGCGTGGCTCAACGAGCAAGCCCCAAGATCAGTGTTGTACGTGAGTCTGGGAAGCATAGTCACATTGGAGGAAAAAGAGCTAACAGAGATGGCTCACGGGCTAGCCAGAAGCCAGCAGAAATTCCTGTGGGTGGTTCGAGCTGGGAGGGGCATGAATGTGACAGAGTGGGTACAATCATTGGCTGAGGATGTGAGAAAAGCAATAGAAGCAAGAGGATGCGTGGTGAGATGGGCACCACAAAAGGTGGTTCTGGCACACAAGGCAGTGGGAGGGTTTTGGACTCATTGTGGGTGGAATTCCACGTTGGAGAGCATGTACGAAGGAAAACCAATGATATGCCAAGCTCATTTTGGAGACCAGGGGGTGAATTCGAGGCTGGCGAGCCATGTGTGGAAGGTGGCTGTAGAATGGTCCAGCCACGTCATGGAAAGAGGAAACGTGGAAAAAGCTGTGAGGACACTCATGGTGGATCAGCAAGGGAAGTACATGTGGCAGAGAGCGCAAGAACTGAAGCGTCAGCTGAGGCAAGCTGTGACCCCAGGGGGCTCTTCCCATAATGCTTTAATTCAATTGGTAGACCTTTTATTGTCAGTCTCATGATTATGTAAGCCAAGCAATGTTGTTATAAGAGGAGGACGGAGTTCTATACTTGTATCTGTGTCACATGTTTATTCCAGAATCATCATTTCAATTTACGCTGTCACTTTTTTGGGTCCCTGAAAGTTTATGTGCTCCAAAAATGAAGGTAAACAGAATTTCATTCAAAGTTTGGGGTTGCGAAAATGTTGTCAAAACAGGTAAGGAAAGTGGGAACAGAGCTTGCCCAACTTCTATGAACCAGTGATCAAACAATTGGCACGTATTCCGGAACCGGTAATGCCGTTGGCAACGGCTGGCAGAACAACATGCCACGTGTCTCGGAATTAGACGTACAAGGATGACTTGAATGAAAATGAGATGGAGCACAGAACGGGGTTAAAAAAGAAGAGTTCTTCAAATCACCCGAATTTTTCTGCTGGACGTTAATCATAAATGTGGTGTCGTGGCGTCCTGGGGGGAGAGAGATAGAATGAAGAGCAGCAAAGTGAAGATGTCGATGGTACCGGCGGGGGCCATAGCTCAGGATCTGCAGATGGGGCATCTTGACCCGATGGATATGCATATGGGGTTGCGGGACTTGAGGGACGACTTTTGTCTGTTCAATTCGGCAAGCGATTGGGAGGAGACGGCGGAGGAGCACATATTAACGGCGCAACTTCCAGGGCTGACAAGGGAGGAATTGAAGGTGGAAGTGGAGGACAATAGGGTTCTTCAGATAAGCGGAGGGAGGCGCGTGGAGCGGGTGGAGACGACCAACAACAGTCGGCGGGAGGAGCGGAGCTCCGGTAAGTTCGTGCGGAGGATCAAACTCCCCGACTGCACCGACGCAGAGCAGGTCAAGGCCTCCTTGGAAAAGGGGGTTCTTACCGTCAGTGTTCCCAAGATGCAGGCCCAGCGGAATGACGTCTAGCGGCTAAGCCCTTGGATTCATTTGTCGCATTGCCCAGATCATGCATGAATCCCATAAATGATAAAATAAATCGTGACATTTCAAGAGGCTTTTCCATGCAAATAATAATTAGATCAGTTTCCTATATATTATAGAATGTTACTTAGTGTATTGTTTGTGCCTTTCATCCGCCTTGATGGACAAAAGCTGGGGAGTGCTGTATAAAGACGTGTAATTTATTAGATGCTAATTGATCACTTTCCGTTCTAAGTATCTAAACTTTGTTTCTTTCTTTTGATTTGACTTGTGGTGTAAACTTCCTTGTTCTGAGTCATTCATATTCATGTTATCGGGTTATTTATAGTGAAAGCATTATCATGTGCTAAAATTGTAAAACCACCAATGAGTAAGGCATCCTTTTCACGAGGACTTTGTACTAATAATCTAATTATGAATCGATTTTACACTTTTATTTAAATTGAAACCCACACAAAGATAAAAAATAAAAGCATAACAAAAATAAGAAAATAAATATAAATTATAACTAATGTTAATGATAATGATGATTCTTTCTTACTTAAGAAGTGACTCTATTATTATAGTTTTAATTACTTTTTAGTGTCTAATTTCTCCCTTTAATCATAATTAAAGTTATATTTGCTAGTCTATGACTCTTAAGTATTTAAGAGTGTCTTCTGATCCACTAAAAATCATTCCAATTATGTCAATCCATAATTTCCTAGGTGATTGCTTAATTAGACTAAAAATAAGAAAATATATCAAAGATAATTAAATAGGCATAAAATATCTATTAATTTAACTAAATATGTTCCAAAATATACGCATATTTAATTATAAAATATATACTTATCACTAACAATCACTAAAGAACATACTAATAGCATATCGTACGGCAAACTGACAGGTTTATAAATTAGAATCTCTCTCTATATATGGTAGCAATATATAACTTTAATTTAAACTTACCCAGATCATGCTTGATTAATTTTAATGTACGATGGTTTCCCATATGTTAGCTCTTCTCGTAAATTCAATATATTTATAATATAAAGTCGCTATGGCATTCCCTTTAATTAAAAAAAAAAGAAAATATATGGTGGTCTTATTTTTTTTGTTATAAAATTTTTGGAAAGGGGTGGAGTTCGCCCACGATCTAAGGATAGGGTGAAGTCTCCCTTACTCCTAGGTGATACCAATGTCGAGTAGGACGAAATGTCAATTACTCTTAAACATAAACTTAAATACTTAAAAAATAAAATATATTCTCAAACGTTGCGACTGGAATACACCCTCATTTTAATATTTGCCTACGGGCACACTTTATTCTCCTAAGGGGACAAGGGGTCCGGCTCATGGGTTTGGGGTTGGCGTCACTTTGTATTGGGCTCAATCCAACCTCACACAGTTCGCTTTGTAACCCATTTGAATTGGGCTTGGTCAGACCATTGTTTTTGAAAAGTTTTATTTTTCTTTTCGGCGAAAAAATTACTATAAAATATTCATAAAAACAATATTAATCTAAATATAAATTTACAGGAAATCACATTATCTATAATTTATGAACATGATAGTTTATTTCCCAAAACTATATACACATATAATTTTCGTGCAAATGGTGGGGATTGGATTCAAGGGAGAAAACAGCAGAGAGGAGGGGAGGGGGGGATGGCGCGGGGCATTTTGGAGCGTCAATGCATTTAATGGAGTGGATGGTTCCACGTGTCCACTAGGCAGGCCGCATCAACCCCCGATGCGCAGCGGAACCAGAGCCATATTGTTTAAAAGAATCATTTTATAATTCCTAAGGAAATTAATAAAAAGAAGAGAGACCTGATCAGCTTGACTTTAATGGAGGACTGAACTGGAGATATAGAGCTCGGCGGGGAATTGGATTCGTCTCAAACATCAAACACCTAACGCATGCTTTTGTGAAACTGTCAAATATCAAGGCGAATAATAAAATGTGGCAGTTGTTCCACCTGGCCACATATATGATAGGATCATGGATCATAGATCATAGGAATTATGAAGCCATTCCCGTTCGTAATCATTGAGTTATAATTCTCAGGTCATGATTGAGGCCGATAATAATTAATACAGCGGTATATAATAACAGCACTTGCCTAATATGTTAATATATCGCTTATCAAGCATTCAAGCCAAAAGAAAGAACAAAAGTTATAAATATCTCATGATTTCAACGCTCCGAGTTTCTTACTTGCATTGCATATATGCGCTCAGATTAAATATTCTGCAAAATGGTTATTATTAGCAAGAGCCCTGAAATACATATATACCGATGCACGATGCAGAATAGATATTTTTCCTGCAAAATATATATATATATATATATTATATACTTGGCAAATGAAAGGACTACAACAAAATTGAAGTAACAATATATACTGCACATGCTTGGAAGTTGGGAAGTTGGGAAGTTGGGAAGTTGGGAAGTTGGAACATAAAGTCAAGTTAGGATAGAGTCAGGATGACAACGAGTGTATAATATGTTTTGATCAACAACACATGATGTAGCATTTGTGGTGGTGCTGGCGATGCCATAATCTTTTAGGCAAGTTAGAAAGCGAAAATAGGGGAGCATGATTACAGGGCTTTGGATCTCAGTTCTAATAACGATGTTTAGCTTTTATCCCCCATATCTTCTTCCTCGTATGATGATGCGTCCGTCAAAATAGCCTTTGAGATCGTGCTCTGAAAAAGCAACCACTTTAATGTTACCCCACCTCCCTCTCAAAGGGATATATAACTTTTGCGCCACCCCTTTTATATATACATCTTTTGCTCATTTCGCCTTTAAATTACAAAGGCAAGGGCCCTTCCGTACTTGGCTGCATCCCATTTACATCCCACATCGAGTGTTCATATAATCTTGGAAGCGATGCCAAAGCACTACAGATTTACAGTCATGCGATTCTAAGCTAAAAGCCTAAAACGTTAAATTGACGATGAGAAGGAGAATTTGGCTAATTGAGGCCGCATAATATGGCAGAGCAGAAAACGACAACAAGGCCGATCCAGTCATCAACTCAAGGGGGCCCCACCATGTCATCAAAAGTCTCTTGCGAGATCCGGGGGGAATCACAAGAAAGAAAAAAAACCCAATAAAATTGCGCTTCATGTGGGGCCCCACATTATGATGTCACCCTCCCCGTTTCTACTTTATAATTTTCCTTCTCCAATTTCTGCGGCCATCTGATGAAAACGAAGACGATAGGCTCCCATCTCTCCTCTCTTTCTCTTCTATAAACTGTTTGTTATTGGAACAACTGAGTAAATCAGCTCTGCCTTACTTCAACACTTGCACTTCACACCAGAAACACACGCGGCTTCTCCAGCTATCTCTCGTAGTTTGTGCGCGTCTGCAGCTCGCGTCCCCCCCCCCCCCCCCCAAACACCACATATTCTGTCAGGCCTTGGAGTCCAAAATCCTCAGGGCATTGGTCTTCGAGGCCTTTAATTATCTTCTTCCCCTTCGATCTCCCTTTTACTGGCGGGCCACCGACACTCGTTTTGATTCGCATCCAAGCCATTCCTTCTTCAGTTATTGCTTCTCCCGCATCTGCATTTCCCTGCC
The DNA here is from genome assembly GCA_037074615.1 of Leucaena leucocephala. Classification (NCBI taxonomy): domain Eukaryota; kingdom Viridiplantae; phylum Streptophyta; class Magnoliopsida; order Fabales; family Fabaceae; genus Leucaena; species Leucaena leucocephala. The sequence goes on from CM073544.1 coordinate 15,405,372, forward strand.
GCCATCCGGTATGCATTTTCTGTTCTCTTCCTACATTTCTGTTCTTAAGAATGGGTTTAAAATCCTTGTTTTAGCTTTTTTGTCCTAGGCTCTACGCAATTTCCCTTGTCAGTGCTTATATGTTTGACCCTGATTTGACATAAGAGCTGGAGGGAGGGACTAGGATTATCTTTTCTTTAGAATTGCGTCCTTTTCCCCTCCTGCTCCAGTTAGTATTTGGTTGTCGGTAAACAAGGAGAAAAGGAGAGGAGACTGTTCTTAAAAGTTCTTCCTCTCAGTAAATTAATTTTATCCTTTCTTTTCAATGTCGAAACGAAATAAGGCCCTCTTGTTCAGTAATTTGAATGACGACTGGCGAGGGAGCTACTGCTTCTGAATAGCTGGGTAATTTTGTCTCTTTCGTTAGTTGCTGCAAAAGATTTTGATTCGGACCAAGACGGCTCGTTACGCCTTATCTTTTACATATTCAAAATAGGTTTGCATGGACCACTTCCAGTTGTGTGTCACTGCCAATTTGCTCATCCAACCTTCGTGATATCACTCATTGTTTCCGCGCATTTCATTTAAAATTTTAAGTCGGTCATCTTCATTGCTCTAGGCCTCTAGAGATCTCATTCACTCGGGCCCAACGTATTTCATTTTCTTCAATCTGCTGTACGGCATCCCTGCTTCTTGTACTCTTGAGCTATGTAAGTCATCGCATTCACATGCTATCCAATTAGGAGTCAATGAAAGTCAAATGACAATGCAGTGCCGTATGTAACAACATTTTAGCCACAACCTTAACGGTTATCATTTAATTAGGCCAGGGGCTGTTGGCAGAAAAATGTCCTTTCTCATGAATTCTTAACATTATCTGGTCTTTCTCATTTGAAGTAACCTGGTTTGATCTTATTATTTTCCTACCCATCCAAATTAATTTGAAAGTGGGTGAGAATTTTGGTAAATCTGTCTTTTATATTTCTTGATACTACCAAGTCTATCTTTCAGCAATTTTTGTACGGATGGTTAGTTTTGCATTTGGCTTACGCGCTGATTAGCAGAAGGTATAGGACACACTAATTCATATAGTTTTGAAAGGTCTTCCGATCTGTTATTGTTCTTTCTACCCAAGCAATCATTCATTTATTTTGACTTTCTAAATGTAATTCAGTCCTGCCCGCAGCTGGAAAACAAACAGCAGGAATTTTCCTGATTGCAACCTCTTTCAAAAGTAAGGTGGGTAGACCATTTAAGAGTTGGAGCCCGGAATATCTATGCAACCCATGGAATAGTTGTCAGATCTCAAAGGGAACTTGAGTAAACGAACAATCATCATGAGCAGAAAGCTGTATGACGAGTCAAAACCAGAAAAAACTGCTTTGCCATATGCTGATCTCCAAAGTGAGGAAAACCGCACTTTAAAATCTTCCAGGAATCAGCAAAAGCAAGTAAATTCCAGTGGGGCAAGTGAAGACGATGAGCTTGTTAAGTACATGTCTAATTTGCCAGGTTACTTGGAGAGGGGGAAAAATATTCATGAGAAGGTTTTGAATGTTGGGGTCCTTGATTGGTCCCGTCTGGAACAATGGCAACATAGGCATAAACATATACCCCAGAAAGTTAAGAGGATTTCAACATCCAACAGTGACAGTAATACATCCTCTTCTGTTCCAGCAGAACGATTCTCTGGTCACTCTAGCAGTGGTGGTAGTCAGTCTGCTTGTCAAAAATTAAGTCGTCCATCACTGCAATCTTACTTTATGGCATCTACCATGCAAGATCACTCTCTGGGTGACAAGAACTCAGGAGAAAATATTGGCAATTGTCATAATCATAGAGGTAGCCTTGGTAACGTTAATTCCCAGAGCAAATTAGGCAGAGCAGATGAGTATCTTTCCCAAAACCATCATGTTAGGAGACTGAAAGCACGCAGCAAGAAGGATTTGTATCCAAACATTAGTACGGAGAGTGAAATCTTACCAAGTGACAAAAAATGTGAGGGGGCATCGTGTGTAAGGTTAGAAAAGGGCACTCAAAACAGTGAATTGGAGAAAAGAATGGAGACTTTGCAAGGACCAAATATAAAAACTGTTGAGCAAGGTGTAATTGGAAAAAGCAAGCCTAATGATCTTCCTTTGCCAAACAAGATTCCCCAAAATAGTCATTTTGGTGTCTCTGATACGAGAACATCTTTTGGTCAAAAGTCAGGGACTACCAAAAGAACAAGCTTGTCAGAAAAATCTAAAGAACTTTTCCTTAAAGATCTCAACCGCGATATTTTACACTCATGCCCACTACCAGACGATATTCAGGCTAACCATTCTCAGGCAGAAGGGTCCAGTTCCTTGGATGCAGGAAATATCAGAATTTCCACAGCCACCTCAACTTCCCTGTCATCTAAAATGGGAACGAGTCCGTCAAGATCTAGAAAAGGTGAAGAAAGGAAACAAACAGGAGCTGTAATTTTATCTGCAAATGGACCTTCTCAGGGACCAGACCAGAAAGGTAAGTCTGAAAAGTCAAGAAGCTCTTCCCCGTTTGATCGATTTGGTATCAACAAGGGTTGTAAAAACAAAGGCTCTAGCTGCAAAGAGAGTTTCCATAAGAGCTCCATGCCAGCTGTTAGATCTGGTTCAGAAACTGTGAGAGTTTCTACTAGCTCATGCATTTCAGGCAGAAACAACTCCGTTGATGCTGCCACAAGTAGGGCGAGCCCTTTGAGGAGGTTACTGGATCCATTATTGAAACCAAAGGAAGCAAACTGCCGTCACTCCGTTGAGTTATCTCAGAAAGATCCAGGGTTGATAAATAACGCTGATGTTGCCTATCCCCATCTGCAGTCCGGGAAAGAATTTGACAGGGACCGTAGGGTCAGTTGTAGCGCTATTAATACCTGTGACTCTTATAGTGAAGAGAAGCACGCATCTTCAACTGTTCGAACTCTTCTAAGAATTGCAGTAAAAAATGGCAGTCCCCTGTTCACATTTGCAGTTGACAATGACAATATTCTTTTAGCTACAGTTACGACTTTAAGTACCTCAGGGAAAGATGACTGCTGCTGTATCTATACTTTTTTCTCCGTCAGGGAAGTTAAGAAGAAGAATGGCAGTTGGATGAATCAAGCGGGCAAAAGCAAAGGCCCAAATTGTATTCACCAGGTTGTTGCCCAAATGAAGGTTTCCAATTCTCACTTGTATGATTTAACTAGTCAGAATTGTGTGGACTTCTCTACTGTGAAAGAGTTCATATTGTTTTCTGTTCAACTGAAGCAAGGGAATGGTGAAGCCTCTGACTATCAGCCAAATGATGAGCTTGCTGCCATTGTTCTCAAAATACCCAAAGCTATGAGCTTCATCAACAATTTGCATCAGGGGAGTTGCCGAAATGATAGTCAACTTGTCCATGCAACAGTTGTGCTTCCAAGTGGGGTCCATAGTCTTCCAAGTAGAGGTGGACCTTCGTCCCTGATTGAACGCTGGAAATCAGGTGGATCATGTGACTGTGGTGGGTGGGACTTGGGTTGCAAACTGAAAATCCTTGAAAATGAAAATGAAGCTTGTAAAAATTCAAAGCCTTCCAAAGCTTATTTTGCGGAACAGTTTGAGCTATTCCTCCAGGTACTTCTTGTGCTCAGGTTAATGTGATTCTCTTCTTAGTCCTGTGATAATTTTTCTTAATGGTCTTTTAACTTCCATTGTTAACCAGCAGGTGAATGGACAAGACCACGTACCTGCTTTCAGTTTGACCCCCATCACGCACGGAATATATTCAGTTGCTTTTGACCCGTCACTCTCACTCTTGCAGGCATTCTCCATCTGCATCGCGTTAAGAGACACTAAGATGCCATACGAGCTTTCTGGATCAAGAAATTCTTTTGAAGGGAAAACTCCAAGAGAAACCCTATTAATGCAAAATGATGGGATAAAGGTTTTGCGGAAATTGGAGGATATTCCTGCAAGTTATATCTCGTATCCACCGCTTTCACCAGTGGGCAGGGTCTAAATTAGATATAAGCGTATAGAAGCAAAGACACGTCTCCTTGCAATTTGAAGCAGTATCTGTAATTAGGCATGTTCATGTCTGCTGCATAGAGTTAAGTTTCTCAGAAGTCCATTACGAGCTCCCTCAGGTAAGGTAGAAATATGAGATGGGGGCAGCGAGATCGATGTGCTTCTCCTTACTTTTCCTTCTTCTTCTTGTCTTTTTGGTTGTGTTTTTACAGCAGAAGAAATGTTGAGTATTCAAGTGTTACATGAGATAAACAGTGACTATCAATTAATTAAGGTGTGAATAGTAGTTTTACTGTGTATTGACTTCTGGTAAGTTTCTGATTTGTTTGTTATGAATTGGACCAATAAATAAATGAAAAAAAATCATTTCCTGATGTTTTTGCGCCCATTATCATTCGATACGAGTAGGAGTGGTAAGGCGGGCCAACCCGCCGAATACGGGTTAGCCCGCCACAGGTTAGGATAGAGGCGGGCCGGTTAAAATTAGCCCGCCTCTAGGCGGGTTGGTGAAACACCAACCCGAGCCCGCCATGGCGGGTTAATTTGCCAACCCGCCAGTTTTTTTTATATATATATTTTTATATGTATATGGCTATATACTAATTTTTTAAAAAAAAAAATCACATATATCAATATTAATTGGATTCGAATTGAAGTTTTCAAAATATTTATTTAGTCAACTTTGTCACCATTTATAGATAAATCTATCACAAAAAAAATAATAATAAAATAAAATGAATATATATATAAAGAAATGACTCAATGAGATAAAGTTAATATAAATTAAGTGTAATATCCCTTGTTTGGCTAAGATTATTAAATTAGTAAAGTACAAATGTACAATATAAATAATAAAAAAATAAAGTAAAAAAAAAATAGGCCAACCCGGCGAGTTAGCCCGCCGCGAGTGCGGGTCAAAAAGACCTGTATCCAAATAGGTTACAAAAATTACAACCCAACCCGTTATTTTTTAACGGGTTGGCGGGTTGACCACCTCTATCATACGAGTCTCTTGATGTGCAAGTTCATATCATTTTATGAGTATCCATAGGTCATCACATTTTATGAAATTGTTCACTCATGTGTACACTTAATGGAAACAGTTCACTAGGAAGAACTAAAATATAATATATATATTTTTGTTGATACACAAATTTTTAAAAAAGAATTAGACTTACTCATAATTTAAAAACAGGATAAAATTTTCTTTCTTTTTGAGTGATACTAATGTTGATACGGCTAAAACATAATTTTTTTTTGTCCATCTAATTTATCATAATTTTGTCCACTAAGACACAAGGAAAAGAAAGAAACGAAACGTTGGGTTGTTACCTCCCCCCTGAAAAAGAAGAGTGTTGGGCTTTTCTTTCTCAACTTCATTAATTGCAGGCAAGCGGGGGATGAAGGCACGTGATAGCCAATTGATGATTCCACGAGGCAAATTATTAATTATTCATAATTAACAATAATGCAGCTCGTCTAACGTGCCTTTCCTTCTCTCTCTTCTTTTTTTAAAATGACAACTAAGACTTCGATTGGCACAAAATTTATCTCAATCAGTTTTTAATACTCCTATCTAAAAAAAATATTTTTATAAATTTCTATAACTGAGAAATTTTTATGGGAAATTAATTTTTTCCCTGAATTGTTATGTTTTTAAAGTTGTCATTAACATTCTCTGAAAGAGTGTAGGGAGGGATTGAGAAGGATCAGGGACTTTTCATTGGTTGCTTTCGACCTTTCGTATGAAAAAAGGTGCCCTCATGCTTAAGCCTTTCACTGATTCCATAAATTTTGCCCTCTCCGTACTCTCCTCTCATAAAGTTGTTCCCTTTTTCAGTTTTCACCCTCTCTCCTCATTGTCACTCCCATGAAGCTTTATTAATTATTATCGATAAACAATGCCTCTTTACCTTTGCACTCACTGAATAAACAAGGCGTTGGTTCAGCGTTGCAGACATGAAATGAAGCAAGTATATATGCAAAGACGAAACTGGGAATGTGTAAAGTTGAAGATGGGTGATTGAGTCGTGTTGGAGATTTGGTTGGCAGATCCCCGCCAGTATCCGGAGTGTCTGCTCAAATCATGGCCATTTTTATTTAATAAGAAATATACTTACTCTTGTCTGTTTTTTTTCCAAAATAGGACCACCAGGTGAGTCTTCAAAAAAAGGTTGTGATGAAGAAAGGTTTCACTGTGACACCACGTTCATCCCCAAAAAAAGATTTGCATCATTTGCTCCACTTTTCCCACTCATAATTGCTCCCCCCATTATCTCATATTTATCTCTGGATATTCCTACCTTCTTTTCTTGGTTAGAGACTAGGGGTATACTCTAGTCAATAACTAGAGAGTAATTTTACCAAAATATAAAAATTATCGAGTATGCTTTATTTTTCTCTATAAATTTTTTTCCATGCACATAACCTTGTTAAAACTTAAAACACTATGTTTGAAAGACACAATCACGTACTAGTTATGTTAAACTTTATTGGTTAGATATTCATAAATTTGTCTTCATGATTCTCTTGAATTGTAGTCTTCAGTCGTCTCAATGATTATAATTCACGCCTCTATTTGTATTGTTTCTCAGTCGCCTATAGCACACATCTTGTTGTCTTGTATGTTGGCTAACAGATATGAAATGTAGCGTACAAAACTGAATAATGAACGCATTATTATTTGATTGAATAATTCATACAAGATTTACCTTTATAGGCCTCACAATCCTACAAGCTAACGTGAAAAGCCTAATAGACTAACTAAAATAACTAAACCTTATTTCTACGCTCCCTTCAAGTTAGGGTTTATAAATATCTATTACTCCTAACTTGCTGAGTATCCTTTGATGTATATCTTTTGAGACTACTTTTGTCAACACATCAGCCTCTTGATCTAGTGATCTCACATGATATAAATAAATGAGTTTATCTTAAAGTTTCTCGCGTACAAAATATAAATATATTTCTATATGTTTCGTATGTTTATAGGTTCAAAGTTATATAGATAGCAACTTTAATATCACAATACACATTAATAGGACCAGGACGATGCATTCCCAATTCTTTTAATAAGTCAACTGCCCATATTGCTTTTGCTACTGCGGATCCTAGGGCTCTATATTCAACTTCAGTTGATGACCTCAATATGGTGGACTGTTTCTTGGATTTTCACACGATGAGAGACCCTCCAAGCTTCAATAGAGAACCTAAAATGGACCTTCTAGTTGTCCCACATACTCCCCAATCGGAGTCATAGAAGCATTCCAGTGAGATAGATCATACAGACTCGTTTGAGCTTATGAGGATCATACATACTAGGATTTGTAGGTATTAGACAACGTTGAGTGCAGCAGCTATGTGACTCTTCATGGGCCGAGCATAAATTGACTAAGCACCCGCACATAAAAAGATATATCAGGAAGTGTTATAGTTAGATAGATCAATTTACCTACCAGCTGTTTATATCTTTCAGGTCCTGTACTAAATCCTCCAATTTATTATTCCCTTCTTCAGAAGCCATAAGTTTCAGATTTGGCATCATAGGCAGTGTTAGTGGTCTGCGACCATTCATCCCAGCATTGAAAGTAAGTTCAATGTATATTTTCTTTGATTTAAAAATATTCCTTTATTAGACCTAGCTAACTCAATCCCAAAAAAATGTTTCATTACCCCTAAATATTTAATTTTAAACGTGCAGCAGAGGAACCCTTTAACCTCACTTATTCTTTCTCTGAATCTCGTGTTATTAGTAAGTCGTCAACATATACAAATATTATAACAACACCATCAACAAATCTCCCCTTGCTTTGGAAGCCTCGGGGTATAAGCGTGTAAATATTTTTGTCATCAAGATCTCCCTATAGAAAAATATTGTGAACAGTCACATGAAATAATTTCTAATCATTTATTGCTATCATTTTGAGAATTATTCTAATAGTTATCATCTTAATCACAAGTAAAAAGGTGGTAGTCTATTCCTTCCCTTTGGGTGTACCCTTTCGATGGCTGGCTAATGGAGATAAAACACAGCGTACAAAACTGAATAACAAGCGTATTATTATTGACTGACTAATTCATACAAGATCTATCTTTATAGGCCACACAATCCTACAAGCTAACAGAGGTCGAGAAAAGGCAAATGGAGTAACTAAAACAACGACTAATCCTTATTTCTCATTTATAAACGATACTATCGTATCAATATTAATTCATAGTAATAGTACTAATTATATATGCTTGAGAAAACATTCTAAAGTTTCCTTAATTTTCACCTATGGAATGTCGATGAACGGACGGCACATTTATTATGTTATTCATGTATTTTGACTTTGACTCTAAATATACGGAGGATCATGTTTACTGCCCATGTTTTTCTTAGATGCAAACAATTTGCCTTTATCTTCCTGATTTTTGCGATTGAGTACTATATATAGGGATAACATTCTAATTTTTCAGTATCTAATACTAATTATTTGTTCTTAATGATAACTTTTTTCTACGTAAGCAATTTTGATATATTTTTAAAATGTAAAGATAAAAAAAATTAATTATCCATAAGAATCTTTAGTTACTTTACATATTAAATATAAGACTTTCTAAAAAGTGCTTTATAATATGAAAAAGATATAGTAATCACTTTGTTCCATAAATCATATCATAAAGTTGAATACTTTCTACGTATTTGTTTTATATTTTCACTCTAATCTTAACAAAAAAAAATAAAAAATCGACAATTTGAAGTCTCCACATGCTATGTTTATACACAGAACAGATAATTAGAGAGGAGAAATAGCAACAAAAGCCAGGGAGAGCCAGATTGTCAACACCACCACCTCGTGGCATATCTTGTCAGTGGTGGGCTCAGAGGCAAGCGTGGGAATGGAATGGGATATCTTGTGGAAGCTTTTATCAAGCCGGAAAAAAAGAACGAATTCAAAAAAACAAACAGAAGACAATAAGTTTCAAAGCACACAATTCGATATCAAATAATTAATGAATATATATATTTTCTCAAAACAGATATAGTAGAGTGGTAAGGAGCTCAGGGTGCAGGCTACAGGAGAAAAGGAAAGCTGGAAGAAAAGGGAATGAATGATGAAGAGGTGGGGTGCTGGGGCTGATTCTTAAGATTGGTCACAAACCCTTGGATCTCAAAAGAGGATTCTTTCTCTTCCCCCCCAAACATACTCGAATTCCCCACTTATTCACTTCCCTTCTCTTCATTATTTCCACCTTATCCCTAGTCGTCTCTACTAGTTCTTGAGGAATTGCATACTCACCAATGGGAGGTCGTTGCTCGAAATTCTCACTATGCTGGTGGTCCTCTAATATCAAATCAAATCTTCATGATTTGTCTGACAATGGTGAGGTTTTCTCACTGTTCATTTTAACTGATTTTTTTTTACCTCTTTTCCTTTCACTGAAATTTCGAACTGGGGTGCAGATGATAGGAATAAGAATGAGAAGCCTGGAATCATAGAATATAGCTTCGATCAACTAAGAAGTGCCACTTCAGGATTTTCACCAGACAACATTGTATCAGAGCACGGTGAGAAAGCTCCCAATGTTGTCTACAGAGGGAAGCTTGAAGATGACGGGTGGGTTGCTGTGAAGCGCTTCAACAGGTCGGCTTGGCCTGATTCTCGACAATTCCTGGTTCGTTGCCTTTTGCTTTCTCTCATGTTTTTATGGTTTAGAACTTCTCTTATGTTGGACTATATCTTTGCGAGTGTAAGTTCATGTTTGCTGTGGCTGGTTTAACTTGTAGGAGGAAGCGCGAGCAGTGGGGCAGCTGCGGAATGAGCGATTAGCCAACTTGATTGGGTGTTGCTGCGAAGGGGAAGAGAGGCTGCTTGTTGCTGAGTTTATGCCCAATGAAACTCTCTCCAAACACCTTTTTCATTGTAATTTTTAATTATTTATTTCATATTCATCACTTTAAGTTTCTCTTCTCTTGTATTTGTTCAAAATGCAAGGATGGCTTGCTGGCTTAGTTTTATTGGTTGCTATTGTTGCTCGTCAGAAAACAATTGTAGGGAGAAAATCCAATCTAACAACAATTAACTAGGTAACGCAAGTTATTAAGAAGATTATTAAGCATTGTGAGATAATGATTGACTAATATCAGGCATTTTCTTTAAGAAGCTAAGAGAGAAACCAATTTAAGTAATTTTCGCCCTCTTTTTATTCCTTTTTAGTTGAATTAGTTTCTTAAGTATTCGCGTTGGTGAAAATCCCTAAGCTGTAATTTCAATGAACTACTCTGATAGGGGAGACCCAGCCCATGAAATGGGCAATGAGGCTGAGAGTGGCCTTTTACTTAGCACAAGCTTTGGAATACTGCAGTAGCAGAGGAAGGGCATTATACCACGATCTTAATGCTTATAGAATTCTGTTTGATCAGGTACTTAAGCTTTTTTTTTTTTTTTTTTACCATGATCGTTTAAATCATTATGTCTTGTCAACTATTTCTTACCTGGGATCAATGGTGGCCAGGATGGTAATCCCAGACTCTCCTGTTTTGGACTCATGAAGAATAGCAGAGATGGCAAGAGTTATAGTACAAACTTAGCCTTCACCCCTCCAGAGTACCTCAGGACAGGTAATAACTGAAAAAACAAAAACTTTTAGATGATCTCGTACTAGGTTATCTTGAGATGTGTATGCATTTGGGCTTGTGATCCCAAGTTGAAATTTTGTGTAGGCATTCTGACTATAAGTATTTAACTGAGCTAAGCATGTGTTTGAATTTGGCAGGGAGGATTACCCCAGAAAGTGTTATATACAGTTTTGGCACCCTTTTGCTTGATCTTCTCAGTGGCAAACATATTCCACCGAGTCATGTATGCTTGCATCTTCTATTTTCTTTTCTTTTTGATACAATGTGGTTCTTTGCTTAGTTTTGACGTACTTGAGATTGGATTTTACTGGATTTGCAATTACATGGATGTGGCTCATTCAACATCTGATGATGGATTTGGCGAATGATTGTAGCTTACTGTTACAATGCTTATACCTAAACTAGGAGACACGATCCTTTTACATGCAGGCACTTGATCTCATACGGGGGAAGAACTTTTTGATGCTCATTGATTCATGTTTGGAAGGCCATTTTTCAAGTGACGATGGAACTGAATTAGTGAGATTAGCTTCACGATGTTTACAGTATGAAGCTCGTGAGAGGCCTAATGCCAAGTCACTCGTTACTGCTCTAGCTCCTCTACATAAAGAAACTTCTGTAAGCTTTTCCTTCTTCCCTCGTTTTGTAGTTTCAAGTTCTTCTATTGCAAGTGATTCAAGGTTTAGGTTTACTTTATAGACTTGGACATGAAAGTAATGCCAATGGATGTATGGGAAATGCATATGATTTACATCATGTGCTATTTACCAGGTACCGTCAAAAGTTTTGATGGGCATACCAGATGGGATTGCATCAACAAGGGAAAAAGTTTCATTGACACCTTTTGGCGAAGCTTGTTCTAGAAGAGACTTCACTGCGATACATGAAATTTTGGAAAAGGTTGGGTACAAGGACGATGAAGATGTTGCAAATGAGGTAATACGTTTGGTATAATTTTATCAAGAGAATACTATGAGCGGCTTTTCTTTTCTTTTCTTTTCCCTTGTTAATGATTATTTCTTAGGCTACGCTAACAAAATACCCTAGAATACTACCTGAATCCAAAACCTTCAAATACCCTTTTAGAATTCCTATACTCAGATACAAGCAAGTAAATTTTATAGCTGGGCATTTTCCCGAATTTTGAACACGTGATTTAACCCAATTTTATTAATTTCTTTTCAGCATCAATAGTTGATGAATTGCCGGATATTTTTTCTTCATATGATGAATAATTTGTTAAACATCACCTTCCTTTGGTTATAGCCATGGCATGTGCTTTAAGAGAATAAGAATTACTGAAGAAATGGTGTCACTATCTTAGTTCATGACAACTTTAATGCCATTCAACTTTCTTCATCAAGTTATTTGGACTTGCCATTTTTCATTCAAGTCTGTGTGCTTGCTCAAATTTGTTGCTGTAAGCTTATTTTCATTTCAATTTCTACGTGACACCTGTTGTTTTCTATACTTTTCTCTATATCAGCAGCTTTCATTCCAAATGTGGACGAATCAAATACAAGAAACTTTGAATTCTAAGAAGCAAGGAGATGCTGCTTTTCGTGCCAAAGACTTCTCTGTGGCCATTGACTACTATACACAAGTAAGATAGCCAGAAATAAAAGGAAGTCAAAATTTCAGTTCTCATAAAATGATGGAAACTTTCGGATTTTAATCTTTGTTAACACTGGACTTAAAAGAAAGAAAAAGAAAAACTTGACATGATTATTATCGTTTATGAAATCTGGTGAAATACTTAGTGGCATGGAAAACTGATTGCATCATTTACTAAAATGCGTTTTATGAGTTAGCAGAGCTAATGAATTGAGATGTGATCACATTTTACTTCCCCTTGTCCTAAAATAGAAAACGTTGATGCATGTTTTGTGTGTAGTTCATCGATGTAGGGACTATGGTATCGCCAACTGTGTATGCCAGGCGTTGCTTATGTTACTTGATGAACGACATGGCTCAAGAAGCTCTTGGAGATGCCATGCAAGCCCAATCAGTGTCACCCACGTGGCACACTACCTTCTATCTTCAAGCAGCTGCCCTCTTCAGCCTTGGAATGGACAATGATGCACAGGAAAGTCTTAAAGATGGCACAATGCTTGAAACCAGAAAGCATAGAAATTGAAAGTGTATAGTGACTCGTTTTCCTTTCTTCATGTTCCCCTTATTTATCAAGGAAAATTCACAAGTTTTAATTGTATGTATGCATCTTTCTGGTTGCTTCTACTATTAGCAACACCCCCATGACCCCGCCAATTATCACTTCATTCGTGCATTTTTCCCCCTTTAAATGTTTTGAATCTCAAATTGCTCATGTTCCTCAGAAGCTATCCTGTTTTCTACATCAAGCCAATTTGTTGATAGATGAGTTATTTTGCTTCAGTTCCAGCGGGATTCAAGTTCAGATAGCATGTGCGTGTATGGATACGCGCTTGTTAATTTACTTGCTTGAATACAGACGCTTGAAGCAGTAATTGCAAATCAATGGTCAATTATTCCCTGCCTCCGCTGACTTGACATTTGACTTCTATGGTTTTGTTGTCACCCAAAAGCTTGGTAGAAAGATTCATGCCAAATTGATATCAAGACAAAAATCCAAAATAGGAACTAAAGAATACAAACTCGCGATCGTGAATTGTTCGCAAAGCTAAACCAGCTCAAGTTCACTACAGAAGAGGGATCCCTTTCAAAATAAATTAGACTGATGCAAAAATGAAGACCATATTCGGCAGTCGATTGATGCGGCTCAGGCATAGCAAATCACTCCGGCGTAGTAAATCGTAGAATAATCACATAGGAGGCCGACCAGAAGGTCCAGAACCAAGCAGCTGACCAACCAGATTAGTCACCTGACCAGCAACAGATTTATATACATGTATTAAACAAAACGCAATGCCAATAGAATTTGGACAATATGAGAAATTTCAATTACAACACCACTAGGCTTGCATCCACAAACGTGAGAAACAATCCTTGCATACGACCAACCTCACCAGCATTAGAAGATTGGAGGGGAAATGAATAACTAATAGGTAAAGCAACCCAAAAATGGCCAGCAATTAATCCGAAAGGAAACATAGGCCGCATCTTACATGCCAGTATTTTGAAACACAGCGGTCGATGCAACTATTCTCACCCATATTTAGCTCAGACTCCTTGTACCTAGTAAGATAAAGTGATAAACCATTTTAGATCATTAGACCATTATCCTTAGAATGCAACTGCAGAATGCAGATGACAATTCCTTTTAGGGACACAAATTATGATGCTTCAATAACGATATCTTACTTGTTTTCAACACACTTACTGAAACAAGTATAGGTCAACCTGATCAGTAAAAACAACACATGATTAGCCATAGGAAAAACTAAGCGATGCAAACCTTTACAAATGAGTAATCTGGTTTCCACAAATCCTTGAAGGATGATTTGTTTAATCTAAAGAAAAAAATGCGATAGAAAATTTGCAGAAGACCGAGTTTCAAAGTGCAGGAAACCTACTTATTAAATAATTCAACCCTATATTCCATCTCCTTTTCGGCCATTCCAAATATCTGCACAAATATCATATACAACAATGTTCAAGTACATGCAAAACAGGTCAAGCAAATTAATCAAACTAAACAAAACTTCAAGCCGAAATTGTATTGCACCAAATAAACTAACAGACTCTGCCCACAGGCAAAGAGAAGATACCGTAAACATCTATTGATTCCCTTAAGAGGGGAAAATAATAATTAACGATGGCATTGTAGAAATGACTTCAAATTGTGAATGAGGGCACCAAAAAATGCTAAGCAGAATCGGAAGGAGCGCTGGAATTCCTTACTCGCAGTTCCATATCTGAAAAACCAACAATTTTTTTTTAAAAAAATACCTGCCTGTTCTTTGTCCAAAGTCGAAGGCATATTGTTGTTGGCGGCCATTGCACCCTAAAAATTCACAAGTATGGAAATTAGACAAATTCTGCGGATAAAAATAAAAGCAAAACCAAAGGAAATTTGGAGTACTTGTACGCGAACACGCCGAAATAAGAAACAAAGACCTGAAATTCGAGAACGAGTTAGATTTAACTCAGAGGGCACCAGGGTCCAGGGTCCAGGGTCCCCAAGTTTGATAGTAGAGGTTAAAATGAAGGGTCACAAAACCTAGAGTATTCACAAAGAGGGTTTAGGAATAAATTAAAGTGTAGATAGTAACCTGACCAGTAAATGGACGAGATTCGATGTTAAAATGAAGGACGGGCCACAAAACCCTCGAGAGAGAGAGATTTGATGTTAAACTCGACTCGCCTAGACGACCAATTTTTTTTAGATTGTCCATCTAGTTCATTAGAATTTTATCTCGATTATATCCGGATTTGACCCGCGTCGTATACCTGGCTATAGTGGGTGAATCTCTCAACGGGAATGTTCTGTATTCGCCAAGGCTCAAACTTGAGACCTCGTTTAAACAATACCAAATCGCTTACTATTCAGACTAAATCCGTTAACCCTAGATGGCCAATTTGACTAGGCTGACGGACACTTCAGATAATAACATGTATCATTCTGTTGAGTATACTATTTGGGTGGGCCCATCAAGTGGCACGATATTTCACAAGTGACTCGTCATTTGGACCCCCATTTTAAACGACCAGTTGTTGTGTTGATCATTCCTGTCTTGGGCCCTAAGAGTGTGTTTGGTACTGAGAAGTGGGAGTAGAATTTCCCCCCCTCTTTTACTCCTTTATTTAGTATGATAAAAATTATTTTTATTTTTATTATTTTAAAATATTTTAATTTTATCAGAAAAATTAAAAATTAAGATAATAAAACTGGAAGTAAATTTTTTTGGACATTTTTTTTAATTATAAAATTTTTAGATAACTTTAATCTTTCTTAAGTTATAAAAAATATATATATCAATTTCATACTCATTTTCATCATACTAATTAAATTTTTAAAATTTATTTTTAGCCTAATTCTACTTTCACTCTCACTTTTATAAAAAATTCTTTCATTCTATCAAACGTATTGTAAGAGTTCATTATCCACAAGTTGAGTTTTGGGAGTTTCTAACATGCCTTAATTTTTGACTGTAATGGTCAGTGTTCATTGAGATATCAAGATAAAATAATATTTGTACTCTACCAATAGGGATTAACTCTAACCAAAGATTCAAATCATAGAAGATACTATATTTAATATCTAATAATACATCGAACTAATAATTTAAATAATACTCTCGAGACGTAAGATTCATTGAAATAAATTTTCTTTCTCCTAATAAAATATTTTCCTACACGCACGACTTAGAACAAACCTAAAATATTATTTTTAAAAGCTCTAATCATCTATTAGTTGTGTCAAGTTTTGTTGGTTTAAAGTCATTTATTTTCAAAAATATGCATCAGGTTTCAGCCATTGTAAGAAAAAAAGGCATGGGCCTAATTTTTAAGCACCGCTTTCCGCATTCCGCATTCCGCATTCCGCTCTACCACGAAAATGATCCTGCCAAACACACAAAACCCATATTTGGGGAAATAAATCGAACTCCCAGGACCGAAATGAAATTGATAGGAACAGCTTCAATTTCATATTTCTGAAGATCCACAAGCATTGTGTTCATTACAAGACGCCAGTGAGCCAATGAAAATATCTGTGATACCAAGAGATCATAAAATGCCTAAACATGTTACGCATAATATCGGCATCGTCTCAGATTCAGAGGATGCCCCCCAACTGTAGTCTCTAGAGCAAAAGGAATGTATCAGCTTGCCAGGGTTTCAACTTTTAGGCCACTGTCTGCTGAACCTGTTGAGTTTGGTGAGCTTTCTGATGATTTTACTACATTTTTTATGTATCTCCAGCATCGTTTGTGAACTCCACTAATCTTCTTTGGAGCGTCTACGGAAGGCAAGCCTGCAATATTTTGTAATATATCAGAAAAGCCCAATGACACGGACAATAAACTATTTGAGCACTTAGGAATGTTTACATTACAAAGTTATGCCTTCAGATAACTTCAGTTCTAAAATTTCTATCAATAAAACTAGCACAAAAACTATTCATGCAAAATATTTAGCATCTTTTTTTTTTAACCTAGATAGCATG
Source organism: Leucaena leucocephala (assembly GCA_037074615.1). Classification (NCBI taxonomy): domain Eukaryota; kingdom Viridiplantae; phylum Streptophyta; class Magnoliopsida; order Fabales; family Fabaceae; genus Leucaena; species Leucaena leucocephala. The sequence goes on from CM073544.1 coordinate 15,422,092, forward strand.
ACCTATGATAAGATGCTCTTGATCTAGTTTAAGATTTTTTTTTTCTTAAAAAAAGAGTGACAAATTAAGACAAAAATGCGCCTTGGGAGTTTTCTCAAACAAGGTGATAGTATCTAGCAAGAAGCACATCGCAATCAAAATGTCTTTACACTTCCCAATTCGTCATTCTGCCAAAGATTTCAGAAATTGAATACTAAAGCGACACACACTAGTATAAAAAGAAGCCTGCTTCCATGCAGTGCAATCGTTGAATAACTAAAGTGCATCAATTTCGTCTTCTCACATCGAATAACTACCAGATATTATATATAACATAGTATAACCAAACATTACTCTTGCCATCTTCTTCTTCAACATAGAAAAATAACTTGAACTAACACCATACTCAACCCATAAGAAACAGAAATAAACTCAACTAAGAATCAATTCCACCGATTAAGTCAGGATGAATAATTCATAAAAAGTTTCCCATGTGAGAATGAAACAACATCAGTAACGAATATTAACCAAAAGGAATTCGTAAGTTATATAATGATTCTCCATTTAGCTACTTCTCTGTGGTTCATAGATTCCACTAAAGAGATTGAGAGTAGATGTTGCTAACAGTACGGATTGTAAAGACTGTCATATAGCAGGAAAAATTATACAAGGAACAAAAGTTATGAGACACATTACACAAATGCGACCAAATTCTTAAATATCCAGAGAGTTGGAAAACTCCCCAGCCCGAACAATATCTCAAAGAAAAAGCGTTTGCAGAGTCATAATCACTGACAATGGGACAACTCATTCATCAGAAAGGCAATCTTGACCTATAGTCCCATTGAAGGATACTACTGCAGCATATACTGGCAGAGATAATCGTTTCACCAGTATGATAGGCAAAACTAAGATGACAATAGGGGAAGAGGGTGTGGGGGAGCGAAAATGTATGAAAAAAGTGCAGTGTAGGAAACTAAGGACTGACCATTTTTATGAACTATGCCCCATGCCTTGCCATGCCTTCCATCCTGTAAAAGCGGTAGAGATATAAATGTAAGTCATTGAACAAACCAATGCAAAAGTACATTTGGTGGAGAAGGGCAAAATTCAAAGGGAGAAAAAGACCTTGTAGAGATTGATTTTGGTGATTTCGTAAGAGACGTCAGTCCAGTGAGTCTTGGCCATGTGGTATCCGATTCCCCAGTTAGGCAAGAACTGAGCGACCTCGAACAAGTTCTTTTTCTTTCTTATCTTGGATTTCTTAGGGGATGTGGGGTTCTGAGAATCAGAAGAAGCTGAAGACGAAGCAGAGGTGAAGTTTCTGAAGAGGTTGAATGAGAATCTCAAGAAATGAGAGTTTCGAAGAGATTGGGGCGTGCTGGCGAGAGAGGTCCCCATTCCGGTGCTTCCCTTCTCACTCTCTCGTCCCTCCGGCGGCTGCTCTGCTCAAACTCGCTTCTTACTTTCCCGAATTTTAATTCTGTGCGTGGAGGTCCAGGCACCAAGTGTGAGGAGCCAAACGCCTGCGTTTTAAACATACAAAAACAGGCCGCCTTGCCCTCCGCAGCAGAAGTTAAATAAATAAATTAATTGGGTGTTCTTTGGGCCATTAATAATAATTGGGTTTGATGAATACTTCTCTGGCATTTAATAATATTTTGTATCACATATCGTGTGGATTCAACTGATAAATAGATAAGATATATAATTATTTAGAGTACGTTTAAATTTTAAGAAATATTATTTTATTATAGTTTTAATCACAATATTTGAGGAGGCATCTTAGCTCTTGGGTACTCAGGTTTACGCTTGAGGATAATAGATAGTTTACCTACCCGATATTGGTATCGCCTAGGAAAAAATGAGATTTCTCCTTGCCCTTAGATCGTGGGTAAACCTAACCTTTTTCTAAAAATTGTTATACCAAAAAAATAATATTTTATACCAACCTAAACGTTTAATAATAAATAACGATGTGTCTTGATTTTAGTAAAAAATTGGTTTCAAATTTATTTAATTTTTTTATAAAAAAATAATATTGTTGGGCCATAACGTTCAGATGCTATTTACTTCTTTGGAGCTTTTTTACCTTTAAATTTTAATAAAAACTATATAATTATTTATTTTAACATTTTGATATTATTACTAGAATTAAATGAAAAGTTTCAATTTATAGATTAAAATTTCAGAGATTATCATAATAATAAAATAAATAAAATTTATAAGCTAAACATGTTATTTTAATTTTAATAATATCAAAAATATTTAAAATAATAATGAAATAAATCTTTAGAAACAAGTTTATAATTTCTAAACCAAAAGATACTAGATACTAAATAATATTTTAATTTAAGAATTAATTTTTATCCTAAATATAAAATTTATTTCTTATATTTATTAAATTTTTTTAAAATTATATTTATTGATACTCTCTTAATAATTAATCAAATAAAAGAAGAATCGAAAAAGTTAAGAAAAATAGTTAGAGTATTTTAAACAAAATATACCATATAAACTAACTTAAATAACTTTCTTAATCTAATCAAATTAATTAAATAGACTATATATTAAAGACAATAAAAATACAATAACAAATCTTATTCTAATTGATAAAATTCGCTTCATGAAACAATCAACCATTTTCACTGGTACTTTCAACAGCCTTATTTGTGCACATATAAACCACAACAAACTAGTTAATATAACAATTAAACTTGATGGAAAGATGTTATATAAAATGCATTAGACATGTAGAATTTATTGCTGTGGGGCCTCTAGTATTTTCAGTCTGTCTCCATAACATGATCGTTGTGAAATCTACATTTCCATTTCTCCATAGCATGACCGCGTTGTCCCGAAATTCCAGGATTGTTATTTGTTGGGACCATTTTTTTTAACTATGCTCCTGCAAAACACTTTAATGTATACACATTACAAGACGGAACAGTTCCATTCCTATTATATATTGCTGAGGAACAAAAAGTGAAAAAAAAGGGAATGGTTTAACATTCAACATGTGAAAGTGTGGGTTTTTTATTGGGGGGAGGGGGGTGGTGTGACAGAAATGGAATAACACAACATTAAACAAGGGCGTGAAGTCGAACTTTAATTGTTCAGTCGCTGAAAATACAATAACACCGCTCTTCTCTTTTCTTTATTTTTTTTGATATCCTCAGTATCCTCTCGAGGATATTCAAAAAAGCATAACTGCCATCATTTATGGTAGCAACAAAAAAAATTGTGGGAGACACGGCTCTAGCAAGTTCAGGTGATGGAGCATTATACGATCACTGAGCCTCCCCACAATGGCGACTCCTTGGGTTGCAGGCTGCTTAACGCCTCAACTTGTTTCACACCCCTTCGCTTAACTTCTATCCACTGGTATGCTAATGACTGTTGGGAGGAGACACAGGGAATCAGCAAATTTAAAATAACACAATCTTCCATTGCTCTCAATAAACATTACATTCACTTACGTTCAGCATACTTACACCAATTCCAGTAGCACAATAGAACAATGATAAATTTGCCCCGGCCACATCACAAGTGATACGACACACCACAGAATTCCCAAACAAGCAAGATTCTTCATTCACACACCCCTTGCAAAAAATTCTTTCCCAACTTCAAAATGATATGTTAGCTCTGAATATACAATGGAATAATCCCTCGCACATGAGGGGCCACACAATCACCTGAGCACTTGTTTTTTTCAGGGTCGTGCAAAACTTGTCTTTACCGTGCCCTGAGTTACGCTAATGCTCCTTAAAACTGATGTTCCAACCAAACATTTAGGTAGATAGACTAGTACGGCTAACAAAATCCTATCTATTATCAATTTAAACTTCCCAAGCGATTAATTCTAGTGTAAAATTTGATATAGTCTTGTTGAATTGTCTTCTAAATTGCTTTCCCATCGCGAAGGACCAGATTATATACCTTCATGACACTGCCGATTTTCATACTTATCCAGGGATTATATACCTTCTACTAATACTTTTTACAGAGAAGGAAAAAATTGTTCCCTAGTTATGTAAGAATTTTGAATTAGATGTTCATAAACTTGTTTCTTACTCAGATAATGGTAGAAAGTATGTACAAATTCACAGGCATGTAGAACTTAAATACATGTCTCTGCAACTATTTGTCTCAAATCTAAAACCCCAACACATCCCCAAAGCAACAGACGGCCCCAAAGCAACAGACGGCCCCATTATCCCCAAAGCAACAGACTTAAATCATTTCTCTTTCGTCCATTGCTCCCATTAACCAGCACTCCAGCAATTTCCAAAGTTTTAAATCACTACCATAAGGCTCTCAGGGGGGTTCAATGTCTGTCAAGTCTCTACTTTGAGGAGATATGCAATAACAGTACAAGTGATTCTTCTAGCTATTAGCCAATTTTTAATAATTTGATCTCTTATTGAGACTAATTCCAGATTTCCAGGCGAGTTAATGTAAAGGCAAGCCCAACTGAGGTAATCCTTAATTTGAGAACCTTATAAAGATAAGGTAGGCTTTTCTATGATTTTAGAATATAACCTTCGCTTCTGAGTTGGTAAAAATAATTGTAAAATCATGATAAAATTGCAAGGAAAATAACTTGAATCCAGTCGTTTGTTTACTATATTATACAATTGTACAGCGAAAAATAAAACTTGGGCACTCTGCACTAAACATTAGACTACACAACTTGGGCAGTCAATAGGCCAAGGAGAGAATCTCACCCAAGGGCATATATATTTCCCAAAGACAACAGGATTTTTTAAGCTCAAACGGTGTATATTAGCAAAAGATTAAGTATTAAAAAGCACAAACCTGAATTAAAAATATATGGCGAGGCAGAGATTGAAGCCCAGAATTGCAAATAAGCATACCTCAGATTCAATTAGAGCCCAAAAGATAGTGATCAAAAGATCTAAAGATGATACATAATCTTAACTGGCAAACTGAGATTTTAGGAAATAGTACATGAAATTCAACAATATAGTAATAACGGGATAAAAATTTCAATTCATTTTATCTAATACCATCTGAAACTGTACTGGGTAAAAGTCAACCTTGTAATAGTTCAGATTTGCCTCACAGCAGCCCAGGGACTTCTCACAATTTTCCTATCAATCTTCACCCTGTGACTACTTGCTCCAAGTCAGGAAATTGAACGGGTAACAGAACCTAACTCTGTTGTCGCTAAAAGGCTTTAACCAAAGAGAGGGCTTGATTACCCAGAAACATTCAGTCCAGTTATAAAGTCGTAATAGAGTTGTCTTGTCCTTATAGCTCTGACTAGAGGGTGGCATATTTCCTAAATTGATGTAAATAATGCTTTCCTCAAAGGCTGTTGCAAGAGGAAGATTATATGCAACAAGCCACAGGTTTTTTTTCCCCAACAAGCCACAGGTTTTGAAAGTAGCAATGATCAATTTGTGTGCAGACTCAACAAGGCCATATATGGCCTGAAACACCGAAGGGCCTGGTTTGAAAGATTGGGTGCTGCCTGGGTTAAACACAAGTTTCAGCTGAGCAAAAGTGATCCTCAATTTTTCATTAGAGTAACACCTACAGATGCAACGTATGTTTTGGTTTCAAGACTTATCACAGGTTCCTCGGATCAGTTAATTAAAGATATGATTGAAAAGCCAGACAGGGGATTTTCATTGAATATCTTGGCTCTCTTAGCTATTTTCAAGGGAATGAAGTAAAGACCCTCAAATGGCTCAATTAAGTTGTCACAGACTAAGTATGCGAAAGACCTTTTGAGAGGGCTGACAAGGAAAATGCGAAGGGCATTTCCGACCCAACGGCTACTGGGTTGAAGTCAAGAAAGGAAGGTTCTGATTTGATGAAAAATTCTCATCCGTACAGATCTGTGGTTTGTGCATCACTATATGCAACAATCACGCATCACAATATGCAACAATCACTAAGGGAACCCCAAGTGATTTTCTTGATGAATTCAGAACTCAACTATGCAGCATATGCGTGGGAGAAGAGTTCGAATTGACAGGTGTTGGAGTAATTCGAGTCTGTTAGGCTGTTGTGTTCTGTCATAATAGATAGGAGTAGTTCATCTGTTAGTATGTTTTATCGTTCTATATAAAGGACCCTGTACTACTTTGAATTCGTAGAGATAAACTAATACACTTTCAGCTCACTCACTAGCGCACTTACAATCATTAACAGCTCATTCCTGACACTTCTAGGTGATTGTTAATTAGGCCACTTACAATCATTAAAAGCAATTGTTTCTGCCAGACTTCAGATTTGGCTTAGACAAATGTGTTCACCTCAGCTAAATTTATATTCCAATCATGTAAAAGATTACATAAAAGCCACATAAGTATTACTTTGTTCTTGCAGTCTACATAAATAATACCAATATTAGGCTCTCAACTGCAGCAATTTAACCTTAGAGTACAAACCATGTAATAACTTGTTGAAAAAGGCAAAAGGATAGTGCCAAAAAATTTCACCAATCATAGAATTCACACTAGGTTGTAAGTTGGCTACCAGCAAAATCTTACCACATCACAGACAGATGACCAGGTAAATTGTTCCCCTGATGTTTCAGCCTTTTGTTGTCTGCTTCCCCGAACAAAGATAGGACGAATTCAAAATCTATTATAGAAAAGAAATTTTACCACAAATAAAAAAAAAATTACTTACATCACATCAAAAAGCTTAGCTAATTTTGAAATTTGGGTATACAATTCAAATTAAAGAAAGGACAGAAATGCACTAAAGGCGAATTTTACTTGGGGAAAGCTTCCTATTTTGACCAGTATTAATGTTTCATTTTCTTCCCAATATTACTTTAAAAACTGACTTATCCAAGCTTAACCTAAATGAATGTAATTTGTAACATCACTCACAATTATACTTAACAAAGAACCGTCAAAAGAGCTAACAACTAAACTCACATTGCATTAAAGATTGATGCGGTCTAAGTCTCCTAATTAACAAACATATGTTAAAACCAATTGATTCACCAGCCACTATTCTATTTAAACTCCTCTTCAGTAAGCATCAGAACACATTGCTCTGCAACAATACTGCACCAATATTCCAAAACTTAAGGCGCACAGTTCTTCTACTTCATGCCTCAAACAAACAATTACAGACATCTTTCTTAATTGTTTATTCCAAATTGGCCGATGACTACTACAAAACCCTCACACAGCAGATAGAAGTACCACTAAATGACACTCCAATCTGGTACACAACACCATTCTCCTTAGCAACAAGAATACTAACATTAGTCTTGTCATTGATAAAAATATAAAGATTGTTGGCAGTAGAAATGCCAAGGCTTGAGTAACAACATAGTCCAAAATTATTAAAATATGGAATGCTTAACAATTCTAAACCTTCATTTAAATATTGGAGTCCAACTGAAGACCTAAACAAGCTCATAATAGGGTCTAGCCACCCAATAAAAAAAGGAAATTAAATTCAAGCAAAGTATATAAACTTTGAACAGGAAGGCATGAAAAGGTCGCAAATAATAAGGAATGGAAAAGTGCAACCTTCTTTATGGATGGCCAATCAGGAAAGAAATAGAAGGGTAGGTTCAAAATTTAAAAAATATTAATCATAAACTTCTGATATTCAGTTTGGTGTAGAACAGTTAATTATGAGTTTTAAAAAAAATCCAATCTTTACCCCCAACACTTAGGAGGGCATTAAAGAATAGTGTGATCATATTATATGTAGAGAATAATAAAACAGTCGCATCTATCAAAAAGGAAAAAAGGAAAATTATCCCATTACTAGGAGGGAGAAAAGTCTCTAGATAAACTTAGTTGAAGTGCTTTTTCTATGAAGACGGGCGAAGATTGATTCTCCTGAAATTGTGATCCAGGTTTCAATTTATCCCTACCTAAGCAAGTTTATCAGGTTTCCTGTGTATATATAGATTGAAATCTAGGACGATTTTAGATAGAAAATTTGCTGTCAATCACCATGTCTCTATAGGATTCGAGTGGTCAAATGCCGTTCCATTCAAGTCACCAAGGAAATCCCTCTTGGTAGAAAACAAATTTTAAAATTTTAGATTCCTCCTTTCCTTTTTTACATGTGCTAAGTAGTCTTTAGCTAAATATCAGATTTTTATCTATAACCAAAAGTTGAGTTTAACTAAATTGAGAGTATGAAACCGATTCTAATTTTGTAACCATGCAGCTCGTAATGGAAATTCTGTTAATCAGAATTCCGAAGCAAATTTGCATCATCAACTTTATTCTCCAAATGATCCAGTGGATGACTTCAGATTAAATGGTAGGTTTCCCACAGCTAAATTTGACAATTATAATGTAATTGAAGAACCCATTATGAATGTGTGTACTGCAGTCTACAACTGGGTAAGCATAGAAGATCTGGAGATTCAAACTTTGTATCAAGGAAAAAGACAACCTAGACTAGGATATTCAGTTACAATAAATGTGAAATTATCATGGAGGAGCTCTAAAGATAGGGAAAAATTGCTATCCAGAGAAATTGTACCTCATTATGTGCATAATGAGAAGATAGAAACTCTTTGCTATAACAAATTGAGAAAACTATCCTAGTTTCAAATTATGGATTTCAAATTCAAAAGCCATTAAACTTAACTGCCACAGTACTTCAGATCCAAAAACCATCCCCATTAACATGGCAGCAACCTGAAATGACAAAAGTAGCATAAACCACCTCAACTAGAAGAATGGCATAGAAAGATAAGTATTGCTAAATGCAATAATGCCACAGGAACATCTTTTGATAAGAAGTGCACGAGTGAGACGCAAGACTAGAGTTGCAGCAAACCACTACCGTTCAGTGCTTATTTCCACGGCCCTCAAAGCTAGTATTTCTTGACTTGCTGCCATCTTCAATTGAGGATTGTTCACTGGGTGTTCGACAACAAGTAATAAATAAATCATATTTCAAATTAATAAAGGGGTTTATCTTCCCAGGGAAAATTAAAGTTTTCAAGAAGAATCAAAGAAATCATTGTCTCCAAAATGACAACTGTTAGAGATAATTGTAGTTATTACTATCTAACAACCAGAAAAATAAACTTACAATTTTTGTTTTTTAGCATTCTGTTTGATGCTTTTAACCATATCCATGGCCGTCCTCTGGTGCTCCATTGTTTGAGAATGCAAGTCCAAGCCTTCAACAGTTTCACAGTCAACTTTGCATATCCGACACCACCCCGTGCTTGCCTTCCTTCTCTTCATATTATCAAACGACCCAATATCTCCCTGAAAAACACAAGAGAACATATATATAGAAAATAGCAAGGGGGAAATCTTAAACTTCCAAAAATATTAAAAATTAAATTGACTCAACTCCATAGCTCAAGAGTCTTAAATATTCATCAAGTATAATGGGCAGAAAACAAATATATAATGAATCAACACTTAACCGTTAAAAGTCCGCCATCATTAGGAAACCCTGGAAGGGAAAAGCTGCTCCTAAACCCAGGCTCACCAAGACGTGGATGACCTGATCTGTTACCTCTATTGAAAGATTCAAAACTTTGAGGACCCCCAAGTTCAGCAGCTCGCACATGACCAGCACGTGTGCCAAAACCAAGAGGCTCACCCAATGGCAAATGTCTTGGCATGTTATGAGGACCCAAATGATCACCCCTCCGGAAATGGCCAGTGAAGTCATCTTGACCTACGAATTCACCCCTTGGATGTTCACCAATTCGCATACTACCATGACCCTCAAAGTCACCTCTATGAAAATGGCTTGGTAAATGAGAAAATCTACTATCACGGAATGCAGTGCCAAATGAATCACCAAAATGACGTGGATCTCTTCCATCAAAGTCATATACACTTGACTTACCAACAATACCACCAGAATGGACCCCAGCTCTTCCAAAATACATTTCAGCATGTTCACCAACTGGACTTCGTGAAGTTAGACCATCCATGTGATGCAGCCCATGTCTTGAACCTATTCCAAGATAATCAGCACGATGGGCAGTATCTGATTTCACCATAGCATCGTCATGGAAAGCAACTGGTCTATCTCCAACATCATTTAAAGAATAAGGGGGAGGAAACAATCTTGAGGTAGCAGCACCTGCAGGATTCAACTTTGAACCACTGCTGTAATTAAACCCATGGGAACCTCTGTTATGTGGACCTATTGAATGGCCCCCATATTTTGAAATGAGCTCAGCATCTGCATAAGGTGCAGGGAACCTCTTGAGATCACCTTCGAACTCTCTTCGTTCAATATTTTGTTGACCTGGGAATGGGAAAGGCTTGAACCTTTCTTCATTGGAGCCATAACCATGGGGGCCATTCAAGTAACCAGGCCTGTGATGTGGGTAGGATTCAGAAGCATGTGGTGGTAAATTTGTTGTTCCACCATGCATATCTCCAGTACCAAACTGCGGCCTTACACCAGATTCAACACTTGGCAAATTGGATGCACCAGGACGAAAAGGTGCTTCGCCTTGGTTGTATCGAGTTGGAATTCCACTAGAATGAGTAGGAAAACTTTGCCCTGCAGAACTATGATACTTTCCCTGATCAGCAAAGGGAGCTGGGCAAGAAAGCTGAGATCCACCAGACTGCCCATGACCAAGTGGAGTTATATTTCTGTGTTCATTAACCCCAGGACCTTGAGGAGTACCAAGGGTTTGAGCTACAGTTGAGGCAGTATTATCAGCATCCGAAGGAGGCTTTGATGTAGACCTATCATCATTCTGCTGCTTACCAGGTTGTGAATCTGAAATTTCTGTCCCTAGCAATGATGAATTTTTCAGCTGATGATTATCTTTAATTTCCTTGTCTTTCAAACCAGAATGCTCATTGACAGTGTTATTTTGAACCCCAGATACTGTATCACCTGATTTATCTAAAGGCAGCCAAGTACTTCCATCAGCCTCTTCCTTCACAGAATTTTTATTCAACACATTGCCATTTTCTAGTTCACTGGTATTCATGCCTATATTCAGCGAGGGCTGCACAGCTTCACTTTTCTGCTGATTCCCAATTTCATCTTGCTTCGCATCTTTTTCAATTTTTAGTTCTGATTCTGATACAGGTATTTTTTCCATATCCTTAACACTTTTACCAGATATTCCAGAAGCAGAATCAGGTTTTTTCTCAGCGAAAGCACCTTGATTACCATATGGATCCGATGCTCTAGACTGCAGATCCGAAGACGCTTGTACTTGATTATTGGGCCCAACCATCATATTCTGATTTCCATGCAAGTGGCCAGCACCAGCATGCATTGGCCTAACTAGGGAGGCATTAGCAGTTTGTGCAAATGGTTGTGACAGCATTGTATGATTGGGCATCAAAGGCCTTCCCGCAGCATTTTGAGACTGATTGGACTGAGGGTTATGTGATAATGCAGCATTTGAAAGCTGTTGTGGATAAGTTTGAGCATGTTCAGGAAATGAAGGAGCGGGACCTTGGGGGTGTAGATGAGATGGCATAGGCATCTGCTGTTGTACAAAAGGCTGCGGAGGCAATGGCTGTTGAACTGCCTGCATAACAGGACGATGGTTGGCTTGGGCAGGTTGTTGACCAGGACCATAAAGTTGTTGCTGTTGAGGAGGAATATTTTGTCCCTGAACAGGTGCAGGATACAAAACAGGCTGTTGCTGGTTTGGAAACATAGCATTAGATTGATGGGGACGCTTCGTTGGAAATTGCTGATGGAACTGATTCTGCATCTGGCCATGCTGCTGAGGATGGGGCAGAGGCCTACCTTGAGGAGGATGCATGTTCATAGGACGTTGAAGGGCTCCCATCTGCATATTCTGATGAGCCTGAGGTTGAGGATAAGAGTGATGACCTGTCACTGCATGTGCTGATGTATTTTGCGTTTGAGGCTGAACATTAAGAGTCCCGGGAAGGTTGGGCTGTTGTTGATGCATCTGGGACTGGGGAATATGTTGAACTGGAGCATGAGGCTGGAAATGTTGATGTGCTTGAGGTTGAGAAATTGGAAAATTCTGAGCTGGCTGTTGAACTTGAGACTGTGATTGTTGCATCTGGGGATGAGGTTGCTGATATTGAGGCATTTGCATAGGTTGTTGGGATTGAGGCTGAGAAGGGTTAGGTTGACTTTGAAGATATGGATATTGCTGAGACTGAGGGAGGCCATGGACTGATGGGTTCCCCGCTGGCTGAATCTGACTATGCTGATGTACAGTAGGTTGAAGTTGCTGTTGTTGGCTAACTTGCATCTGGTTCTGAGATTGCAGGGCTACAGGTGCATGAGGAATTGGTTGAGAATGTCCCTGTGCCTGAGTCTGTGGTTGAGGCTGAGGTTGAGCTTGAGCTTGAGTTGGAGCCTGAGGCTGGGGCTGCGATTGAGATTGAGGCTGGGGCTGGCCATAAGCCTGCATGTACTGCTGGTACTGCGGAGCCACAGTTGATTGATAGGGATACTGATGTTGATACTGCTGTTGATATGGGTCATATCCAGAGTATTGCTGGTAGTATTGTTGATATTGCTGCTGTTGATACCATTGCTCTGCATTTGGCTGCACAACAGTCGGAACTGAAGGTTGAGTCTGAGGAGTTGTGTTGGCTGGCATATTCAAGTCCTGCCCAGGTGCAGTAGTTGCAGTCACAGTCTGAGAAGTAAGAGCTTGAGAAGCTGAGGCTCCAACCTGAGCAGCACTCTGGTTTGGATCAGTAGAAGCATCGGCACCACTAGCTGAAGAGTTCTGGGCAGCCTCTGGCTGTTGCACCTGAGCTTGCACCCCCTGGTAATCAACAAGCACGAGAATCAACCCTACTAAAAATAAATAGATAAAAAAATTTAATAATCAACTATCAATAAATAAGACTAACAAATGGCACTCACAGGACAGTTTTGTGCATGTTCCTGTACTTGACGATGCACTATTTGGATCCCACACCTGTTGCAAACAACAGGAGAATTGCCAAAAGCACATCCAGAACAGTGAGATGTGCACTCAGACAGAGACCCTTGCCATGTGCATCCACTCCTGTGATAAAGACAATGAACTGCTACCTTTCCAATAGTTTCAGCAAGAGTCTTATTTGATTCTGTGAGAGGCTGCAATGAGCAATTATACATTAGCACCAGAATATAAGCTAGTTCCCACGGATCACTTTGGAAAGAATAGAAGGAAAACAACCTTGGAATCTGCTTCAGTCACTAGATATCCATCATAAGGGCAAGCCCTTGTAGTGCTCACTATGTAGGTCAAGCATGGCTTGCAGTATAAATGAGTACATTGAGATTGCAATGCTTCATTTGGATAAACAAGGAGCCGACAAACAGGACAGAAGTATTCTCCAGCAAGAGATTGAATGTTCACTATGCACTCGTTATCAAATCCCATGTTGCCCTATGAATGTGGATTCAACTCCAAGAATGCATAAAACCTGAACACAATAGGGTGAGTATCTCACATATAACATATACCACTAGAAATGGAAAATAACATGGATTAAAAGACATCAAGGCTTTAACCATAGCACCTAAGTACGAAACAAACTGAAAGTATTCTACTTGACATTATATAAGGCAATAAACAGGCTCTTCAAAGGTTGGAAAAAGAAGGATCAGTAAAACACTAGTCTCCCGTTCCATGAACTAACTACTGTCCTATCTCATCGTTAATCACGCAATAACAACAATTAATATTTCTGATGCAGGAACGACCACTTTCAATTTCAACAAGACATGCAAAAGCAGAAAAAGTAATCAGGAATTGCCCGAAAGTCGGTACAGCATCGGTTTTCACACAAAGAAAAGGCAAAGATCAGCCCACGGAATTCTAAAACAAAAAAGGATGAAGAAAAACAGAATGGAGATTCAGT